>CM048038.1:21474640-22674640 GCA_026259375.1 Verasper variegatus | reverse complement strand
AGTCAGACTTTTATTTTTGTATATGCAAGATCAGATGGATTATGTGATAGTTTATTTGGTCAAAAAGAAGTATAAGGTAGGAAATAATTTATTATTTAATATTTCGCCAGCTCCATCAGAATGTGTTTTGGTTTGTCTACTGACTCATGTTGAGTTGAATACACCAGACAGTGGATGCTTGTTGGAGTGATATAAAAGGCAGAACAGATAAAAGACAGGTGGATCAGATAGCAGCGTGTTATCTGGGCAGGTTGGCTGCAGGCTGGCATGTTTAGACGTGAAAGTCCTGGTAGCACTTCAGGGGTTTCACGTTCTTGGTCCAACAACATGAGTAACAGCTAATTTGTGTTGTTGAGGCAAAACATGACAGCTTTCGATCCCTTTACTTTATTTGTGAAATATCTAAACATATTTCAGTCTGTCATGTCAGTCTGACACTTTTCTGTTGAGCGTAGTGATTTAAGAATGTTTCCTAGTAGTAGATTTGAAACTTTCTATCTTCATATTCAAAAGCTTTTGTCTGAGCGGATGGAGTTTATTGTTCAGAACCATCCAGATGCTTTCTGATATCTAACTAAGAGGAGGGACTTCGTGCATTTTGATGAGCAGCTGATCTGTTGTCTGTCTCGTGAAATGTGGTCGTTCCTCCTTCATGCTCAGAGAGGCGGAATTTTAAAGACTCGCTGCTGGCAAGGCTCACATGTATTTAATGAAAGATGAGATGGAGATTTTAGCACAGTTTCAGCCTTGGCTTAACCAAGACAAACAACTGTCTGGCACTGTGGCCTTCATCAAGTGCTCCGCTTAACCCGCTGAAGGGAGAAGACGACAAATACAAACATGCACAGACAAACCTACATGCACCATCGTTTACTGACCTACTTGGTGCTCACTTTCCCTTGTGGCAGGACTCGGTGGCACTGCCCGTGTGACTGTGTGTTGTATTGTCTGCATCTAATTTTGCCACATGACAGGATTTGTCACAGAGTGCACAGCCATCCTTACTATTCTGCTCCTCATGTCTTATTCATGCTGTGGCCTGCAGGAGTGCTGCCGACAGGGTGGGGAGGGTTTGGCTTTAGTTGGAGTAATCAGGGCCACCAATTCTACTGAGAGAGGGAGGCTCAGCACAAATCCGTATGCTGTGTGTGTGTGTGTGTGTTTGATTTTGCATTCCGGTCTGCCGTCTCACATATGCTCCTGTGTGAGTGCGTCAGTCTCGTCTGAGACTCTGACTGTGCAGTGCTGCGCTCATTACTCCACTGCTGGGACTTAATCAGAGTCTTGGCTGACAGAGCAGCACATCGCTCCGGGCAGGGATGTCCTCACAATCCAGCACAAAAGTTTCTCATGGCTGTGATGCTTCTGTGTTTTGCTTCATTCAGAGAACTGCTCAGAGGATTTACACTAAGTCATCTGAGTAATTAGGTAAATTTGCCCTGCTTGTATTGTTGTAGGTAACTGGATATCGGAGTGGATAGTACGATTGGAGTTCACTGCAGCATGCCAGTTTTGCAGCTTAGGAGAATGTGGTGTTGTGGCATTGTGTGTCAAACAGGAGAAACGTGATCTGTTGAAACCATAAAGAATTCTCTGAGTATTAGCACCTACCTCTCTCCTGCAAGTGGGGGAGAGAAAGTGGAGCTGGGATTATTTTTGAGATGATTACGTGCAGATTTGCGAGAGAACCATGTGTGATTGGGATTTGCATTGGTGGATCAGCAGGATGTAGCCACAGGTAGCTCCCAGGTGTTGTTCCTGCAATCAAGTGAGAGTTCAGCTGGTTTCTGGCAGGGAAGTAGTGAAAAGGGATTTGGCTCCAGATGCACTTGAACCTGTCGGATGTGCTTGGCTGCCATGGGGTTGCACAAGAAGGACAGTTCACTTCAACAACTTGTAGCTGATGTTCTCACACCAACGTCTTGTTGCATGTCTCTAAAACATCAAATTTAAACTTTGACATATTTCCTCTATTGCTACAGCACTTTAGTGGTGTTTTCTTCAGCCCCATTCAAAGTAGAGTTAAAGGGAACTTTATATACAAAGCTGCTGTTAATGCTGTGACTGCAGTATCCACATTCAATAGATTAGATAAAAAAACATGTCAGATTTTGTTTTATTTATAGCACAATTACAGCACCTTTTTCATTTATAATGTTTATTTGACTTACAAAACCTTTAAGCTTAGGTTGTACAAAGTTTAATGATATGAAGCATGTGAAGATTCTCCAAGAAATGACTTAACAGTGAGAAAGAAAGGAGGAGCATTTCTATTGCGGAGTTCACAGGGTTAATAGTTCTGGGGCCACAATGGATCTATGGCACAGATCATATATATCATATGACGATGAGAAACATATAAGCAGAGTTGTGTCTGTTGTGTCAGCACGACGACACCACAGTGCTCACTGAGTCAGAAGCGATGGAGGGTGAGTGGTGCTGAGGCAAGAGACGAGTGCAGAATGAGCGGAGGATGCCCGGAGGGAGAGAGGGATAAAAGGAAGTGAGGGAGGGAGAGTCGAGGAGGAGAGAAGAAAGACATCCTTGGGTGGATGGCTCTGTCACCTCATTGGTTTGTTATTTGTTTACTCTCTCTCCCCCCTCATCTCTCCATCCATCCTTTTATCCTCTCCCCTCTTCCCTCCCTCCCTCCCTCTCTCTCTCTGCCGTCCTCCATAAAGCCCCTTACATTATGTGGCAAGTGAGCGCACAGTCCCATACAATACCTCCTGAGGCATGATGGGAAATATTTTTATATAAAGACGGATGAAGCAGTGGGCCGTGCTGCGGATCAGCAGGAAGTCAGGGAGGTCTCACACACTCACACGCATACACTCTGGGATGGAGAGCCGTGGGTGTAGAGAGGATGTTTGCTGAGCGGAGGTAAAGTTTGGTGGTGGAGGATTTCAGTCCCTCGACAGTGATGGAGGTCGGAGATGAAGTGCTGCAGGTCTTTGAGGTTTATGAGGCAGTAGAGGAGATAAAGGAAGTGATTGTCACCACCATAGAAGAAGATTCAAATACTAACTCCACTCCAGTGGCCAGCTGTGGACCAGGGACTAAACCCAGTCAGGTAATCCAATATGTGGAGCTGTATGTTTGTAGAAATCATTTGTGGGCTTTTCAAAGTGCTCCTTTGTGCCGAGTTATTAAATGTAGGAGGAGACACTGATGTTAACGCCACTATTCTGAGCCTCACATCTGAGCCTCACATCTGAAATATACGACTTTTTAGTTTGTCTTTTCATTCTGATTTACAGTAACACTCAGTGTTTGTCATGGGATACCCTTCAACTTTAAATTTTTAACTTGTAAAGCACCTTCTCACTGTGTTTTGAAAGGTGATATATGAATAAAGACTATTATTATCTTATATGTTTAACGTTTGAACCAGGAATACTACGTCTGAGGCTGGTGCTGCTGGTCAGCAACATTCAAATTCTCAACACGCCAACAGCTAAATGTCTGTGTGCCTCTTCTGGTTAACTGACATCTTAACACAATCCATTCAAACCACCTTAATTTGCCTCTTTCATCAGCTCCTGCTCGCTTGTCAGTCTCTCATTGTCCCACACTCACTCGTCTATCCTGCAAATTAGCCGAGGAAACTTTTTCTGCTTCCCTTCCTCGTCCTGACAAGTTCTTGGCAGCCTGGTTCGCTGTCTGCCGGCCTAAACAAAGGTGGTTTTAAATGGCTGTGCAGACGTCTTATGGGATGCACGCCTGCTGTACTTTGCACACACACACTTTGCCTCCCAGGAGTGAGTGAAGTGCACTCTGCGAACAACACAAAACAGGCTTTTACTGAATGTTAGATTTACGGTGCGAGACAATGGCTGTTATTTATATTCTGGTGGAGAATGAAGGCAAGAATATTCTCCTGAAAGCTTTGTTAATGCACAATGGCTGACATTGCGTGCTACTGTTCTCAGCCAGTGAGCTATAAATACCTGCATACACGTGAAAACAAGCATCTTCTGCTGTGATGATGATCCCACTAATCGTTTTATGACTGTTCAGCTATTTGAGTTATTCAGTGGCTCAGGGCCCAGGTTGATAGGGAGTTGGCAAAGTGAACAGATCACAGGATTATACCAGTTCTTGTAGTTCATTGATGTTTGATTGTAAGTTAGCGGGAATATTCAAAAACAACTGCACGGATTAACTTGGGTGGTTCATTTGGCAGCTTTCACTCAATTTCTCATCAAAACCAGCCTGAAGTCCTTTTGAGTGGGAGCCCAAACCACCAGAGAATCCCTTTAATCTGTAATATGATGCATCCCAACCAGAACCTATGGGCAGTTCAAATGTTGCTCTGCTCAGCAACGACTGTGTCGTGTTGCAGGCGTCAGTTTGCAGCCGCGTCTGAACATCATCAAGGAATCACTCTAATCAGGTTGTCCGTCCGTCCGTCCCATTGTTATGCACACAATATATCTGGAACACCTTGAAGGAACTTCTTCAAATAGTTACAAACGACTTAAGGATGAAGTGATTTGATTTTGGTGGCAATAGGTCAAAGGTCAAGCTGGCCTCACAAATCATGTTGTTGGCCTCTTGAACATGATATTTAAAATCTGCTTTCAGCGAATTTCTTCAAAGTCTGACCAGTTGTCACTTGGACCTAAAGATGAACTGATTAGATGCAAAGCAGTGATACACAATGACCGAGGGCAGTGTAATGAAACCACATCCATCTCCAGGATGAATCAAACCCTATTCATGGTCAGGTTTGTCATATAAACCCAGTTGTACTGTCATCGCTGAGTCATGCTGCCTTCAGGTCATTCTCATAGGATCACTAATGAAGTCCAGTTATTCTTCCTTCATACAGTATTGTAACTATTCAAACTAAAATGGACTGATCCCTAAGGGATGAGGGGGGAAGTTTTTCAATGAGAGAATTTATATCTCTTCTGTATTTTGTTTAGTGGTGTGTGAGAACACGTCATGTCAGATGTTTCCATTATTCAGCTGTTTACTTTCTACAGGAACGCCTCTGTAACTCCCAGCTCTGAGGAATCGCTTGTAAAACCTTGTCTGGCCCAGAATAAATCACTGCAGACACAGAACAAGAATCGACCTGACGTGTGTTTAGTTTCAGTCTGTATTGTCATGACACACGTGTTGCTGTGAGCGGAGGATTTCACACGTCCCTCTCTCTCCGGCTCAGTGCCTCTCTTCCCTGTAATTGGCCGTCTTGTTATCGGACATTCGCTCCCCTTCTCCTCCGCTGCTCCTCTCAGTTTCACCTACTTTCATGTGATGAATGGGACTGTGCCTCCTGCAGGGCTGCTGGTACTGAACCAGATCAGGGCTGTGCTGATTGGCTTATCCCAGGAGGAAATGTGGGTCGCCAATGTCTATTTTTACTTGTGTCTGCAGCGGGAAAACCCAGGTAGAGTAGTACTGATCAAACAACAGCAATTCCCCAAATTGAAGCAGACCGCATGAAACGTTCTGCAGAGGCTGTGGAGACATGAGGATAAGCAGACATCACATGATTGAATTTACCTTGATGTGTTGATTTTATGTCCCTGATGATGGAGTTCTTCAGAGTCCAGTGTGTGATTTAGGCTGTAAAACAAAGGCAACGAGCGATGACTGCTCCAAGGCAGAGCAGCAGGGACTCAAGTCTCCCTCGGGTGCCCTCATGCTACATTGTGCTCAGGGAGACGCTCGTCTTTACAAGTAATGCCTATTGATCTCCTCTGTAAAACACACACTTAGCATCAGCAGGTAGTTAGTGGTCAGACAGGATTAAGACCAGAGTCTGTCAACAGCTGCAGTCAGGAGCATCTACACTGAATTTTCATTTCACTTTTTCCTCATATATGAACAGACGTAGATGTTTCCACCACAGATAGATGTCAGGTTCTGTCTCCACAGGGATGCGGGTACACTTTCCCTCTTTGAACTTCTGAACCCGCGTCGTGCATTCCACCGTCTGGTCTACAGCTCGTGGGTTGGGTCAGTCGTGATGCTCCACTCGGTCTGAATCTCTGCAGACAGTGGGACGAGTATTTATGACTGTGCATGTCATGTCAAAGGTCACATGAAACTGACACAGCTCTCGGTGCTGGACCTCATCAAAGAGCCTGTCTGGGGAAACCTATACCAACAAGTCATCTGCTCACATGTCAGCTGCTATGAATGATAGTGCTGCAGTAAACTGAAATGTTACCTCATGTTTAAGGCTCATTATTTTTAGTTGATTGGGTTTTCTGCTACAAAATAAAATACTCTAATAATATATTTATAAAAAGATTCAGCAAAGTTTGACCTCATCGTCCTGAAGTAGATTATCTGAGGTTTTGACTGATCTGAACTCTTCATAGACTTTGTTCTGCTCATTAATATTTGATGTTATCAAAGAGAACTAGAGATTTGAAACTTAATACGAGGACACAACAGCAGCTGTGAAGCTAAGAGCATACCAGAGCAACAGGCGGAGCTGTAACCCAAACTGCAAAGCCACGGTGCTACAGTCAGGATCCTGAAACAAAGATTTATCAGGTTGCTTCACAAATACTAAATGTACTTGCACTTTGAAAAAATGATTAAGTCTCTGTGCAAATATGTTTTCAGGTTGAGTCCATCCCTAACGGCTCCAAACCCAACATGAGCCTGATGTTTTCACATAGACAACGTGACTGAATATCATTTAAAAGATTTGTCTGAACCCGCCTGGCTCAGGTATCCACATTCCAGTTCATACATCCGTCCGTCCTGTGAACAAAATATCTAAAGAACGCCTTGAGGGGGAGTTCAGTTGGACTCAAGGATGAACTGATTACATTTGGGTGGCCTTGTGAACGTAAGAGCGCCTCAAAGATGAACTGATTAGAAATTGTTGGTCAAAGGTCAAGGTCACAAAACATGTTTTTGTTTAACGTGATGTCTCAAGCCTGCCTTCAGGGGATTTCTTCAAATTTTGACCAAAGATGAACTGGTTAGATTTCAGTGGTCAAAGGTCAAAGGTCCCAGTGACCTCATATGAATACAAATGTTTGTTGGTGGAGGTTTACAACTGCAGTGATGCTAGTTTACAACTGTCAATGATAGAATGCAACACTGAGGGTCATGAATGTGTTTTTATTACGGTTCAGAGAAGTTATATGTTTCAGATCACGTCTATCTGGGAAATATTTATTAGTCATACAAGTTTTAGCCTCGTTCTTTAAAATGATCCTTTAAAAAAGATATTGTAAAAAGTGGTTTCCAGGTTTCCTGTTCATTCTCCTCCAGCACATGAAGTATTGATATTGTGTGTAGCAGCGAGGAATCTATTATTAGTGTACACACACAGTAGCTGCTTTCAAAGACAAGCTAAGCATTCTGCCCGGATCCTTCTATTGTTCTGCTTCTTCTCTGCTGTTTTAACCCTGAGGCCAGTGGGATGTTCTCTGTCCCAGTGCACCATCCTCCTCCTCCTCCCAACCCCCCCCAGTTAAAACTGATCATAATGCATCTCCGTGACCCATCCATGATCCCTTCTCTGCTGGTGTGGAGCTAATGTCATTGAAACATCCTTAAAGTAGTGCTCATCCACACTGAGAATTACATTTTGGTAACAATGTCTTTGCCGTTATTGAATCCTCATTATCTGACCTGCTCTCACTGGCGGTGGCTTGCAGGGCGACGCTGGCGGCTTGTTATGACTGCAGTGTAAAGAGTCCTTATCTCTGTTGTTCTAATGGCTCTGCTCCGACACCGCTGACCTTCACTATCTGCGGATGCAGTCCAGCCCAGACGTCAGCGTACAGCCCAGTGGGCAGCGCCCTCTGTTTGCTTTTTCCACTTCCCATCTTCTGTTCCTTTCTTTCTCACGTGCATGGAAATAACCTTGCTGGCTTTTGTTGAGCTGACAATTCAGTGAAAAGCAGAACACTTTTATAATGCAACGTCACTACATGACATCGAGAGAGGAAAATGTTGAGGTCAGGGCAGTCCACTCACGTAACACTTTTAATTATGTGTTCATTTTGTTTGTAGAGTCATTATTTAATAATCCAGCTCATGACAGGAATGTGTCATAATTTGCAGAAATAATTAAGTTGCCTCAATACTTTTTCAAAAACTGGAAATTATACAAATATTTACCTTAAATCTTTTCTTAAATCAGTTTCTTGTTTCCTCCTTCCCTCATGTCCAGGATGACAACTGGGGCGAGACCACCACAGCCGTCACCGGCACGTCAGAGCACAGCCTCTCTCAGGAGGATATCGTTCGCATTACCAAAGACCTGGAGGACAGCGTGGGGCTCAACTGCCGCCGCTACTTCACCCTGACCCTTGCTGTTATCCTGGGGCTCCTGGTGTTCCTGACGCCGCTGGCCTTCCTGGTGCTCCCCCACCTCCTGTGGCCGGAGAAGCTGCTGAGCTGCGGCACGGCCTGCGAGGGCCTCTTCATCTCAGTGGCCTTCAAGCTGCTCATACTGCTGCTGGCCGTGTGGGCCCTCTTCTTCAGGTCGCCACGGGCCGGCCTCCCGCGGGTCTTCGTCTTCAGGGCGCTGCTTGCCGTGCTGGTGCTGCTCTTTGTGGTCTCCTATTGGCTGTTCTACGGAGTGAGAATACTTGAATCTCAGGTGAGCGATCCTTGCTTGTAAGTGCACACTTAAATGGAAACTCAAGGGACTCTACAGACATGCGTGCAGTGGGAGACATTTCAGACACATTTATTTTGAATACCTTTAAAAGCTCAACAAAATCACACAACCAAAACACAGATATTTGGCTTCTCCAGGGCCGTGTGTTTACTGTGAGTCATAATTTTAAATCCCTGTTGATCGCTCATCCAGAATTCACACACACACACACACACACACACACACACACACACACACACACACACACACAGGAATGGTGGGGGTCTAGAAAGCCTGCCATCCTTTGAAAGATCTCTAAATATTCATATGCTCTACATCTTGTATTACATGTTCATGTTCTCTTTTTTTACGCCCCAGGAGTATTTTATGCCTTATTTTATGTTTTGAAATATCTTTGCACGTATTAACTGGATTTGCATGTGGTACAAAGAGCATTTTTTCTGAATTTTGACTTTTTATGCCCCCCACTTCCTCGCTGCCCCTGCAGGACGAGAACTACCAGGGAATCGTGCAGTACGCCGTGTCACTGGTGGACGCTCTGCTCTTCATCCACTACCTGGCCATCGTCCTACTGGAGCTCCGGCAGCTCCAGCCCTGCTTCTCTGTGTGCGTCACCCGCAACACGGACGGAGAGACGAGACAATACAACCTGGGACAGCTCAGGTGAGAAACAACAAGTGACATGACCTCTGTGCGTGTAGAGATGGAGGACAGAAGAAGTAGAGTTAGAAGGAGCTGCGTTGATTTGAGCCTGCAGGGAATAGAAGGGGGAAATATGGAGGGATGAAATAGAGGAAAAACAAAGGATGTGTGGGTGAGATAAAGGGACACCTTAAGTGAGAGACGACAAAGTACGAGGGAAATGACTGGTTTCATAATCGGAGACTAGAGGAAGGAAATCGTCCAGGAAAGGCTCACAAAAGTCAAGAAAGATGTGGGATGTGCCCGAAGGAAAGGAATGTTGATGAAGCTGAAACAGAGATGAAATGTTAAAACCAGAGATGGAGGAAAATGCAGCAGACAAAAAGGCTGATGGGGAGAGGAAACCGTGCCAGAACAACAGAAAAAAGGCAAGGAAGACTTCAGAGCTGCAGACAGAGGGCGGAGAACAGAGGAAAGACCCAGGAGACCGGAGCACGGAGAAGAGTACGGGAGCGAGCCAAAGAGAGAATGGAGAAGGAGGGATTAATAGTTAATGGGAGGATAGTGTGTTGAAGAATCCTAAGATGTACGTGGGAATGAAAGAAAGGGATTGTGCGTGTGAGCATATGTGTGAGAAAAGAAAAGCTCGGACGAGACCAGCCAGGTTTTTAACGACCACAGCGTCTCTGAGGGAAAACAGGAAGATCCCATTTTTAGCCAAACACAACAGCTCTCCTGCTGCTCCCCGGAATCAATACTCAGCCACCAGCCTCACATGCCCCCCTGCTTATGAATAACTAATAAAAACTGATGGATTTATAGATGACAGCTCTATGACACTGTGGATGAAACATTATCCTACTTCTTTCGGATAGTGGTGATTTTGTAAGGTTTGTAAGTGCCCTGTCAATATTTAAAGAGAAACTAAACCTCTTCTCTCAGCTGAAAACCAATGAACACAGACATTTACTCGTGTTTTGAAAGGATTCACGTCCAAAGTGTCTCAGTGGCTGCTTAATTTTGAGTTTTACTCTTCCCTTTTTTGAGGATTAATTGACATGACATCACCACTCAGGCCTCCACTCTCTCTGCTGCTCCGGCCAACAGAGCTCCAGCTCCGGGACCACCAGTGCTCCACAACCCTAATCCCCACTTCAGGGGCTTCTGGAGGGCTAACGTCCTCCACTTCAAAATACTCTGAGCAATAGATTGTGTGTCGCTCTTTTTTGAGGCAGAATGCACCACCTCATAAAATGTACCTCCCTCATGCAGTTAAGTCAGTCCACGAAAAAAATCAAGCCTTGCATTGTTTCCTGTTGGCAGAGACTCGTTGATTCGATGAATTGTTCCAAAAATGTGTAAAAACTATCAAAGTGCTGAAAAAGCATTGATTTAATTATTGATTTTGCATCAGTAGAAAGCGGGCAGACAAGTGAACGTGTGTGTAATGGTCTGGTTGGTGTGTTCGCTGGCTGCCTTGGGCATGTTGTCCTTTGCGAGCGCTGCCATTCATCCCCGCTTGGCCAGCAGCAGGCCCGGCCTCGCTCTGTTGTCCGTCTGTGACTGTAAACACTCGGCTAATTAGCGCTCCCTGCAGACCGCGGTCGAGCATCTGGTCAGCCTGACACACCCACATGGACACACACAGACACACGTGTGTGTGCATGGGTAATTGCACAATATACATGCAAATGATTCGGCTACATGTCGCCCCAATCATGAACATGAATGAATGTATCGTGCAGAGAAACCCAGACAGTGTTGTGTTTTCTCAGCCAATGTCTCATGTATCTCCTCCATGAATAAGCCGCCGCTCACATTCCTGTTTACTTCATCCTCGGCTTCATCATAACGAGACCCTGCTCGGGCTCTGGGGTCCTGAAGGCTTGTCTCTGTCTGCAGGGCGTTTGATGCCGATCTGAGGGCCAGTGGAATCCTTTCTTTGTCCCCTCATCAGAGCCGACAAGTTGAAAACAAACACATTCCTCATTGCCTGGGAGAGTTGTTGCCGAGGGCTGGCTGGGGGTTAAACACATTCACTGCTGGGAACTTCCCAGTTTACATTCCAGGACTGGTCAGTCCCGAGCAGCAGCCTCAGAGCCGGCACTGGTCTGTTACTCTGCTCTGGACAGTAGCTGGTCTTTTTAACTGGGTTTACATTAGAGGTGGGAATCTCAGGGGGACTCACGATATGCGAAACAAGGCCCACGATGACGATAAATGCCACCAGCATATCGATAATCGTATCTCAGGAGTGAGCTCAGCGACACGTTGCCTTATCAATATTGTGTCCCACCCCAGGTTTACACACCCAACACAGATGTGTTAATGGTTTTGTGTCATGTTTGCTCGGCTTAATAATTGATCAGAGTTTGGGGGGGGGGTTTGGGGCAGGAACTCAACTCATGTGGCCCCTGAACAATGGTCCTGTCTGTTGTGGCGTTGAAAGTTTAACGTAGGAGCTGTCTGCGTTTCTTGAGTTAAATAAGATAGTTTCTATCACACTGGCTGCTGCTGAATGTTAAAAATGTTCAAATAAAGTTGGCTGCCATCAGCTCAGCAGATGCTGACAGCTGTTAACTGACCAACAGTACGACTTTGTGTGTGGCTGCGTCCATCAACTTGTGATTCCTCAGCGTGTCGTTCTTAAAGCCACGTGAAGAGATAAGTCAATAAACTCCAACAATCATCCTAACCTGCTGCATGCACTTCATGTTACTCTACAGAGGAACGATAGTGAGGCTGTGGCCTCTGAGTTCCTGACCTCTCGTTGCTCCCAGAACAAATGTGACTGTAAATACTGGGTCATTAACATGACCACATACAGATATTAACCACCCAGGCATTAAAACTTGATTTATTCCTAACATAACATAACATTAAAGATCTCTAACTAACGCTGCTTCAGATATCATTTCATATCCATGAATTATTTCCTGTGAAATGGAAGAAAAACGCCCTCTCTCTCAATTCCTGGATCCGCCCCCTGATCTGGATCCGAACCAGCATGATAGTCCGTCCAGTAGTTATTGTGTAATGCTGCTAACTAACAGACAAACACACGCTGATGAAAACATAATCTCCTCTGCGGAGGTAATGAATCAAAACGTTACAGTTGCAGGCCCTTCATCCATTAGCTGTGCTGCTAATCCCTGGAAAGGTCACCGGGGAGGTGGAGTGAATCCCAGCTGACACCGGGGGAGCTGCAGGTCGTAAAACCAACACAATACGTTTAAAGATAAGACTTTATTAATCCCCAAGGAAATTCCTGTGCCAGCTTGCTCCAAGATTACAGTACAGAGTAGAATGGAACAATAAAGAATTAAGACTAAACTAAAAGTGTATAGTGTGTTGTTAATGGAATAAAAAGTGTATGTCAATAAAAAACTGAAACTAAGCAGATGAAATGGAAACAAAGGAACAAAGACTTCTCTCCCCTCCTCTCCAGCGTCCAGCGGGCAGCTCTGGCCATCTTAGAGCACTACTACTGCGACTTCTCGGTCCACAACCCGGCGCTGCTCTCCGCCTCCAAGTCCCGCGCCGCCAAGCACCTGGCCGGCCTCAAGGTCTACAACGTGGATGGTGAGTTCCCAGCAGCCCCGGCTGAGGGTGAGTGGGATGCTCTTTGAACTCCACGTTGTGTGTCTGTGTTTTGTGTGTCTCTGTGTGTTGCTTGTCATTTTGGACAGAATATGTGTATTAATTACCTGTTAAACTGTGGATTGTTTTGTTGTAGAAGAAAGTTGAAATATTACAAGAATAAAGATTTGATTTAATGAGAAAAAGTCACATTATTGCACGAATAAAGAAATAATATATATTTTAGAAATAAAACTGCAAGTAGAGCTTGTGCTCGTAACTTCAACTTGTTCTGGATCCAAATTCTTGAGAACCTACAAAACCTCTTTGAATATGAAAATTATGATTTTAATCTTGAAATCTCCATCTTTACATTATCATAGAAGAATAAAAAGACATTTTGTGAGATAGCTCTCCCGTCTGTTAAACTCTCTTTACTCTCTTAAGTGTCTGCCTGGAAGGAAGGAAACCAATCTGCAAACATGATTAGATAACTGTCAACAGTAAACTGAAGCAGAGGTGATTTGTAGTAAATGGGCGACATCATGCAGAAATGTAAGTGGTAATTTGAGATGTGGCTCACCCGTTCACCCTCTAGTACGTGAGCAGCAGGTGTGAAAGAGATTCAAGCTACAAATGCTGACTTTTCTCATGTGTCTCTTCACACTGACGCTAACCCTGAAAGATTTATTTCGGGCTAAACTGAAACGTTACCTGTTGGACAGTAAGTGACGCATCCTCACAGCCTGCTGCTGTTCACCTAGACGCACAATGAGAGGCCTGTCTGCACAGATATGATGTCACCGAGGGAAACGCTCACTAATAACATACCGTGAATCCACTCACTCCTCCTCACCCTCCTTCCTCATCCTCTGCATGCCACAGGTGGACACAAAAGTTCAAAGTCGTCCTTGCAACAGCTGGCAGAGTGTAACACAACCCTTCCAGGAAATGATTGCTCTCCCTTAAGTGTACTCAAGCTTCGGTTAAGTGCACTAACTTGACTCGCTCGTCCTTTTTTCTGCTGCCATTTGTCTCCCTCCTTTCTTCAACCTCCTCTCAAATATGAGTGGGAGACACTGGTGGAGATGGCTGATGAATCAATAGCTATTACTCCGCCCGTCTCATCTATTTCTCTCGTGTCAGTTCCTCCTTCATTTTCATCCTTCTGCAGGGACCTCTCCATCTCTTTCTCTCAGCCTCATTCTCTCAATCTCGTTCTCTCGCTTCTCTCTTACTTCCCGCTTCTTCTTGTCATTCTCAAGCCACACAACTCAAACCTGAGGACAGAAGTCTCAATAACACTGGTAACACTGCTCTCACCATAGCATTTATCACCCATAAATCTCATCCAGCTGCAGGAACACTGAGAACAGGGACGGCTGAAAACTCCCCCCTCTCCGTTCATGAATTATTCTGTTTATGAACGATCTCTCCCCCACATTAATAATTCAGCTGCTCAGCCATCTCTTAACCTGCATCAACATCAGACAGAGTTCATCAGCAGCCCCCCGTCCTCATTCCGAAAACCTAAACTTCTGAAGTTAATCTCCCCCTCTGCTCTGAATGTAGCCTGTTCCCTCACATTGCACTTTCTGTCATCTTCACTCCTTTCCAGCATCTAACTGTGTCTTTTTCTCCCGATAGGCCCTGGGAACAACGCAGCAGCGGGTCTCGCCCACTCCCAGTCCCGAGCGATGATCGCGGCCGCTGCCCGTCGCAGAGACTCCAGCCACAACGAGCTGTACTACGAGGATGCGGAGCACGAGAGGCGTGTCCGCAAACGCAAAGCACGGTGAGTGACACTGTGGAAAAGGTGACAGAGGTTTTAGCCCAGGGCAGAGGAAGCATCATGTTTCAAGTTCAAATCCTAATCTAAGCTTTGTCTCCTCCCAGACTGGTGGTGGCAGTAGAGGAGGCGTTCACACATATCAAGCGCATGCAGGAGGAGGAGCAGAAGAAGGCTCCTGGGGACGTGATGGACCCGCGGGAGGCGGCGCAGGCCATCTTCCCCTCCATGGCTCGGGCCCTGCAGAAGTACTTGCGGACCACCAAGCAGCAGCACTGCCACAGCATGGAGAGCATCCAGCAGCACCTGGCCTTCTGCATCACCAACAACATGACACCAAAGGTCAGGACCACACAACACTCACAATATTTTAAATGTCCAATCGTGCTGCTGTGACACAATCGGTCTTGTTCTGGATAATCCTCATAACCAGGAAACTAGTGCTCATGTAAACATTCTCACGTGTTCTTGTTCTTAGATGTGACACCGTTGTGTTTCTCTCCATTCCTCCCTCTCAGGCCTTTCTGGAGAGCTACCTGAACCCGGGTCCGACCCTGCAGTATAGCCGTGACCACTGGATGGCGCGCCAGTGGACGCTGGTCAGCGAGGTGTCGGTCACCAGCGGCCTGAACGACGGCACCATCTTCCTGCTCAAGTGTGTGGACTTCAGCTTGGTGGTGACGTGCAAGAGGATCCCCTACATCCAGATGTCGGAGGAATTCATCGACCCCAAGTCTCACAAGTTTGTGCTGCGGCTACAGTCTGAAACCTCCGTGTAGGACGACTCTTTTAACTCCTCACTTCTTTTTTGTATTGCTCTCAAATGTTTTCATTTTGGGTTTGCAGTTTTTATTTTTACTTTTTTGGATTTTTTTATATATTATATATGAATCTATATATCACACACGTTTGAATATATTGATCTTTTTACGTTTGATTGGGATGAAAACAAGAATCAGCACAGGATTGTGTTCACAGGAGTTTGGATGCGTGGACTTGTGTGCATGTACTTTATATATGTGTGTGTGTGTGTGTGTGTCACAATCACTCATTCCTTTTGTGTTTGAGATGCTGTCGTCAAACGAGATGGGAACATTGGAGGATTCTGACGTCCACATAGAGACTTGTTTTTTTTGCCTCTGTCACTTTATATCCAGGGGACAGACAGAAAAAAAAGAACTGGATGGAAAAGACTCGGATTTTCATATTTGAAGCGCACAACAAATATCTCCCCTCCTCTACCATCTCGTCTACAACATTTGAAAGTATCTGGATGCTTTAAATGGATTTCTTCCTCTTGAAAACCCCTAAAAAGAGAAAGAAACTAAATTTCAATCAGATTGATGTGTGTTTGTGAATGAGAAGTAAAGGCTTTTCATTTCAAGTTCTGGAATGAATCCTCTCATCCTGCTCTGAAAGGATGTTGGACTGTTTTCCTTTTCTTGTGACTCCTTCAGGACGTCTTCACTGCTCTGGATCGGCTTTCATGCCACACTTGAGATGTCAGCCTTCGATATGTAGAACACTTTCACCCTTTTATTTGGATGACTTGGTTTGTTTTGGTGCACGATTCTTCTCCAGGTGCAGCGGAAATATTTCCACTCCAGTGGGGAAACAACACGCTGAGTTCAAACACCTGGGTGAACGCAAAATGAACCAGAAGAGACACACTTGGATGGATACCTGGCCGCAAACGTTTGCCCTGCCTCCTCGGTTCAGTGACCTGCTCAGGGCCTTCACGTCCAACGCACCTGCCCGACATGATGGGGGGGGGGGGGGCGTTGTGACGAGCGACACAACAAAGTCAAAAACTACTGACGACTCCAGACCAGAGCCTGTTATTTGAATACTGTCCAGTCTAGAGGATTAATGTGGTCAATTTTAATATATTTCCACAATAACAACAGAATCGTGTTCCCTTCATCATTCTGCTCTCAGTAATGAAAGACTTCCTGATGATTTTCACATTAAAAGCCTGCTTATAAAAGAGGTTCTGCAAGATATTTATACCTTTTATATCACAGAGAAACAGGAAGTACAGGACGAGAGCCAGAGAGATGACAGATCCTCAGAGATCAAGTTGAGTTTATACTGGATTTATCAAGATAAAGGAAACTAAAGACCTGTTTCTCTCTCCCACTGAGAGAGAGGATAATTTACTGTATTTAAAGTAGGTTTTAATATTTGGGGGCAAACCTGTAAAATATGTAAGAGATGATAATGGATGAACAGTCGGAGCTGGGTGGAAACAGGGTGGAACCTGTCCTATAACTGGACCGGCTGGTTTTCCTCTCCGCCCGTCTCCTACAACAAACATGCTCACAGGGAATCTCTCCATTCAGGAGGGATTTCCTCTGTTGTTATTATTATTTCTTTCGCCAGAACTCAGAGAAATGAAGCTAATGGCACTTAAATGACACTTTATCATCCTAATAGTTTGACCCAATAGAATGACTCAATCTGTAAACTAGGCAGAAGAGAATCCCTCTGATAAACATGCTAATGCTGTCTGGCTGTGCCCTACTGCCCCCTGGCTGGTAAACAGAGTAGTGTCAGTTTATTTGCCTGAGGGAAGCTTTAAGGTGAAGATTCACAAAGAAACCCAGCCTCTCTGTTCCCTGCAGCTGTCAAAACATCTGGAAACAACTGGACAAAGCACGTTCTGCTGTTTCCTCTTCAATCTCTTTGACCTGCACCTGCCACTGGTCGTATTTTAACCTACTGACACGTCAACTTTGTATGAAACCTCCTGTTTTTACACTGTATCTATTTATGTTAACATGCACGTTTGTATGTATGTATGTGTGTGTGTGTGTGTGTGTGTGTGTGTGTGTGTGTTCCATATGACGAGACCCCCACCCCCCACCACCCCTCTCCTCCTCATCCCCACCATCTGTCACGCCGTTGCCAGGTTACAGTCCCGTGTCACGTTTACGTCGGACAGCTTGATGATGATCATGTGACGTTGCAATGTAAGACATGTTTCACACTCAGCATTTGTTAAGAAAATAAACATTTTTATGAACATTTGTAAAACTGCAGTATGTCGTTGTCTTGTGCAGCAAATACGTCCGATAGAGAGAAAGTTTTATGACACTGACAACATGGTCAGTTAGTGGAACTTAACCCGAGACAGTTTATCTGTAGTTCACAGTTCATAATACATAATAATACATTCATTTGCTATTTAATTTATCCCATTATTCCAGAAAACTGACATTTATATCCTGAGATAATCAGATAACAAACTTTTCAGCTTCCACAGAAAACTGACATTTTTACGATTGTATTTGTTCCATTTTCCCTCCAAACAAATAAACTGCGAAGCTGAAGTGAGAAAGTCTACAGCACCAATAGTTGTTTTAAAATGTGTGTATTTCAAATAGATTTTTCTCTTTTAATGGCTCAGTTTCCCTTGTACAGTTTTTTTCCTCCGGTCGTAATCCTCAGCATCTCTGTATGCACTCGTCTCTCGCTCCAGCTCGAGGCTGCTAACGCTCACCTCTGTCGCTGCCCATTAAGTGCCTGCTCCCGCCGTCTGACACGCCAGAGCAGAACTTCCCCTTCTCCTCTTTGGGCCCCTGTTTGGTGGCGTTTTGTTGTCATCCAGCTCAGGTGGTAATTGGCTGTCAGAGCTGCGTGGCCAGGCCTCGTGGATAAATGAAAGTCAGTGTCAGTGTCCTGCGCCGAAAACCAACAAGCTCATCCCTGCGTGAGCCCGGAGGCGGCGAGGCCGGCTGTCGGAGCTCATCTGTCCTCTGGTTTATTCCCCCTCCCGTGCCCACCTGATGCATTCTGGGCCGAGGCGAGGAGGAGGGAGACGGACGGAGAGGGAAATGAGGAGCATTTGCATCTAAATGGAATGTTTTTCCTTCCCTTCATTCCTCCCTCTCTATCTCTTGGGTAATGAGTTGGTTATGTGCAGATCAAGGCATGAACAGAAATGACTGCACCTTCTCTTGTCCTGGTTCTTTGCTGTTTTACATTGAACCTGTCAAGTGTGTGAGAGAGGGATCAGTGTTAATGCCCTCTGTAAACGCAGTGCACATGTAAGACACCCTCACACTTGATGGTCACACGTCTGCTTCTTCTTCCTCATGACAGTGTGACATGTCCTCTGGCCTCAAGTCCCATTTAAATGCACAGATCTACACCCACTGATCTGTCTGTGGATTATGTGTGAACGCTGCACCGCGCTGCATCCCATCCTCTTGCATGGCCCTGTTTTATCATTTATTCACGTCCAGTGGTTCAGCAGCATGTAGGACCCCCGGTGGACTCCCTGTGATCCCCCAGCCTCACTGTCCACGTCCCTGCTCCCATTAGGGGGCAAAACAGCGCTGAATTATTCACTGGTGTTTGAATAATTCAAGGTGATCAATCCAAGAGGGCTGTCTTGAGCGTCAGTGTGCAGCTTGGTAATGAGGGAGAGAAGTGAAGTGTGTGTTCGCAGTGCTTTATAAAGCTCTCAATAGTCTTACTTATTGATCATATTTGCTTTTACCACATGAACAAAGGCAATTTCCTGTATGTGTAAATATACTTGGCAATTAAAAAGGATTCTGATTCTGATTCTGAACCCTGGAGAACCCACCTTAGAGCAGATAGCCCTTATAGCACATAAGCACATTATATTAATTGTATGTAGGTTTTATACAAATAGAGTCTGATTGATTCTCACTCACACATCAGATGTAAATCACAGTAAAAGATGTACTTTTATTGACACTGAAGATTTGCACCAAGGCTGCAATCAAAAAACGTACTTTAGATACTTTCCTTTAATGCAGTTTTATGTTCTGTTAACGTTTCATATATTTACTGAGTTAATCACAACACTTATGTCCTTTAATCGGTTCTGTTTTAACAGCCTAACTAATTCATCTACTATCAACAATCTGTTTCTAATGTGCCAGTCAAGTTGACCCATCTGAACCGTGAGGACTTTCAGTTTAGTCGTCACCATCATCGTCATCTTCTTGGTCGTGACTTTTGTAGTTGTCCTCCTCGATGTAGCTGTCGGAGTCTTCCTGGTCATCGTCAGACTCGTCATCGTCCTCGGTGTTCACCCTCCCTGACAGGACATCCTCTATCCAGTCCTCCAGCTCCTCCGCTGTGGGCAAGTCCTCATCGTTGGACATGTCCAGCCACACGCTGTCCGCCTGGAACACACAGGAGGGTCAACGCAGACGGTAAAAACACTTGATGCAGTGAGATTCTTACTCTTAACTTACATCTGTTACGTTGACAACACCGATTTGAGGACGAAACAGATCCAACTTGAAGGTTTTCTCCCAGTAGGTGGTCAGCTGGAGGGACAAGACAAACCAGGTTCACACAGAGTACAGTTGTATCTTTAGAAATGTGATCTAACGATGAGGCAGAACCAGAGGAAAGTCATCAGGGTCAATCCAGACGATGCTGAGTTCTGGGTTGTTGGTGTTGTCTCTGGCTACATCTTTCAGGATCTCCAGGAACTCATAACCATCTGGGAATAACAGAGCAGAGGAACCTGAGCCATGACCTTGACCTTTAGCCTTTGACCACCCCGATCTAAACAGTTAATCCGTGAGTCTAAGTCAAAAGCTGAAAAGATTACCTGTTCTTAAGACAACATGTTCACAAGACCTTCAACCACCGAAGCCCAATTAATTCATCTTTGAGTCATGAACTGAATGTTTGTACCAAATTTAAAGAAATTTCTTCAAGAGATATCAGGTTCACAAGAGCAGAAGGAACAGATGAAAGCACCAACGTACATACATTCAGAAAACCTGAATCAAAATGCCTCCGACTGCTACACAGAGGCAAAATAAAAAGACAATTAACAGTGGAACCAAAAGCCTAAAAGCTCTGAGTTCGAGGTCCAGACCTGGATCTTCTTCCTCAGCAAATGCAACAATATGTATTCCATCCATGTCGTCTTCCTGGAAATAGAGTTTACAGTAAAAGATCTGATTCACAGTCTGAGAATATTCTCCAAATTCATCATCATGTGGCAGCTCAAACACGTTTGAATCAATTCAGTGAAAATACACTGAGCAATGACTCACCCACGTCTCAAACATATTCTCTGCCCGGAGCTTCCTCAGTGTCGCCCTGTGAACAACACCTTCTCATCAATACACACCACAGTGTGTGAGCTTCTTTTTATAGCTATTTAATATCTCCCTTAAATGATAGAAACAGTTAGAAATCAACCTTCGGTGCTGGTTGACAAACTCGACAATCTCCATCTCTGTCAGAGGTCGGCCCGGCAGGACGGCAGGCTCCTCCATAAACGGCTCATAGAAATTCACCTCGTTCATCTTGAGAGAGAGATGTTTGGAAACCTGGAGCAAAAACAATAAAGGGCTGATGGTGGATAAAAAGGTGTGTGTGTGGGGGGGGGGGGGGGGCAGTTGTAAACGAGGTTCCTGTTTTTTATTGTGGAGTTGTTGTCCTTGTGTCTTTGTGGGTTTTTCTATGAGCGCTCCTGAGTAAGCTTGTGTCTGTGTGTTGACCCTGCTACACGCTGGTGACTTGGGGGGGGGTCGTATCCCGCCTCTCGCCCACTGTCAGCAGGGATTAGAGCCGGAGGATAAGCGGTATAGATAATGGATGGATAATGGATATAGGATTAACAGCTTCACATTTTATTTAGAGTTTATTCTGTTCATGAAGACTTACAGATTTATCAAATGTAGCAAAGAACTTGATGTAAGGTTGAAAACGCTCTGAGGCCTCCTGGAAAGCTCTGAAGTCTGAGAGGGTGAGAGAGAAACTCAGTGAGAAACACAGAGAGTCAAGTAAAACAGACGTTCATTCACATTCTGCTCGCGTTCTCCACAGAATCTCCAGTATTATCAGGGAGGGGAACTCTTTTCATTCAATTTCCCGTCATGATTGAACTGTCGTCACCCTTGTAACAAAGTCTCCCTCAATACAGTTTTATACGCTGGTAACTCGCTCGTGGCTCAACAAGGTCACCGCCAAGGGCCGACCTATCACAGGGCAGAGATAGGCTCCCTAATGAAACTTCATGCCTCTGTCATATTGGACCAGATAACATCGTCCTGCACAGATTCTCACTTTTTCTACCTTTTTTTGAGAGGAGCTATAATTGCAGTTTGACCCACTAGGCAGGAGCTATTTAAAGCTTCTCATGGGGCCGAGCGAGAGTCTGGAATCAGGTTTCCCTTTAATACCCAGTTAGGATACATGGCACTAATGGCCATCTAGAGGCTGATGGAGCGGCATTAGCCTCTAGACCCCATTAGAGCCGAGGGAAGCAATGGAGGCGACTTTAGTGGAGAGCGAAATGTATTTCTGATCCATTACACGTTCTCCGTCTGTGGAAACACAAGTGCATTAATTTACTCGTTTGCAGAGTCTCAATTCAGGAGCTGCATCCTGTGGAGGACGCGGTCTACCCAGCCCATATAGACCGCTAAGGCCCAAATGAGACGGTCCGGAGGATTTCCATGATCGGAGTCACCGGCTCCGAACTGAGACACAGCTCGAGACACACACCACATGGAGATAAACTAACATGAGTCTTCTCCCTTAAAGTAGCCGATGAGGCGGATGTCCTCCTCCATTCTCTCAAAGGCTCGCAGCTCCATGGCATTGTTGATCATTTCCACCGGGTCCTCCAGCACCTGGGGGACAGTACAACACAGGTAGGATGTATGCAGAAGAAACACAGTAAGGCTCAAAGCAATGGTTCCACATTTTGGGAAATACATGTATTTGTGTTCTTGACAGGAGTAACGCCGCTTCCATGTGGCCTGTTGAGTATGAAGCCCCAACCAGGAGCGATTTCAATCGGTTTAGCAAAATGAAACAGCAGGAAACAGCTAAAGACTAATTTATACCTTTACGAATTAAAAGATCTATATATGTCCTTTACGCTAGCATGGTTGTTAAGCAACACATCCACTAGAGGGCAGCAAAGAGTCCAGCCTACCAATCTACCTTTGGGCAACCATTTCTTTACTTGTAATGAAAATGTCAGAGATCTTTTTGGGGTAAAATAACATGTTTTTCCTGCTGGAAGTTGAGTTACTGTGAATTTCATAATTTAGAAGTATTTAATGAGGCTGCAGCTCTTAAGCCTGAGGATTCCTTCACTTCATGAGAGAATCCATTCTCCACTCACATCCAACAGGAACTCCACCAGTGTGTCTGCTGAGAGCTCGCCGTCGAACTCAATGACGCGGTCGTCCTTGAAAACGTACAAGCTGCCCACCTCCTCCAGACCTGAAGACAGGAGACATCTGAGTCTTTAAGAGATATGTTACTGCCCTGATACATTCAGTGTATCAGGAATGTGCAGGGACAGGAACGTCAGGAGTCTCTAATTTTTGTCGTAGAATAGAGACCGAGTTCTACTCGTACCCAGTTTTCTGGCGACCTTGGCGTCCCTCTGGGAGTCGACCATCCCAAAACCGATGTCCTTGTTCTCCAGGACCTGAGCTGTGAGCTGTTCACACAGAAAAACTTCAGAGCACTTAACAAACTGAGCCATAAATATTATCTTGTTTAATACATTGATCCACAGAAACTTGTCTTTGACATCCTTCATGGATGTTGAGCTCTAATTAACAGATTGACCTAGAATCCATATCCCTGGATGTTTGTGAACCACAGAGGAGTGAGAATAATGGGAATAAAACCACTGCTGCAGTTTCAGAGAGTGTGACGGTAAAACACTGACTCTGTGAAACGAACAATGAGGAACTCAACATCTGCTGAAAACAAAATGACTTATGACAAGTTAGAGTTGTATCTGAGTGTAATAGATTATCTGTGACATTAAAGGTTGCCTTTATCATGGCAGTTGTGACAGGGATGAGGGAGGGAGGATGAAGGGATGAGGGTTAGAGTAAGGGATGAAGAGTTGAGTGAGGTGGGATGAATGGATGAGGGAGGGAGGATGAATGGAATGTCTGTAGGAAAAAGATGGCTGGATGAATCTAAGACAAAGGGAACATTGTTGACAAGGTATACGTCAGCTTGACCTGGTTCCTGGACTGAATTTATCTCTTTAACTTAATTAATTGATCTTTAAAACATCAGTACATGATTAATTAATCATATATAAAGTTAGATACTACTTATAATAATAATACATAAAGGGGGACTCGTCGGAAAGGATTCTCCTCTTACCTCCAGCACCAGCTCCGTCATCTGGAACCTCTTCTGCAGACCCTTGTTGGCCGGCAGCGGCTCGTGGTAGAACAGACACAGCAGGTCGAACCTCTTCAGAGCCTTCTTGTAGTTGCGCTCGCTCATGTCCAGCACTCTGTCCTTCCCGTCGAAGTTTGGGAACTCCAGACCTTCCTCGGCCCTGCAGAGGAAGAACTGATGGAGGCAGAGGCCGGAGAGGAGAAGAAGCCAGATGTGCAGCATTGTTGATCCAGGTGTTTGTAAGATGGAGAAATCAAAGAAGCTGTGGAACTTGAAAATATCTCATCATCCGAGTTGAAATCTTCCCTCAGGTTTGATCTCCACTATCTCTTTATCAAACATGAAATACCCTCTCTCATAGTTTCTCTCTCTCTTGCTCCTTTGACATAATTTCTCCTCCACCTGTCGCCTGTCTCCTCCTCTCTCCGTCACACACCATCACTGGACAAATCTCAGGAGACTCCATCGCCTCTTTTTCTCGAGAACATTTAAAGGACGATCCTTCATGAGGCTCGTGCCCTGAAATCATTTCAGAAATGAGAGAAGCTTTGGAATCAGCTGTTTCATCAGCAGTGTCAGTGTCTATCAGGGAGAATAATTAGGATCTTTGGCTGTGCAGTGGGAAATTATGTTTTATGCTTTGCACACACATTTTGGGGGCCGGGGGACTCAGAATTATTCATAAAAATAAAGTTCAATACAGTTCCAGATGTATTAATTTAAATACACATGAGTGTGTTTAATATTCAACAGACCAGAGAAGATGGTCCTGCATTCACTGCATTCATCACAAGAACAAGTCAGTGTTCAATAGTGATGAAAAAGGAGAGATAGAAGAAAAAAAAGAAACATATATAAAGATTACGGTAAATTAATTTTGTTGCGCATTACCGTACTGACGGCTCCAGGCAGAACTGACAGATCGCAGATGGCAGGTTTCGTCCTGCTCCTCAGACAGAAGTAGAGGATCAACAGAAACATGGAGCGGGTTTGGCTGTGCAGCTTTTCAACGCTGTGGCTGATTTACGGTTTATTCTCGGTCGCTGCTGCAGGTAACGAACATGTGAACAAGTCGTCAACACGTTCACAGGAACAACGATACTCCGCCGCTCTGTGTTGGACTGTTTCCCCAGAGACAGCTCCACTTTACGGGCTCACCAGCTAGCCTGCGAGCTAACATGCTAGCTAGCCTGCGAGCTAACTTGGGTTAAGTTGTGGGAAAAAGTTGGAACTTCCGCCAAAAACAGCAAAGAAAATGAGATTTGTGTTCGTGTTGTTTTGTTTCTTAAAGATGATATGAGGCAGGCAGGATAAAGAAAGACATTAGAATAGAAAGTGGATCCGGATCAGTGTTGGTACGATATGAAAACCTCAGCTCACATGTGTTTGTTACTGTCTCAGGCAAAGAGTGGAGGAAGATGAGAGAAACCATATCCGAGGCTGTTGGAGGATTCGCTGCCTGCAGTCCTGTGAACTGCAGCTGCCACCTGAGGTGAGTGTGAAGCTCAAAGTTGATAATCAGGCTGTTATCATCATTACATGATTTCACACTTAGGTTCTTCTAATCATAACGAAACAAGAACTACCAATACGTTTGTAAAGCAAACTGGTCATTACCTGTCACATCACCACACTTTTTGCACAGACACAGATATTAATATCATTTTCCTGCTGGTTTGGTCACATGAGAAACCTCCGGAATCCTCCCTTCACACCTCATCAGCCCATATTTCCCTTGATTGTGATCCGGGACACGTGTCTGTGGTTTCTGTTCCAGTGTCCTACAGCAGGACCTGCAGCCCTTTAAAGGACGCATCTCTGAGGACTTCATGGCTGCGACTGTCCAGAGAGGAGTGGGCACACACTACCAGATCATCGACCACAAGTTGTACAGGGAACACAACTGCATGTTCCCTGCCAGGTAAAGATAAAGTTTAAATTAAACAGACTTACTTCCAATTTGTTAAAACCTACTTAAATGCTGTTTTCAGACCACCAGCTCTTCTACATATGTGTGTGCTCATGGTTTTCAGGTGCAGTGGTGTGGAGCATTTCATCCTGGAGCTGATCGATAGGTTACCTGATTTAGAGATGGTGGTAAACGTCAGAGATTACCCTCAAGTCCCCAAGTGGGTGCAGCCGACCCTGCCTGTCTTCTCTTTCAGTAAGGTCAGACTGGAACAGTACTTACATACACGTATTCAGGAATATTTATTGACTAGCTGTAGTAACTGCTCATGTGTATGTTTGATTTGAGTAGACCTCAGACTACCAGGACATCATGTATCCTGCGTGGACGTTTTGGGAGGGCGGACCTGCCGTGTGGCCCATATACCCCACTGGTCTGGGGAGGTGGGATCTGATGAGGGACGACCTCAAAAAGTAAGATTCATCACTTATCAAGGAGACGACCATAAAAATGAATATGCCAATGAAGTAGATAACACAATCAGGACGTGCAGGTTTTCTTTGTCTTTGGATTAATAATCAAACAAAACAAATGTGATGGACATTTATCACCAACTTCTGCATTTTAGAGACAGATGATCTCACAGGTTAATTAATTAGAAGATCAATTATTTGGCAGAATAAGGTAATATGTTAAATATTATTTGGTTATCTACTTACATATACATAAATATGATTTAGTTATTAATATAATATTTTAGGTTTTTGCTTAATTAAAATGTTGTGCACTTCCAGGTCAGCAGCTCATTGGCCGTGGACGAAGAAAGAGTCTAAAGGATTCTTCAGAGGCTCCCGGTCAGTCCTGGAAATTCACTAGTGTGTGTCAGTTATCTGAGGTTTTCAACCATTTGTGTTTTCCGAGCTGATTTGTCCTCTTTCTGTATCGTTGACAGGACCAGTCCAGAGCGAGACCCACTGATCCTCCTGTCCAGAGACGCTCCAGAGCTGGTGGATGCAGAGTACACAAAGAACCAGGCCTGGAAGTCTGAGAAGGTCAGACACACTGAAACTACACTGAGGCCAAATACAGTCATGTTAGTTATAAAGCTATAGGATGTCACAGGTGATCAGCGCTGATAGTTCACTAATCATGTTGTCTCTCTGCCATAGGACACACTAGGGAGTCCTGCAGCCAAAGAAATCCCATTGGTCGATCACTGCAAATACAAGTAAGTGACCATGTTGTAAAGGCCGGTAAAGCATGAATTTCTAAACACATGCTTACCTGCTGAAATGTTTGTATAGCTTTGTGAAGAATCAACGATATGACGCAGCTTCTTTCCACGTCTCTCAGGTATTTATTCAACTTCCGCGGTGTGGCAGCCAGCTTCCGCCTCAAACATCTCTTCCTCTGTGGTTCTCTGGTGTTTCACGTGGGAGATGAGTGGCAGGAGTTTTTTTACGCTCAGCTCAAGCCCTGGGTTCACTACATCCCCGTCAAGCAGGACCTCTCCAATGTCAGGTACCCCGACTCGTCTCAGTTACACAAGCACTTCATTAAATTCAGAAAGAAATGTAGTATTTGGATGAATGTAATCAATACTGAAGGTTTGATGTGTATTTCCATGATCTGTGTCCTCAGGGAGCTTCTACAGTTTGTCAGAGAGAACGATGCCATCGCACAGGAGATCGCCTCAAGGTAACACATCATATTTAATGAAAGGGTTTTGATGGATTGTTGCTGCTTTCAGAAATGAGCTCCTCCAGAGTTCATGTCTGATAAAGGCTTTACTGAAGTATATTCTCCTCCTGGAGCTACATCTACTTAAGCTCTTGTCACAAATCCAATCTGTGTCTGAATCTGTTTCTCCTCCTCCCTACAGGGGTAAAGAATTCATCCTCAACCATCTGCGGATGGAGGATGTTTCCTGCTACTGGGAGAAACTTCTCACCGAGTTCAGCCGTCTTCTCACCTACAAACCCAAGAGAAAGAGCGACTACAACCAGATCGTCCACAGACCCAGGAGGACGGAGCTGTGAGATTCTGCAGAGCCAGGGTCGCTGCAGTGAAGGGAAACTCCAGATAGTGAATGTAATCCCTCCAGCACAACATATGATTGAATGAAATCACACTACAGTATTTTTAGACACATTTATTTCTGATGATGTCAGTGTTTTAGTGTCATAGATGTCGTGAATGTAGTTTACTGAGTTTACCTTCAAGTGCCACTCTTCTGCCAAAACTTCATCGACCATTTTTCTGGTTGTTTTTCTGTCGACTGTCACCAGCAAAGAAACGTCCTCGTTAAAGGAACATTCCACCAATTTTACCTGTTGATTTAAGGCAGTTTACTTCTCATGTAAAACAGTAAAACAGTTGTATGATTTCTGTGGCTCTTGAAGGGGAGAAAATACAATACTCTTTTTACTACAGAGTGTATTTATAAACTTGGAGTGGAAGGTGTGAAATATGTGGCAGTAGGAGTTGAATGAAAAAACAACAGTTGCATTATGGAAAATGCAGGATTCCAGTTTTAAAGTTAGTAAAAGTCTTGATAAGTTGATTTCTGCCTGTTGAATTTCTTCTGGTGAGTGTTTAAGGCCTGTATATCTTTACTTGAAGCAATGTCCCCCTCTGCTGGACAACTGGAGACACTGCATACAACTGTCACCATCACGTCCTTACACTGCATAAATGTTATTTATGCAAACGATGCAATACCAATGTCACTGTCTATTATTAAAGTGGCTCTGACACAACTTGGTGCATAACTTGAAAGCACAAAGGGATGTGACATTCCACACAAAGTGTCAACAGTCACAGAAGAAGTCTTTTATTTTGAAACGTGGCCTTTTATACAGAATCTTTGTGTGTGTTGAGAGATGACGTGTGAATGACACAGGACAGGGGTGAATATGTTGTAGTATTCACGTTGTTCTGTGAACCAGCAGAAGTCTGTGTCCTTTTGTACAGACGTGGTAAAGACGGTACGTGCCAATGTTGACCAACATGCTGTGATCACGTGACATCCATGTTGTTGTGCTGCAGTTTTGTTTTTGTGCCAATAAACAGTTTGGTTCTCAAAATGTCCTGCTGAAGTTTTTTATTATTACTGTGACATTTCCTAAACCTACACGTTTTATCTGATCTCTGTTGTATCCAGTCCAACCTTTGCTTGGAGATGTTTCCTGTCATTGCTTTGTCATTAATGTGTAACTTCTTTTATATTTATGAATATATTATTATTATTACTCTGGCCAAGTTAGGTAGGCTATCTATCCATCTATCCATCCAAACATCTATCTATCATGCCCAGTCCTCCACACCGCTTGGTGGCGCTGTTGTGTAGTGTCGTTATCTCTGCAGAGGTCAGAGGTCAGGACACCGGCAGCTGAAGGTGAGCACAAGAAATAGAGAAACAGAAACAAACAGCCTCAGTGAAACAATAACAACAAGAACAAGCTGACGTGTTTGCAGTTTTTGTGATGATCGTTAAAGATCTAGAGCTTCAGTCGCTCACTACACAAACTGTTTTCAGATGCTAACCTGCTTTTCTCCACTGACTTACACAGGCTACTGGCTAATGCTATCTGCTAGCGCTAATGCACCCATTGTCGGACGGACGACTCACATTTTATTCACGTTCTGTGAACATAGAGATTAAAAGTAAAGCAGTTTGTTATTCGTGTGCAGGAGCGAGATGTTAGCTTAGCTTAGCACAGGAAGAGACAGGCTAAGCTAATGTAGCTGTGTGACATTAGTCTGATGAGGACCTGCACATGGAATTAACATGTAATATGAATGTGATTGTGTTTGTGCTGCAGCATTAACATCAGTCTAATGACGTTCACTGCATCTTCAGATAGATGAATGCATGAATAGATAGATAGATAGACAGACAGACAGATAGATAGATAGATATATAGATACAGCTGTCCACTTGTGATCAGATCTCAGGTCTGTTTTTTCACCTCTTTACCTCGGAGCTTCCCTCTCGTCCTGCTCAGACGACCTGCGGGTCCCTGCAGCGCGTTGGAAGCTTTGATTAGTTTGAAGTAGAGAAAGACAGAATCTGCTTGTGTGTGTTGGTGAGACTGCACCATTTAACAGCTGCTGCATCTGACAGTCCGTGCAGCCCTGCCAGGGCTTCATCTGCCCTCAGGCTATTTGTTTTGGGGCTGGAGCTCAAGTCGAGACAGCCAGTGCAACATCCCAACTCATGGCCATGTGTCTCTGCCTCTGCTCTGCAGTCCAACGCCAGATGAAGAGTGATGCATCCACAGCCACACACAACAGGCATCACCCCACAGAGATGGCAGGCGTGTTCAGCACCCCGGGGCATGCTGAGCACCGGCCTACTGCAGGGCTTCATCCAGAGAGCCAGGCCTCCATCCTTCTGCTTCCTGCTCCCCAGGGTCCACGCAGCTGATGTGGCTGCTGCCCAGCCGTCACAGATGCTCTCCTCCTCCTCCTCCTCCTCCTCCTCAACCTCAACCAGCCCTGCTCCTGCACCCAGCTCATCTTCACGCTCTGTGCCAAGCAACTTGGGAAAGCCAGAATTCCCAGACACAGGATGGGATCGCATCAAGGACCTCTTTGACAGAAAGTTAGTGTTTACTCTTACTCGTCTGTCTTTAGTTTCATTAGCCCACATCTCCCTGAATTGTGATATTTTTTTGTAAACCATCCACCTTGTAAGTGAACCTCACCTTTGTGAGATGTGATCAAATAAAAATCAGTAGCTTGTAAAATAAAACTAGAACAAACCACCCATCCATTGTTTTATTCTTCTAAACATATCTCTTTGTGTTGTTGAATGAGTTGTGCTTCATCCCTCTCGTCTCCCGGCAGCGTGACACAGCGGTACCCAGAGGAGCTGACCAACGTGATAAAGAGCGGCGCAGTGGCCGCTTTCGCAGGCTTGATCTACGGAGGCCTGCCAGCTGCACGCCACGCCAGGCAGCGCTACATCCAAAACAGCCAGGCGGAAATCTATACTAGTCGAGTGGAAGCAGTGGTGAGTGAAGTCTGTCGTCTCTGTTTGTTTGATATGTGAATACAAGGAAAGGATTTAGAAAACATAAGAGAGAAATAGAAATGCTACAAATTAAGTTATTGTTATTATATCAGTTGGGCTGTAATTGAAACACAACCTCATACGAGAAGATTTAATTCCCAAAGAAAAGTCATTTTCTCTGTGTCTTTGTATTGGACTCAGCGCTCAGCCCACAACGCTGCTATCCGTGGTTTTGTGAGATATGGATGGAGGTGGAGCTGGAGAGTCGCTGCGTTCGTCACCTTGTTCAAGTAAATATAAAACAACAATGATGTTGGATCATGTGTTTAGTTGCTGACTAGAACTGAAAGCAGCTCGTACTTAAATGAAATGTGTTAAATCACGTGTGTGTTTCCCTCTGTAGTTCCGTCAGCACGGGTCTGTCTGTGTACCGAGACAAATATACACTCAGTCATTACGCTGCAGCTGGAGGTGAGTCACACCTTTTTATTTCCTCTTTATTTATCCAGCGGACGTCAGCTGAGCCCGACACCATGTCACAACAAGTCTGCGTCACACTCACAACCCAGCATTTATACTGAGGGCTCCACATCACACTCCACACTGCACTAGTTGATCAACTTCATCCTCAGACTGACTCTTAGCAAGCTGCCCGCCCCCACTGATTACTACAGAGTGCTGGTCGCATCAAATGTTTAAAGTGTCACGTGTCCAAATCACAAAATCACCAAACCGTTTGTCGACTTGTGTGTGAGTTATGTTATTATCTGTAGCACTGGGACACTTCATTTCATTCTATGATGTCAATAATGTGTGTGTGTGTGTGTGTGTGTGTGTGTGTGTGTGTGTGTGTGTGTGTGTGTGTGTGTGTGTGTGTGTGTGTGTGTGTGTGTGTGTGTGTGTGTGTGTGTGTGTGTGTGTGTGTGTGTGTGTGTGTGTGTGTGTGTGTGTGTGTGTGTGTGTGTGTGTGTGAGAGAGCAGCTGTCACTGGAGGCCTCTTCAGACTCAACCTGGGCCTGGGTGGGCTGGTGGCGGGGACGATCATCGGAGCCGTGCTGGGGTAAAGTTCTGCTTGTGCAAACATCCACTGGTCATCGTAACTAACGTTTTATCGTAACTGATCTAAGAGAAGAATCTTGGTCGGAGTTATGTCATCAGGAACCGCTAGGTATATATTCTTCCTTGTGCACATTCGCTCATGTGTGTCCACATTGGTGCCTGTGTGCTCCAGAGCAGTGAGCACTCTGGCAGCCAGCTGCACCCCTCCCAGCTACCTACCCTCTGTCGCCCAGCTGAGCCCCCCCCCCCCCCCAGCCCTGTTCACAGTGCCAGTGGGATTCATGTGCAGCATAGAGGGCTGTGTTTTGGGTACTAGAGCAACTGCCCCTCTCCATTTTACACCACTGCTGTGATTCCGGCCTCTGATCTCCATCGACCACGTCTGATCTGCTCTTGTGCTCCACTCTCGCTCCTCACTCCTCTCCTCCGTTCCACCTTTCACTCCTTCCTGTGGCCACTTTCAGTGGCCAAGAGCAGAGTGCGCGGAGCCAAGAGCAGATTTGAATTTGATCGTATGATGGAGATTGAGTGCGAGGTGTTTGATGGGCGTAGTGGACCGGAGGGGCCGGTTTGGATTATGTGAGATCATCAGCTCCGTGTTGGCTCGGCCCTCGTCTCCTCTCCTCTTGGCTCCACACTAACGTCGCCTCCTCCTTCTGCTCCCCCCCTCGCTGTCTGCCTCAGTGACCGGCCACCTGGAGCGTTTGATGTGTGCAAACAGCCCCGGCCCCGGCTGTGCCAGGTGCAGTTGGGGCAGACAGGGTTGAAATGAAAGAAGGCAGCAAATCGGAAAAGCACATCACGCTCCAGATCTCACCTCCCAATCGTCCCCTCGTCCTGCACGTGGTGGTGTGACAGGGAGCTGGAGCAGGACTCAGTCCGAGAGGGAAGGTTAAAACAGCTGAAGCAGCTTCTGGAGCAGAATGTGCTTGTGCCAACGAGGCAAATAAACAACAGATTATATGTGATAGTAAAGTATTGAGTGTTAACTGGTCTATTTTATTACCTTCACCAAGGAAGTTCAGTTTTCATGTTTGTTAGCAAAGATTCCACAAAAACTACTGGATGGATCCTGTCGAAATGTGAAAATATACAGGACTATGTTTATGATGTACAACTTGTGTTCAGGATTCCCACTGGGGCTCTGATCGTCAGCATGCAGTCTCTGGCTGGAGAGACGGTCCGAGAGAGGAGGAGGAGAGAGCGCAGGGAGCTGTACGATCTCAAACTGGCAGAATGGTAATTTAAAGAAGTTTTTAATGATGTTATCTCACAGGATCATTCACCAAGAATAATGAAAAGGAGACAGTGAAGTTTCTTTTTGTTTGGTTAACTCCTCCTCCTCCTCCTCCTCTTCCTCTCAAACCACCAGGGCGGCCCGTTTGCAGTTGACGGACGAGCTGATTGGAGATCTGAACGTCAGCTGTCAGGCAGAGGAAACCAATAAGGACATGCAGAGGATTCAGGAGCTGCTCAGTTCACCACAGAACAAGGACGTGGCTCAGGACTCAAGCAGCCAATGACAGGAGCCGCCTGTGCTCCGCAGGACATTGAAGTGGGACTAAATCCAACTCTGAGGATAAACAGGTCACTGCTTCTCCTGGACTCCGTCACTCAGCATCACTCCAGCAGTACGGAAATGGATTCACGCTGAAATGAAAAGACACAGTTGCTCTTCACACTGTCCAGGGTCCTCGAGTAGCATCAGTGAGCTGCTCAGGAAAGTTGAGAGGGAAGAACTCATTTGTAAAACACAGAAACTGTTTAGATTGTGTCATTCTGTCATATTAGACTGTGGATTCCTGACAGACATGATATTCATGTTCGTGCAGGATTCAGTGACGTTGAGTTTCTGTACTTATTGACTCACCGAGACAAGCATGTCTTGTTTCACTGTCTGTTCGTCTCTACATGAAGTTTCTTTTCGTTTCAAGTTCTCAGCTTGTTTCAGTCAGAAAACTGAACGTGATCTTCTTGTTAAACGGTTATCAAGGCAACTCTGTCCCAGTGTGATCGTGCTTCACTTACACTGTCCTCACCTGTATAACTGAACCTCTGGACTTTCTTTGGAGAGAGACACAAATGTCCCAGTGAGATACTCCCAGCTTTCTCTGGTTTCTCCGGTAAAGCCTCACGTTGATGTGACATTTCTAACTCAAGACAAAATTAAAACAAACAAAAGTACCTGGAACAATAACAGATATGTATCATGTTGTTGTTTTTGATATTAAACCAACAAATGTCAAACCTTGTCTGTTTAGAAAACGGCTTCTTTCTTTTCCCCGTGTCCGTTAATGTGTAGTTTGCTTTTGACTTTGCCTCTTGGGCTTTTCAGCAACTAGGTCAAACAAAGCCATGGCCCCTGGTGTAAACAAGATGTGACACAGCAGCAGCTGCGGCCTTGGATGCAGCAGTGACTGCTGACGCGCAGATGGACGGCCAATAGAAAGGCTCGGAGGAAATGGGGCTCAGCTTGTGCAGTGATTACTTCAGGTAAACACATTGGTTATTTCACCCCTGAAGTTAGTGTTTGAGTTGTGAACTGCTGCAGGTTCACACTGGAGCTGCTCAATCACATTGGGACTGTGGCCGTGTGTGTGTCCCTTCCTGTGTGGAAGACATTTTAAAAGATCAAATCATAAAAAGAGAGGAACCACAACATTTGGACAGGGAAACAGTTATCACACACAATGTAATTTTCTCATTATAATAATAATAGTTTATTTATATAGTAGTTACCAAGTGCTTCACAAATAAAAATACAAATGTAAGCATATTATCAGTAATACAAGTACAAGTTGTTGTAATAACAATAAAACACAATTACAAAGTTCAGTTCAGCGTGTCCATCAGAAACCTTTCATCGACTGCCTCAGCGTCATTCATTTACCTTGTAGACTTCTTTGTAGCTTTGACTGCTGGTGTTCTTATTAAAATGGAAAACATGATGCTTAGTTTATTTTTTTTGAAGATCACACAACATTAGGGCACAAATAAAAAGTTACAGATGAGAAAAGAGTGAATAAAATACAATAAAACATGAAATAATAAAAAAGCAGTCAGTATCGTCAGAACTAAATTAATGCACAATGACACCCTCTACTGGTGGCTTTGTGCAACTACAGATGTACTTTGAATAAGAAGAATTATTCTGAGAACATGATAATTGATTTATCTGTGTGGTTTTAAAAGAGTGTCTAAAATACCAATAATGAATATAATAGAAAACAGAAGCCAACACTTGAGAAGAGACGCTTTCGTCGGCCATTGTTGCTCTTACAGTCAGCGCTAGTGTTGCTGGGGAATCAAACGTGAACAGTGATGCAATGTGAGGCTGAATGTGGACAGGCCTGTTTTAAATAATCTATATAAGTAGTGTATGGTGCTAATATGTGACATGTGGGGAACTAGAACAGAGGCTGAATGAACTAGATTGTTATAAACCTTGAGTGTACATGACCCCCCCGCGGGTCTATATCTTTAGACCTCTGCGCATGCACGTGGTGGTGCCTTCACGGACAGCTCCGGAAACACCACACTTCAGGAAGCTGCTCAACCGGTTTCGTTAAAACTCGTTTATACCTGTTTTCTTAACGATACACGGGATTAGAATCAAGCGCGCGACTGTTTTCTGTGAGTTTAAAGGGTGTGGACGCTGAGATCAAAGGAGACACGCCTGTGATCCGACTGTACCTGAACGTTACACAACCATAGTAAACAATGATTGATCAATACAATTGATACTATCAGGGATGTTGTAATGGTAATGCAGGTACTACTTTAGGGCTTTGCATAACAACTTTCAAAGTAGGTTGTCTAAACACTAAATACTTGTACACTGAGATACTTGTGCATGTGTTGTTATATATAAAGTGAGTATTAACAGAGTATATGGAGTCTCCTCTGCAGCAGCTGCAACACCTGCACACAGCTCCACACCGACCCCCGCAGCTCCGAGTCTGCCATTGGTCGAGTTTCAGCTTTCCTTGCTGTGATCTAACTCCTCGCGGAGTAAATCCAGTGTGAGTGAAGCGCCTGGACACCTGAAGTGAAGCCAGAATGTGCGCAGACACGTCCGCAGACACATCCGCAGACACCAGGCACAGACTTAACCCCATGGCCGCTGCCGGCTTCCTGCCCCGGCTCTTCTTGTGGTAAGTCCCGCTACTGCTGCTGCGGGTGCATGTGCTTCCATTATAGTGGAGTTTGAATGGGACCAATCCAGAGAGGGCACTGTGTGATCCAGAGTGTTCTACTGCTGTTGTTTATTCTTATCAATGCTGCAGATACTCTTATCTTGCTGATGTTCTCCTTTACACCTGACATCTGTTGCTTGATTTGAATTTGATTGATTGATTAACTGTCAAGGCTACAAGGCTCACAAATGTAGGAAATACTTTTTACTCCATATCATAATTAGACAAAGTGAATTTTGTTCAATATAAGGGATTTTGGCAGTGGATTACTCCAAAACTACACAATTACAGTACTTCGTGGAATGCAATGGATTTCGCTATGTGGCAGCAATTAAACATTTTACCACACGGGGCAATGTTAGAAAAAAACGCCACAGGCCTACTCAGTTACCTGTGAGTTTCCGTGTATTTAATAGTAAACATGAAGAGGTCACGGCGAAGTGTAGCGTGGGACCATTTTGATTTAAAAAATGACTTAGTTCACTGCGAAGCTGTGTATAAGTACAACTCGGCCACGACTCAAATGATGTACCACTTGAACAACGCACATCCGACCCTGGTTCGTGGCGGTGCATCCTGCTCTCGGTCTCAACCTAGCATCAACTGGGTGTTAGCACGGAGGAGAAAATTACCCAACGGATTCATCGAGATGGATATGCTACCCTTAAGTATTGTTGAGGGCGAAGGTTTTCGACAACTGATAAACTTATTGGAACCGGCATATCACATTCCGTCACGACGTACCATCACCAGACTGGTAGAAACGCACTACGAAGAACGGAAGCAGGAGCTGTTAAAAGAATTGAGCACAGCTCCTGGTTCCCCAGGCTTGCCAAGTTAGCACGGAGGTACCTGTGTATCACGGCGACGTCAGTCCCCTCAGAGCGGGTGTTTTCGGCGGCTGGACTGACGGTCACCAGGCTGCGTGCGCGTCTTCTTTGGCAAAACGTGTCAGACCTAAGTATTATATATAAGTTATTGTTTAACATGATTGTTTTTTACATTATTATTTTATTTTGGGTCAGTTGTTTTTATGAGCACCGGCTTCTAGCTGTCGGCTCCGCTGCTTAAGAGTACAGTGGCGCATATTTTCAAGTGTAACCATTGAACGGATCCCGTTTAACTGCCACAAGAGTTGTTCATCTCGTAATAAAGATCTCAATGAGGAAACACGCTGTGTTTTTTCTATTTTCACTGCATTTTAATATAGCGTATAAATGGTGAATTTTAATATAAAAATATTAATGATTAATCGAAGATCGATCGTTAATTCTCCCGACGATCGATTGAGACATTTTTGGGGTTTGCCTCTCCATTGATCACAATGACAAAAAGACAATAAAGTGCTGTTGCTCTGACACATGCTTGCTAACTGCATCCCTTACTGTGTGTTCCAGCTGGTTGACCCCCCTGCTGCGCCTCGGCCGCAAACGCAGGCTGGAGGAGAGTGACATGTACGACCTTCTGCCTGAGCTTCGGTCTGACACACTCGGGGAGACGCTGCAGAGGTACTGACACATCTTTACATGTTCAATCACACACGTTTACACATTTCTACGTCTTGATGTTTCCATGGCAGCTGATCATTCAAATCCCATGTTACAATAACTGTGTTACTGAGTTACTGAGTTACTGAGTTACGGTGTGTTTGATATTGTTTTCAGCCCCTAACATATAATGCAGTAGTGATCAGTACTGTTCGAACTCTAGAGCAGTTTTCATCCAGGGGCCTGTCAGATCTAGAAAACTATTCTTATATCATTCATTGTTTGAAACTGACCTCATTAGACGTAGCACTCGTTGTATCGTCTTGTACAATGATAACAAAGCCTTTCATTCATTTCATCCATTCAACTGGAAAACCACTTGTAGTTTTTTAATGAGCGTCACAGTTCTGTTGTGACGCTTGTGAAGTGAAAACATGGCCCCCAGACTCCAGACGGAAAACAAGCGCACAAAAGTTTGAAAATGGAGAAAAACAGTATAAATTCTATAAATGCACTAGTTAAAACATTTAATGTTTTTGTGGTATATTCAGTTAACAGAAATCGTCTTGACATGGGGGTAAATCATAATGACAGGTCTATAGCCAGGGGGCCCTCTTCCCTGGTCTCTCAGGCTTCCTGGTTGTTAGTCCAGATGCTACTAGATAAGTTCTCTCCTCGGGAAATCGTCTTTGACCTGTTCGATGGAGGGGTCATATTCCCATGTACGAAGCATGTCTTTTACCAGAGGCCCCTATGTGTGACATCATTTTATCTCAAGTCTTGGGCGTAAACATCTTCCCTATAAGAATGCTTGTCCGGCACCGGCGAGGCGGATTTCTGCATTGGCTGAGAACGTCTCCGGGTATACCATGGTACCTGTCCTGACCTTTAACTTCTGTGTAATAAACCTTATTATACAAGCAAGAACGGTGTCCGTGAAGATTCCTTCATCATCATCTACAACATCACTGCTGCCTAAAGATACAACATTTTCAAATGAATTGACTTGTAATTAACATTTTAATGATATTAAACCTAGTTGTCATGGAAACACCACTAAGCAGTAATGGTTTGACAGTGACTGTCACTCACGTGTTCTTCGTCACAGGTTGTGGGATCGTGAAGTCAGAAAAGCTACGAAGGAACTTAGGAAACCGAACTTCACCAGGATTCTGATTCAGTGCTACGGGAAGTCGTTTGCTCTGGTTGGGTCGTTTGCATTTTCAATGGTATGTTGTCGCTATTTTGTCAGATTAGCACATTGCACTGGAATCAGTGGTGTAATGGAAATTTTGCATTTGTGTAATGATGTTGCATGAACAGATTGAAGATTGACTAGATTGTTTATCTAAAAGGGCAACTTTAGGTTTAACTTTAGGTTTAACTTTAGGTTTACGATTATTGCTCAGGGACTTTAAATTGATGGCCTTTTGAAGCCTGAACTTTATGTTGTGTCTGAGCAAATGGTTGGGATCTCACATCTGGGGTCTCACTCTAGGGGTCTACCACAGAGACATGAAGGCTGGATGTCTCCCACCGTGATATAGACGTTTTAGACGACAGCCTTATAATAACGAATAAGAATATACATTTGAATAAATTTCAAAAAACATAGTCATTGCTTGTGTTTACGTTGAATCCTGTGAGCTGCAGGATTCTTTTATGATGGATTTCAACTTTGGCCACGTTTAAGACCTTGTTGTATTTTCTTTTTACGAGAATTAGCACGTTTTGTGTCTAATGCAGTTTTTCCCGGGTGCAGCATCAGTAATGTGTGTATTTCTATCTCATTGTGTGTCCTGTCTTTATCGTAAAGGAGGCCATTAAAGTGATCCAGCCACTTCTCCTGGGGAAAATAATCCTTTACTTTGAGAATTACAACCCAGACGACAGCAGGAGTCTGTACCTGGTGTGTTGTTACGCCACTGGAATGTGCCTCTCCACCTTTGGACTAACTGTCCTGCAACACATCTACTACTACTACGTCCAGATCGAGGGCATGAAGATGCGAGTGGCCACGTGTCACATGATATACAGGAAGGTGGGTGAAGATTCAGATTCTGTGGATTTAACAACGTGGAAATCACGTCACTTGACAGGTTTCATCTCTCTCCTCAGGCTCTGAGTCTCAGCAGTGAATCCATGGGACAAACCACCACTGGACAAATCGTCAACCTCATTTCAAATGACGCCAACCGCCTCGATGAGGTAACGAGAGATACAACAACAAATAGAAATCTGAATGAGCAGAAGGCATTTTATCAGCTTTTAATCGGCTCTAATCTCCAAAAACTCTTTTGACGTATGACCCTGCTTTTGTCATATAGACATATTTGTTTTCTTTTTTCATTTTTGCATCTTTCCTGTGTCAGAATCATCATCAACCCACCCACCCACACGCTCGCTGTGAATCCTGGTTTCCTCGGCTCATTCAGACATTCTGCAGACTTTAGTCTATCAGTGATAGTTTTTGTCTGTTTGTATGTAAAAGACAATATTTAAAGTTTTTCGAGCACTGACGATAAACTGTTGTTTCTGTAGATTACACTCAATCTGCACTACCTGTGGGTGGGACCTCTGCAGGCGATGGTGATCATCGTTTTCCTTTGGTATGAGATCGGCCAGTCGTGTCTGGCAGGTGTCGCAGTCGTCGCACTCATGCTGCCTGTGCAGACCGTGTTTGGAAAACTCTTTGGCATCTTCAGGTAGGAAATAACAACCACGACACAGAGAAATAAATCATCAGTCAATCAGATGAACACATAACCTCCTAGCGGAGGTAACTAAAAGGGCACTGGGAGAGTAGATCTGTGCCAAGGTGAAAGTACTTCCTTGGCCCATGTCCCATCTTTCCAGCAAGTTCCAATATAATTGGGTCAGAAGTTTTTGCGTAATCATGCTGACAGACAAATAGCAATTAAAACACCTCCCCGGCAGAGGGAAGGATTTCTCATGCTGCCAAACAGAATAATGATGAAAAATATGACGTGCACATTTTTCAACCTTTGCAGGAGCAGAACGATCGTCCTCACTGACAACAGAATTCGTATCATGAACGAAGTGGTGTCTGGCATCAGGATCATCAAGATGTACGCCTGGGAGAAACCTTTCTCTGCTCTGGTTACTGAAGTCAGAAGGTAAGAAGAAATACATCTGCTGTAAAATATAAGATATCTAGAAGGGCCATGTTGGAGAAAGCGATGGCCTCTGCATCCAAAGTCCAAAAGTCAATTAAATCAATTAGATACAATTCAGAATAGTTAAAGAAAAGTCATTATATTATGATAATTAACTCCTAATTCAATTTATAAATAGGGAATAAGCAAGGAAGAGAATCTGTGTTTTCCGGAGTTTTTCTCCTTCTGGATCCAAAATCTTAAACCGATCTAAACTATGAAACCTCTTTAAATATGACACTTTATTTAAACATTTGTGTTTTGGCTGTTATCAGATGTCATCAGCACTTTTCTCCGAGGACAGAAGCTCTGCCTTAAGTCTCATCTTTGTTTTGGTTAAACTGTGACTTTTTAACAACCTTCAACGTGCAGAGGGACGGAAATAGGGAAATGAAAGATAGTGTGTCTGTAACACACCTGTCAAGACACAACACCTCCTAGGTCAAGTCACCGTGACATTAATACCAAAGGTGTGTGTGTGTGTGTGTGTGTGTGTGTGTGTCATGTATGACTGTTATTTATGGTTTCTCCAGATAGAAACATTTCTCTTTTAACTTATCAGGTACTTGTGAGAAACACAGAATCAGCTCAAGCTGTGTACGCAGTAGACCTCGCAGCAGAGACATCAGGTCAGCCGAGGGTGAGGAGACCTCATGTTTTACTGGCAGACCCTTTCAATGTAAATCAGTTTGTCCTGGACCTTGCATTCACCTTTTGTTGGTTTGAACTCTCCTGGCTGTCGAGCAGGAGACAGAATTGTGTTGCTCTGCTGTGATGTTGTCTCCACTGCACAGTGAATAAACTGGAAGGAATTTTTATTCTTCCACATTGGGAAAATGACATTTCTTCAAATTTGGACTCAAAGGTGAACTAATTAGATGTCAGGGGTGAAAGGTCACAGTGACCTCATGAGTCTGGATAAAAACGTCCTGTAGAATGAACCACTGCAGAATCAGAAACCTCCTGCAACTGGAAGTCACCACTTGTCTCCATTTGTTGTCTTCTGTTCCCAGGAAAGAAATCAGTCAGATACTGAAGAGCTCTTATCTACGAGGACTCAACATGGCGTCCTTCTTTGCCAGCAGCAAGATCATTGTCTTCGTCACCTTCACCGTCTACGTCCTGCTGGGAAACACCATCACAGCCAGCAGTGTGTTCGTCACCGTGTCCCTCTATGGAACAATCAAGCTCACAGTCACGCTGTTCTTCCCTCTGGCTGTGGAGAAGCTGTCAGAGACGATAGTCAGCATTCGGAGGATCCAGGTATTTCAGTTAAAAATTAAACTCCACTGACTCCATTTGTCATTTAAACATCTCTCCAGGAATTTCAAGCACTCTTCATGATTCTTTCCTAGAAGTTGCTGAAGCTGTTCTCTGAGCTGTGTCTACTCAAGCGTGGTAATTGCTGGAGCTTCCAAGAAAAATCTCATAACTACAAGACGGTGTCATAGTTTATAACTTTCAGGAACGAAGGAGTTGGCCGTGACATTAGCGAGCTGATGCGTTTAATGATCAACTTCTGAGCGACTGGTTACGGGACTGTGTCAAACATTGATTTGAAAATGCTGCCGTTACATGTCGGTACCTTACATCATGTTTATGCTGCACGCCAGCGACACCTGGTGGCCGGTGGCATAGTGTCTTTATTGTATGGCCATACCTTGGTTGGAATGTCAGTTTCAGTTGAGTCAAATCAGCGGTAACATGACAAACATTTCATGGATATTATAAATGTTACTTTCAAGATTTATTTGGCGTTGTAGTTAAGTTCAAACCAAATGGCTGTAAATGGGGGTTCAGTGTTGATGTTTGTGATTCTCCTCATCCCAGAATTTCCTTTTGCTCGAAGAGGTTGAGAGAAAAAGCTCTGGGCTGCCTCTGGATGAAAAGAATCCAATCTCAATTGAGATTAAGAAGATGACCTGCTACTGGGATAAGGTGATTACGTGCTTTTATATACTATTAAACTGGATTAGTAATAGGTGTTAAACATTGTTTTCAAAGGCTCAGGCTGAGAATGACCCGTTTGGATTTGACACGATACAACATAGGGTTTGTTTGTTTCCTGTCAGAGTTTGGACGCTCCATCGCTCCAGAATGTCTCCGTCACTGTGAAGTCACACCAACTCCTGACTGTAATTGGACCAGTGGGTTCTGGAAAGGTCAGTAACTCTGAATAAGATGAGGAACAGACCAGGAGAAAACCAGAATGGAGAAAAATATGAAGTGTGAAGTAGCTAAACTTCAACAACAAAGTGTTGTATTCACTGTGTCACATGTTCATGAGTCCCATGTTTCCACCAGTCATCCCTGCTGAGTGCGATCCTGAGAGAGCTGCCCCACGACACCGGGACGCTGCAGGTCAAAGGTCAGCTGACCTATGTATCCCAGCAGCCCTGGGTGTTCCCGGGAACCATCCGCAGCAACATCCTGTTTGGGGGAGAACTCAACCCCCAGAAGTATGAGAGAGTCATCAGGGCCTGTGCTCTAAAGAAGGTGAGAAATAACAACTGCTGCACAACCACGACTCGTTTTCAGACATTGAACAGATGTCAAACATTATTCGAGTTGTTAACCAATCCAAAACACAATTATCAAGATCTCACATTCTTGCAAGCACGCTTCTTTGTAAGGTTTCATTGTGTTTGCATGCAGGACCTGGAGCTGCTCCCGGACGGAGACCTGACTCTGATCGGGGACCGAGGAGCCACACTCAGCGGGGGGCAGAAAGCTCGAATCAACCTGGCGAGGTTCAGTCACAATGTGGAGAGGGAACATTTATTAGACTTAAAGCATGTTTGTCACCCTGTCAGTTTGGTGTGTGTCACAGCCACTCTCTCCTCTTGAATGTGTGTGTTTTATTTTCAGGGCTGTGTATCAGGATGCAGATATCTACCTCCTGGACGACCCCCTAAGTGCCGTGGATGCTGAGGTCGGGAAACATCTTTTCGAGCAGTGAGTCTCCACCAGATTGTTGAAATTGTTTAGTGGAAAAGGACAGATGTCAGATATTAGTGCTATTTTAAATGTGTCCACGCATCAGGTGCATCTGTGGCCTGCTGAAGAACAAGTCTTGTATCCTGGTCACCCACCAGCTGCAGCATCTCAAGCCAAATGACCAGGTTCTGGTCCTTAAAGAGGTTTGTGCCCCAACACATGGAAATAAATCAAGAGACAGTGCTTTTAGTGTGAGAGGAGAAATGGGTTGGAAATCTGGAAACCAACAAAAATATTGAAAAAAAATCCTGCCTCATGATCCACATCTGCACCAAAATGAAACGTGTGAAAACATAACCTCTGTTGAAGACGTAACTGATGAGCCCACCTTGTGCAATTTATTTACTATAATTCTACTTTATTCCGACGTTTAACACAACATATTTGTGTGTGTCTCTCAGGGTCATGTCATGGCGCAGGGAACCTACAAGGAGCTGCATTCGACTGGTCTGGACATGACGTCGCTGATGAGGAGCGACGAGGAGCACGAGCAACGGCCCCAGTCAGGTGACTCAGACAAAGTGTCGCTGCGCAGCCAGATGACAAACTGCTCTCACAGCAGCCTCCTGCCGCCAGAGAGCAACTGGACAGAGAAACTTCCTGTAGGTACATTTTCTAAATAAAGTCTGAATGTCCAAAAGTAATCCAGCATTGTTTTACCACCATTCCAATCAGTTAGTATGTGATTTGAGTAATTCACCGAACGATGGTTTAAAACGTGGATCAGCAACGACTTGTTTTTCAGGCCGAAACAGTTGGCACCATGGCTGAGGAAACACGAGAAGAAGGAGACGTCAGTGGCCATATCTATCTCAAGTACTTCACTGCAGGCTCCAACCTCCTGGTCCTACTGGTCGTAGTCCTGCTCAGTGTCATAGCTGAGGTGAGATGCGGCTCAGAGGCCTCGGACATTCACACTCGTACCTGAACAAACTTTCAAGCCTTAAACCTTTCAACCGCAGTTTGTGTCCAACGAGAAGCCAACTGAACTTTGTTTCCCATAACAGGTTGCATACATTCTTCAGGACTGGTGGCTCGTGTACTGGTGAGTACCAGATGTTGATTTTACAGTTTCATCATTTGCTGTTGGTCTGATGTGTTTATCTTGTCCCCTGACAGGGCAAGAGCCAAGTGTTTGAACAGCACAGCCACTGTTGGCTTCTCAAATGGAATCAACATGACTCACACAGATCAACAGTTCACACTCACTTTTTACCTCAGCATTTACTCAGGTAAGATTACTGTCACAGTATTGTTTAAATAAAGTCACAATATTACCAATAAAGTGGAAATATAAGGAGAATAAAGTAATATTACAAGAATAAAATCTCCATATTAAAAGGATAAAGTCTTAATGTTACCAGATTTGTTTTATTCCCTTATATTCTGTGGCCCTGTTGCTTGTGTTTTCAGGTCTGACAGCAGCTGCCGTGGTCTTTGGCTATGCCAGGAGTTTGGTGATCTTTCACGGGCTGGTGAGATCGGCTCAGACGCTGCACAACAGCATGTTCCACGCTGTCCTCCGCACGCCGGTTCACTTCTTTGACGTCAACCCTATAGGTGATCCCCACTCATAATTCACTTCCTGTCATATCTCTTAATAATTGAGAGTCTGTTTAGTTAATTATGGCTGAACCAGAGCAGTGAGTGTGTTAGAGGAACTCGTAACTGATTTTGTCTTGGTTGTAGGAAGAATTCTTAACAGGTTTTCCAAAGACATCAGCCAGATGGACTCGATGTTACCCATCACCTTTGTGGACTTCTATCAGGTGAGCTTTTAGAAGTTCTTCATGTAGACCACTGTACATGCACCATTAGACTGTTTTTATTGGCCGTCTTATTTTTCAGAACCTTTTCATCATCCCTAACTTTGTTGCTTTCAGTTATTTCTGCAGAATACTGGCGTGGTGGCGGTGGCAGCCTCGGTCATCCCTCTCATCCTGATCCCCATCATCCCACTGATTCTTCTCTTCTTGTACTTGAGGCGTTTCTACCTCAGCACATCACGAGACGTCAAACGTCTGGAGTCTACAAGTATGTCCCTGCATTCCTCATTGTACAGTGTGACCTTTTAAAAGTGCTTGGAGGCAAATAGTGTTTTGTAATTTTTTCTGCAGCTCGCAGTCCCGTCTTGTCCCATCTGTCCATGTCTCTTCAAGGCCTGTGGACAATTCGAGCCTTCGGAGCTGAGGACAGGTTGAAGAAAGCCTTCGATGCTCATCAGGACCTGCATTCAGGTTCACCTTTACTGTTTGAGTTGCTGTTTTGACGTTGAAGCTGATTTAAAGCTTGACTGCAGTTGGCAAAGGAAAGTGTTACCGCAGCAAGGCTCTGCTGTGTCCGGTAACATTGGCACACGGTGCACAGTGTTTCTATGCTGTTTATGTATATGCTCTTTTCTCCTGTTCTTAGAGGCATGGTTTTTATTCCTGATGACCTCCCGCTGGTTTGCACTTTGCCTTGACAGCATTTGTGCCATATTTATCACTTGCACAGCATTTGCTTGCATCTTCCTCAGAGATGGTGAGGATCCTCTATATGTACACAGACAGTACAGTGCATCTATTGTACCACTGAGCTTTACAAAACAGAAGGTTTTTGGTTGGAATCCAACCTGAAACATCTGTTTTGTTTTCTTAACTGAACATTCACTGGAGCATACAGAATCCATGTTGGTTCTCTTGATCTTTGTGCTTCTCCCAAAGTGTCAGAGAAGTTAAATTTAGAAGTTTATTCCTAAGACTATTTTAATATTACATGCTAATGTTTAAAAAAGGGGATGACAGTAACTGAAATATAAAATAATGTTGAATCTATTCTGATTGAATATAGTATAAAATGCTCGTAGTCATCAGGAAAATGTCATAGTATAGTATGATATCCAAAATTACGTAAAAACATCTTAGTATATCTAGTGCGGTTTTAATTTTATTTAAAAAACATCTTCAAACTGACAAATCACTCATTCAAATCTTAGATATAATTACTAATAACAACATATACAAACTCCTCCTCCGCGAGTCTACGGTATATTCCAAGTCCCCCACTCCTTATCCATATATCCCATTGGACTCCTCCACTTCCGGTTTGCCAGTCGGTACTTCCGCACGGAGCCGGAGATGCAGGATCCGGAGCCATAGATCCATCACGAGGTGAATACTGTTTAAAACATCAACACATTTATTACATCTTCTATGTGTTGGACGTGTCGCTCCACATTCTTCATTGTTAACTTGTGTTTGAAAGGAAAACTCATCTCGTTAGTTTCTAATGGGAATGCTAAGCTAAGCTAGCATCATAAGCTAAGCTCACCTGGCACTAGTTGTTCAGTCATGGGAAGTAAAAGAGAGAAACTTGTGTCTGGAGCAGAAAGAAGCTGTTTCTAAAGTTTTCACCTTTTAAACATGAACCTAGAAAACTGAGCGTGTTTTAAATTCTCATGTCAAAGACTTGATCACTTGTTTTGTCCTAAACAAACTAAAGTACGTGCAGTTGACTTTGACTTGAAACATCTGGATATTTATCTTCAGGCTGGGAAAGAAAACTATGACAATAATGATCATATGAATAGTTATCATACGTTTATAGTTTGATTTATAATATTTGATATCAACTCACTTTGAAAAGTTTTAAATTTTCTCAATAATTCAATCTATTCATGACAGATTTATTCAATAAAAGAAATGTGTGATGTCCAGTAGCTGAGCTGCAGGTCAGGGTCCTGTTGAATGAGCAAAAGCAGCTAGTTTGTTCATCTTTGTCATTTAATTAGGGTGGATGGATGGATGTAGTTGAAGATGACTCAACAATGCATTTCATCCTGAAAAAAAGGTAGTCAGTAATTCTTTGCTGTTTCCAGCCACTTCAGTATCCAGATTTGCTGCTTTGTCTGTGTCGTGCTGTACATGTTAAAATCCTTGTATGGTGTTTATGAAGTGCGAGTTCCTGTTTGAAAAGTGAAAAATCCATCTTTACAAGTGAAGTATTGTGGAAAAATAGGTTTCATTCTTTTCCCAGGTAATCCTACCACCACCACTGCCTGATGATGAAAAGGATGCGTGAGGTGAGTCCTTTTACATTAGTAACATTTTGTGTTGGTGTACTTCGATCGGTTACCCATATGAGCCGGTGTTTGCTCCTCACAACGATCCTTGTTTTCTCTGTTGTCTTTGTCTCGTCAACTCCACTGATGTTTATAGTTGTTTTCAGGCTGCGTTATAAATTACATTATAAATTGTATTGATTTGGATGAGTGTCACAGAATGGTGACTGCAGTATTCCAAAGCAATCAGAATTTAGTTTACCAACATCATACTACATTGTATTGAAGTTATATAAAAGTACTAACTTCAAATTTGGAATTCTGATTAGTAATTAAAGAAATTAAATGAACCGAAATAGATGTTAACTAAGTTGAAGGATATGGAGTTGGTGACAGTGTAGAAGTCGTAAAAAATGGACACTTGCACAACATGAATAAAGACAACATTTGTGTTTGAGAAAAGTCTTTATTATGAAAACAGTCAAAGTATAAACACCCACAAACAAACTAAGGGTACTTACCAATAGGGGTGCAACGATTAATCGATGTCGTCGACAAAAAACAATGACAAAAATCGCCAACGAATTTAATCGTTGATGATTCATTGGTTACGTCATAGCGCGTGTGTTTCCTGCCGTGCAGCTGAACTAAACGTTGATTTACCGGAGGTGCTGATGGAAGTAGCTGAGGAGTGAGCCATCTCGCTCCCTTCCTATCTCTGAAAGTCGCGCATGTGCAATAGCGACAAAACATGGACCAATGGCGATGTCAGTTGCAACAGCATCGCGTAGCAGAAAGTCTAAAGTACGAGAGAACTTCACCCATAACATACCCCGAAAAAAAACTACCTGCAATATTAGTAAGACGGACCTTGCTTTCCATGGAAGCAGGAAACGCGCATTTGAAGAGGAGGCACGTTTGACATCGTAACGTAGACGATGCAGACTCGCCTCGGTAAGATAGCCTGTTATCTAGCTTGCTATATAAATGTATATACCTGTGTGCAGGATTCTAGAATCCATTACAAAAATATGGCTTAAACTTTTTTTAACAAGTTTGAAAGCGTAATGTTATTAAGCGTACATTGTTAACAGAAAAAATGGATACTTGATTTTTAATTTATTTTTATAAAAGCACTTTGCCTGTCCTTGGTTTTAAATGGACAAAAACTTTAAAAGACATTTTTGTTTTCAGTCATCACATGCCGCCAACAACCACAAAAGTAAGTCTTGGTAACTGCCATTTTGAAAGAAAGTCTAACTTCCCCACATGTGTGAGCCACTATGCTAGCTTGTGAGACATGTGGCCTAACCTTCCTTCTCTTCATTGACCGTTGTTCGGTTCTACCAGGTAAGTCAAGAAAATATGCACAAACGTTTATTTGTCCTAGTAAGTCTTGAACACTTCTACTTCACACAAACCCTATCATCTTGCTTGTCTGACTTAGTGTTGGCCCAACAAACAAGCTATGCCAGTTTCACAAAGAAAGGGGCCCAAAATCACTAAACCCTGGTGACCTACTCTTTCCCCTTTTCTGCAGCCAAAAGCTCTTTGTGTCAAATAAGACTTCTCCTTCTTTTACACCTTTATAACAAGCACTCCTCATTTTCAAATTAGCTTTCCTCTTCAACTTCCCAATTTACTTCTGATCCTGTTCACCTGCTCCCAACCACCTCATTAACACTTTCCTGTCAACTGGCTATTGAACTAAGTCCTGTCTCTGTTCTTACCTTCAATCAACTCTATCTTCACCGCTATGGCCTTCTTGATCCTCTGTCTGGTTTTAATGCAGGCCAATCAACTGACACTACCCTACTTGCTGTTACTGAACAACTTCCAACTGCTACACCGACCTGTTACATTTCAAACAGTCAACCACCAGATCCTTCTTTCCTACCACAGCTACGCAAATGACACCCAACTAATCCTCTTTTCCCCCAATCTCCAACACAGGTTCCAGCAACAGTCTCTGCCTGTCGGACTGACTCACCGCCTCAACATAGAACCTTAACGAAACCAAACTACTTTTCCTTCAAAGGGAAAACACTCCTCAATAGGGTTTTTGGAATCAACATGTACTTACTTACTTGACTCTTGTTCTGCCAAATAAAGTGTAACACTCTGCTGAGTTGTACAGAATTATTTTTCCACTCCATCTGTTGCTTGATGCACAACACTTTGACCTTCCGGTTGATGGCATTGTGCTTTGCCAGGTACTTGTCCTTATACTGTTGGCCTTCTGTTCCTATTTGGTCTTCTCCGTGGTTATACAAGCCACACGCCTGGAAACACAGGTGAGGTTTTTAAACAAGGCGATTCCAGCGTGGTGAGAAGAGTCACAAAGCAACAGGCTCCTGTGGTGTAGAATCAAAGTATTTATTACCAAGTAGGTTTACACCTACCTGGAATTTGCCTTGGTATATAGGTGCATACAATGAACATAAAACATAAAAACACTAAGTACTATGCATAAGCAAAAAATATATAAAAAGTAAAGTAAAATGCAAAACAGGAGTGCAATGTGACATATGCAATATGCATATGTGCAATATGCAATGTACTGTAATGTGTGTTAATGTAACTCAGACTTGGGGCAGGATAAGAGTCCAAGTCAGGTGGGGGTCCCGGGCCTTGTTGATAAGGCCAACTGCAGCCGGGAAGAAGCTGGTCGTGTGGCGAGAGGTTTTGGTCCTGATGGACCGCAGCCTCCTGCCGGAGGGAAGTACCTCGAAGAGTTTGTGACCCGGGTGGGAAGGATCGGCCACAATCTTGCCTGCACGCCTCAGGGTCCTAGAGGCAAACAGGTCCTGTAGAGATGGCAGATTGCAGCCAATCACCTTCTCAGCAGAACGGATGATACGCTGCAGTCTCCCTTTGTCATTGGCAGTGACAGCAGCGTACCAGATGGTGATGGAGGAGGTGAGGATGGACTCGATGATGCAGGTGTAGAAGTGCACCATCATTGTCTTTGGCAGGTTGAACTTCTTCAGCTGCCGCAGGAAGTACATCCTCTGTTGAGCTCTTTTGGTGAGGGAGCTGATGTTCAGCTCCCACTTGAGGTCCTGGGAGATGATGGTGCCCAGGAAGCGGAAGGACTCCGCAGTGTTGACTGGGGAGTCTCTCAGGGTGATGGGGGTGGGTGGAGCTGGGTTCCTTCTAAAGTCACTCAAAACCACACCAGGTCACCAGATGGTCGATCTCCCACCTGTAGGCGGACTCATCCCCACCAGAGATGAGCCCAATGAGGGTGGTGTCGTCCTGCGAACTTAAGGAGTTTGACTGATTGGTGACTGGAGGTGCAGCTGTTGGTATACAGGGAGAAGAGTAGAGGGGAAAGAACACAGCCTTGAGGGGAACCGGTGCTTATGGTCCTGGAATCAGAGACATGCTTCCCCAGCCTCACGTGTTGCCTCCTGTCAGACAGGAAGTCTGTGATCCACCTGCAGGTGGAGTCAGGCACACTCAGCTGGGAGAGCTTGTCCTGTAGCAGAGTCGGAATGATGGTGTTGAAGGCAGAGCTGAAGTCCACAAACAGGATCCTGGCGTAGGTTCCTGAGGAGTCCAGGTGCTGGAGGATGAAGTGAAGGGCCATGTTTACTGCATCGTCCACAGACCTGTTGGCTCTGTAGGCAAACTGCAGGGGGTCCAGGAGAGGGTCAGTGATGGCTTTGAGGTGGAACAGAACAAGGCGCTCAAATGCCTTCATCACCACAGAGGTCAGGGCGACGGGTCTGTAGTCCAGTGATCTTTGTTTTTTTGGGGACAGGGATGATGGTGGAGGTCTTGAAGCAGGCTGGTACGTGGCATGTCTCCAGTGAGGTGTTAAAGATGGCTGTGAACACCGAAGACAGCTGATCAGCACAGTGTTTCAGGATTGATGGAGAGACAGAGTCTGGCCCGGCTGCTTTGCGGGGGTTCTGTCTCCTGAAGAGTCTGTTGACGTCCCTCTCCAGGATGGAGAGAGTTGTCACTGTGGTAGGGGAGGAGAGAGGGGGCTCTGAGGTGGGCAGTTGGTGGGGGTGGTGTCACGGGGTATGGTGTCAAGACTGTCCCATTGTCTTTCAAAGCGACAGTAAAACTCATTCTTTTTGAGTTTGGCTGTGAACCAGGGTTTGTCATTGTTGTAACACACCCTGGTGCGTGATGGAACACAGCTGTCTTCTCAGAAGCTGATATAAGAAGTCACAGCCTCTGTGTACTCGTCCAAACTGTTTGTAGCAGTCCTGAACACCTCCCAATCTGTACAGTCCAAGCACGCCTGAAGATCCTCCACAGCTTCACTGGTCCACTGCTTTGAAGTCCTCACAACAGGTTTGCAGAGTTTTATTTTCTGCCTGTATGCAGGAATCAAATGGACCATGACGTGGTCCGAGAGTCCCAGTGCAGCCCGGGGGACGGCGTGATAGGCACTGCTTACTGTGGTGTAACAGTGATCCAGAATGTTCTCCTCTCTGGTCGGGAATTTAATAAATGCAGGCTCCGTTGCCCCAGGTCCGGTGCCTTGGTGCTGAGTGGATGGGACAGGAGGTTAGCATCAGAGGAGCGGAGTCGACAGGATGGAGTGTGGTGGTGGAGCAGGTCGGTGAGGTAGGAGGGGGTCTGGTTACGGAGGGCTTTGTGAGTGAGGAGAAGGACTTTGTATGGGATGCATTGTGGGACAGGGAGTCACTGGAGATTCTGGAGAACAGGGCGAGCAGCAGAGTTCTAGATGTGCTGTAGTTTATTTAGTACTTTGGATGATGTGCCATAGAGAATATTGTTGCAATAGTGGATTCTGGAGGTGATGAAAGCGTGGATCAAAGTTGCAGCAGCAGAGGAGGAGAGTGATGGGCAGAGACGGGCTGTGTTTTATAGGTGAAAAGAGGCAGTTCTAGGTGATTTGGTTAACATGGTGTTCAAAGGACTACTTTGGTTCAAACATGACTCCCAAGGTTGGGGGTGTGTGCGGAGGGAGAAAGAGTGGAGTTGTCGATGGTTTTATTGAGGGATTTGGGACCGATGATGATCATGTCCGATTTGTCACAATTTAGTTTGAGGGAGTTGATTTACATCCATGATTTAATGTTGGTTTACAATGGAATGATCAGCATAGGTGATGGATTTAGTGGAGATGTAGAGCTGGCCAGGAAACCCCAGGGGTTATTGAGACAGCTTGAGGGGGAGCCCAGCTAATTTAATTTAGTTCATTAAGCTGACATTAGTCCAACAGTTTTCTCTTTGGCTACTTTGGAAAACTCTCGACTCGATGTTATTTGGAGAGTACATCTCAACAGATTGACATTTACTGAGTTAACCAATCAAAAATGCACAAGGGGTATGTGGTTCAAAATATGATAAAAAAGTCATAGGTTAGTATGTCGTCTGAAATATGATTATGATTGCGTGAAGTCACGTGATTTCAGTCACGTGATCTCAGTCACGTGATGTCCACACTAACTATAGTACAAGTTTTGTTGGAATAGGAAATAAACAGACTGAAGCTTCGCTGTCCCACATTAATGTCCCAGATGACCTGAATTCATCCTAATCTTTTAAAATCATCTGTTATTTTCATCGTCTTTTCATTTATTTTACATTCAGGTTCAAAATTGTTTGATTTGAGAGAAGAACCTCCACTCTGTAACAAATCTGTACAACATCTAACAAGTTAGATCAACAAATGGAACAGAGTGAGATGTCTTAGTGCTTCCATTGTTATACTCACATTTATTTATTTACTTTATCTTAATCTGAACTTTATCTCTTGTCTTATTTCTATTTTAGCTTTATCTTGTCTTGATTTTAACTGTATATAGTCTTCATGTACTAACAACAGCTGCGAGACGAGTGTAGTGCAGTAGACATGTAGTGTTGTGAGTTGTAAGTACCTCCGAGTCGTACTGAAGGGGAACGTCTTGTTTTCTCTTGCATCCGGTCCAGCTCTGGGCCTCATGTCTCTCGCTGTAAGAAAATTAAAAACAAATACAATAAACATCAATTTAAATAACAAGTACAGCAGTAGTTGAGTAAATGTACTTTGTTACTTCCTTGACCATTTGTGGTAAATAACATTTACAAGCTTTATACTATACTAAGAGCTTTCATTCAGATACCTGCTAATTCTCACTTCTCAAATGTTCATATCTTCAGCTTCACACCTGTCGTGTGCTTTATTAGAGCTCATGGAAGGTTCATTGTTTACTTTGGTGCCATTTGGACACCTGATTAGTTTAATATGACAAAACTCATAGAATCACTTCCTGCCTGACCACATTCATTTTGTTGCTGTTGTGCTGAGCAGAATTAAACAGCTTTTATTTTGAAAAGTTGCTAACTTGGCTCTGAATTAGTCAACATTGGAATGTATGGAAAAATTGACATCACTTCAGTCAATCTGTCAAACTTGTATATCATCGTTAATAAACACAAATTCAGTTTCATTTCATTAAAAAGTTTGACAAAACACCAGATTGGATGGACACAAACTTTTCATCACAGGCTGGTTTATACAAATCTCTGCACATGAATGAGGACTCGTTTTCAAAGAGCTCCAAACTAACAGGTTTAAAACAGGCACAGCACTCTTATTTATGTGTATTAACTTCGAGTTGTAGATTATTGTTGTTCAAACAGCAGCTGTCTGTCTGTCTTCAGGATATGTTCTCTGCAGCGTTGACGATGGCGTCGTCGTCATCCACCTGCGGTGACGCTGTCTTCTGCAGCACACAACACATTTATTTAGATGTAGTGAATGTAAAGCACTTGCATATATTTAGATGTTTAGTGTTTTTCATGGGAAAATATAAGTAAAACACATCATTACATATGCATCAAGTAATGTCAAGGATATAGATGAATAAATTAATTCTAAACACCTGAGGTCCTTCTCATTAACTGTAGCCTCTGGCATTTCAACTGCTTTCTTATCATTTCTCAAATTAATCTGTTGAGAATGACACCATGGAGCTAATCTCCTGTTTACTTTCTTCTGTCAATTGTTGGTTACTGTCACTTATTATGAACTTTGATTTGTTTTCCACTCAAGACATTAACAAGTACAATCAAATGAAATAATAAAGACAGCTTCTTCATTACAGCACTGATTACTAACTCATATTGAGTAGTATTTAAAAAAACCTATTTAGAGGTGACGTAGAACTTTCACTTAACTGTTGTTTAGGATGACCTCCACTATTTGTACGTCAGGTTTCAAGTAGTTTGACTGTAGAAAGTTAGAGAAAAAAAACGGTAAAGTCAGGTACTTTTACTTTAAAGCATCTACAACTTGCTCCTATTAAAATAAAAGAAGTGACAAACATATTTCACTTCACAACTGTGCAGGAGCAAGTTCTCGTTGCTACAATGAAAAGTAGCAGTTTCCCTTTGTCTCCTCAACTCAGTTAAATCTTCAGAAACTTGACACATTCACAATAAATGACATCAAACCTTCAGCCTTGTTCTTCGTTGTTCAGTCACAGAATCTAATTGAATTCACGAACAGCACTGTGTTCAGTGAAGAAGGCGTGAGAGAAGCTGAAGCTAAAGCTGCTAAACCAGCACCAGACACCGCGTGTGAACAAAGTCAATCAGTGACAAACACAGAGTGAATATGGTTCGAAACCCGCCTCAGATGATGAACAGGACAGTTGAGTTCCGTCTCCGGAGGAGACGTGAGGAGCCGCGGGAGTCCGTACACAAACATTTCAGCCCAGGAAGGCAGCACGCTCCCCTCTGTACGTCAGCACGGTAGTCAGTGGCCAAGGCCAAATATACATTTGTCCTTTTATTCTGCTTTTCATACAAACATTCACTTTTTTTATGGGCCAATATATAAAGTTGATTTAACAATTCTCCAATTATTTTATGTACTATTGAAATCATATTTCTATTTTTACACTTGTGAATATAGGCTATAGATAGATGCTATATAGAGATATTATCAGAATAATAAAGCATCATACTCTTATAGTAGCAATAGAATAAAAGTAAGCAATGATGTCGTAGTAAATTCATATATTTATGACTACTATAATAAAAAGGTCATACTCCAAAACTACATGAAAACATATAGTATGAGGAACAAAATATCATAAAACCTTCATAGTATATTATGGTTTCCCACATCAATATAAAAATGTCATAGTTTATTATGTCATAAAACTGACAGTATGGAATGGCACAAAAAATAGAATAGCAAGACATGACACTTTTTTAATCTTGTATTTTAATGCATAACACTTTCATCAACTTGTATAAAAGCAGCAGACACTTGACTTCAGGTCCTCCCCTCGAAGCACAAGGGCACTTTGTGTGTTTCGACATCTGGTGATGGGTACACACATTGCAAATTGTTAACAAATCCATAGTACCATAGTATCATACAATTCATATCAGTACATCTCAGGTAGACAAAACATATATTGGCTATGTCACACACTATTGTAGCATAATGAATTCAGAAAGTGCTGAGCTGGCCTTTTTTATTCCCCCTGCCTCTCCACAGTATACGAGTCCCTTGGGCTGTGTGGTAATCTCTTTCCTTTGCCACCTTTATGATGTATATGAGGGTTCTAACCCCAAGGTGGATTTCAGAGTTTATCATTAAACTAATTATGACAGAATATCACAGTTCAGCAGATTGAGGGAGACGTGTGAGCGGAGCTGTTGTTCATAATAAGGTACACTTTTGGAAGTTGGAATATACTAAAAAGAGGACTGGCCAATAATGAGGGTTGAAAGGCTAATGACTGGATAATCATGCTCGTTGGAGGGTTACACCACCAAGAATCTAGATATGTTACAGCAGGGGGTTAAAAGCTTTGGATAAGATTTAATGTAGCATATCCAGCCAATATTAATAATACACAATATATCACCATCTCTGATTTATACCTCCACAAATACACCACAGCAAATTCCTCGGATGTGTAAACCTGATTCTGAATACATACACTAGCTACCTGTGTAACATCAAAGTCAAAGAAACCAAGAGACTTCATTGGTTGTCAAATTGTTTGTCGCACATTTGGTCCAGACATCATCTCAATTGAACTCGGCAGATGAAGGATTTCAGTTCCTATCAGAGCCTGCAGTCTCTGGCTCCCTCTACCTCCATCTCCATCTCTGGCTAATGACAGTAGCAAACAAAACAAACTAATGAGACGAGTTGTCCTCCTCTCTGTAACTGCTGCTTAAAATAACAAACCATTGATTTGAGATTATTATTAACTTGAGTCAAAACAACATTCTGTTGTTGACTGACTTTTCATGCTTCAGCTAATCTAACAATCTCACACACAATTAGAATCATACAATTAGAATATAATTCAAATCCAAATGTTACAGTTGAATTTTACTTTTACAAGTAAACACAAATCAACATGATGTTTATGCATTGTTTAAACACAGTGAGGACGTATATCACATCATTGATCTGCATTAGATTTGTGTTTGTCGTTCTCTGCTCATAAAGAAGAACTAATATAAAACTGTCTCAATGATCTGCTCTGTTGATGGAAACAGAAGAAACAATAAACCAGAAAGTCAGGGAGACAATTGTTGCTTCAGTTTGTCAACTGTGATGTTTATTATGATCATTATTATCTATATCTATAGATATATTGGTATTTATGATGGTAAATTATATATATTATGGGTTTGGTAGGGCTGGGTGATAAAACACTATCAATGCAATGTGTGGACTTGAGTGACATCTAGTGGTGAAGTTGCATATTGCAACCTCCCCTTCCAAACATGACAGAGAACCTGTGGTAGCTTCAGTTGTCATAGAAACTCAAAAGATGTTTAGTTTGTCCAGTCTGGGCTACTGTAAAAAAAAACATGGCAGCCTCTTATAAAGTATTTAAATATAAAGTGTTTACATATAAAGTATGTAAATAGAAAGTATTTAAATAGAAAGTATGTAAATAGAAAGTATTTGAATAGAAAGTCCCTTTCTAGGGTAAAGATAAATATCCAGATGTTTCAAGTCAAAGTCAACTGGACGTACTTTAGTTTGTTTAGGACAAAACAAGTGATCAAGTCTTTGACATGAGAATTTAAAACACGCTCAGTTTTCTAGGTTCATGTTTAAAAGGTGAAAACTTTAGAAACAGCTTCTTTCTGCTCCAGACACAAGTTTCTCTCTTTTACTTCCCATGACTGAACAACTAGTGCCAGGTGAGCTTAGCTTATGATGCTAGCTTAGCTTAGCATTCCTATTAGAAACTAACGAGATGAGTTTTCCTTTCAAACACAAGTTAACAATGAAGAATGTGCAGCGACACGTCCAACACACAGAAGATGTAATAAATGTGTTGATTATGAGTATTCACCTCGTGAAGTATCTATGGCTCCGGAACCTGCATCTCCGGTTCCGTGCGGAAGTACCGACTGGCAAACCGGAAGTAGAGGAGTCCAATGGGATATATGGAGAAGGAGGACTTAGAATATACCAAGTCAGGTGGACTCGCGGGGGAGGAATAAACTTCTAAAGTTCTCCAACACTTGGGAGAGTGAGAACCATAAAGATCAAGATCCAGTGAATGTTCACTTAGGAAAAAAGACAGCAAAGAGGTTTCTGATTGGATATGTCACAAGACATTTGCTCTTTTTTAGAGCATTAGATTTTTTGCATTGGCTACCAACATTGAAAATTGATTTCGCAAAAACTACACACCCTGACTAGTAGTCAGCCGTTGAATCATTTTCTTCGTTTGTAGTAGAAGATTATCCAAATGCAGCATCTCATTTTCATTATGTTTTGTGTTGTTCAAAAGGGCTTGAGGCTGGAGCAGTGGGCCTGGTGCTCACTTATATTGTGACGCTAACGGGAAACTTCCAGTGGACCGTGAGGCAAAGTGCTGAGGTGGAGAACATGGTAAGAACCTGCTGTTTGTGCATCAGGCTCAGTGTTGAGGTCAGACAGGATTATTTTAACAGATCCAAGCTTGCACGTCAGGGTTTTTGTGGAAGAACCTGTATGGTGGGGAGAGGGAATTAGATAGACACAAATTACAAAGAGGCTGGAAGTGTGAAATCTTTCCTCTCCTCAGATGACATCAGTGGAGAGGGTGGTAGAGTATACACAGCTAAAGAGTGAAGCATCCTGGGAAACCCAAAAGCAACTTCCTTCCGATTGGCCTAGTCAAGGAATGGTGACCTTCAACAAGTTAAACTTCTCCTACAGCTGCGACGGACCAGTGGTCCTCAAAGACATCAGCATCACCTTCCAACCCAACGAGAAGGTGAGATGTGCGAGTCTCATCAAGCCACAATCTGTTTTTACACTGCACACGCTGGGAGATGATTGTTTTGATGATTGTCTTTCCTGGGTGTCAGGTTGGTATCGTTGGGAGAACAGGTGCTGGGAAAAGCTCCCTGGTCTCGGCTCTGTTCCGTCTGGCAGAGCCTGAGGGAGAGATCAACATCGATGGGGTTCTCACCTCTGAGATCGGCCTCCATGACCTGCGCCAGAAGATGTCCATCATTCCTCAGGTAAAGAAAAGGATACGTTCACTTTGCCACGATTCAACCATCCTCAAAAAAATCACTCAACAAATTGTTGGAACCATAAGAAACACCCCTGGTAAAATCTTATGTTTCTGAAATTTAGAAATACCGAATAACAACTGAATAAATGATGACTCTGCTCTGTGCTTCAGGACCCAGTGCTGTTTACAGACACCGTGAGGAAAAACTTGGACCCTTTCAACCAGCACACTGATGAAGACTTGTGGACGGCTCTGGAGGAGGCAAGTTTCCAATCAGCTGATTCAAGAGATGCGTTAGTCGTTGTTGCTCATGTTCACATCTCTGTGTTGTGTGCAGGTGCAGCTGAAGTCAGTGGTGGAGGGGCTGCCTGGTAAGTTGGAGATGGTTCTGGCTGAGTCTGGCTCTAACTTCAGTGTGGGTCAGAGGCAGCTGGTGTGTCTGGCCCGAGCGCTGCTGAGGAAGAACCGCATCCTCATCGTCGACGAGGCCACGGCCAACGTGGACCCCAGGTACTAAACCACCACACTGCATCACACGTCTACGCATCTCTGGCGGGAGTTTTCTAAACATGATGTCTTCTCTCGTTGCCGTCGTCCTGCAGGACAGATGAACTGATCCAACAGACCATAAGAGACAAGTTCAGAGAATGCACCGTGCTCACCATCGCTCATCGACTCAACACCATCATAGACAGTGACCGGATACTGGTGAGTCCCCCATGTGTTTGAGATATCAAGATAAATATTTTAGTGTTTAGTGATACATTTTATTTGTTGTTGATTTATTCTGCTCTAAGGTTCTCAACAGCGGCATCATCCAGGAATTAGACCGGCCCTTCGCACTGCTTCAAAACAAAGAGGGGGCTCTTTACAAAATGGTGCAGCAGATGGGTCCGACTGAGGCAGCCGCCCTGCTGGAGTCAGCCAGACAGGTGAGGTCCAGGTGTTCCCGTCTTTAACTCAATGTCTTCACACAAGTGTTGAATATTAAAGGTTTTGTTTTCATCTGTTTCCAGGCATCAAAACCATCCTGACAACCTAACAGCAGATTTTTAAACCAACACACTCTAGATGAAAGAAGTACCTGAGAACAACTGAGCTACCTGACAGTTTTTTTTTTTATATTTTGTTTTAAACACAACCTTGTGATAAAAACTGTCACATATCCTCTTTTGTTTTGATAAAGTTTTTCATGTACAACTGAGCTCCTTTCTCATTGAAACCGTGTCTCTTTTAACCTGTTATCAGAAAAAAGCTTTAGCTCCAGATGTTTCTGTGCTGTTGTGGAGAATCTCCCACTGTCGTAAAATGGCTCTTAAGTCAAATCTCTAGAAGCAGAGTAAATATAAACACAGTACACTCTGATTAAAAGAATGACATGTATATGTTTATGTAGCATTTGAAACAACAAACATGTCAGATCGTCGAAACACGTGTAAAAACACTGAAAACTAAAAGTGTCAATTTGAACAACAACAAGGATAATTCAACACACTCCAGCTCTGTCGTAGCAGCTGTTTCCACCTTTGTAAATTCAGATCTGTTCATTAATCCTCATATTTACAAAGGCAACTTCGAAAAGTTATATGTCAACATTAACATGTACAAAATCAAACCTAAAATAAAGCTTGTATAGTATTTAAAAGGATTATGGGGCAATTTTACAGCAGTTTATCTAAAGCCTCAATTTGTTTACATATAAATAGGCATAGAAAATAAATAGTCTCTTGATCAAGTTTTTACAGCAGTGGTTTCAAGGCTCCCAGCTTAAAGGAAACAGCACCATGTACGTATAGTTGGCTCAGGCACTTTGTGAAGTTCTCTGGCTTTTCTCCCTGAGCTCACATGGCCGTCTCACAGATGACCAAACTATCTTCGTGTCCGTTCGGTATGCTGGTGCGGTTTCTGTTCTCATATGCCTGAAAGTACATCAACCACCAAGTGTCAGTTCAACGTTACATACAAAGAGAAGCATCTCACAGTATATGACGTACACTGGGAGAGAAACTCACCAACTTAGCAGCCTCCAGTAGAGCTGCTGCTTCCTGTTTACCAGTCTGCTGCACCATTTTAGAGAAGATGCCCTGAGGATCTTGAAGGAGAGTGTAGGGTTCGTCGTAGGCGTGGACCTTCCCTGCATCTAGAACCTGGAGGCAAAAATCCCTTTGGGATTACTACCCTGGAAACTAGAGTGATATAGTAAATAATAGAGAGACAATCTTAAGCTTTTACTGATCAGAAAATAGAAGCAGCAGGACTCACCAGTATCCGGTCGCTGTCTATGATGGTGTTGAGTCGATGAGCGATGGTGAGCACGGTGCATTCTCTGAACTTGTCTCTTATGGTCTGTTGGATCAGTTCATCTGTCCTGCAGGACGACGGCAACGAGAGAAGACATCATGTTTAGAAAACTCCCGCCAGAGATGCGTAGACGTGTGATGCAGTGTGGTGGTTTAGTACCTGGGGTCCACGTTGGCCGTGGCCTCGTCGACGATGAGGATGCGGTTCTTCCTCAGCAGCGCTCGGGCCAGACACACCAGCTGCCTCTGACCCACACTGAAGTTAGAGCCAGACTCAGCCAGAACCATCTCCAACTTACCAGGCAGGTCCTCCACCATTGACTTCAGCTGCACCTGGAAAAACATGGAGAGAGAGAATCAGACTGACACGTTTTGACTGTTGTACTGTTCATGTGAACACATCTCCTACAATAAATATCTACTGCTCTGTGTCATGAGGAGTAAACTTGGAGACTAAAGAATCCAGATAATCTCTGCAACGTTTTAACTGATTATTACATCATGTTTCTCTTCATTGTGTGTAACATAATGTCTTCCTGAGTTTGTTGTAAACACTGTTGTGGTTACTGACCTCTTCCAGTGCGCACCACAGCTCCTCGTCTTCATGTTGGTTAAAAGGGTCCAGGTTCTTTCTCATGGAGCCAGTGAACAGCACCGGGTCCTGGAAAACAATACCAATACAATATTATTTAAGACTGGCCAGCCACAACACACCTCAGGTTTTAAAACCCACTTCTCACTGTTGAGTGATTTTTTTGAGGATGGTTGAATCGTGGCAAAGTGAACGTATCCTTTTCTTTACCTGAGGAATGATGGACATCTTCTGGCGCAGGTCATGGAGGCCGATCTCAGAGGTGAGAACCCCATCGATGTTGATCTCTCCCTCAGGCTCTGCCAGACGGAACAGAGCTGAGACCAGGGAGCTTTTCCCAGCACCTGTTCTCCCAACAACACCAACCTGACACCCAGGAAACACATCAGCTTAGCTTTAAGAATAAATAAAACTCATGTAAAATCTCTATTTGATGACAAACATGTCGGACCTTCTCTTTGGGTCTGAACATCACTTTCAGGTCCTGCAGCACCTTCGGTCCATCACCGCCATAGGAGAAGCTGACCCGGTCAAAGGTCACCAGCCCTTTTTTCGGCCAATCGGGAGGAGGTCGCTTCTGGGTTTCCCAGGGTGCTTCACTCTCCAGTTCAGTGTACTCCATTGCTCTCTCCACTGACGTCATCTGAAAACAGGAATAGGTCACATGTATATGAAAACTTAGACTGAAGCAAGTAACCAGGACATCAAATCAACACTCACCGCTGTCGTTACAATAGAAATAGACATACATACATATACATACTATATTCATACATATGTATGTGTACATGTATGTGAACTTCAGCTCAATCCTAACTGTCTCTCCTCCAATACTCTTTGCTGGTGGTAGTGTCCATAAAATACACATTTTCTCTCATGTGAGACACATTCGACTCAATAAATCTAATTTATATATGTTTTAAGTATCTCCCCTAAATAAAAAGAAAGGAAAGTGAATATCTTACCATGTTCTCCACCTCTGTACTCTGCCTGATCCCCCACTGGAACATGCCAATCAGTGTGACCGAGTACGTCAGAACCAAACCCACAGAGCCAGCGTCCAGCTCTATGACGAAGGAAATAACTTTTTATTTCTATTCAGTCAACATCTGCAAATTAGCCCACATTAGGCCTTTGGTGGATGACAGTACAAAACCACTGTTTAGTGTTAGAAGGTAAGAAATGTGCCTTACGGTCTCTGAGCAGTAAGCAGCCAAACAGGACCATGATAACAAAGATGGAGCAAATGCCGTCGAGACGGACAGCGAACCAGCGAGAGATGGTCAGGAACAGGAACCAGGACTCTGTTCAGGATGAGGATAGATATGTTACAGATGCTGGAGACACACAAGAGCTTCTCACTGATGAAAAGTGTTGAGGGAAACCTGAGTGGAGGTCCTGATGGGCGTCAAACACATCCTGGAACCTCTGCTCAGCTCCAAAGGCTCGGATCGTCCATAGACCATTGAGAGACGAGGACAGATGGGAGAAGACGGGACTCCGAGCTGCAGGACAGACAACAGAGGGAGCCTGAGTTTATAGTTTAAGTGGAAACTAAAGAAGTCTTTGAGCTGTGCTGCACACACTGTTGCATTGTGGGACACTCACTGGTGGCCTCGAGGCGTTTGATGTCTCTGGAGGTCTGCAGGAAGTAGCGGCGGAGGTAGAGGAAGACGATCAGCAGGGGCACCACAGGGATGAGGATCCAGGGGAGCACCGCCACCGCCACACCGATCACCCCGAGAATCTGCAAGAACACCTGCTCCGAGAAGAAACACAATCATTCACATGAAGTCACGGAAATATTAAAGACATGAAACATTTCTGCTTTTCATTGTCGTCTTTCTGCCATTCTCTTGCTAACGTGCCACAGGAGGTGTCCAGCAGAGGGCGTCAGAGAGAGCAGCTACCACCACATGAGTCTGAACCACCAACACTCAAACTGCTTTTAATCAGGTGAAGATGTTCATGTAATTTCATTTTGGGGTTTTTAAACCATGAGGTGGGGGCTCAGTGAATTAATGAGCACAGTTTTACAATGAAACGTTTCAAAATTTGCAATTTACAGAATTCTTCGAGAATCATATAAAGTCACTGTGACCTTTGACCAGTGAAATCAGCTCATCTTTGAGTCCAAGTGACCAATGATCACAATGGCACAAACTGTGACTAATAATCAATGTGACCTTTTCCTTGAGTATAACTGAACGTTTGTAACAAATTTAAAGAAATTCCCTTGAGGAGTTCTTGACAAATCGTGTCAGACTGACTTCCTGCCTCCAGCCACTGGGGGTCACTGTTGTTATTCTTGTGGTTGCCACATATAAATCAATGAATCGGCACTGAGAAGTGTAAAAATACTGTAGCGGGACAGAAGATATTGCGATGACATCTGTCCTCACCTGAGTAAAATCCACAAAAGTCCAGGGCATGTTGGAGTCCAGCTGACCCATGTCCTTTGTAAACCTGTTCAGAACTCTTCCTGAGGACACAAGTCAAATATCACAGACATGAGAATCGCACAATTGATGTCACAGAGGAAAAGCAAGGCCCATCATTAGAGTGAGAACAGAAAAGTTAGTATTTTCTCACATTTCTTTGCTTTTCTGCTAAATTTAACGACGTTTTCACTCACCAATGGGATTCGTGTCAAAGAAACGCACAGGCGCTCGGAGTATGGACTTGAACATTTTGTCGTGCAGAGCCTGGGCACACCTCACCAGCACGTTGAACATGAAAATGTTCCTGGCGAAGCCGAGGATGATGGTGGCTGCAGTCAGACCTGTGAACGCAGAAGCACATTGCCCTTCACCTCACTGACGAATATCGCAGCGGCCACAGTGCAGGACACATGTCGAGCCCAGTGAAGAGAAACACGTTGTTTTTTACCTGCATAAACGCCCAGGTAGAAATTTCTATCCAGCTCTGCTGTGACGTTCTGTCCGTTTATGATGATCGTGCTGTTAGTGTTGAGCTTCTCTTGCTCATCAGCCCTGATCAGAAGAAATGGTGCAAATTAAACAAGTGCAAAAAAACAAGCATGAAAGGACTTGTGAGATTTTTGTATGTATACTGACCAGTATGCCAGCCACCAGTCCTGCATAATGTACGCTACCTAGGAGACACAGGCAGAGATTTTATGTGCACAGCTACATTAAATAACAATCTGCACAAACATGTACGAGGTGAAATAAAACTGTACCTGAGCCAAAATGTTGATCCCTAGGACAAAAACTATAAACACGGTGTGGGCTCCAGCTTTAAGATATTTGACGTACAGGCTCACTGCAATGGTTCCCTGAGATCGACTCTCCTCTGCCATGGTCTGCACAGCCTCTGCCTGTTGGGAGGATTTGGACAAACATCGTGATCAACGTGCACAGTTCCAGAGGTGACACAGCATATTTTAGACGGGTCCCATGAAGGATGGTTTTTAGTCGTCACAGAAAGAAGCACAAAAGTGGTGCAGTTTGTACTGAATCCTGAATCTAGAGGACGGTGAAACATATGTGGACGTTTTAATCAGCCACAGAGAGAGTGAGAAGGCTGAGGACAACTCATCTCTGTGCTGGTTGTATGGTTTCTGGGTCATTACAGAGCAATGACGGCCATGAAATTCCTTCCCTGACTGTATCTCCATAATAAACCGTCAAACACAGCCATGCTCTGGAGAAAGAAACGCAGACTATTGGTCTAAAAGTTTCTAGAGAAGAGACGATGTAACAAACCGGTAACTGGTCGCCATCTTTGATCGAATGCATAGAGGAGGTGCGAGAGACCGCAGAGTTCTGGGACAGAGTTCTGATCCTGCTGTGGACGTCTTGAGGAGCCTGCTGCTCCTCCTCGTCATTATTCAGCAGGGAGGTGAAGTCCACTCCAGACTGCTGCAGCTCTGTGTACGTCCCTTTGGCCACCATGAAACCCTGACACACACACACGTGCACGCACACGCACACGCACACACACACACACACACACACACACACACACACACACACAAACAGTAAGAACACAATAAAAACCTCCTGATAACATATACAAGGTGTAATGTCCATTATTTTGGTGAGGGTTTTATTTCCCTGGAATAAGTAAAAACCCTGCCCATTTATCTCTTAATGAAATATGTGAAATGCCACCAATTTACCGGAGGATGGCGCTATAGGAAAGCTCCATTAAAATCCAATAAAAGTTCAAGACAACCTTGCCAGGAATGAGGGAAAAAGTCTTAAAGCAAGTCCAGATGGCAAATTAAGCAAATGCTGAGGAGATATCGTTTAATTTAAATCTTAATAATTGATAATGAATCACTGCCAGTTGTATTAGTTACTAAAGACTGATAAGAGAGTGTGATGATGCGTCATGAGTTCAGGGATTCAGGACAACAATAACAGAGGAGGAGGGATCAGCTAAATGAAAAAACAAGATTCTTTATAAAGGTGGTTGGGGGGGATGAGACAGTCACAGGAAGGATGAGACTTTATACAGCAGATGAGGTTACACTGACAGTTACAACAAAGAAGTTCTCCCGGAAACAGACCTGAATAAAGACCCTGACGCAGCTGTTGGAGAGAGAGAATCTTCTATAAAAGCAAATAAGTTGTAAAGCCAAAATAATAAAAAATATTTTTTATTTCAGTTGATTATTGTGGAATATTCTAAACTAAATACATACAAGATACAAGTGTAAAGTATGTATTTTATTGTTTAACTGTTAATACACAAATTAAAAGGCATTTTAAATGTGCTGTCCACTTGTTGCCTGTTTTTGTGAGTGTGTAACGTTTGTGTTCTTTTAATGTGTAGAGACACAAACCTCCTTGAGGACCAGGATCTCATCGGCTTTCTGCAGGTACTGCAGCTGGTGGGTGACCAGGATCCGGGGCTTGTTCTTCAGCAGGCCACAGATGCACCTGATTCATGGACACAGAGGAAAGATGATGTCAGAACTACACACCTGTGGTTGCATGTCTCAGCATCAGTACAGTTTCAGTCTACGAGCATTTGTTGTTCCAGACTCTCTCTGGAGCTTTTACTCGGGGGCTGGCTGCAGAAAGTCGAGAGGCTCTCACTCACAAAATGTGTGTTCTCACATACAGCCCCTCTGGAGAATGTCCGGATGTTCTGTGGAGTTCAGTTCATATCTGAAAGCAGCTCAATTTTTCTAATTTAAAGAAATTCCCTAAAGGAGATATCTGGAGATATCGTTTTTACAAACACAGGACAAATGTTAAACCTGAAAACATGAAAGGGCATAAAAAGCCCTCACAAAACTCAGTGAACCTTTCAAGTCCTTATTACGGCTGTTATGTAACAGGCTGTGTTATCCAGAGGAACAGTGACAGGAAGAAAGGGACCAAGTTGAATTGTCTGACCCCAGCAGCACCGCACCTCTTCCTGGCTCAGTTCTTAAACTTTCCTTCAGCACAGACTCACTTCAGATGCAACACTAACACCAAAGCTGAACCACGGCTGATATCACTCAGTGTAAACTACAAAGCTAAAAACATAAACAGTAACCCTGCAGATACGCCCCCTTCAGAACTGTTGGCCTGGAGAGAAGAGGAGTTTATTCCTGAAAACACAGAGTTTACTTCTGAGGTCACTCACTGTTCAAAGAGGTGTCTCCCGACCTCAGCATCCACAGCACTTAACGGATCGTCCAGGAGGTAAACATCCGCCTCCTGATACACAGCCCTGAAAACAAACGTTCTATCAGCGACTCACAACCAGGGACATTTCAGTCACAGGGATTTCAACAAGCATACGGACGAGGCACACATTTGGTGACATTAAGTTGATGGGATGTGACATGTTCGCAGTGCTACTGGAAAATAAGGCTCCCCTGAACAACACTGTCATTGAAACACTGGAGCAGACCTTTCTGTAAGTGAATCAAAATGAGATCTCTCATTGGTCATACCTCCAAGTGACCATTCTCTTACCTCGCCAGGTTGACTCGAGCCTTCTGCCCCCCGCTGAGCGTGGCTCCTCGGTCTCCGATCAGCGTCAAGTCTCCGTCTGGAAGCAGCTCCAGGTCCTGCACATCAGAACAGCACAGAAACAGAGGAGTGATCATACTGAACTGCTGAATATTACACATTTCAAGCATCTGTAGCTGTTAGCACGTAAGACAGTGGTGCTCGTGGAGGAACATGTCTTAAAAAAGTGTAAACACAAAATAAAAGGCACGACTTTGAGTAACATCTGCACAAGAAAGTGTCACGAACAGAAAGAAGAGAGAAGTGTAAGTATCTTTAGCTCAGTATATTTATACTTTCCATATTTATATCCATATGTATATATGAACAGTATTGATATCATGATGAGAATGTTGTAGCTGATAGAGGCCCATGTTATGATGGCATATAAAAAATGTATGACTGAGTGGTATATTTCTCTTGGTCTGTCTGGACTGACGACTTCATCTGTTTTATTTGATCCAGTTTGGTTCATGTGACGTTAATTGCTCAACATAAAATACAAGAATCCTGATTGAATTGTGATTTCACTGAACTCTCAGCATCTCTTCAATCAATGAGTTACTTGTGAATCATTTGGTTCACGTGTAGCTGTGCAGGAGGAACTGTAATTATCCATGAAAGAGCGATGAACTGTGAGATAGAACGTTTCCCACACCTGAACCATAAAACGCTACCAGAGCACCGAATCTCACACCACTCTGTGTTTGAAACTTTTCACCCACTGAATCATGACTGTTTATGGCTGCAATCAAAGCATTTGAAGGAAACCCTTGACTTTATCTTATCTCATTTAACACACTGCAATGTGTTGACGTTGTCACTACTGTTTCACAATGAGACGGCTTGTAGAAACATGTCTTATCTATATTCTGTGGTGTTTCGTGTTTGTAATTAAAAACTCTCCCTCTGGTCACCAGATGTTCTGTATTTATATCTCTTGTGTTATTTGTTCAACCATCTGTCATTTGTCTGAAGTGTGAAATCATATTAGAACCTTTTTATTTCTATGTATGAGTCAATTCTTCCTCTATTCGAAGACAGTAAACAAACCGTGTCTCACCCTCTTTAGAGCGCAGGCCTTAAGGACTCTCTCATACTTCTGTGGGTTTATCTCTTTCCCAAACAGGATGTTGCTGCGGATGGTTCCAGGAAACACCCAGGGCTGCTGGGAAGCGTATGTCAGCTTACCGTTGACCTTCAGCAAACCCTTTTCAATGGGCAGCTCTCCCAGGATGGAGCACAGCAGGGATGACTGAATGAGACATGAAGATGAAACACATGAGCTAATATACTCAAACTCCATTATTTTCCTACAAGTCAAAACCGTGTCTCCCCTCTGCCTGAAACCATGACATGTGATAACTGACCTTTCCAGCTCCTACTGGTCCGATTATAGCCAACAGGTGATTTGACTTCAGATTGAAAGAGACGTTCTGCAGAGATGGAGAATCCAGACTCTGTGGGAGGCACAAAACGGATTCAAACATTAACCCAGGAGCCAATGTCCATTGCGAGTATGTGAACTAGCAAGAACAAACTATGTGACCTTGTCCCAGTAGCAGAACAGATCCTGGATTTCCACTGATCCGTCCTTCTTCTCCTCCTGTGGCAGAGCAACGCTGCTTCTCTCGATCTCACCGAGCATCAAGAACACCTGGACAAACAAATACATAGAGCATGAGAGTCATGCAGTGAAACTGTTTCCACTACTGTCTCCACATGCATTATGCAGCACATACAACATTTTCTTCTGCTACATTTCTTTAGGAGACAAAAGATGGAGGTGGTGCCTTTACAGAACCAGACATTACAGCTGATGCCATGTGATAAGTCACTAGCAGCCAAACCTGTAATATCAGCAGCAGAACCGAATGCAGTCACACGCTGTCAACTCTGATCTGCTTGATGAACCTGTGACTGAATTAAAGTAACTAGGGGAGCGACGGCGTGGAAAGAAATCCATGACAACACCATGTTACCGATTACACGGGAAGTTTTAGGAGCATGTGTGTGCTCTGTTTCCTCTCTCTCTGTCTGATGACGTCAGATTTCATTCCGTGTATTCAAATATTTCATTCATCATAAAATTAATTTTATATATTGAAAGTTCATTCCATACATTCAAAGGTTTTTTCTAGATTTTCAAACGTTTTACTCCAGAAATTCAAGGTTTAATCAATATATTTAGGGTTTATTTATTATATTCAAGGTTTAATCCATATATTCCTGCTGTCATTCAATATATTGCAGTTTCATATTAAATATATGTATATATCATATACGGTAAATGTTTTAATCCCTAATATGGATTTCAGGCACCAAACATCCATATCAGTCAGGCTGTGTTAAAAAGTACCTGGATCCTGGAGACGCTAACACGGGCCTCAAACAGCCGCTCGATGGCAGCGGGGAAGAAGAGCGTGACGTTGAGCCGCACAGCGGTGTAGAGCGACACCGTCACAAACACACGCGTGGCCGACATGGTGTTTCCCAGGAGCACGTAGACGGTGAAGGTGCAGAAGAGGATGACCTTGTTGGCGCAAAAGAAGGAGGCCATGTTGAGACCTCGCAGGTAGGAGCTGCTCAGGATCGTGGAGATCTCCTTCCTAAAAACAACAGTTGTACCAATCACATCAACCTGATTTGTCTGCGAGCACCCAGAGTTCCTGTGGGACTGATGTGCCTGTAACAAGGGAAGGTGTCTGTCACTACCATTTACCAATGTCCCATAAGTGCATCGTATGCAGATTTAGGTAGAAACAGATTGTGTCAGGCTGCCACTGAGCACTGTGTGGGAAAAGGCTGCATCATACATGGACTGATGGTGACCAACGTGTGCAGTGAAATGTCCTCATAATAATGAAGAGGAACAAATTTAAATGGGGCTTTATTAGAAGTCTTCATTTCATTGATTAATGAATTACCTGAATAAAACTATTCATCATCTTCAGCAGTGAAGAACAACAGCGGAATCAACCCTGACACACAACCCGAGATCGGAATTCCTTCAACCACTGGCTGTCACTGGCACATTGTCACTGGTTAAACGTTGCACTCAAGACATATGTCCCTTTTCTTCCCTTTGTCTCTTAGAAAAAGAACACGAAAACAACCCTTAAGCCACATAAGCTACTTTCTACTGACACTCCTGGGCTTCAGCAACAACCCTTCCCCTTTACAACTGTTTGTTCCCTCTGCCAGTGCAGCAACATGCAGACAAACCACAATGAGGTAGAAACAAAGAACATTTATAGAAAGTTTTCTCAATATTATCAACGTTAATATAGATAAGGAAGTGTAGAAAATAATAAACATAACTCTGCTGCATGATGACTCAGCATTTCCTTCTGATGACTGTTCCTGCATCTCATTCTCTGCTTTCTTTTTGTGGCCTGAAGCATATCTCCACTTTATCATGATAACTGTCACAGGTGTCAGTGTTGACAGTGTGTTCTTCTTCCACTGCGTCGTGGCTTTCAGTAGGTTTCCAGGTAAATAAAGCAGCAGCAGTGTAAAGGACTTGAAGGATACATCCTCTGCCTGAATGAATATTTGCATTGATGTCAGCATTTCCCCACAGACAGGGTGCTTGTTGTCTCAACCCCCCATCCCTGAGTAAATACCAGAACCAACAGTAAATAATAGAAATGTAACTGAGCACAGTAACTAATAATCCAATCTACTAGTTAAAGAGTTGGCCTCCAAGATTTGTTGACTTTTGATTGGAGCATTTTCAAATTCCTTTATCAAACATCGCAGAGCATTAAAACAATGAGATGTTTTTACCTTCTGACCTCAGAGACCAGAGCAGCAAATGGTTTCTCCCAGGCGTACATTTTGATGATCCTCATTCCAGACACCACTTCATTCATGGTACGGATTCTGCTGTCGGTCAGGGCTGCTGTCAGAGTCCTGTAAAGAGAGGAGAACATTCACAGTGATTAACTACTGCAGGTTGCATCATTCATATTTCGTTTTTATGTGGATGCAAATGTGAAATTATTTCTTCTTCAGGCTATTTATAGACACGTGAAATAACTTTGGATTTGACACTGCAGTCTGTAACAAGACAGCACCAGGCTGTTTGTGTTGTGAATCGTTCACAACGAAGGCTTCAGGCAGATTTACAACCCTGTAACTTGAACCCTGCCCAGTATAACCTGTGCATGACACAATGGGTTCATTGACTTTGTACAAAGGCTGCAATCTGAAACAGGAGACCTGTAACGGTTTAGCAGTTAGCATGAATGTAGCCATTATGTAAAACAGCTGGTAGCCATGTAATTTGTGAAACAATGTTTTCTGAACGTATTTGAATTCAAATGAGTGTTTCCACGTCATTTAATCCCTTGTGTTGTTCCTGGGTCGGATTGACCCAGAGTGTGTGTGCGTGCGTCCGTGCGTGCGATCATCCACAAGCCCTGGCCAGTCAGGGTTAGGGTTAGGGTGACTCAAGGATTGTCATTATCCAATTCTCCTGGGGTAATTGAGACCAATGGATTGTCATTCTCGATTCTCCTGGGGGGTCATTTAGACCCACACCTGATTCCAATTGTAATCTGGGGGGGGGGTACATTAGACCCACAAAGAAGCCGGTGCGTCATTCTCCATGTGCCCCCCTCCCGGACCATGGCACGATGTCACGTCATGAGGTTCTCCAACAGCTATTCTCCCAGCAACCATCCTCTGAACCCGAAGACGATGCGAGAGCCAGACCGAGAAGCAGATGGACAAGAAGATGGAGAAGCAGATAGAAAAGCAGGCCGAGAAGAAGACAGAGAGGACGGCGACGACGGCGACAAAGATAAAGACGGTGACTACGAAGACAGCGATGAAGACCCAGTGGGTGATGCTTCTGCAGATTCGTCATCCTTTGAAGAAGAAGAAGAAGAAGGACAAGACCACGGCGACACCACCGGACTCGTGGAAAGAGAGACCTTCCCATCAAGAAATGGGGAAATAACATGGTCCTCAAGGGCATATGGCCGAGAAGAGGGCCGCTGCTCCTCTTCCTCCTAATCCTCCTCCTCTGCTGCGGCTCAAAGCAGGGTCCCCCCGGGCCCCGGGCCCCGGGCCCCACGCTCCACGCTCCACGCGAAGACCCGCACTGGTGACCTAGCCTCGACGTTCCACCTGTTCATCACGCCGACGGTAGAGAACATCATCCTGGAGATGACGAATCGGGAGGGTCGTCGAAAATACTTCATTCTTTTAGTTGGGTAATCGTCCATTCATCGGTTATACAGCTCCTCCTGTGAGGGCTGGACACTAATCCTCAGTTAGCTTTAAATGAGCTGCTTTCAGACCTGCACTGAACTCTGGAGAACCTGCGGACATTTTACAGGAGCGGACATATGTGAGAACACGAATGTCCAAGTGGAAGCCTCCGGACTTTCTGCTGTGTTTATCGGGTCAGCCCCCCCATGTGAGAAGACAGCAGGAGATCCTTGTCAGAGGTCACTTAGGGCATCAGACTCAACATTTAAATAACAAAAAGTAAAGCTAGAGAAAAAGTAGAGCTTTTGGTGATAAGGGTCGACGCCAGTGTCGATGAGCTGTAATTACCTGTACTTCGCAAAAAACCTTCCAAACAGAGACTGCATGGGCATCAGGAACAAGAGGACCACCATGCCTGCCAAGCACGACGGACCAATCTCCACCCACAGCAGCCCGACAACCACAGCTGCCTGGAGGGGCCCAACCCAAAGGAAGTGCAAGAAGATGGTCATCTGTCAGAGAGAATGTACAATGAACAAGCCATAAAACAACATGGAGGTGCAGGACACAATTTATCAACATATCTGAGTCACAGCAATCAAAGTGTGTTCCTCGGGGGCCGGTGTCTCATCCCTGTCATCGAGCATTAGACTGGTATGAGCGGCAGAGTCTCTCAACAGGAACTTTCTAAAGGCTTCAATCCAAACCAGCACTGTGTAATTATCAGCTCAGGAGTTTTCACAGCAGGCTCTGACCTACTGATATAACTGAAACTCAAAACCCCAAAGAGACCAACTGGGGCTGGTGCCAGAAAGGCTCACGGCCAATCAAGTCTGAACTCAGGTGAAGAGAGCACAGCCAGTTTCTCTGGAAAAATTAGGAGAGCAAGTCACACCTGAATCGGGCCAAGCAGGCACGTGCACAGACATTTTGGGGGGCAGGTGCTCAAACCCCCCAAAAAAACAGCATCCATCGCCAAAATTATTTATGAAATTAAAAAAAATAAATAAATAAATAAAAAACACAGTAGGATATTTTCAACTTATATATTTATTTTTGTTAACAAACTAACTCAAATTATCAAATTGAATAAATGAATAACAGCAACAACAGACAAATAATATACCACAATATACCTCACCAGACTCATGTAGCTCAACTTAAGACCTACCTTTCATTTCAATAATTACGATTTTAAATGAAACAAAACTAGTGAACTTGTCTAATTTGTAGAACAGTAAAACTGCCTTTAAATTATCTGTCTGTCTGTCTGTCTGTCTGTCTGTCTGCCTGCCTGTCTTTCTGTCTGTTTGTCTGTTTGTCTGTCTGCCTGCCTGTCTTTCTGTCTGTTTGTCTGTCTGCCTGCCTGTCTTTCTGTCTGTTTGTCTGCCTGTCTGTCTGTCTGTCTGCCTGTCTGTCTGTCTGTCTGTCTGTCTGCCTGCCTGTCTGCCTGTCTGTCTGCCTGCCTGTCTTTCTGTCTGTTTGTCTGTCTGTCTGTCTGCCTGTCTGTCTGTCTGTCTGTCTGTCTGTCTGCCTGCCTGTCTTTCTGTCTGTTTGTCTGCCTGTCTGTCTGTCTGCCTGTCTGTTTGTCTGTCTGTCTGTCTGTCTGCCTGCCTGTCTTTCTGTCTATTTGTCTGTCTGCCTGCCTGTCTTTCTGTCTGTTTGTCTGCCTGTCTGTCTGTCTGTCTGCCTGCCTGCCTGTCTGTCTGTATCTCTCTCCCTCTCTCTCTTCATTAAACATGACAAACGTCAGTAAACAGCTGGACAAGGCTTTGAAATCACGAATTTCGTGAGTTTTTTGTTTGTTTATATTTTAGGAAACGTCGGACCAGTTGCGACGTAATGTTTTCAGCAGCGCTAATGTTGTGGTTAATTTATCACCAAACAACGTCGGGGGATTGCACAAACACAGTCATTACCTGTTTGTCTGATGCTGCGGGCCAGAGAAGAAGTAGGCTGCAGCCGTTTGGCCTGGCGCTCAGCACTGCATGAGCACTAAGTGGAGGAGGGAGGGGCGCTGCAGGGGCTTGTGAGCGCCTCAAATAAATGCCCCGTCAGATATCCAAACACATTTGGGGGGAATTGATGACAGAGAGAGTATTTTTTATTCTTAAATATTGATGAATGAAGAAAAAATTGGGCTCCAGCAGAAGGGGCACTTTTCTCATCCAGGGCAAAAGGGCAGGTGCTTGAGCACCACTAGGGGTCTATCTGTGCACGTGCCTGGGGCCAAGAATTTAAACGCTTCATCTGCGCTGACTTGCAAAATGAGGTCCGATGCATTCCTTGGGTTTAAATCACGAGTCGTTCTTTTCATCCAATAAATTAAACAAAATTAAAATGTCTGAAGATTTTCAGTACACCATAGCTGAGAAACAGGTGATTGGCATCGTATCATAGCGTCAGTGGAGAGACGTTTATTGTACTGGTTCTGCAAGATCTCATGCTGCATTTGAATGTTGTTGGGATTAAAAGGAACCACATTAGCTTTAGTCACACACATGTTCACATTAACAATGACTCTTCTGTGCACACTCAAGTTAGTCACTGTACTCCAAAGAGTTCAGTGCTGTGACCGATGTACTTCCTTTAGGCAGGATTATCAACAAGGATAAACATAAATTAGCATCTTCCGCAGAGACACCACTCGGCTGCGATCAAGTATAAAGACAGAGGAAAGCTACTCAGGCAGTCACAGCCTGAAGACCTGTAAACTGAAGTACCTGCACTAAACACTTGATCATATAGTTACTTTGGATGTCTTTACTCTGTGCTCCCATTCTACTGTTAGGAACCTTACATTTCACCAGGACACCTGGAGAATATTATAAATTAGAAACCTCCTGTCTCAAAGGATACAGGGAAACTATTCCACATATTTGTTAGCTCTAGACTGAATTATTGTAATTCTTTATGATCAGGATCTCCCAGTAAGTCTGTGAAAAGCCTCCAGGTAATGCAAAATGCTGCAATGCAAGTTCTGACAGGATCCAGAGAGATCAGATTACTCCCATCAACTTGTGTGCATTGACTCCCTGTAAGATCCAGAGCAATAACAATCCTTGTCCTCACTCAAGCTGACCTCAGACATGCACCGATCAGCAAAGAGGAGGCACATAGCCCTCCATTTATTCATCTTTGATCTATCTGATTACACTTTAAGTTGTAATTATTTCAACATTTTTGTAAAAAGGTAACTGCCTGGGCCTCAATGAATGACGGAGGAAGGGAGAGGAATGCACTGTGGGGTTTATAAAATCGTCAGCCAGCTATTTTGCACTGCCTTGCCCTTGCAGCAAAAATAACCTGTGTGCTTGTCAAAGTTCACGTACATCATCAAACTTGTTGACGTCATTGGAAAGGAGGTTGACAATCTGGCCCGTGGTGGTCTTTCCCATGGCATGGTTATTGAGACACAGAGCCTGGAAAAAAGGCAGGATCATCATCAGTGAAGCAACATCTACATCTGAAATCTCACAAACACTATCCCATCATTCAGTTATACATTAAATACAAATCATCAAAGTAAAGTAAAAGCACAAGAATGCCCCTTTGTACCCTTGATATGCAAAATGAGCAGCGTTCAATGACAACCAAGCAGAACTGAATATTCATCAAGAAGGATCTGCTGACCTTCTTGTAGATCATGTGACACAGGGCCACTCGGATCTTACTGCCCACTCTCTGGAGCTGGTAGAAGTAGTAGTGATGGAGCACTGCCAGGATGATGGCGAACAGAGCCAAACCAGTTGCATAGCCGAGGGCTTCGTGCAAAGCCCGGCTGTCATTTGGGTCGTAAAATTCAAAGTACTGAATCATCTTCCCCAAGAGGATGGGCTGGGTCACTTTGATGATCTCCTGTGATGTGGGAGAGCAGAAAGTATAAGAAACAATAAGATTCATTACTGATGAGAACTACAATAGTCATCATTGTGAGTTCTATGCTTAGGTTGAGTTTCCTGTTAGTTGAGAAACTTGAGTTGTATTCATCTATCAGGCTCTTACATCCCCTCACTGACAGACCAAGCTTCACTTCACAGGCTGAATACTGACCTCAACGACAGTAAAGAGTCCCAGCAGGGCGTATGGTTTCCAGTGGCAAAGGATGATGGCTTTCCCGAGGTTCGGAGTCCGCATCTCTTTGGAGGCCTTCTGGATCTCATGGTCCCAGTATCTGTTGTGTAAAAAACAGTCATAAGAAGTCAAGCCTTGCATCCAGAGGAGTCGGAATCAAAGAAAGGCTTCCCTTTCACTTAATAGCAGAGAACATATCAACGCCTGGCATCCACACTACTCCAGAGTTTTAGAGGCGCAGAAACAGAGAAGTTTGGAAAAGCTGCTGTTCCTCCTGAGGTATCATCAAGGATCCAGTCACGAAATAACTGACACGTAAAAACTATAAAATAACAACACACCAGACTAAGTGCACTAAGTTATTGTTTAAGATCCCAAGCTTCACAACTGCTCAGTGGAGGTATGGTTTCCATAAATGTGTGAAACACCACGACTGCTTACTCCTTTTTACAAGAGTGACCCAGAAGAAATCTTATTTCAGCTCTTTCCAACACCGGAGAAACCAAAAGCCATTTGACTGGTGACTAACTGAGCTGAGACGCTTAAATACAGGATTTCATGCTCATTCCACAGATAAAATCCAATTTCAGTGTCAATTTAACGGATGATGATGATAAGCGGCCACACGACCACTGATAGACACATTAAACAACCCTGTATCAGAAGGTGTGTGGAAAACTCTACTCTCTCAGTTCTAAAGTGAACAATGAGCCAACAAGTGTTTCCTGGAAGACACAACCAGTGCATATCTATGTATAGACCCAGAGTTTACACTGATATTATGACACACTCTCTCCAGTGTCTGTTCCTGTTAGCAGCTCCAGAGTTACACATTTACTCTGACACTGTTTTCCACAGTGAAGTTAAACTTCAATTGTGCTTAGTCATAATGTTGGAATTGTGTGTTTGCTCTGTTCAACTACAGTGGCTCTATTTTCCCCATGTAAGAGCAAAGTGTGCAGCACAGGGTCAAAGTGCAGTGAAGATGTGACCATGTTGGCTTGGACGGGTGCCTACGGTGCCACAGGCCATCCATTATTCAGCTGCAGGAGATTTACATGATCCTTTTTAAATCCATCAAAAATAAAAGACTATTATAGCTTTAGTCTGGCCCTTCAAAAAATTTTACTTTGATCGTTTATTACTGTTTACTGACTTTCATAACATTTTATCTTAGGTTGTACAGAGTTTAGAAATAAGAAATCTACACCAGTGTAGTTGCTGAGTTTAAAGGGTTAACCTTTGTGGTGTGAAACCAGCGAAGACATTGGCCCCTTTTGTTTGCTTCTTGTTTTCTAAAAAGCCCGAAATATTAACTTAGGTTGCCATGTGTCTTCAGGCCTCATAGGACATTTGTTACATAAGAGAGTGAAAGAGCAGCAAAGGTCAGGGGCGGGCTGGTAAATGAAAGGAAGGAGGAAGCTGCGTTAGCGAGAACAGTGATGCTGAGAAAAGGTTACCTCTGCCAAGGAGGTTGTGTTTTCATTGCTGTCTGCAGACTCCAGTTAGAACTCATTACATTTTGGAGCTGGTCCATATAAATGGATGGATCCAGGATCTTTCCCCCACTTTCTGAGATTGGGCATTAACAGCAGGAGGTATGAACTCTCCGAGCACTCTTCTACTTTTCTGATTATTTTCAGATTCCGTTCTAATGCATGAATAAACAAGCCCCCAGCCCCTCACCACACTGACACATTGATGAATAGAGACATATAAGTAATACGATCACATTGGAAGAGGAAAGAACCACACAGAACTATTTCTGACATGAAATGGCGCCCGGGCGAGCAGCAGCCTTTGCAGTCGATCTGTTTTTGCACATCCCTCCACATGCAGAGGTTACAAACTCCCTGAGGCCTCCTTTCACGCAAAGTTAGACTAGACCCTCTCAGACTTTTTTACCAGGAAGAACATGACAATAGATCTCCTGTTTGTTGACGTGAAGGAAGCATTCAGCACCAGAACTCTGCACCCGCCGGGGGCAACCTGCTCCTTCTTCTGTCTCAGTACAAGCCAAGGCTACAATAGCAGCCCTCAGACAGAGTAGCCTCCTGAGGCAGAGGAGACTGAGACTGCTCAGGGTCGACTGAGTGGATCCCCATGCTCAGGACATCGGAGGGGGTCACACCACTGACTATCTTCACCTCTGCATGGATGTTGTTGTTCCCATTAAAACCGTGCAGTGCTTTCCTAATAAGCCTGGGATCAGCACTGAAGTCAAGCATCTCCTCAATAGGAATGAGAGGGTGTTTAAAGGTGGAGATTGGGCTGAGCTGAAGCGCCTGCAGGGGGGAAATCAAGGTCCGACCGAGACAGAGGAGTCATACAGAGGGAAAGTAGGCAGAAGCTTCAGGAGAACCACACAAGGTCTGGGAAGGTGTGAAAACCATCCCATCTGCAAGGAGAAGAACAGCAGCACAGCAGGTGGTGGGAGCAAACCAGTTCAACCACTTCTTCAACACCAACCTCAAGCCCCCAGAACATCATATAACGCTATGCTTTTTGTGACTTGGGACACTTTCAATATTTTCCCAGGGAACAGTGAATGAATCTAATTTCAAATGAGAACTAGAATGACACTCAGCAAAGCGCGGATATTCTCCAGGACCCAACATTCCCCTGATCGTCAAGTTCCATGCATGGTTTAGTTCTCACATAGATGGATTTTAACCAAACTGTTTTGACTTGGGAGAATATCAGCGACACAATTAATCAACGGTGCAAAACACCAAGTTAAAGATCGTATATGTTGTGTAGAAAATGTTAATATTGTGAAAGTGTGGCAGGATAAAGACAAGCGCATATATTCAGAAAAGGATTCAAGGATGAGGGCTCTGCTCTGACCAAAGGTTTTAAGGGAAACTTCCAACAAAAACAAGCCTTAAAGTCCATAACATCTGTAAAAAGTGATTTTCCAATCCAGATGTTGGAAAATCAGGTGGTGTAAAGTATTTATAACAAGTCACAAACATCAATCTGATATTTCACTTCTCACATATGACAGAAAATTATGTGTAAGTATGTTTTCATTGATCAAAAGCGACATTTCCTTCTGCATCGTAGTGCTGTGATGCCTTGCTTTACAGATAAGGGCAGTTTTGTTTTTCGTAATGGAAGCAGCTGTTCTGCCAACAACTGCATGGACGTGCTGTGAATTGAAGGGAGCTAATCTTCAAGGAATTTGTATTTGGTGACTGTGTGTTTCATTGTGTTAGCCGGTTGAGATATCCACTGATTAGGACACGTCTTTAGTCTCCGGATAAACAACAACTCCTCTGACTGTGAAATCTACAACAGAGTTCAGTCATGAGAACTCCATGTATATAGCAATCATGTAAATATCTTTAACCACAAGGAATCAAGTGTCTCTCATCTATGACGAGTCAGGACACTGCAATAAGTTGAGTGGGGATATCTGAAACTGTGCAAACTGTCCCAACTGACTGGGACGTTTAAATAAGTCCAGTCCATACCTCTGCATTTCCTGACCCAGTGTCTCAGAGCTGTCCTCTGGTATCACTCGGAACATGTCCTTCTCCTCCAGCCTGCGTTTGTATCCAGTACGGAACAGAGGGTTGAGCCACCTGGACAAGGAGGTTGGAGGGAGGTATGGAGAAGAAGAAGGAGAAAAGGACATTGTGTCAATATGGGTTATTATGATATAATAATATAACTGGCATATATGGAGTGCAAGCAGTTAATAGACAATAATTTATTATTCCCAGAAAGGGGATATTTTCCTATTTCTGTGTTATAGCACCAACAAATGTAATAAGTAAACCTGCGATATAAACGCAAGGAAACATCACAATATAAATGCAACAGAGATGATATAAACAGTGTAAACAGAAGATATTCAGTAGATGTGGAGGATCTGTGCAGCGTTTGTCTAGCATTTCAACATCTCATCATATCTTACCTGCAGCTATAAGCACAGTTATGCATGTGGTGCTACTTGCTCTCATGCACCCAACACATGTACAAATATCCCTGCTGCATGTTAAGAAGCCTTGACAGAACTATTAGAAACACACATGTTGACTTAATATAACTTTTACTGAAGTTTATCTGTGATCTGTCCTCTTTACAGATCATAAGAAGAGTTCCTCTCAGCTCTGAACTCTCTTCACACATTCTAAAACTCAATCATCAGTCTGGACCAGGCAGAGTCGGTGATTCAACCGGAAACTGAGGTTACATAAACCCAGTGGCTGAATACAGATGTTTCCACGTGTTGATCGGTGTGGAACCAGCTGGCGGTTCCTCTTGCCGGTTCCCACGCATCCCGTGTGTCAGGGGGGGCAGTGGTCACCTTGGGTCGGTGGGTTTCTCCCGGTTTTAAATCCCCCGCTAACGTGATCCAGGAACTCACCAGAACAACATCTTCGACCAAACACCCGCCGTCACCATCGGGTTGGTCTTGGCATCTTTGCCGACTTTCTCCATGGTGGTTCCTCCGGTGGCAGCGGACTCTCCTCTCTTCTGTGCCCGTCTCGCGGCTGCTGCTCCCGGTCCCTCACATCGGTGGTGGAAGGTCGGAACCTTCAAGGTGTATTACGTGTTTCTCAGAATACACGAGGTGGAGGCACCACTGGACCTGGAGACACGCCCCTCATACCCGATTGGCCGGGACAGCACCCGCTCTCCCCACCTGATTGGCTCAGTTCTCTACTCGTCTATCACGGGATTGGCTCAGAACTTATGGGCCGTCGGTATTGGTCGGGCAGCGCAAACAAACAAGTAAACAAACTAAATAAATAGTGAGGATAAAATACTAAAAGACAAAGATCGATAAATACATGTACTTTATTGATCCCTGGGAAGTTCAGGTGTTACAGCAGGTACACAACACTCACATAAAAATTCAATAGTAAGATTGGACATAACACAACAAGCCACATACAATCATTCATTATTTATAAATTGCATGAAACTTGGCTAATTGTTTGCCAAGAAATAAACAGGATGTGATAATCAAGCAGCAATTTGTAAATCACACACAATCAGGGTGTACAAATAGGATTAAAAACTATACAACATATATAGAATAAAACAAATATATATACAAATACATATATCTTGAAGTGTGTCTCCTTATCAATAATACATGTAACCAGAGGGATCCAGTTCATCAGGGGAATATGACACAATGGTCATAGATTTACAGTTTACACACACACACACACACACACACGCACACGCACGCACGCACACACACACACACACACACACACACACACACACACACACACACACACACACACACACACACACACACACACACACACACACACACACACACACACTGTCTTGATTGCCCCCTGGTGGCTGGCTGCGCAGGTTATAAATCCTGATGGTTATCTCAAAGTTAAACATTTGACCAAATATTCAAACGGTCCAACTGTATCAAAGTGAACTTGTATGAGGGACATGTGACCTTTGGTAAACTTGTCACTATTACTCAGCGAAATCTCCAGCTTCCTGTTTCTGCGTGAGTCAATTTATTTCACATGCTCACACTCATGTTTGGAAATATAGTCACTGGCTCATTCATGTTACAACAGTGCAGTGATAAGAGGGATTCTAAAGTTCCAGGCCTGAAACAAAGAGGTTTTCTGAGTCTTAACATAAAATATCCTGTCAAGTTAAGTTTTCTTTGCTTTTGTCTTTCTGATCTCTTACACAAATAAACCCTGTGTTCGATGACAGACACCACAGGTGTTTCCTGAAATGACAAAAGAACTGAAGCCTCCTCCTCTCTTTCACATTTACATTTTTCATTTAACTGACGCTAACAAGAATCGAGACAGTACAATTTCTTTAAAAAAGCAAAACTACAAAGTGCTAATAAGTAAGTTCCATTTAAGTGCTACTAAATTGTTAGCTTAACATTTTTATTCAAGGTATAGTCGGAAGAGGTGTGTTTTTAGTTTGCGGCGGAAGATGTGTAAACTTTCTGCTGTCCGGATGTCAATGGGGAGCTCATTCCACCATTTAGGAGCCAGGACAGCAAACAGTCGTGATTTCGATGAGTGTTCGGCTCGCAGTGAGGGAGCAACAAGCCGATTGGCCGAGGCAGAGCGGAGTGAACGGGCTGGGGTGTAACGTTTGACCATGTCCTGGATGTAGACTGGACCCGATCCGTTCGCAGCACGGTACGCAAGTACTAATGTTTTGAAACGGATGCGGGCAGCCACCGGTAACCAGTGAAGGGAGCAGGAGGAGTAGTGTGAGTGAATTTCGGTAGGTTAAAGACCAGTCGAGCTGCTGCATTCTGGATGAGCTGCAGAGGTCGGATGGCACTAGCAGGTGGACCTGCCAGGAGGGAGTTACAATAGTCTAGGCGTGAGATGACCAGGGCCTGGACCAGAACCTGCACCGCCTTCTGAGTGAGAAGGTGGCGTATTCTCCTGATGTTGTACAGCAGGAATCTACAGGAACGTGTTGTTACAGTAATGTTGGCAGTAAGGGAGAGTTGGCTGTCGAGTGTCATACCCAGGTTCCTAGCAGTCTGAGTGGGGGTTAACACAGAGTTATCAAAGTGAATAGTCAAGTCGTTGGTGGGAGAGCCTTTCCCTGGAAGGAAAAGTAGTTCAGTCTTGTCAAGGTTAATTTTCAGGTGATGTGCAGACATCCACTGAGAGATGTCAGTCAGACAGGCAGAGGTTTGTGCTGCAACCTGTGTTACAGATTTACAGAATAAAAATCAAGCACTTGGCTGGTTCCCTTTTAACTCTCACTCACTTGAGTGAAACTATAACAATAAACAAAATCAAGAAACAAAATCCTAGCTCATACAATTCAAGGTAAGACCAAGCAGTACAAACTATCAATCTAGTTAACCTAAGACAGCAGATACAATAGTAATCTAGCAGAGAAGCTTAATAAAGAATATACTTTGCCTAAATCCAAGTAGTCCAGTAGTATGAAACCCCAGAAGTCCAATGCACACGTCCAAGGCAAGTTTGAGAGAAATCCAGTCACATGTAAAGAAGGTGAAATATTATCCCGAGACCAACAATCTAATGATAACACACTGGATGGTCTTTTGTCCTCTTACCCTGCATGTTATCCTCCTGTTGATGTTTAGCCAGCACCGAGGGGGAGAAGGGCTGAAGGAGAGAAGCCAGCAGGAGATTATTACAGGCAGCTGAACTCAGCCCAATACCAGGAATCTGACTGTGGGGGATCAACGGACCTTTCCCATGTTAAACCTGCAGAGTGAAAGGCATGTTTTCTCCTCATGTATTCATACAGAGAACTAGAGAGGAAGTGCTTCCTTTGTTCAACTTTCAGTCAAGATCCATGTTGCATGTGTTATTGTTCTGTGAAAAGCGGCCACGTGTTGTACATTTGTCAGTTTGATTAAACGGTCTTCATGTGTGAATAAGTGAGGAAACACGTGACAGAGGAAAGTTCATTTTTTAAATTGCAAACATAAAAAGTTACAGGAGAGGTCAAGAGGACATAGACAGACTTTTAACAATTCATAATGCAATTTAGAGTGCTGCCTAGTTTGTACACAAGTATGAGGGACATATTGAAAACAACAATTACAAGAATATAGTGTTATTAAGAAGACAGTAATAACATTATACAAATAAAGTCCTAAAAAGACATAAATAACTGAATCTTAGAGTTAATTAACCATCTTTTTCCACTGAAAACATCACATGCACATCACAGTCAAGCAAAAGCGGCTGTGATGCCATTACCAGGCGGTGTTTTCCCAGCCAAGGAGGAAAATCACCAGATCATCATATTCACGGCCTTAATGGGGTTTCATCAACAGGTTGACATAGACAACAGCCTGCTCCAGCTGCCTCAGTCATTAGCAGACTTCCAGGATGAGGATCCCCTCTGAGTTTACTCAGCAACAGCAGCCATGGGAACACGACAACCAGGCTTCAACTACCCAGGGATTTATGGAGCAGTGCTCTCAGCATCTTCTCGCTGCTGTTAACAGTAAAACACTGTAATGGAAAATTCCACTGATCAATATTTTACTACTGTGAAGAATGTCTTCTACTGTTTGCTGGATTTGATTCCTCTTTTTGTAACAGTGATGCCAGACAGGAGACGGTTCTGTCTGCTTTCTGTTCTGTTTCCCATTTATCACATTGTATAAAACCCCTCCTTTTTAACTTTGTTGTTGTTGCACTCTGAGCCATGTTGCTGGCTGTGTAACCCTCTGCAGAGCTAATAATTAAAACTCTAAGGCAACTCCGGTCTGAGAAACTCATTATTTCAAATCTCATGATAAATTTCCACGACAACACTCTGTTTAGATTTGCTGGAATGCTGACGATGTGAACACTTAACCTGTGAACTGGTTTACGAGCTCCGGTACAGGGTCAGTGGGCAAGCAAAGGCTCAACCTGGACGGTTCAGAAAATCTTTCTGGTAATTATATCCTCTGGAAACAATCCCTCGTTCTCCACAGAGATTAGATCTAATCCTTATTTGAAAAATATCTGTACTAAAACAGGGTAAACCAGTTTGTCAGTATAAAGGTTGTGAATTGAATTAATTATTACTCACTCACCAGCCTCATTGTGTTCACAGTGTTTTGGTCTTTCTCTGTCTCTGCTGCTGTTAGAGTCTCTGATTAGCTTGTCTCTCCACTAAATGTGATTTTTAGCTCCGGCTGCTTCACAGCCAAATAACTCCTGTGATCCTAAAGGAACAAGCTAATCACTAAGTGTGTGTTCTGACTTAAAACGCCACAGAACAGAAACACTGATAAAACCAAATAGATACAAGTTCCCTGAGAACAAGAACAGAAATAACTGTAAGAAAGGATTCACACTTTGTTCTCCCACTTCAGTATCGTCAATAAGGGAATTGCCAAAGCCAGCAGAGTTTCATCCTCTGGGGACCACAAATTACTTTAATAAATGTAAACACAAGCAGTTCCTCCTTCCTGCCACTTGATGGCGCTGTAGCAGTGTGACTCCAGTTCAGGTAGAATTCAAACTGCATTCTAACTTTTTGCAAAAGCTGCACTCATTGGTGCCGAGGACAAAAGTGGGAAACGTGCACACGTCAGTCATTCATTCACAATCTCTCCCATCTTGTCTTCCTCTTCTGTCAAAGACTTTTCAGATCCTTTCAATTAAAGACTTCCTGCTCCTGCAGATCTCCTTGCAGACCCCATGGACACCGTGCAGAGTGATGACCCATGTGTGTGTGTGTGTGTGTGTGTGTGTGTGTGTGTGTGTGTGTGTGTGTGTGTGTGTGTGTGTGTGTGTGCGCCCCCTTCACCCTCCCACCACCACAAACACAACACACAACAACTGATTGTGTGTCAGTGAATGATGTGCATTGAAAAGTGTTGGCTCCCGGACTGAGATGCTTGGCTGAGCAGGTGAAAGAGAAGCAGAACTGTGCAGAGCTGCCACTGCTGACGTACCTGTCGGGCATCGACCCTCCCACCTCCTCCCTGACACTTCTATCCTCTCCCAGCCCGGACCTCCGAGCCAGAGGGAAAATGGGCAACATGGCCACAGAGATCGTCGCCTTCCTCCTGACCATCTCTGGGTGGATCCTGGTGTCGTCCACCCTGCCGACAGACTACTGGAAGGTGTCCTCCGTGGATGGGACGGTTATTACCACAGCCACCTTCTGGTCCAACCTCTGGAAAACCTGCGTCACTGATTCCACTGGCGTGTCAAACTGCAAAGACTTTCCTTCAATGCTGGCTCTGGATGGTGAGTTGTGGGATTGTGGTGAACGCTGCAGAGAGCATCTTTCTTTTTCGTGAAAATCCATCTGACTGAAGATGGATACCTGTTGTTTCTGGATGAATGACAACCATTGTAATCAAATGCATTTAGCAACTCGATCTTTCCTCTTTTGGACTCCGACTCCGGGCCGTAAACAACGGCCACTTTTAAAGCTAAAGGCCATCAGAAGCCGATCGGTGTCCTAATGTGTCCAGAAGAAGCAATCTGAGAAAGTCACACAGTCATGCAGTGGTCACTTCCCATTTCCTGCTCGGGACAAACAGGCCACCATCAGTCTTTAGAAGAGCACAATTCTCAAATGTGTTGAGGGATTGGAAATCTAATGGCACTAATGTTCTATCGAGGCTTTTCACTGTATGACTCAAACTTAAAGGCCTTCTTCAAAATGTTTAAATCTGTGGTTTTCAAAGCAGTAATTCTCAGATGTATCCCAGGGGTCACCAGATGTCATCATTTTTGATTATTTATTTCGTTATCTTGTGTATTACCAGATTCTCTTTCTTCTTTTGCTTTATATCACAAATGTGTAAATCAAAAATGTTTGTAGCCGCTGGTTCAAGCTCTCTCCTCCTGTCATGAAGCCTATATCCAGGTGTGTCGGGGCCTGATGATCGCCGCTGTGTGTTTGGGTTTCTTTGGTGCCATTCTCGCTCTCGTGGGGATGAAGTGCACGAAAATCGGGGGCTCAGAGACGACCAAAGCTCGTCTGACCGTCTTATCGGGTTTCCACTTCATCCTCGGTGGTAAAATATGCCTTTTAGGAATCTGACACCTCGAAGCTACATTGTATTATCAGCATGTTTGGATTTCAAGCCCAACTTGAAGTAGAAATCTTCTTTTTCCCTCCGTAGGCCTGTGCTGCATGACGTCATGCTCCATATACGCTCACAGGGTCACAAGCGACTTCTTTGATCCCTTCTTCGTGGCCCAGAAGTAAGTCTTCAGGATTAAAATGATTGTGTGAAGGCACATCAGACCAAATAAAGTCCGGTCACAACTCTGTATTTTGTGCAGGTTTGAGCTCGGGGCAGCTCTCTTCATCGGCTGGGCCGGATCCGTGCTGTGCATCCTGGGAGGACTTGTGTTCTGCCTCTCGCTGTCTGAAGGATTCAATATGAGGCAAGTAGCTTGGTTTCCGACACGTGATCCCACATCTGTCATCAGCATCAAGGACTTAACTAAACTGCACTGAGCTGCAAATGCATGCAATTGAAATAATGACTTAGAGAGCGAGATGCTGGAAAAACATCCACTTATCTTTGTCAACATCTTGTCTCGTGATTGTTTAACCTACAGGACAAATCGTGTGATTGTCCTTTTGATAAGTTAACGACTCAATGTTTCCTTTGTTACAATAAGGACTTTAGGAAATGAAAGTCACCTTGACTGAGAGCAGCTACACGGAGGTTGTACATCAGACAGGCTGAGAAAACTCTGAATATCTTTCGATTCTGGATGAAGCAAGAAAGATAAAGAACATGATTTGAAAAGATCCCTTTGTCATGTCACTCATCCTTTAAAATGTAACTCTGTCTCTAAAGTGTCTCTGGTGGACTATCAAGACATTTCTGTCCCCAGAGGATGAACTATAATAAACTCTGATGATTCCCAATATTTACCGATGAGCAAATGTAATAAAAGGCAACGCTAAAAAAAGATGATGGTTTATTCCTGCTCTAAATCAAACTGTTTTTTTGCAGAGCTGAATATTCCTACAGAGGACCAGCAACACTGGTCACAGCGCGCAACAAGTGCAGCAAAACAACCAGCAGCCCAACAGCCACTGGCCTTCACAAGGAACCAGTGGAGCCTTCCAGGCAGTTTGGAAGAAACGCCTACGTGTGAAATTGGACTTTATTCAATTACAGTTACATCGATGGTTGTGATATTTATTTCAATATTCTGTGGTCACGAGAAACTCATCTGTAAAACACAGACGTTCACTTTAGGAACTTTGGGCAGGAACTCTGGGGAAATCCTTCCGTAAGCAAAAGATAAACTTGTTTTTCTTTTGGGGCAGGACATTTGATTTAGCTCCAAAACGCTGAGGTCACCTTCAACAAGCCGGCCTCTCCTTTAAATCTGTATTTAATAATTCTATAGTCAGGGAAGTAGATTTTAAATCATTTATTTCTTTACAACTAGAGGAGAAAAGGGTTTGTAAATAATTTATAGTAGCTCAGACTTTTTCAATGTTTTTTTATTATTAGACACTTGTTTTGTAAACTTAAAAATTGTGCAAATGTGACCAAATGAAGTAATTAAAAGATTTTAAACTTGTTCTCAGTTGATCAGCGGTGATTGCAGTTGATCTTCTCTGATTGCTTCAAAGGGAACACTAATATTTCTCAGGATCTGAGGGTCACTACATCCCATCTGACCTGAGACGGAGCTGGAGGCCGGAGGTTTCCCTCACATCAGCCATCCGTCTCCACCTGGGAATTATCATCCCCAGGGACCTCAGGCTAAGTTACAGCGGCTGCAGCCTGGAGCTGGCAGAGAGTCGCTCTGCGCTGCGTCATGAAGAAGTGTCAGGTGACGCTCCCTGATATAAAGCTAGTATTGTGTCTGCATGACTTCCTTATCAGAGATCATTAAAACACACATGTAAAGCAACTGTCTCTATATTTTCTTTTTTTTAAAGAATAATTCAATCAGATCGACACAGAAGTTAAATTTAAATCCAGGTTACAATGAGTGTAATTATATATTGTGCTTCACCACATAACATTTACATTTTCTAATTCTGCGTAGTTTTACTTTGGCATCATCTGGACATGAATATTTTAAAAACAATTCTAATTGATTAAAATGTTTCATTGTGAGGATTTTACCTTCTAGTGGTCAGAGAGGGAACTACATCCGCCTGTTTCCTGTAAATTCTACTTTCTGCTACTGTGGAGAAATACTGCAAAGTTTTAATAAAGAAAAGAAGGAGAGATACTGCACATAAATACCTGAAATGTCCATGTGTTAACTGTGTTTACTGTGAGTAATGTGAGTATTGACAATAACTTAATAAAACTAGTTAATAAAATGTGTGCAAGTGTGAATCACCTCCAAATGAGATGTTGTAAGAAGAGATAGATAGATAGATAGACCTCTGTTGGGAAAAGGGTGCAGACAAAGGATGAATCCTGAGGCATCCCTTCATCCATCCATCCATCTCTCTCTCTCCATCCCTCCGTCCATGAGTGTAACCACCAGAGAGCAGCATTCCTCCACACTCAGCGGATCTGCAGACGCTGCACAACATGTCACAGATAAGAGAGAAAACTAAATAAAGTAATAATTCAGATAAGTCATTTGCCATTAAGATAAGATAAGATGAGTTAAGTTATTTAAAAACAGGTCAGCCTAACAATAGCATGTCTTTGTTCTTCCTTTTTCTTTTCACTAAACAAATTAAGGCCCCGGTGCTGCACCAGTACGTCCCCACCACCACCAATAAGTGAGTCATAATCCCAGAGGACAAAGAGACGCTCTTTCATCCCAGAGACCATTCATCACTTCCAGTAAATCTCATTACCTCAGATTTAAGTCTAATTACAAGAGATGTTATTATGAGACCCTCAGTGAACTGACTCATAAGAGGCAGCTTAGAGCCGCAGGCGACGTCCAGGAGCTTCTGTCCTGGTTATTACATGTTTCACCTGCAGAGGTCAGACCTGCAAATCTGAACTCACAGTACCAGAGAACATGTGAGTCAGGGTCTCTCTCTGTGTTACTAGTGGAACTTTAACTAAGATCTTATTGTGTTGGTCAGTTTCTAGTTTTCTGGACATTTCGCTGTGAACTCAGATAAACAGATGATTTGATGAAACTGATTCAGTGACAGTGTGATGAGCTCACCTGTAACCCGAGACACTCTGAGGTCAGCAGATCTGGAGTCAGACAACTTTCACCTGTGGGAACCAAAGAGACACTTTCCTCTCAGCCACATGCCGCATCCCCCCCCCCCCTGCTCTGTTCCTGGGATCAGTCTTCTTCTTCTGAGACGAGCAGCGAAGCCTCGTCCTCATGTTTTAGGATTAAAGCTTCACCCTCTGGATTAAAACAAAGCAAAGGGAAAAACGACAGCTTCCTTGGATCTGAGGCGACTGAGGCCCTGAGATGCAGACCCGTGTGATCCAGATCTGGGGTTTCCTGCTGACGGTGCTGGGCTGGGTCTTTGTGGCGTGCACGATGGCCATGGAGGGCTGGAAGATCACCTCCATCGGGGGCATGGGGGGCTCCTCCATCATCAAGGTGGCCTGGTACTGGTCCAGCCTGTGGAGATCCTGTTTCACCGACTCCACTGCCGTCAGTAACTGTTACGACTACCCGGTGCTGTGGTCTGTGGAGGGTAGGTCCCACTCGTCCTCTGCTGCGTCTCACCGACCCAGAACCCTTCCACCATCTTCTGTGTCCCTGCAGGTCACATCCAGATCGTGAGGGGCCTGCTGATGGCGGCTCTCAGCCTGGGGATGCTGGGCTTCGTGCTCAGTCTGCTGGGGATGGAGTGCACCTTCCTTGGAGGAAAAGACCGTTCCAAGCACAAGAAGATCTACGCTGGAGGGTGCTGCCACATCGTCGGTGGTACATGTCCTAATATTACAACTTATTCTCAAAATCAAAATATCAAATATTTCATGGTTATTTTCTACTGAAAACATTTAAATAAAAAGTTTGACAGCAGAACATTTGAATTCGAAGTTTCTTAAAAAAACATTCTTGCATATAAATACTTTAAGATTCTTTCCAGAGACTTTTTATTTTGAATCTCATTTGAATCGTGTCAAACAGAATAAGTTTGTTTCTGTAACATCTTTGTCTGCAGGTTCTCTGTCTGTCTGCGGCTACGCTGTTTACGCTCAGTATGTTTCAGTCGAATACTTCAACCCCAACTTTGATGGACTGAAGTAAGTTCAACCTCACATATTGTGTTTCAGCTCCAAAGAGACTTAATGAAACCTGAATCATTTCTCTGCTCCACAGGTACGACCTGGGCACTCCTCTGTTCCTGGGCTGGGTCGGCTCAGCTTTCCACATGACCGGAGGGTTTTTCTATCTGTGGTCTGTGTGCACGCCGCTCTGTGGAGGAAATCACACGTGAGTACAGACGTGAAGTGGATGAGGAGTCAAAGCAGTTTAAAGTTTGCAGATGTTCAACACTCAACTTACTGATGAGGAGTTCTGCTGTTTAAAACCATTCCTGGTTTAATGGGAAAAGAAAAGGCTGCAGGTCAAAGGTCAGTTTCAACCCCAGAGACTGAATAAGTGTTGGTTTGGACGAAGCTGAGCTCGTGTAAATTCCTATAATTTAGATGTTTAAAACAGCTGCTCATAGAAACAGAAAATCTATTTCTTCTGCCTAAGAAAAGATAATTAGACGAGAAGATCTTTTCTTCAAGATGCAGGTTTTCACTGCACACCACTTGTTTGACCCTTTGCCCTCAAGGAGGCACTACAGGTCATTAAAGCCTTAGATCACCAGACTCCTGAACTAAAACTAAGTAAGTCAATATAAAAATGTAAAGAAATCTAAACACTGCTGCATTTTACATCATCATGTTTTTTATCAAGACGTTTTTTTATTTACGTGTTCTTTTTTACTTATATTTATTCAGATTTGATGCATTAACCAGAAGAATCACTCGTAACAGCAGAAGATATATTTTCTTTTCTATCTTATTCTATTCTATAATACTATATTATATTCTATCTTATTCTGTTATATTCTACATTATTCTATTATATCATATTTTATCTCATTATATTCATTCTATTCTACCTTGTTCTATTCTATCCTATCCTATTCTATTCCATCCTATTCTATAATAGTCTATCCTATTCTATCTTGTTCTATTCTATAATGCTCTAAACGATCCTATTCTATCTTGTTCTATTCTATAATACTCTATTCTATCCTATCTTGTTCTATTCTATAATGCTCTAAACTATCCTATTCTATCTTGTTCTATTCTATAATGCTCTAAACTAAACTCTAAATCTATTCCATTAAACTCTATTCTATAATATTATAGAATAGACCAAGAAAGAATAGATTGAATCGAATAACATATCATTCTATTGTATTATACTCTATTCTATAATATTATAGAATAGAACAAGATAGAATAGAATAGTTTAGAGCATTATAGAATAGAACAAGATAGAATAGGATAGAACAGTGTATTATAGAATAGAGTACAATAGAATAGTTTAGAGCATTATAGAATAGAACAAGATAGAATAGGGTAGAATTAATAGAATAGAGTATAATAGAATAAAATAAGTTGAACTGATAGATTAGAGTATTATAGAATAGAATAGAATAGAATAGAGTATAATAGAATAAAATTCTATTCTATCCTATTCCATTCATGTCTATTCTGTCACATTTGACCATAATGCATCTCTCTCTGTCCAGGGTGATCAACATTCAGCCAATAGCCGACCCAGAACAAAACAAGTCCACCACAGCTCTGTCTTCAGTCTCACAGATCACGTCTAAGACCAAAGTGTCAGTCCGTCTCTGAGCTGTCGTCCAGGTCCGAGCGCTCAGATGTGTCGGCCATCTCCTCAAGATCAGAGCGCACGGCCAAGTCAGGACGGTTGACGAAGACAGGGCGAAGTATTAAGTCTGCAGGGTCAGGGTCGGGGTCGGGGTCGGGGTCGGGTTCGGGGTCGGGGTCGGGGTCAGAGTCCGGCCTCTCGTTGAGGTCCAGCATTCCGACTTTGTCCGAGTCGAGGAGCAGCAGCAGCAGCCGGACGGTCTCGTCTCTGTCCAGCAGCGCGAGGAGCGAGACGACGCCGTTCATCAGAAACTCTTTTATCTGAGGAGAAACAAACTGGACAATTCATGAAGCTTTAATTTCAACTGGATGTTTCGTGTGAATAAAAACTGATGAAATCCTGTGTTTTAAAAAGAATAAATGTGTTAAATCTTTTATCTGTTTCGTTCATTCCTGAGACGTGTCTCATAATAAAGTCGTTTATCAGTGAAATGAGCTGTGAGGCGGAGTCGTCTCTCTACAATGGAACCTCAGATAGTGAAGGTTCTGTCTCAGAAGTGCAACAGATTAATGTTTGGTTACTTCTCCTCTTCATCACTATCTTCATCATATCGAAGGTAAAAGGTCTGTCTGGAAGAGGAGACAGAAGAATCCTCGGCTGTGAGGATCAACTGCTGGATAATAAAAATAAAAGCTCAATCATAAAGGTCTTAATAAACCTTCTTGTAATTCTGCTCTGGAAAATGAGGCTGATGCTGGAGGGGTCATGTGATGAGAATCTGACGAATCAGCGAAGGCTTCGTAAAGTCTGCGTCATAGTTTCCAAACGTCTCAGCTGCTCTGAGGACGCCGGCGAATCGGAAGCAGAGCTGATGAGAAAATGTAATAATGTGGATGTAGCCACATGGAGTCTCAGCGAACTAACATGGAGGAGGCCGGGTTTAAGACCTATACCGCATCCAGCCACCAGTTGGCGATCAAGGCCCTTTGGCTTCACTTGTGGGAGGCGTCCTGTCGTCCATCTTCAAACTGGTTCTCACAGACTGGTTTTCCACGACTCTCCCTCATGCGGCTGCTTGTTTATACATCAACAGAGCGTCGGCAGCTTCTCTTCACAGGAAACAGATTCGTCCACTTTTATCCTTTGAATAACGTCACCAACAAATAACATGTAGCTCAATGCATCTTATCAACTGTTCTCCTCAGACAGGAAACTGGAGCATCGCTGCATCTTTGAAAATAATCAGCAGGATAATTAACGATGAAAAGAATTATATTTGCCGTCTTATATAATGAAATATTTTGGCCCCTGCTTGATTGTAATTTCTGTATTTTTCACAGAAGAAAATCAGTTTCATGACTTCTCTGCACTTTGGGATCTAAAGAGGAAGGAGCAGAGAGGAGGAGGAGGAGGTGAAATCTGAATCTGGTGGAATGACTCACTCACCTGAGTCCTGGGAACACGAAGGATGCTGAGTTGGCAAAACCTCCTGAAAAGATAAGATGAGACAAACATCCAAAGTGCTGGTGTGACGCCTCCAGATCAGCAGGGAGCTCGTCCAGGTCCCTTTGCCTCGCTCACGACTCTCAGCTCTCACCACAGGTTGTACTGACTCACCATGGCGTACAGGACGGTGGTGATGTACCTGGAGATCGGCTGCTTCGTGTCATGTCTGTGCGGCTGGATCCTGGTGTGCTCCACGCTGCCGACGGAGTACTGGACCTTCTCCGAGGTGGGCAGCATCGTGCTGACCACCTCCAACTACTACTCCAACCTGTGGAAGGACTGCATCTCCGACACCACGGGGGTGTCCGACTGCAAGGACTACCCCTCCATGCTGGGCCTGCCAGGTACGCTCGTCTGAAAACTGCCACATCAGCTGTCAAACTGATCCCAGTGGGTTGAGCTCTGGTTTAGGGACAAACAAGTCCACTGAGATGTATTTTAGATATATTTAAATGGGAATTACAGTTATATGAAGCTTTAGTCACAAGGTCACAGGTCATGTTGCAAATATCAAACTGTAACGTAAGAATCCTGTTGTAAGATAATCTGAAGTTATAGATAATCCTCCACCTGTCGTCCCTCAGTGTTCCTCCACGCCTGCAGAGCGCTGGCGGTCTGCTCCGTGATCACCGGCTTCTTCGGAGGTGTCCTCACCCTCGTTGGGATGAAGTGCACTAAGATCGGAGGCTCAGAGATCGCCAACGCCAGAGTGACCTTCGCCGGCGGGATCACGTACCTGGTGTCGGGTAAGAACCATAGAAGAGTCTGAAGGATCAATGTGTGAAGTGAGTTCAAAGTACAACTTGTGTATTGTCAGGATGCTGCGGGATGATCACCTACTCGTGGTGGGCCAACAAAGTCATCAGAGAATACTTGGATCCACATTTCAGGGCTCAGAAGTGAGTACTTTTTGAAGTATTACAACATATATAACATAATATGAAAGTAGTTCATAAAGAGTGGGATGAGTAAGTTCATGAAAACAAACCTGAATATTCACTGTACAGGTTTGAACTGGGAGCTGCGATCTTCATTGGCTGGGGAGGAGCCGTGCTCCTGCTGAGTGGAGGCACGGTGCAGAGCTACTTCTCTGGAAAAGAAGGTCTGCCATCAAGGTACAGGGCTATATGTTTATATACAACCTATATAAATACAAATATACCATTTAGTATGTACATATATAATGATATATACACACAAATATATCTATATGTACTTTTATGTGTTTGTACTTGGACAACCAGTGATACTGACCATGTTCCCTCTTGTATCTAAATACCAGTTCCCCTAAACGGCCCCTGAGACCCGGCACGTACGCCACGGCCCGGACCCGACGGACCTACATGCTGCCGGCCACGTCCTCCAGACTCACTCTGGGGCCGCCGCTGTTCTACGAGGGCAGGAAGAGCCGAGAGGCCGGAGCCACGGCGTCGAGGGGGGGCCGCACCTTCAGCAGGGACAGCTTCGTCTGAGTCCCATAGGAAGTCCTGAGCTCACAGAGGGACCTGAAGGACTTTACAGAAACAGTTTGACCTTCTGGGAGATTCTCTGACTGGTTCTCTGAACGAGAGACGAGGAGATAAAACCCTCATCAGACCACAAACAGCAGTGATGAAAGCAGGTCTTCAGTCGGGTGGAGTTTGTTATTGTCCCACAGAAGCTGCTTCAGCTCCTCATGCTCAGCTACCAGCTGATTACTCATATTCACCACAGTCATACATGTATTTTCCCTGGATGTCAAAGTTTTCCTCGTGTTTACATATTTGAAAGAAGAAGAAACTGGATGGATCTTTTTTGAAATCTTGCAAAACGTTAATGTTCTTTGATTTTATGCTTTTCCTCCATGGCTGAGATTTGTGAAGCTGTTACTTTCTTTGTGAGCCACATTTTCCTCGTCTCATTATGACTGTTAGCTTTTCTTTGTACAGTTTCTGGTTTGGTTTTGTGTTTTTAATGATTAAAACAAAGTGGTTTCCTTTAGAACGGGTCCTTCCTTTGTTTCCATTCTCTCAGTGACTCTGCAGAAAGAGCGGAGGCTCTTCTCACTGGGATGTCCTCACATGCACCGGTTGGAATAAAAAAGAAACACTGTCTGTGTTGAACCCTGACGAGTTTGAAGCTTGTGGAAAACAACAAAGTGAAGCTCTGAGGTCTCGGTTTGGTTGAAGAAAGACAGAAAGAAAGTGAAGTCAAGAACCTGGGGGGTCTTTTATTGCTGGTATAAATATTTTTGATACAAAAACACATAAGAAGGAACAATATAAAATCTGAAGTACAAATGCTTTTACACTGAAAAGTACATCCACATCCAGTACCTCACAGAGTGTGGGAGGAGACCGGATGGATTTAAAGGTGTGAGGCCAACAAACACTTGGCACAAGATATGAAGTGGGACTTAAAACAAGAAAGGTCTATGAAACTGTTATATTTACGAGATGATGATAGAAAAATCTGAACTTTTGTTTGTGAAGTATTGCTCATGTGTCTATAAGCAGAAGTATAAAATATGGCTGTTCTGGCATCGGCGGTAGACGTCAGAGGAGGCGACTGAGGTCTTTGCGTCGGTGCTGGGCGGAGCGTTACGTCACCTGATCAGCTGTAGTGTCGACTGGGTTTATTGCTCGTGTCCTCGGAGTCGCTGAAGTCGCCGAGGGAGCGCAGGCTGCTCTTCAGGGTGCTTCCTGTCCCGGCTTCAGTCAGACCTGCTGGGAACCAGACAGACGCACTTATATCACTGCTTATACCTTAAAAGGATGTTTGATGACACCGCTGGGTTCTGTTGAATAAACGAGAAAGTTCCAGTCTTGTTCTTCCCAACGTCTCCTTAAACTGACCTGATCTGGGAGCCTTTCCTGTGGTGGTTCCCCACACGCTGGTGCTGGATGAGTCCAGACTCCTCCTCATTGGTCCAGAGCCCTGAGCTGGTTTAGACACTTCCTGTCCGTCCTCTAAGGAGGAGACCAACCAATCCTGGCTCTCCTCTAGATCTGTGTACTGTCCCCACACACAAACATTTTAACTTTCTTTTTAGAGTAATAACTATATAAATGAACTGGCAACTCTATGCACAAGGTCCCGTCATCCTCCTCCTCCTCTCACCGTCAGCTCCTGCACCTCGTCTCTCCTCTCTGTCAAAATGCTGACGCCCCCTGCTGGTCTCTTTGCTGTTCTCGCTGCAAACTTCTGCTCCACCTTTCTGGCCAGGACAGTAATTTTCTTATCTAAAAACAAACAGCGCAGATCATATTGACACACGTGGTGAGTGCATCATATTTAAGACCTAACCTGATTAAAAACGTTTCATTTTAAAAATAACATTTGAGACTTTTAAAATAACTTGTTGACTCCTTGAATATAAACACACACAACTTGACTAACATTGACATATAAATCATTTTCAACAAATGTTTCACTGTTATCAAATGAAGTTTTATGGATGAAGAGAATCATCTCATTTCTTGTATGGTGTGAGTATGCAATTCAGGAAACTGAGCACAAACCTTTCTTGAAGTTCCTCTTATCCACGTTGCCGTTCTGGTCTCTGTATCCCTGCAGCTGTTTGGAGTCGATCTCCTGCAGCTCGCTGACTTCAGACCACTCCTCCTTATCATCATCATCATCTTCATCGTCATCATCGCTCTCCATCTTTTTCACTGCCGTCTTGGTCACCACCCCCAATGACCCCCACGGCTGCTGGGTGCTGGAGGAGAACATCTGCCTGGTAACGGCCTGCCTGGCCTGGACCGGACTGGCTTTGCTGGCTCTGATGTGGACCGGAGTCGCCTGGTTCATTCTGGTCTCTGGTGATCTCCCCCTCTGGTGTTTCGGGGACTGTTTCTCCTCCGTGTCCTCCGTGTCCTCCTCTTCAGAGTCCTCATCGGAACTGAAAGGAGGAGTCCTTCAAAATCACAGAAACATTGTGTTTTAAAACCATCATCATTCCATTTTAAACACTTTTGATGTTATCATTTTCAAGACATGTGACTGATGACGTACATTGTGATTAGCTGAAATACTTGCAGGAAAAGTGAAATGCATAATGGGAAAAGTAGTTTGTTTGTTAGTGTTCCTCAAACCTACTAGAATTGATTTTTCCAGTGGTTAAATTCCTCCTCAGGCAGGACACTGAAGCCCAAATTGCCATGAGAGTGGGATGTATGAGTGAAGGTGGTCGATGAGACTAGAAAATCTCTAAATAACACAGTGTGTTTTGTATTTTTACTTGAGTGTGAAGGTCCTCGGAGCAGCCTTGCTGTTGGGCGTAGACGTCTTGGGTTGGGCGGTGCTCTTGGCCCTCGGCGCTGGCTGGGGGGTCTTGGACTGTCTGCCTGCAGGTCCAGACACAAACACTTCACACAAACAGACCACACAAACGCCACAATTAGCAGATGAGTCACTGACAGTGTGTCGGAGCCTTAATCCACTTATGTGACGCAAACAAGCTTTTACAGATTAGACTGAGAGTGTTGGATATACACAGTCAAAACCAATTACACTTTATCAAAATGAAACTAATATTTAATTTCAAATCAGTCATAAAAGGCCGTGAGTGGAGATAGAAAGTCCAGTGTGGTGTGGTTTAAATTGGTCTGTGAGCGGAATAAGAATTGAAAGAGGATTTCTGAAGTCTGAGGAAGCACCTCGAACCGAGTGTCTGGATCCAGTCTGAGTCTCTGGAGGAGCTTCTCTCGTCTGATCGCTCATCTTCTCGTCCACGCTGCGGGTGATCTCCTCCCGACAGCGCCAGTATTCAGGCATCCCCTTTGCAACTCGGTCCCGCTCTGAATGCACCTTGGCCATGATGGAAGTGAACTCCCTGTTCGTCAGACCTCTTTGATTCTGAGAAGAAGCAGAAGGAAGAAGGTCTAGAGAAAGAGTTTCTTCATAGATTATATGTTATATCATTTCCACGCAGCCCTGTGTCCATATGCAAGTCAACCGGAAGTGAGGAATAGAGGCTACTTTTTCTCATTAAGTAACTATTTTGTTCTCCTAATATTGTGACTTTATCCTGATACTCATAGGGTGTAGTCCGTATATGAAACAGAATTGCGGACACGAAACAAAACTGTGTGGAGAGGAGGCGTTAATAGTGAGAACATACGGGCTTGACCCCCAGGTCCTCCAGCTTCTTTATGACGGCCTGCTCGACCTCTCGTCGCATCGCCTTCTTGATGCTGGGGTTCCTCTTCAGAGCAGTGGCCATCACACTCGGACTCGGTTTCTTCTCTGGAACCGGCTCTGGCCTCCTCTCCGCTGGCCTCCTCTCAGAGGCGCTGCTTGAGTCTGTACAAGAAACCTCACTCAGTCAGTCTTGTGTTGACAATCACACGTGTTGGGCGTCATACAGTAAATGCCAAAACAAAATAAAATAAAATGAGCATGCATTTGGCAATTTTCAAAGCAAGATCCATGCCACAGGTTGAGTTGCGTGGATGTGACGGCTGCAGGAAGACAGATGGACATAATGATCACTGAACTGATGTGGCAGGCATGATGGAATATCACAGACCATGAGCTGGCTTTCACAAAGCTTCTATGTGATAAGCTCATCATGAGGCCTTTTCATGTCAGTGTGCAATAAGACGATCTCAGTCTCGTAAAAGAAAAGGCTGCCAACAACAGGTCGATGCAACCATGCAGGCAGCATGCAGTCGACCGGCTCAGCTGCTTGTATTGTCTGTTTTACCTTTCTCCTCTTCTGACAGCTCCTGTATAGGCTCCAGGTTAAGAGCAAAGACTGGCTCCTCTAATTGGCCGGGCACGTGAGGTCAGTGGGAGTGAGGGAGTCAGATAAAACAGGCGTTAACAGAGAGGGGACAGGGATGTGGTAACAGTACAGCTGTTAAACTGCATTAAATCCTTCATGCAGGGAAGCACATGCTCAGCCTGTCTGGGAGTGACCATGTTTTAATGTTCTTATTTTAGTTTTAGGATTTACTCACCAAGAACAACCCTCTTTGGTTTTGGCTCTGGTGCTGGTGCGCTGACCACCACTGGAAAACACAATGAGATGAATGCATTAGGATCATATGTGCAGTTTCTGTTCTGAAGAAGACATGTGAGATGGATCCATACCTGGTACTTCCACTACTTTGGTATGTGTATTTGAGGAAATATTTCTTATCTGCAAGTGGAACAAATATTCACAAGTTATACCTCATGATCATGCATGAAAAAGATAAACAATCTTTGACATTTTCATGATATTAAACAAGAGCATTTGGTGATAAGTGCCAACGGTGAAAAAGTTGCACTGACAGCAAGAGACTCGGCCATTTACATCTCAGCAGAATTCCATCTTCATGTCTTTATGTATTGTTATTAGAGCTGAATTTGATAATTGTGCGGATCAAAATATATTTTATGTCAACCCCAAAAATCCATATCAGGTCTGATTGTTTATGACAGTCTCTACAAAACAAGAGCTTTTTCTTTACGCCCTCAGAACACTTTGCACAACATGAAATACATGTCAGACATGATCAGTTCGCACTCTGTCTAAAAATGGGGAAATATTCCAGGAAAAGCATTGAACTGTGGCTTCAGTCAAAAGTACGGTATCCTCACATCAGTGCAACTCAATCTGAGCCAGTGCAGCAAATACAGGAAATCCTGAACAAGGCCTGAACCTCCGCCTCACTTCCTCTCCCAACATAATCGCACTGGGCAGCGTTGACTGAGAGTGAGAGTGTGTGTTATTAACCTGCTCCCTCTGAGCCTTGATGGTTTGCTGCTTCTCCTGCAGCCTCCGTCCCATCTCCTGCTGCAGCTGCTGGCTTTGCTCCTGCTGCTCGGACACAGACGATTGAATTCTGCTCAGCTCGTCCAGCAGCTGGAGAACATGAAGAGGATGTGTTTTACAACAGGGCTGTTCCTAGACTGCTTGTTTAATATTTCACATGTGCCAACTCTGACAGAACCGTACCTGATTCTTTTCAGACTCGTGTTGTTCCTTGTTTTTTTGCAGCATGGATTCCCACATTTTATCCTGGAGAGAAATATTTTGAGCATTTTGGGTTACCCCAACACTTCACTCATTTCTAGGTTGTAAAATATCATCTCCCTGCGCCACTGACCTGCTTCTTCAGCTGCTGCTCCAGCTTTTGGATGATTTGTTTCTGTGAGTGAGCAGAGTCGGCTGAGGTTTCAAGCTTGGATATCTGATTCTGATTCAATGCCTATGAATGGGAATATACATGGAATGATTATGAAGATATCCTGAGGACCAAATAAATAATGTATATAAACAACATCCACGTATCCTTTCCGTACATTGACAGCCTGAACATTTCGGTTGTACATAGATTCCATCTCTCTACGCATGCCGTCCTTGGTGTCTTCGATTTTTCTTTCCATGCGAGTCATCTCCTCAGCTTTAAAACGGTCCAGCTCTCTCTGAAGGTCTTTGTGGGTGGACAGCTGCTCCTTCTCCTGGAATTACACAAAAAAACTGTGAAATTACAAGTGCCTGTTATAAGAGAGGAAGCTTCAATAAGTTTACAGAGAGAACTATTTCCCCAAATCAGTTTTCATAATGTAAACTATCTGATCAACCTCACTTCAGATGAGTTGGCAACTACTGTACATTTTCTGCCAGGAGTCGACAAGCAGCTTCAACTAACATGCAAATAATTAACTTAATTTGAAAAACAGCAGACAAAGTTATTTTTAATCGCTCATTACTACCACGTAAGAACAAATATGTTCATACAAGGTTCTCCGATGTTCTGCTTTTCTTACCTGAGCTGTTTTGAGCTGCAGGTTCTGCTGCAGCTGAACGTTCTGCTCCCTCAGGCCACTGATCTCCATCTTGAGAATTTCAATTTGGCATTTCTTTTCACTGTCCGACTGCAGCTCTGGAGGAAAGAATAAGAGTCAGATCACTTGCATTAAGTAAACATTCATCTACAGGTAAAAGACAAGGCTCTGTTTTGAAAACAGACGTCCTGCGGGCCGCCCCTAAGTGGCCACAGGAGATCGTTGTTTGCTTGATCCTGTTTAAATCCATCTTAAATAAAAACTTTAACAGCTAGAAGATACATTATTTTTGTACTAGAAAGCTAAGACATCTGTATTTTACCTCATTATGCTCATGATCACATCATTACGTTACATGCAGTGGCAACAACAGGTGGTGGCACCAGGGGGATTTCCCTCATCTACCCACAAGGGATTGTTGTTTACATGATGGTGTTCAAATCGATCCAAAACAAAAACCATAATAGCTACAACATTCAGTCTTTTAGCAGCAGAAAGCCAAGGGCTCTGTCTTCTACCTCATCATGTTGAGGTAGAAGATGCAACGTTACGTGTATCTGACTTTACTTATGTTCCTCTCTCTCTCTCTCTGTGTCAGGTTGACTTACGGCTCTCGTGGTCCTCAGGATGACGGCGTTGCATGTGACTCTGGAGGAATTGGGGAGTAAGGAAGCCTTTTTTACAAATTTGACACTAAAAGAAAGAAAGAGAAAACATTATTTATTACATTGTATGAGGCAACTCCCATTACTGAGGAAACAGGACAGTTTAGATCAGGCTTTGGTCTGAATCTGATGATTATTTATACTTATTAAAGATGGCATCATACAGTATTTTCATAAAATCTACATATAAAATCTTTGCACAACTAGTTTATGGATCAAAACGCAATCAGTTAACTCAGGGCTGTGTCTTGGGTTTGTTTGGGTTTGTTAAAGGTTGCCTTGTAAAAACTGTCTCGAAGGACACATGAAAATAAAATGATCCAGCTAACTCATCACAGTATTTAGTCTGTTGATTAATAAGCACTTTCCCTGTCAAATAAATAAGAAACAGATACTAATATATAGAACTTTAAGATGAAGAAATTTATCAACTCATATCAGCAAACAATAAAACCAAATATATCTGCCGTGCTCTAGTTGTGGAGTAAACTACTGAGAGTCTTTTACATGGGGAATAGTAAATTAAGTTTTAAACACATCCCATGGCAATGCAGCTGACAACAGGAGTTGTTCAGGCGTTTGTTACTAAACACTTGGTGAGAGCATTGTTGATTTGCTCCGTGCGGCAGGCGTCAACACACTGCAGCTCACTGTCGCTTCTCAACTGGGAGAGATGCTGCTTCTTCTCCACATACATTACACGCTGCTTTTGAGCCTGCCGCTCATTGTGCACTTGACTTCACTCAAAAGTTCAGACCGCTGCTGCTGATATCTTTGCCACACCGTACAGTAGCAAAGATTGAAAGGTGAGTGAGACACAATTACACGTCTGCTTTGGTGCAACAGAGAAGTTGAAGAAAGCAGCGTGTGTTTGCTTTGTAGACATGTGGACGAGCAACAAATGCCAAACACAAACCCTCTCTATCAATTATTGAGCCACCTCTGTTAGCTGAGCTGGTAGCGCACACCTAGCAACCACAAGCTGTCATGACACACTATATCTGTTGCCCTGGCAACCGCTTGGCCAGGTCAGCGGCAGCCTTCCACTCAAAGAACAGGGGGTTAGATTTTTGATTTGTGCTATAAATAACCTAATGGCAACTGAGCAACACTGCCTATCTCCACAACATTAACAGGCAGATATAGAAACTTCTTCGGCAGCAGAGACGAAGGACAAAATGCTGGACAAGGACACAGAGCCAGTATATGAGGGTGGGAGCCAGACACCATGATGAATGCTCTTGGATTAATAAAACTAATCGCCACCATCTGCTCGCGGGCTCTAAATCCTATTCTTTCTGTCTGAAAACAAAGCTTATTAGAACCCATGGTTTCATAGTACGCATCGTAAATCGGTTTGAGGGTAACGTTTTGTCAAGCTCTGATAAAAGCCTTCGTTGCTTTCCCCTTTTCTCTCCGAACCCTGCTCTGAAACGCACAAAGCCGGAGCTGTGAATAGATCTTGGGAACAATGAAGGAGCGGGGGTCCCTGATGAGGAGGAGTGAGGGGAGGTGCGGGGGTGATGGAGATGCATGTGTGAAATGCCAGTGGTGATCAATATCACTGTGTCAGCAGTACCTTATGGCTACTGAGGAGCAGCTTGGACTGCAGGTCGCTCACGACCTTCCCCTTCAGCAGGAGCTCTTCTTTCAGCGCCTTCACCTTCTCCTCCTGCTCGCTCTGCTGCTCCAGCAGCTGCTTGTGCTCCTTGCTCGCCGCCCCCAGCCTCTCCTCCGCCGCATGCAGGTTGAGGCTGAGGAATTCCTGGCAGTGGAGCAGCCACTCCACGGTGAGCTGCGCCAGCTGCAGGAGCTTAAGCAGACCCGGGTCCACAGGGCTCCGGCACTGCTGGCACCGCTCCCCGTCCAGGCTGCAGAACGTCACTGTGCTGATGTGATCCTGGAGAGCGTCTATGTCCAGCTGGCTTATCACCAGGTTTATGTCCACCGTGTTGAGCCGCCGCCAGTCCACCGTCTCCCTGCGAGGGCGGAATTTGAAGGGGGGGACGGTGGAGGTGCCACTGGAAGGAGTCATCCCCGCTGCGTGTACAGAGTAGTGGCTGAGCGGGGGGTTCGGGAGGGATTGGATCCCCGCTGATGAGTGGGTCCCTTGGGTGTCACTCGTGTAGGGGTAGTAGATGCCGTCCTGAAATGGCTGCAACAAAGACAAGAGAGAGACGATAACAGACATAATGTGAGTCACAGACAGAGAGTGAAGCAGGCAGCCGAGCACAGACTGATCCACCTCTGACACTGCTGCAGTCCTGGAGCTCCTCTTACCATCTCCGGCTGATTCCTGCGCCTCTACCGGGAGAAGGGGGTCGATGAGCGAATGCTGCTCTCTGGTTCCTCCCCCTGGTCGCGGCTGTGCGTCGGCCACGTTACCATGGAGACCCGGGCTAGCGTCCCTGGGGAGAGGAAACGTTTTAAAACTCAGCACGTTTCCTTACGAGCAGTTTTTAACCGTGTATCACTGGTTGACTCTCAAACAACAACACAGCCGCTCGTGTGTCTGTGTCTCGTTTCCAGAAACATCCATTTCAAGTTAGGGCAGGAAGTTAATCCCCTAAAAAAAACAATGGCGCACATGTTTGAACATGTTAACGAGTGAATTGAAACACTTCCAGCTGCTGTGAAGCACAACATGTAGCCCCGGGGCCAGCTAGCTCAGGAGGCTAAAGACCGCTAGCTAACGGAGTTTTTTAACTCATCGTCTGGGATGAAAACTTAAAGAAAACCAGTTCAATCCACCAACAAACCAGTGCAACAGTTAAATATGAAGTTTGAAGCTACAGCGCGGACATAAAGCTACTCACTGCGGAGGTTCGTGTTGTTGTGGTGTAGTTTTCAGTCGACGGGGCTCCAGGAGGTTCAGGGGTAACGAAGCTGGGCTCCACATTCCTGAGGGAGGAGAACGCCATTAGTTACCAACGCTACGCTTCCGGCCAGGACCTTCACAGTAAGAGAGGATACAACACGTTTAACACGTTGATACACGAGCGATGCAAAAAACATAATGCACAACATTATCAACATGGCTCAGCAAGGACCCGTGTTCATTGTATCATGCATGGCTGGGTGCTTCTTTAATAGCTTGTTCATCCTTCTTCACTGAGGAGAAGATGAGTCTTCTATGTCATCATAGGCTCCTTTGATGACATATAAGATCATTAAAAGCATGGAATAGCAGGAAATGAATACGGGTCATTTTTGACCCATGTTGTGCATTAGAAGGGAAGTGATACAAAGATGAAAGTAACAAAGGAAACATTTAAATACGATTTGTGATGTTCAAAAACAAGTGAATTGGTGAATACCTGAAATACTGAATGATGAAATTCATTCACTGCAAAGATATATTAAATAAAAACTTTATGACCCATGTTGTGTATCAAAGGGTTAAAATCAAACAGCAAAGAGGACAGTGAGAAAAACTCCCCAGAGTATTTAGTAAGTAGAAGTAATAAAGTAAACCTGCAGGAAATACGAATTACATTTTAATTATATTGTATGTGAAGCACTTTGAGCTGCATTTCTTGTATGAATGGTGCTATACAAATACAATTTATTTATTATTAATATTGATATTGCTTGTTAGCATAATGCATGTGACCTACTTATTTGCACTGTCCTCTTTGCTACTGTAACCTGGCAAATCCCCCTGTAGTGGAATGAAGTATATTCTCCTGTATGTATATCTAAACTATGGGTGAAAATGAGACCTAATTTACATAACTGTAGCCACATGGCCTTTTCAATGCCCTTATATTATGGAGTTTGGTGATATTGCCATTTGGCATTTTGCATATATTAGAATATTTGTATCTATTAAAAAATGAAATCCCTAATGTTCTCCATTTGTTGCTGTATAATTTATGCCTCATCTATTTTCCCTCCCTTTTTCAATCTGGTTACTATATTGCAATGATTCCATCAGGATATAATTTCATCTTATTTGACATGAACAATTTAAAATGATGAAATGCTCGGAGTTGAACACTACCACCGAGCAGCTTTAATTCTGAAAGGACAATCTCTGCACTTCTTCTGTTATTGTGGTGAGGGAGACACTTTGGAATGAGGAGGAAGGCCACAGACTGAATTTTTGGAGTGGGCGACACAAGCTTTCTGGGATTTTGAATCTTAATCAGATGGTCATAATACACATCATGACTGTGATTCAAAGCCTTTTCTGAATAATTTGTGAAATCTTCTTTCCGTTAATACAAGACTAAGTATCTGTTATTGATGTGGGTTCATCCTGAAGGGACCCCCACAACAAGACAGCATGAATATTTAACAGGTAAAGAAAGGTCAATCTTCTGGTGTGCATACTGAGACTGAACTCATCAATCATCATTTCTGTGTGAAATCACTTTGGATTAGAGAGAATGTTGCCACCATCAAAACCGATTTAAATCAAAAACAAGCATCTCGGGAGGGGGGGGGGGGGGGGGGGCGGCACACCACTGCTCATTGAAACAAGGGAACATGGAAACAGGTATAAAGGAGTGAGGTTGTCCAGATCTCTATCAGGCTACAGCTGTAAGTTAAATAGCATAAAACATCATGAAGTTGTTTGAAGTAATGAACATGTTGAATAACTGAAATAACCATGAACGCAGCTGCAGGGACACAAGTGAAGGTTTGTAGAGAAGTTTATGTCTATGCTGGACTACGTCTTTATGATTCAGTGGATTATAGAGGCAGCCGTAAAAACATGTAGATGATGATTCTACCAGCAGAGGTCAGTGTAGCTCAGCTTTGCAGACCCTGTGGTTTTACTGTTGAGGAGAGACGATGGTTAGAGGAAATGCTGCTGTGATGGAAAGCAGCTGCAGGAGGAGACACAGTCCTGGCTTTAATAGGTAGCAGGAACGACACACACACACACACACACACACACACACACACACACACACACACGTATATATGCATGTATAGTGTCTGTATTCCAGGATCAGTCTCACATAGTTTCTTTTAAGCACAAGATAAAAGGATGATTCATATTTAGGACATTGCTGCAGCAATAGAACATGGTGACATAAAGTGTGATACATAAGAGTGTGTATGTGTGTGTGTGTGTGTGTGTGTGTGTGTTTTAACATTACACATTCTGTTAAGAAACCCCCTGTATGTGCACATCCCAGCATGTGGACCTCTCCATCAGCGTCCCACTGCTGGAGGAGGCTGACTGCGTGCCATTTCCCCGGCAAGTCCCCAGACAACGTCAGTCGACTTCTGATAAATAGAGACTTTAATTCCTGTGGACAGGGTCTGTAACTGTCGGGATAGCCTGAGGCGAGCAGTTGCTGGAGTTGCTAGAGTGACTGACATCACAGTAAAAACAACTTTCTTAAAACCGCATGAGCGTTTGTGACAAGGGGAGAAATATGGATGATTTAAAGTGTCTACCTGGTATAGGTACTTCCTCTTTTACCTTTTTCATAGGTAAATTAATGATTTGTCTCATTTCAGGGGCTGCATCCTTATGCAGCAGATGAAGGACGCAGCCATAGACCATGTCTGACAAACCAAAATGAGTCTCCTTATTGCGTCACCAGCTTGCTCGTTATCTAACAAGTTCAGTATTAATGAGTTATTTGTTGCTATGAGATGTCACGATTGACAGCTGAGACTGACTCCCGATTGGTTGGTTGTTCGTTTTAGGGCGTGCTTGCAATGGCGGGGCCTCGCAGTGCCAGCCTGCTCCCGTTTATGACTAAAATCCAGACGATTGGAAGTGTCAGCTCAGCAAGAGCTCTGCACTGCCCAAGCAACTGGAAGCCAAACGTCAATCTCGCTTGCAACTGCCCACTGGTTTTCATCTCAGACACTTTGTTGTCTATTTTCAACGAGGCTGCCGCAGGGGTCACAAGTGGTGAATCAGTCTTGTGGCAAGGAGAGATGAAAGAGTGCAGCACTGGGGAGGGGAGAAGGAGAGAAGCATCCCACCGTTTTCTTTCATTGTCCCAAATGAATGTTGCACAGGTCAGAAGATGTACCAGCACTGAAGAATTATATATAGAGACAAATGATGAGGTCTGCACCGATCTGTTTCTCATCCTCCCACTGGGCGAGAAGGCCCGGGCTCTACAGGGCAAATTAGCCACAGCAGCAGTGGTGAATCTTTTGGAGAGAACACAGGTAATAGATATATAAAATATAGAGGGAGAGTAATGTATGATGAATGTGCTCGTGGGTATAAAACTAAACTCAGACTTTATTGTAAGACAGAATAAACTCCTGCTTGTGTCTGCATCATTACCAAACTGCACATTTCCTCTCTGCAATCATCCCTTATTCTCAGAAATATAGAGTCAAAGTGAAACTTCAAGAAGTAAGAGAACCTTTCCAACATCACTAATAACTAAAGTACAGCTTATTTTGAAATTTTGATTCAGATTTATTCTTTAGATTTTCTTGCACCTCTTGTTATACTCATCTCTGTGTTGTTTTCAATGTCCCTTTACAGCACCTTGAATCTAACTCTGTGTAAAGAATACTTAGTCCAGCACCTAAATGCAGTTAGAGGCCATATTAGAGACTAAATGTTACGTTGGACAGTTTGAACAGATGAGGACGAGAGCAGGAACGAGGAGAGCAGATAACTGTCGCTCTCTTTGAGCTATCGCACGGCCTCCTTTGTATTCAGGGAGTGACTGTTTTTTGTGTCAGCGCGGGACAAGAGAAGCACTTAACGTGACATTTAGAGACGCTCAGAGATTCCCTCCAGAGGCCAGAGGGGGGGAGTAAAGAAGCGATGATGTTATCGCAGACATGTGTTTTAAATGCCAGGAGGGGTGCTTTACCGGAGAGCTTTGGCCACAAAGATAAGAGAATAACCCTCCAGCCTCTGGTCCTGCACCTCTTGCACCAGTTCTGGGGCTCACTTGAAGCTTTGTCTGAAATGGTTTAATCTGGTTTCTATCAGATATGATCTCACAGAGGGCTTACAGAGCAATCTTCTTAGATTGTACATTAGGGCCGCTGTTATCCTCAGAAGAAATCCGCACATGCACGGTGCATTTTAAAGAATCGGCCACAGACTGAATTTTAGGAGTGGGCGACACAAGCTTTCTGGGATTTTGAATCTTAATCAGATGGTCATAATACACATCATGACTGTGATTCAAAGCCTTTTCTGAATAATTTGTGAAATCTTCTTTCCGTTAATACAAGACTAAGTATCTGTTATTGATGTGGGTTCATCCTGAAGGGACCCCCACAACAAGACAGCATGAATATTTAACAGGTCAAGAAAGGTCAATCTTCTGGTGTGCATACTAAGACTGAACTCATCAATCATCATTTCTGTGTGAAATCACTTTGGATTAGAGAGAATGTTGCCACCATCAAAACCGATTTAAATCAAAAACAAGCATCTCAGTATTTTGCAACTCAAATACGACGCGTTCATCAATCTCACGAATGCATCTTTCTTTACACAGTCTATATAAGCATATTTATATGTGCACAAAGGTCCAGCGACGGCGATAGCCTCCAATAAATAAGGCAGTGAGTTTGATGTGTGTGTGTATAGTGATGAAGCACCTACACGAGAGCTTTTTAAACAGGGTTAGCTGTTTGTCAAAAGACATCCTACCCATCTGCAGATCTTCCACACCTCCACTCGTTTTTTCCATTTGTCTCAGAGACGGGGTTTTATGCCTCGTCACAGCCTTGTTGATTAGTTTCCTTAGAAATGACACCTAAAGTGGTAAGAGAGTACGACAAGCATCACATTGTTAGTGACAGTGGGATATTGTAAGGAGATGAATTCATCTTACTGGTAAGAGCAAGTCGAGAAAAGTGTTTGTACAGCGGTAAAATCCTGTCTTGTCTCGGAAACACATACATTTTTATTTCTCCCATCACATTTGACCATTTGCCGTCATCATGGACCACTTGAGTTTTCCAAACGCTGCCTCGAAAGAAGCTCTTTCTCGCTGTGATATTCTGTGTGTTCACTTGAGGAATAATCCATTTTTACTTCTCTTGCCTTTGCGTGGCTCCTTGAATAATTACGGCTTTGATGTTTGGTGTCTAATGCAGTTACCTAAGCAGTTTGCTGTAACCGGCCTCTCAGAGATTCTCCCTGCACACTTCTCCTATGTGTCTGTGACAATGAAGCCTCCTTTTGAAGCGTTTCCTCGCTGCCTCTCGTGAAGGTGTTTTCTGTAGATAATGACTTATTTCAATTCACACTTTACCCAAAGACTGCAGCTAAATATTACTTGCTTACCTGCAACTGTTGTGACATGAAATAAATTATAACTGAGCACACAAGGCCATACATTACTAATTCAATCTCTCTGGCTCATCCTACAAAGAGGCCCAGCAGCCAGGTAGCTGTGCAGTGTAAAGACCTTTGAACATAAACAGCAAAAAATGGCAAATAATTCAGAGGTGAATTTCAACACGGTTGACCATTCACTTTAACCTCAACGTGATTTAGCGAATAAATTATAGGGACAGAACAAAAAAACGAGCATTGGGAAAAGAAAGATGGAATCAATACCAAGCGATGACGATCTGGTGCTTTTCTGTAATAAAAAGAAGAAAAAAAACATCACCCAACTTGATAATCAACTTATCTTTCTGGTCATTTATGAAGCAGCGCTGGCAGTTTGTTTTATATCGCTGTGAACTGAATATCTTTGTGTTTTGGTCTTGGGACGGATGGATGGATGGATGGTTAAGTTCAAAGAGAAAAGCACCATTCACGCTCCTCCTTCTTCACACAGACCTAATTTAACTTGCTGATCCCGTTTTACATGACAATTTACTGAAGGTACATGTGAACAAAAATAGGAAGATAAATAAGAGATAACAAAGCCTTGGTGGCTGTCAGATATTCCATATGATTCCTTTATGATTTGTTGGTCTTGATCACAAACCGAGTTCACACATCAATAACTTCAGGATTTCACTTTGAAGGCTTTTATATCCTGCAGGACGAGAAGCGTGTTTGAAAGGTTTTCTCAAGAATGAAGAGGGAATGTTAATTAATAGATATTTACAGGAGAGGTTGAGGCGAGATTCTTGCCCTTATTATCTTATTCCTTTGGTCTAAATCTGATTACTTTCCGATAAAAGAACAATGACATGAATGAAACGCTCAGAGCAAACACTCTTTTATAAAAGTCACACTGAGGTCATTTCAATTGCGAGGTGGTTAATTCTGATCTTCCCAAATTATTTTTCTGTTTGCTGCCTTGTTGGATCCTTTAAATCTCACTCCACACATTTATTCTGTCCTTGGGACTGACGGGTAATGATGTTTCTAACCTAAAGATCCCTGGATGATAAAGTGGAGCCTAACAGCGACAGAGATGTCAAGAGATTTCTTGTTGATAAGAGCCGACACCGGTGTCGATAAATCACCTGATCGCCTGTTACATCCTGTCTCTACCTGCTGCAACCCCCCCCCCCCCTCACCTGAACGTCCCACTGTGTTGTTTATGTGTGAAAGACAAACTGCGGAGAACGTCCGGACCTAAATCTCCAGGGATCCTCCACTGGAGTGTAGGAGTGTTAAAGACGCGTGATAGAGAAGTGCTTCATATAGAAGTGCTGTATGAACTATGCACTATATAAATACAATCCTTTTAGTAGTGGTAGTGAAATTGCACAGCAGTTTCTGAATGAATCAACAAAGGCAGAGAAAGGTGAACTTAATATTGGGGTACAAGCAATAAAGCTTGATGAGAGAAATTACAGTAATTCTACCACTGACATTCATTCAGGGGCTTGTATCAACTTCTGCAGGAAGTGACATGCAGGCTGTGTTGGAGCAGGTAATAAACATCCATCAGTGCTGATGGTGGAGACAGGAAGGCTGATTAGGCCAACGCACGACACATCACTATCAAATGTGTCCCCAAGGCTTCAATTACCTGCTCCAAAACGCAGATTGTATTGCCGGCCTCCACTCCCATGTCCTCGCAGCGTAGTGGATAGCACAGCAATCTGGGTTATTCTCTGTCGAGCTGCCAAAGTGCACAGTGTGGGACAGCAGCTTCCTTTTTATGTTGGACCAAGTGCAGACCGTGTCCCTTTTGATTAAATGTTTTTGGATGAGGCTGTGGTGAGAGTCCGGCACAGGTTGGCATGGGGCCGACACCACGCTGCAGGTGTTGGGGACTGCTGGTGGATCCCTGCGGTGGAGAGTTCACACTTCTTCAGACACTCGCTCCACATGCAGCCAAGGAAAACGGCCGCATGGCAAAAAAAAGTGCTGCATGGCATCTAATAATGGGACTTACAAGCAAAATGTTCCATCCTCGAAATAAAGAAAATACATTTCTGCCAATGAGCCCCGGCGCCCAAGGTGTTTCTTTTCAATGTGAACAACAATTATCAGATGAAGGTTAAGCACACAGCATCTCATCTTTCTAAACAGGAAAGTACTGAAAACCCTTTTTAACAGACTTCAAGGTTAAGTTAAGTTAACTCCTCTCAGATCCAGCAACAACAGGGACAGATCTCTACTGATGTCAAGATGTTACTATTTAATGTGATGTCTAATTAGAACATTTTGACTCAAAAATAATTCAAGTCATATATAAATCATAAAACACTTATCCAGACAGTTTGCTGCTTCTGTTTGTTAAATCTAATCATGATGTTTATAATAATAATTATTATTAATTATTATAATGCTTCAGGTTGTCCGTCCGTCTCTTTCTTGTGAACACAGGGAATTTCCTCAAATTTGGCTGAGAATGAGGCTGAGAAATCAACATCTACCATCGGCTTATTAGATTGAAGTTGCCTAACACGACTACAACCTGTTGCTAAACATATGGGTCATAATAAGACAGGACAGTCTCATACAAGATGGGTTCTTGATGCTATAAGACTGTAAAGTTTAGGATCATTTTTCATGCTCTACTACAGAATGAATCTGCAACAGCAGAACAGGATGTTCTCTTTCATACCCCACAGTGCTTTTGTTCTTATGATTTTCCTCAAGTTTTCTTGTGCAGCAGCTTTACATTCCACTTGCTTTCCTTAATAATGTCTCAGACTGCTCATTTGAGAGAAATGCTCAGAAACAGTACGTTCACCGGCAGTCCCACTGCAAGAGTCCAAAAGTGAACTGTCGGAAAGTCTCTCAACTTCATTATAAAATCATTACTTATTCCAATAACCACAAAATACATACACGCATTTGTGGCCGCAGTCACACGGGCCTCGCTGAAAATGAAAAAGACAAAACCCGATGAAGAGAAATCACAAACCAATCCAATCGTGTTTTCCAGGTAGCTTCAGTTCCATTAATGCGAGGCCTGTACACTGCTCCACCGGCTGAATCAGCACTTTCCTTGGGTTATTTCTCACAAGGCTTGTGTAGTGAACGTCAGGGACCTCATAAATATCCCAGCCGCACAGCCAGTACAACACAAGTCTTGCTTCACTGCACAAAACATTAATGCAGATTCTTTCCCATAAGGGATTCTGCTCATATTTTAATCCACATGCCATTAGTAGGGATGGATTGTTTTTTGATTGTATCGTATCGTGTGTGGAAGAGGCCTTACAGGTAAAGAGCAGGCTGACACAGGACGTTATCATCACTGAGCCCAAAAACGTTGTGTCCACTTGTGCATGACCTTTTGAAAATGAGATATTTCTTGTCATGACACAGAGTCCTCTCACCCCCCCTCACCCTCTCTTAAGATGAGGGATGCTGAGTCCCCTCACACATAACGAGAGGTGAGCCGCGGACTAAACTCTCATACCGATTAAGTCAGAGTCAGCGCAAGAGAGAGGAATGTGTTGTCAGAGTGCTGAAAGAGGATTGAACAGAATACATTCCAAAGCGCACCCTGGTTAAATCCCTTGATGGGGGGCATCTTAAAGCAAAATAACAAAAGCTTTTGATCAGAGCAGGCTTAAAGGACGTCCATTACTGGAGCTCACATGCCTTTAGTTGTAGCCTGTAGTGTCTGCTGTAAATTCAACTGTACTGCCTCACGTGTTCAGGTCTGTTGGTGTCAGACAGACACACACACACACACACACACACACACACACACACACACACACACACACACACACGTATATTTGCATGTATATATGTATATATATATATATATATATATAGGGAATCTGTCCATGATCACTGTCCGTGGTGCTGAAATCACTCTCCTCTCTTTTAATGATCGACAAACAACCACCTGTATGAAGCAATATAAATATAACACTGAGGAAATACAACACTGCTGTAACAGTACATCTCCTACTCTAAAGTCACCATATTATATGTGCAAGTAACTAATTATATCTTAAAAATAATTCACAACAAATAAAAGGTAAATGGTCTGTATCAATATAGAGCTCTTTTAGTCCTGATGCCCCAATGATAGAATAATACAGAATAATTCATTACAAATCATTAATAATACCTGTTGTTTACATCATTTCGTGGTTCTTTTAATTCCCTATACTGTTGTTATTCTAGTGATTTTCTTCCACCACTTGTTCCAGGCCACTCGAATAATTACCTGTGTGTGCGTGTGTGTGTGTGTGTATGTGTTTGTGCGTGTGTTTGCGTGCGCGTGCCTGTGTGTGTGTGTGTGTGTGTGTGTGTGTGTGTGTGTGTGTGTGTTTGAGGATGAGGCTGCCAGGACAGCTGACTGGTGGATGCAGAATCAAGCTGCCCAGAATAAAACATGATGCTCCCTGGTCATCAAAATAAAAGCACGCCTGACTTCAATCGAACACTCCAGCCGATTTGATGAACTGGTCAACTTCATTGGTTGAAGACACTGAGCTTGTCCAGAACCAAGTATAGACTTGGGGTGCATCACTCTGGTTGATTAGACCAGTAAAGTAAAGGTTAGAATTAGTCCACATTCAGTAAAATATGTTTTTCTTTAAACTTTAAACATTTCTCTTTGCTTCAGCCTTAAACTAGACTTTCTTTTTATTTCCTTTCTCCAGCTGTGTTCTCACATCGCCTCCTTCGGACATTCTGGGGTTTTTACTGGGGGGGCTGGCCAGAGAAAGTCTCCCTTGGACGTTTGTGTTCACACATGCAGCCTCTTTGGAGAACGTCAGGAGATTCCCCAGAGTTCAGGGCATGTCTGGAAACAGCTTAAGTGACTAGTTGATTAAAAACTCTGACTAATGACAGGACGAGGGCATTTCAGGGGCCAATCAGATTTCAGATGGGGCCAGTGATCCTCTAGATCCGCCCCTGGATTGACCCTATTTCCACACGCTTGTGTTTTATTCTGACAGTGAGGACAGGAAGTCGCGGTGTGTTGGCTCTACTCTGCTTGTGGGGGGCGCTCTGGGCTCAGATACCGATCAGTGGTTGTGTCTGACAGGACAGCCGAGCCCGAACGCACCGCTCGGGGGGGATGCTCCGTTACGCACCGACGCCTCTGGAGGTTGTGTTTACGCAGGCGACTTCTGAGTGACCCGGTTCAAAACAAGATGTCTTCACCCTCCATGGAGTAGGTGAGTGTTCAGAGGCAGCTGAAGTTTGGAAAGTGGACGTGTTGCGGTGCAGGACGAGGCCGGAGTGCGGGACACGAACCGGAGCTCCGCGCGTCTGGAGAGGAGAGGAGCGGGCGCGCAGGATGAGACGCGGGGAAGAGGAGCACGACTCGGACATCACATCACCGTCTTCGTGATTCACAGTTTCCCACCATGGAGGAGAAGTTCAACCGACTCATCTTCATCCCCATCGCGGCGGTGCTCTTCCTCATGATCGGGTACCAGTACGTGTGCCCGGCGGACTCCAACACCTGCTACTTCAGGAGCGAGGACCAGGGGCTGTTCCAGCGCTACTCGTCCGGGTTCAAGTTAGTTTACCCGGAGCTGGAGGCGGACGAGGACCTGTCCTCGAAAATCACCGCCAGATTCAACTTCACGGAGCGAGACCTGGACCGACAGGTCGACTTCAACATCCGAGGAGACGACGTGATGGTGTTCCTCCACATCCAGAAGACCGGCGGCACCACGTTCGGGCGGCACCTGGTGAAGAACATCCAGCTGGAGCAGCCCTGCGACTGCATGCCCGGCCAGAGGAAGTGCACCTGCCACCGGCCCGGGAAGGCCGAGTCGTGGCTCTTCTCCCGGTTCTCCACCGGCTGGAGCTGCGGGCTGCACGCAGACTGGACCGAGCTGACGAGCTGTGTCCCGGTGGTGATGAACAAGAGGGACAAGAAGAGCGCTCAGAGGAGGAAGAGGTGAGGTGTCCCCTGCACCTTCATTCATTCATACACTTCACCTTTGTCAATGAAGGACATGAGACTGGAGGAAACCATCTCCTTCACCTGTTCACTCACTGAACTTTTACTATTTTACACACACACTCTCACACACACACGCGCGCGCGCGCACACACACAGTTTTTTTCACAGTTCTCTGATGTGTTGAGGAACAAGTGATGGACAGTGATCATTGTTAGAACTCATGTAACTGAGGGTTTCTTCTGTCAACATGAAACCAGAGGTATCTTTGTGGAACCATCTCTGCTGGTCTTTCTGTTTCCTCAGGCCTCTGCCACACATGCGAGTTCCTCTTCATTATATGTCATTCAGGGAGCAGAGGGTGTTAAAGCCGTGGTGTTAACATGCTCGCCACCTGGCATGTGGACGCAGACAGAGCGTTTCCTCGCCTGAAGGTCTGATTCAATTTCCTGTAATTACAGAACCAGCAGAGCTAAGCTTAAGTGAGTAAATCACTTAAGAAGGGCAGGGTCCTCCGAGGTGTGCCGCCCGCGTGTTGAAGCCAATTTGCCTCGGAGTCGGTTCAGAGAGCAAATCTCCATATGTTGCCGAGAGCGTTAAAGGGGGGGGGGGGGGGGGCGGTGGTCGACACGGAGCGGGAGTGCCTTCAAGAATCCTTCCAGTCCATTAACGGCAGCCATCAGACTTAATTTAACGCTTTTAAATAGTTTTGAAGAGGCCCCTCGGAGCCGTGTCAGCACTGTGAGAGAATCGACAACACTCCAGTCACCACTTGTCAACTCAGTATAATAGTTAGTGAGAAATCAGCGGTCAGTAACATCGGCACTTTGCTGACATGGGCTGGCGTCATTTCTAAACATGGGACCAAATCTGGGCTCTGCACCAAATTCCCTGCTATAAAACGTCAATTACAGACTCATGTTTCCATTCACTGAGCTAATGAGAGCTGTATAAACTCCTGTAGGTGTTTACCGAGAAGGATGCATCTGTGGCTTACCGCAGCACAGACAGATCTGATATAATACGATACTGCACCGGGCCATCTTGAAAAGTACTCCCTGATAACGCGATACTTCATTGATCTGGGTAGTGCTCTTTCTACACAGAGGTCAGGGTCGTCCTCCATCAGGGACGATTCTCTATCTGCTCTGTCTGACCACACAGGTTGTGATGTCCTCATTTAAATCCTTCTAACATAAAGGAAATACTTCGCCTGTGATGACTCATAAGTACTTACAGCTTTTACAAGTGAAGTCTTCACATGTGACCAGATGATAGGTTTATATATTTTAGAGGAAAGGCTCAAGAAATGGCTCAATTGGAGCCAAACGCCCCCCTGAGTCATAACTCACTCTGTCTCCATGAATTTATGGCATGAGTTGTGAGTCATAACTTGTTCAACAGCCACAGATCTGTCACATTAAGTGTTCTCGTCCCTATGCTTTGTGGATTTTCTGTCTGTTTACTTAAACAAATGATCAGACGAGGCAGCGATGGAGCTGAGTCTGTGCTTGTTGTGCACATCAGTGAGTTTTATCAACTTATGCTACAGCTCAACTTAATACAATATTTATTTCTTCTCCAATCGACCATTTAAAAGTTGCTTGTTTGGATTTCAGCCCTGATCCCACTGCTCTTGAGTTTTTTATATATTTATAATCCAGATTGTTTTATACTCTGTACCTGAGGTTAAGACATAATCATCCTCCCCCCTCCCCACCTCACTGTAGCTGGCTGCCTCTGCCTCAGTCCACTACTTTCTGTCCCCAGATGAAATAGGTCTGCGTCTCAGCCCGTTGTGAGATCAGGTCATGTGTGCACTGAATGTGCAGAATATTACAAAGGCTTCTAACAATCTGCATCTGTGCTCTGTAAAGAACATCCGTCCTCCTGCATGATCAGCGTATCAGTAACAAATAATGATTTTTACCTGGATCAATAGTTTTCACATCACCTCTCTGCTACACACCCTGCCAGTGTAACAACTAGTAACACAAATACACGATTACACTAAGTGGAGCATGATAGTGCAAAAACACGGCATTAGTTGCGATGTCATTTTCTTGAATTATACTGGCAAGTAGCTTTTGATTGGCACGCCACTGGTCAGAGGCTCCTGCAGGGCTTTGCTCGCAGCATGTGGCTACAGCATTCACATCACAGTGGGCTACAAGATTGCTGTAAGGCCAGACGTCAAACCTGCTTCAATTGCCGGTCTGCGCTGTTTGTCCTTGGCAGCTGGTCTCACACTGTGCAGTCAGAGAGTGTAACCTTATTACTGACCTCATTATTTCAGATTAGGGCAGAGAACGCAGGCCGGCCGAAACACACCTCAGGACCAGTCCAATTAGCTCAGTTCATTCTGCGCACAGTCAAAATGGGTCCTGCTATTACTTTGGCGACAGTTCCCTGTTACTAATGATGATAATGGCATAATGGCCCTGAAAATATGCAGAAATAAGCAGCTTCAGTAGTAAAACAGGGAGGAAATATGATAAAAAAAACACGGTTTTATCCAAATGCAGTTTTCGAGATATTTGATTATCTGTTTCCTCCATTTTTCTCTGAAATTCACATCAGACCATTGGAAAGAAAAAGTCTGGTTGCAAGTTTCTGACGTTAATCTGCCTTTTGCAGAGAAAAAAAGAATAAAAGAAAAAAAAAACAACTACAGCAAGAAATAAAGACAATATAGAAAATTTTAATAAAAGTAAAGCAGACATTCCCACCTCAAACAGGGTGTGAAACTGCATATAAACTTCATTCCATTCAGTGAGTCACTTTAAATCCTCGGCTTCAGAGAGACATATGCAGAGATTTCAGAAAGGGATGTATGTAATTGAGAAAACGTGTTAGAAGCAGAGAGAATTTCTTAATGCTTTGGGCGTAATGCTGCCGTGTTGCTGTCACCGTTTCTTTTGACTGTGAAGTCAGACTCTCAGCTTACACATGGGTTTTTTTATGCTGCTGACAAGAACAGTGATTGTGTGAATAATGTGACCCTCGGTGACCAGAAATCAAAGGAACTGCGGATCCTGTGGATCTGATGCCTTCAAATCAGACTGTAAATAACACCTTCTTACTCTGAGCAAGGAAAGGTTGAATGACTCTGCAGTAAATGTACCGCTGCTCTATTTAATACACTCTGGTATCTGGTATGGCTAGTGCAGTGTGTTTGATAAATATTACAATCAAAATTCTATGTACTTGAATCAGTATATATAAATGTGTTTATCCTCGTGCAATCCTCCTGTATCTATTCTATCTTGTCATCACCTCATTTTGACAAGTGCTGCTGAAACAATCATGTAATCTTCTCCTGAAGATGTGAAGCTGGTGAATTAGATCCTCTACTTGTCTTGCATTAGGAGACAGTTCTGATTCGTCACTTCTTGTGGGAGTATGTACAGTACCTGACACCAGGGTTTTATTTTTAGCGGAGAGTGAATGTACGGGTCCTTGGAGAGAGCCTGTGCTGCAGCCTGATGTTGTGATATACTGTGGGCTGATAAATCTGCAAACTCTCCTCAGGTGGAGAATACTTTTAGAGTTTGGTCAATATTTCTCATGGTTACACGACCCAGGTTTACCTCTGTGAAGAAGGCGGGACATTGCATGTTGCTCATGAGGTGTGGATGTTCAGTGTGCTCAATCGGGGGGGATAGTGCTGCAGTACGTCACTTCACACTCATGCAACAGTAAATCTTTATCGGCCTGTTGATGAAGTCCGACTGCATCAGAAATATCAGCCTGCATGACTTGGCCTTTGGCTATTTAACTGTGTCAGTATTAAAGCGAGCACCTCCATCTCATGATTTACAGCAGCATGAGAATAATATTAATAAATATACGCCGATATATAAAGATGGATGACATTATTGGCCACTGGAGCGCCCCCTGGTGGCTGGCTCCAGTATAGGTCATAAATTACAAACAACCAAAAATCAGGTAAAAAAAATGGATTCCTGTCACAGATAGTTCTTCTCACACTGATCGTGTTTTCATGTTCCCTCAAATCCTCCCAGTAACCACAACAACCTTGAACCTTGTAATATTGCTATTGATGACAATTATATATTAAACTATGATATTGTTATTTTGACCTTTAATGCTTTCCAACTATCATCACCTCTTCAAGAAAGTCTTAAGATAAGAAACGAGCAGGAATGAAAGATATTATTGAAATCATTGAAGAACGTCTTCAATCACCTTCTGCAGAGGTGGTTCATTGTGGTGGGATATTGGATGGAGTTATAGGAATTAGATAAAGAGGTAAATCAAACCCTCTCTCCCTCATGACAGTGAGGAACGTCTGGCATTGAGAAATGTGAGATATTCTGAGGATCTGGGTAATCTCCACAGTCCCTGGGGGATTAGGGGCAGTTGAAGACAGGTTTTATTACACGAGGGTGGAGGAAGGGGGCGATTAATCCACAAGTCCAGATTTGTACAAAACCTGTCGGCTGAATGGAAAATTCCTTTCTTTTTAAAATACAGAACATTGTGTTAGTTTTCATTAAAGACAAGAAAACTATTTCTGTTGGACAGATCAATATGTGCCATCAATCAAAAGGCCTCACGGTTTCTATCTTGTGCCGAGTTACTGTATGGATGATAGATTATTATAGAACTGTTAAATTGAATGAGAGGAAACTCATTTATTCCACTGGATTTCTAGGTTGTTATTGACCAAGTACGTCTTATATAAATGTATGATATCACCTGCTGTGTGATGAGAATCTTATTTTTTGTGATTTTACAGAGTAATACTTATTGAAAGGATGAAAGCTGTAAATCACTTTCAAAGCGTCAATGTCAAACAAACAGCACACGGTTGGAAGCAGCCTTCAGGTATTTCTAAACTGAGGATTGCCTTTCAGAAATACAGTTTGTATGGGTTGAAGTGACCTTTGCAGAGCTCGGTCTCCCATTTATCCTTTCCATCGCTGCACGGACCTAGAGGACTGGCTGACACTTCACAAAGCTGCAAAGATTAAGATGTCAAGCAAAGGTTAAGGCTAAGACGCCAAAGCTACTAAAGCTGCACACGCCAGGTTGTTGTGTGCGTGGACGTCCTCCGCGCTGCGTTCGCCGTGGGTGTGTTTGAAAACCAAATGAACTCTAGGAACTCTGGGAGAACGTCTCTACCTGAAAGGCAGCCAAAAGTGAACAAATACAGATGGATGATTCCGTCTCCAGAGGAAGATGCAAAGATGATACCTCACTTTGTTTTGAACCCTGAAATACTCAATTTTTCAATTTGTTGAAGTGTTTGCTGGCTACAGTCGGAACATAGTCTGTCACCTAGTTCTCAGTGAAACCACAGCTTCACACCATGCACATAATAATATTATAGAATGGACTATAATAGAATAGAATGATATCTTATTTTATTCAATCTATTCTATCTTGTTCCATTCTATAATATTATAGAATAGAGTTTAATAGAATAGATTGAATCGAATAAGATCATTATATTCTATTATACTCTATTCTATAATATTATAGAATAGAACAACATAGAATAGATTAGAGCATTATAGAATAGAACAAGATAGAATAGGATAGAATAGAGCATTATAGAATAGAACAAGATAGAATAGGATAGAATAGAGTATTATAGAATAGAACAAGATAGAATAGTATAGTTTAGTTTAGAGCATTATAGAATACAACAAGATAGAATAGGATAGAAAAGAGTATTATAGAATAGAATAGAGTATAATAGAATATAATAAAACAAGATAGAGAAGAATAGGATTCTATCCTGTTCCCTTCATGTCTGTTCCATCACATTTGACCATAATGCATCTCTCTCTGTCCAGGGTGATCAACATTCAGCCAATAGCCGACCCAGTCCACCACAGCTCTGTCTTCAGTGTCACAGATCACGTCTAAGACCAAAGTGTCATCCGTCTCTGAGCTGTCGTCCAGGTCCGAGCGCTCAGATGTGTCGGCCATCTCCTCAAGATCAGAGCGCACGGCCAAGTCAGGACGGTTGACGAAGACAGGGCGAAGTATTAAGTCTGCAGGGTCAGGGTCGGGGTCGGGGTCGGGTTCGGGGTCAGAGTCCGGCCTCTCGTTGAGGTCCAGCATTCCGACTTTGTCCGAGTCGAGGAGCAGCAGCAGCAGCCGGACGGTCTCGTCTCTGTCCAGCAGCGCGAGGAGCGAGACGACGCCGTTCATCAGAAACTCTTTTATCTGAGGAGAAACAAACTGGACAATTCATGAAGCTTTAATTTCAACTGGATGTTTCGTGTGAATAAAAACTGATGAAATCCTGTGTTTTAAAAAGAATAAATGTGTTAAATCTTTTATCTGTTTCGTTCATTCCTGAGACGTGTCTCATAATAAAGTCGTTTATCAGTGAAATGAGCTGTGAGGCGGAGTCGTCTCTCTACAATGGAACCTCAGATAGTGAAGGTTCTGTCTCAGAAGTGCAACAGATTAATGTTTGGTTACTTCTCCTCTTCATCACTATCTTCATCATATCGAAGGTAAACGGTCTGTCTGGAAGAGGAGACAGAAGAATCCTCGGCTGTGAGGATCAACTGCTGGATAATAAAAATAAAAGCTCAATCGTAAAGGTCTTAATAAACCTTCTTGTAATTCTGCTCTGGAAAATGAGGCTGATGCTGGAGGGGTCATGTGATGAGAATCTGACGAATCAGCGAAGGCTTCGTAAAGTCTGCGTCATAGTTTCCAAACGTCTCAGCTGCTCTGAGGACGCCGGCGAATCGGAAGCAGAGCTGATGAGAAAATGTAATAATGTGGATGTAGCCACATGGAGTCTCAGCGAACTAACATGGAGGAGGCCGGGTTTAAGACCTATACCGCATCCAGCCACCAGTTGGCGATCAAGGCCCTTTGGCTTCACTTGTGGGAGGCGTCCTGTCGTCCATCTTCAAACTGGTTCTCACAGACTGGTTTTCCACGACTCTCCCTCATGCGGCTGCTTGTTTATACATCAACAGAGCGTCGGCAGCTTCCCTTCACAGGAAACAGATCCGTCCACTTTTATCCTTTGAATAACGTCACCAACAAATAACATGTAGCTCAATGCATCTTATCAACTGTTCTCCTCAGACAGGAAACTGGAGCGTCGCTGCATCTTTGAAAATAATCAGCAGGATAATTAACGATGAAAAGAATTATATTTGCCGTCTTATATAATGAAATATTTTGGCCCCTGCTTGATTGTAATTTCTGTATTTTTCACAGAAGAAAATCAGTTTCATGACTTCTCTGCACTTTGGGATCTAAAGAGGAAGGAGCAGAGAGGAGGAGGAGGAGGTGAAATCTGAATCTGGTGGAATGACTCACTCACCTGAGTCCTGGGAACACGAAGGATGCTGAGTTGGCAAAACCTCCTGAAAAGATAAGATGAGACAAACATCCAAAGTGCTGGTGTGACGCCTCCAGATCAGCAGGGAGCTCGTCCAGGTCCCTTTGCCTCGCTCACGACTCTCAGCTCTCACCACAGGTTGTACTGACTCACCATGGCGTACAGGACGGTGGTGATGTACCTGGAGATCGGCTGCTTCGTGTCGTGTCTGTGCGGCTGGATCCTGGTGTGCTCCACGCTGCCGACGGAGTACTGGACCTTCTCCGAGGTGGGCAGCATCGTGCTGACCACCTCCAACTACTACTCCAACCTGTGGAAGGACTGCATCTCCGACACCACGGGGGTGTCCGACTGCAAGGACTACCCCTCCATGCTGGGCCTGCCAGGTACGTCTGAAAACTGCCACATCAGCTGTCAAACTGATCCCAGTGGGTTGAGCTCTGGTTTAGGGACAAACAAGTCCACTGAGATGTATTTGAGATATATTTAAATGGGAATTACAGTTATATGAAGCTTTAGTCACAAGGTCACAGGTCATGTTGCAAATATCAAACTGTAACGTAAGAATCCTGTTGTAAGATAATCTGAAGTTATAGATAATCCTCCACCTGTCGTCCCTCAGTGTTCCTCCACGCCTGCAGAGCGCTGGCGGTCTGCTCCGTGATCACCGGCTTCTTCGGAGGCGTCCTCACCCTCGTTGGGATGAAGTGCACTAAGATCGGAGGCTCAGAGATCGCCAACGCCAGAGTGACCTTCGCCGGCGGGATCACGTACCTGGTGTCGGGTAAGAACCATAGAAGAGTCTGAAGGATCAATGTGTGAAGTGAGTTCAAAGTACAACTTGTGTTCTGTCAGGATGCTGCGGGATGATCACCTACTCGTGGTGGGCCAACAAAGTCATCAGAGAATACTTGGATCCACATTTCAGGGCTCAGAAGTGAGTACTTTTTGAAGTATTACAACATATATAACATAATATGAAAGTAGTTCATAAAGAGTGGGATGAGTAAGTTCATGAAAACAAACCTGAATATTCACTGTACAGGTTTGAACTGGGAGCTGCGATCTTCATTGGCTGGGGAGGAGCCGTGCTCCTGCTGAGTGGAGGCACGGTGCAGAGCTACTTCTCTGGAAAAGAAGGTCTGCCATCAAGGTACAGGGCTATATGTTTATATACAACCTATATAAATACAAATATACCATTTAGTATGTACATATATAATGATATATACACACAAATATATCTATATGTACTTTTATGTGTTTGTACTTGGACAACCAGTGATACTGACCATGTTCCCTCTTGTATCTAAATACCAGTTCCCCTAAACGGCCCCTGAGACCCGGCACGTACGCCACGGCCCGGACCCGACGGACCTACATGCTGCCGGCTACGTCCTCCAGACTCACTCTGGGGCCGCCGCTGTTCTACGAGGGCAGGAAGAGCCGAGAGGCCGGAGCCACGGCGTCGAGGGGGGGCCGCACCTTCAGCAGGGACAGCTTCGTCTGAGTCCCATAGGAAGTCCTGAGCTCACAGAGGGACCTGAAGGACTTTACAGAAACAGTTTGACCTTCTGGGAGATTCTCTGACTGGTTCTCTGAACGAGAGACGAGGAGATAAAACCCTCATCAGACCACAAACAGCAGTGATGAAAGCAGGTCTTCAGTCGGGTGGAGTTTGTTATTGTCCCACAGAAGCTGCTTCAGCTCCTCATGCTCAGCTACCAGCTGATTACTCATATTCACCACAGTCATACATGTATTTTCCCTGGATGTCAAAGTTTTCCTCGTGTTTACATATTTGAAAGAAGAAGAAACTGGATGGATCTTTTTTGAAATCTTACAAAACGTTAATGTTCTTTGATTTTATGCTTTTCCTCCATGGCTGAGATTTGTGAAGCTGTTACTTTCTTTGTGAGCCACATTTTCCTCGTCTCATTATGACTGTTAGCTTTTCTTTGTACATTTTCTGTTTTGGTTTTGTGTTTTTAATGATTAAAACAAAGTGGTTTCCTTTAGAACGGGTCCTTCCTTTGTTTCCATTCTCTCAGTGACTCTGCAGAAAGAGCGGAGGCTCTTCTCACTGGGACGTCCTCACATGCACCGGTTGGAATAAAAAAGAAACACTGTCTGTGTTGAACCCTGACGAGTTTGAAGCTTGTGGAAAACAACAAAGTGAAGCTCTGAGGTCTCGGTTTGGTTGAAGAAAGACAGAAAGAAAGTGAAGTCAAGAACCTGGGGGGTCTTTTATTGCTGGTATAAATATTTTTGATACAAAAACACATAAGAAGGAACAATATAAAATCTGAAGTACAAATGCTTTTACACTGAAAAGTACATCCACATCCAGTACCTCACAGAGTGTGGGAGGAGACCGGATGGATTTAAAGGTGTGAGGCCAACAAACACTTGGCACAAGATATGAAGTGGGACTTAAAACAAGAAAGGTCTATGAAACTGTTATATTTACGAGATGATGATAGAAAAATCTGAACTTTTGTTTGTGAAGTATTGCTCATGTGTCTATAAGCAGAAGTATAAAATATGGCTGTTGATGGAATATCACAGACCATGAGCTGGCTTTCACAAAGCTTCTTTGTGATAAGCTCATCATGAGGCCTTTTCATGTCAGTGTGCAATAAGACGATCTCAGTCTAGGTAAAGAGAAGACCAATGAAAAAGGAAAATGCAAGTATGAGGGCAATGATGAAGACAGACATGCAGCCTTCCATGCAGACAGTAAGCCGTCGACTGACTCAGCTGCTTGTATTGTCTGTACCTTTCTCCTGTATACCTCATGATCATGCATGAAAAAGATAAACAATCTTTGAGATTTTCATGAAATTAAACAAGAGCTTTGGTCAAAAAAGTTGTACCGACAGCAAAACAAGAGCTTTTTCTTTACGCCCTCAGAACACTTTGCACAACATGAAATACATGTCAGACATGATCAGTTCGCCCTCTGTCTAAAAATGGGGAAATATTCCAATATTTTGAGCATTTTGTGCTATCACATCACTTCACTCGTTTCTAGGTTGTAAAATATCAGCTGCCTGCGCCACTGACCTGCTCCTTCAGCCTTTGGACAATGGTTCTCAGCTCCTTATTTAAGGCCTATGAATGGGAATATACATGGTATGGTTATGAAGATATCCTGAGGAGCAAATAAATAATGTATATAAACCATATCCACGTATCCTTTCCGTACCTTGAGAGCCTGATCACTTTGGTTGGACATAGGTTTCATCCCACGCATGACTTCTGTTAGTCTTTCCAAGCAAGTCAAAGGGTCCCGCTCTCTCTTAATGCCTTTGATCTCGGACAGCAGCTTCTTCTCCTGGAATTACACAAAAAAACATGTGAAATTACAAGTGCCTGTTATAAGAGAGGAAGCTTCAACAAGTTTACAGAGAGAACTATTTCCCCAAATCAGTTTTCAAAATGTAAACTATCTGATCAACCTCACTTCAGATGAGTTGGTAACGATCTCTGTACATTTTCTGCCAGGAGTCGACAAGCAGCTTCAACTAACGTGCAAATAATTAACTTAATTTGAATAACAGCAGACAAAGTTCACATGAATTGTGCTTGAAAATTTTAAATCAGAGAAAGTTAATGAATACGTCAAGTTTTCCTTAATCTCTTGTTACTACCACGTAAGAACAAATCTGTTCGTACAAGGTTCTCCGATGTTCTGCTTTTCTTACCTGAGGTGTTTTGAGTTTGAACTTGGACTGTAGTAGGTAGTGCTCTACCTTCCCCTTCAGCACAAGCTCTTCTTTCAGCGCCTTCACCTTCTCCTCCTGCTGCTCCAGCAGCTGCTTGAGCTCCATGATCGGCCACCCCAGCCTCTCCTTGAGAGAGACGATAACAGACATAATGTGAGTCACAGACAGAGAGTGAAGTAGGCAGCCGAGCACAGACTGATCCACCTCTGACACTGTTGCAGCCCTGGAGCTCCTCTTACCATCTCCGGCTGATTCCTGCCCCTCTACCGGGAGAAGGGGGTCGATGAGCGGCAGCTGATGACATAGTATGTCATCAGAGGCTCCTTTGATAACATGGAAACAGGAATGAAGGAGTGAGGTTGTCCAGATCTCTATCAGGCTACAGCTGTAAGTTAAATAGCATAAAACATCATGAAGTTGTTTGAAGTAATGAACATGTTGAATAACTGAAATAACCATGAACGCAGCTGCAGGGACACAAGTGAAGGTTTGTAGAGAAGTTTATGTCTATGCTGGACTACGTCTTTATGATTCAGTGGATTATTGAGGCAGCCGTAAAAACATGTAGATGATGATTCTACCAGCAGAGGTCAGTGTAGCTCAGCTTTGCAGACCCTGTGGTTTTACTGTTGAGGAGAGACGATGGTTAGAGGAAATGCTGCTGTGATGGAAAGCAGCTGCAGGAGGAGACACAGTCCTGGCTTTAATAGGGAGCAGGAACGACACACACACACACACACACACACACACACACACACACACACACACACACGTATATATGCATGTATAGTGTCTGTATTCCAGGATCAGTCTCACATAGTTTCTTTTAAGCACAAGATAAAAGGATGATTCATATTTAGGACATTGCTGCAGCAATAGAACATGGTGACATAAAGTGTGATACATAAGAGTGTGTGTGTGTGTGTGTGTGTGTGTGTGTGTGTGTGTGTGTGTTTTAACATTACACATCCTGTTAAGAAACCCCCTGTATGTGCACATCCCAGCATGTGGACCTCTCCATCAGCGTCCCACTGCTGGAGGAGGCTGACTGCGTGCCATTTCCCTGGCCAGTCCCCAGACAACGTCAGTCGACTTCTGATAAATAGAGACTTTAATTCCTGTGGACAGGGTCTGTAACTGTCGGGATAGCCTGAGGCGAGCAGGAGAGATGCTCCTCACAAGCTGTGCCCGCAGTAAAGACTCCTGCCAGTGGCATCACAATGAGGCTGTGAAGTTCAGCTGCAGGACAAGATGCTGATGTGCTTGTTTGTGGAGCTCAAATACCAGCCTCACTCGCATCTCCCTGCAGTGTTTGTCCTGGAGCCTCCAGGCTGAAGTTGTGGCACTTACTTGAAAATAACACTTTGTGGATAGCAGAGGGAGAGACACCCATGCGGGGCAGAGAAGTGGCGGCGATGCATTAGTCACGCAGTAAAGAGGAGCAGGGGTGTGTGGAGGAAGAGGAGCAGACCTCTTGAGATGAGTAAGCACAGCTCTACACTCAATTTACTTCTTGATTTATGAGTTCATTTCCTGCTCCAAGTTCTCACCGGGGGTGAGGTGGTATATCTCTCTGACTATAGGCAGCAGTGGCTCCACTTCCCAATCCCCCATGAGACCCACTCGCACCACTCTGGGCCTTCGTGGGACTATAAATAATGGCCTCTGTAACAAGTACACATTGAACACAGAGCGGAGCGGACACCTAAACATCTTTATTCATGAAGGTGGTTCTTATCTTCTGCTGCAGAGGACCAGAAGGATTCAGACATATGCTGAAATTATGTGTACACTTACAGTGACTGTACTGCTGCTCTCTGATAAGCGTCTTGAGATGTTTCGAAGAATCAGATGATAGAGAGGTGAAAAGAGACATTAATTACTTTTCTGTCTGTGCGTATGAATTTCTTAAAAGCGCATGAGCGTTTGTGAAAAGGGGGAAAATATGGAAGATTTAAAGTGTCTAGGGGGCTGCATCCTTACGCAGCAGATGAAGGACGCAGCCATAGACCATGTCTGACAAACCAAAATGAGTCTCCTTATTGCGTCACCAGCTTGCTCGTTATCAAACAAGTTCAGTATTAATGAGTTATTTGTTGCTATGAGATGTCACGATTGACAGCTGAGACTGACTCCCGATTGGTTGGTTGTTCGTTTTAGGGCGTGCTTGCAGTGGAGGGGCCTCGCAGTGCCAGCCTGCTCCCGTTTATGACTAAAATCCAGGCGATTGGAAGTGTCAGCTCAGCAAGAGCTCTGCACTGCCCAAGCAACTGGAAGCCAAACGTCAATCTCGCTTGCAACTGCCCACTGGTTTTCATCTCAGACACTTTGTTGTCTATTTTCAACGAGGCTGCCGCAGGGGTCACAAGTGGTGAATCAGTCTTGTGGCAAGGAGAGATGAAAGAGTGCAGCACTGGGGAGGGGAGAAGGAGAGAAGCATCCCACCGTTTTCTTTCATTGTCCCAAATGAATGTTGCACAGGTCAGAAGATGTACCAGCACTGAAGAATTATATATAGAGACAAATGATGAGGTCTGCACCGATCTGTTTCTCATCCTCCCACTGGGCGAGGAGGCCCGGGCTCTACAGGGCAAATTAGCCACAGCAGCAGTGGTGGATCTTTTGGAGAGAACACAGGTAATAGATATATAAAATATAGAGGGAGAGTAATGTATGATGAATGTGCTCGTGGGTATAAAACTAAACTCAGACTTTATTGTAAGACAGAATAAACTCCTGCTTGTGTCTGCATCATTACCAAACTGCACATTTCCTCTCTGCGATCATCCCTTATTCTCAGAAATATAGAGTCAAAGTGAAACTTCAAGAAGTAAGAGAACCTTTCCAACATCACTAATAACTAAAGTACAGCTTATTTTGAAATTTTGATTCAGATTTATTCTTTAGATTTTCTTGCACCTCTTGTTATACTCATCTCTGTGTTGTTTTCAATGTCCCTTTACAGCACCTTGAATCTAACTCTGTGTAAAGAATACTTAGTCCAGCACCTAAATGCAGTTAGAGGCCATATTAGAGACTAAATGTTACGTTGGACAGTTTGAACAGATGAGGACGAGAGCAGGAACGAGGAGAGCAGATAACTGTCGCTCTCTTTGAGCTATCGCACGGCCTCCTTTGTATTCAGGGAGTGACTGGTTTTTGTGTCAGCGCGGGACAAGAGAAGCACTTAACGTGACATTTAGAGACGCTCAGAGATTCCCTCCAGAGGCCAGAGGGGGGGAGTAAAGAAGCGATGATGTTATCGCAGACATGTGTTTTAAATGCCAGGAGGGGTGCTTTACCGGAGAGCTTTGGCCACAAAGATAAGAGAATAACCCTCCAGCCTCTGGTCCTGCACCTCTTGCACCAGTTCTGGGGCTCACTTGAAGCTTTGTCTGAAATGGTTTAATCTGGTTTCTATCAGATATGATCTCACAGAGGGCTTACAGAGCAATCTTCTTAGATTGTACATTAGGGCCGCTGTTATCCTCAGAAGAAATCCACGGTGCATTTTAAAGAATCGGCCACAGACTGAATTTTAGGAGTGGGCGACACAAGCTTTCTGGGATTTTGAATCTTAATCAGATGGTCATAATACACATCATGACTGTGATTCAAAGCCTTTTCTGAATAATTTGTGAAATCTCCTTTCCGTTAATACAAGACTAAGTATCTGTTATTGATGTGGGTTCATCCTGAAGGGACCCCCACAACAAGACAGCATGAATATTTAACAGGTAAAGAAAGGTCAATCTTCTGGTGTGCATACTGAGACTGAACTCATCAATCATCATTTCTGTGTGAAATCACTTTGGATTAGAGAGAATGTTACCACCATCAAAACCGATTTAAATCAAAAACAAGCATCTCAGTATTTTGCAACTCAAATACGACGCGTTCATCAATCTCGCAAATGCATCTTTCTTTACACAGTCTATATAAGCATATTTATATGTGCACAAAGGTCCAGCGACGGCGATAGCCTCCAATAAATAAGGCAGTGAGTTTGATGTGTGTGTGCATAGTGATGAAGCACCTACACGAGAGCTTTTTAAACAGGGTTAGCTGTTTGTCAAAAGACATCCTACCCATCTGCAGATCTTCCACACCTCCACTCGTTTTTTCCATTTGTCTCAGAGACGGGGTTTTATGCCTCGTCACAGCCTTGTTGATTAGTTTCCTTAGAAATGACACCTAAAGTGGTAAGAGAGTACGACAAGCATCACATTGTTAGTGACAGTGGGATATTGTAAGGAGATGAATTCATCTTACTGGTAAGAGCAAGTCGAGAAAAGTGTTTGTACAGCGGTAAAATCCTGTCTTGTCTCGGAAACACATACATTTTTATTTCTCCCATCACATTTGACCATTTGCCGTCATCATGGACCACTTGAGTTTTCCAAACGCTGCCTCGAAAGAAGCTCTTTCTCGCTGTGATATTCTGTGTGTTCACTTGAGGAATAATCCATTTTTACTTCTCTTGCCTTTGCGTGGCTCCTTGAATAATTACGGCTTTGATGTTTGGTGTCTAATGCAGTTACCTAAGCAGTTTGCTGTAACCGGCCTCTCAGAGATTCTCCCTGCACACTTCTCCTATGTGTCTGTGACAATGAAGCCTCCTTTTGAAGCGTTTCCTCGCTGCCTCTCGTGAAGGTGTTTTCTGTAGATAATGACTTATTTCAATTCACACTTTACCCAAAGACTGCAGCTAAATATTACTTGCTTACCTGCAACTGTTGTGACATGAAATAAATTATAACTGAGCACACAAGGCCATACATTACTAATTCAATCTCTCTGGCTCATCCTACAAAGAGGCCCAGCAGCCAGGTAGCTGTGCAGTGTAAAGACCTTTGAACATAAACAGCAAAAAATGGCAAATAATTCAGAGGTGAATTTCAACACGGTTGACCATTCACTTTAACCTCAACGTGATTTAGCGAATAAATTATAGGGACAGAACAAAAAAACGAGCATTGGGAAAAGAAAGATGGAATCAATACCAAGCGATGACGATCTGGTGCTTTTCTGTAATAAAAAGAAGAAAAAAAACATCACCCAACTTGATAATCAACTTATCTTTCTGGTCATTTATGAAGCAGCGCTGGCAGTTTGTTTTATATCGCTGTGAACTGAATATCTTTGTGTTTTGGTCTTGGGACGGATGGATGGATGGATGGTTAAGTTCAAAGAGAAAAGCACCATTCACGCTCCTCCTTCTTCACACAGACCTAATTTAACTTGCTGATCCCGTTTTACATGACAATTTACTGAAGGTACATGTGAACAAAAATAGGAAGATAAATAAGAGATAACAAAGCCTTGGTGGCTGTCAGATATTCCATATGATTCCTTTATGATTTGTTGGTCTTGATCACAAACCGTGTTCACACATCAATAACTTCAGGATTTCACTTTGAAGGCTTTTATATCCTGCAGGACGAGAAGTGTGTTTGAAAGGTTTTCTCAAGAATGAAGAGGGAATGTTAATTAATAGATATTTACAGGAGAGGTTGAGGCGAGATTCTTGCCCTTATTATCTTATTCCTTTGGTCTAAATCTGATTACTTTCCGATAAAAGAACAATGACATGAATGAAACGCTCAGAGCAAACACTCTTTTATAAAAGTCACACTGAGGTCATTTCATTGCGAGGTGGTTAATTCTGATCTTCCCAAATTATTTTTCTGTTTGCTGCCTTGTTGGATCCTTTAAATCTCACTCCACACATTTATTCTGTCCTTGGGACTGACGGGTAATGATGTTTCTAACCTAAAGATCCCTGGATGATAAAGTGGAGCCTAACAGCGACAGAGATGTCAAGAGATTTCTTGTTGATAAGAAGCCGACACCGGTGTCGATAAATCACCTGATCGCTGTTACATCCTGTCTCTACCTGCTGCAACCCCCCCCCCCCCCTCACCTGAACGTCCCACTGTGTTGTTTATGTGTGAAAGACAAACTGCGGAGAACGTCCGGACCTAAATCTCCAGGGATCCTCCACTGGAGTGTAGGAGTGTTAAAGACGCGTGATAGAGAAGTGCTTCATATAGAAGTGCTGTATGAACTATGCACTATATAAATACAATCCTTTTAGTAGTGGTAGTGAAATTGCACAGCAGTTTCTGAATGAATCAACAAAGGCAGAGAAAGGTGACCTTAATATTGGGGTACAAGCAATAAAGCTTGATGAGAGAAATTACAGTAATTCTACCACTGACATTCATTCGGCTTGTATCAACTTCTGCAGGAAGTGACATGCAGGCTGTGTTGGAGCAGGTAATAAACATCCATCAGTGCTGATGGTGGAGACAGGAAGGCTGATTAGGCCAACGCACGACACATCACTATCAAATGTGTCCCCAAGGCTTCAATTACCTGCTCCAAAACGCAGATTGTATTGCCGGCCCATGTCCTCGCAGCGTAGTGGATAGCACAGCAATCTGGGTTATTCTCTGTCGAGCTGCCAAAGTGCACAGTGTGGGACAGCAGCTTCCTTTTTATGTTGGACCAAGTGCAGACCGTGTCCCTTTTGATTAAATGTTTTTGGATGAGGCTGTGGTGAGAGTCCGGCACAGGTTGGCATGGGGCCGACACCACGCTGCAGGTGTTGGGGACTGCTGGTGGATCCCTGCGGTGGAGAGTTCACACTTCTTCAGACACTCGCTCCACATGCAGCCAAGGAAAACGGCCGCATGGCAAAAAAAAGTGCTGCATGGCATCTAATAATGGGACTTACAAGCAAAATGTTCCATCCTCGAAATAAAGAAAATACATTTCTGCCAATGAGCCCCGGCGCCCAAGGTGTTTCTTTTCAATGTGAACAACAATTATCAGATGAAGGTTAAGCACACAGCATCTCATCTTTCTAAACAGGAAAGTACTGAAAACCCTTTTTAACAGACTTCAAGGTTAAGTTAAGTTAACTCCTCTCAGATCCAGCAACAACAGGGACAGATCTCTACTGATGTCAAGATGTTACTATTTAATGTGATGTCTAATTAGAACATTTTGACTCAAAAATAATTCAAGTCATATATAAATCATAAAACACTTATCCAGACAGTTTGCTGCTTCTGTTTGTTAAATCTAATCATGATGTTTATAATAATAATTATTATTAATTATTATAATGCTTCAGGTTGTCCGTCCGTCTCTTTCTTGTGAACACAGGGAATTTCCTCAAATTTGGCTGAGAATGAGGCTGAGAAATCAACATCTACCATCGGCTTATTAGATTGAAGTTGCCTAACACGACTACAACCTGTTGCTAAACATATGGGTCATAATAAGACAGGACAGTCTCATACAAGATGGGTTCTTGATGCTATAAGACTGTAAAGTTTAGGATCATTTTTCATGCTCTACTACAGAATGAATCTGCAACAGCAGAACAGGATGTTCTCTTTCATACCCCACAGTGCTTTTGTTCTTATGATTTTCCTCAAGTTTTCTTGTGCAGCAGCTTTACATTCCACTTGCTTTCCTTAATAATGTCTCAGACTGCTCATTTGAGAGAAATGCTCAGAAACAGTACGTTCACCGGCAGTCCCACTGCAAGAGTCCAAAAGTGAACTGTCGGAAAGTCTCTCAACTTCATTATAAAATCATTACTTATTCCAATAACCACAAAATACATACACGCATTTGTGGCCGCATCACACGGGCCTCGCTGAAAATGAAAAAGACAAAACCCGATGAAGAGAAATCACAAACCAATCCAATCGTGTTTTCCAGGTAGCTTCAGTTCCATTAATGCGAGGCCTGTACACTGCTCCACCGGCTGAATCAGCACTTTCCTTGGGTTATTTCTCACAAGGCTTGTGTAGTGAACGTCAGGGACCTCATAAATATCCCAGCCGCACAGCCAGTACAACACAAGTCTTGCTTCACTGCACAAAACATTAATGCAGATTCTTTCCCATAAGGGATTCTGCTCATATTTTAATCCACATGCCATTTGTAGGGATGGATTGTTTTTTGACTGTATCGTATCGTGTGTGGAAGAGGCCTTACAGGTAAAGAGCAGGCTGACACAGGACGTTATCATCACTGAGCCCAAAAACGTTGTGTCCACTTGTGCATGACCTTTTGAAAATGAGATATTTCTTGTCATGACACAGAGTCCTCTCACCCCCCCTCACCCTCTCTTAAGATGAGGGATGCTGAGTCCCCTCACACATAACGAGAGGTGAGCCGCGGACTAAACTCTCATACCGATTAAGTCAGAGTCAGCGCAAGAGAGAGGAATGTGTTGTCAGAGTGCTGAAAGAGGATTGAACAGAATACATTCCAAAGCGCACCCTGGTTAAATCCCTTGATGGGGGGCATCTTAAAGCAAAATAACAAAAGCTTTTGATCAGAGCAGGCTTAAAGGACGTCCATTACTGGAGCTCACATGCCTTTAGTTGTAGCCTGTAGTGTCTGCTGTAAATTCAACTGTACTGCCTCACGTGTTCAGGTCTGTTGGTGTCAGACAGGCACACACACACACACACACACACACACACACACACACACACGTATATTTGCATGTATATATGTATATATATATATATATATATATATATAGGGAATCTGTCCATGATCACTGTCCGTGGTGCTGAAATCACTCTCCTCTCTTTTAATGATCGACAAACAACCACCTGTATGAAGCAATATAAATATAACACTGAGGAAATACAACACTGCTGTAACAGTACATCTCCTACTCTAAAGTCACTATATTATATGTGCAAGTAACTAATTATATCTTAAAAATAATTCACAACAAATAAAAGGTAAATGGTCTGTATCAATATAGAGCTCTTTTAGTCCTGATGCCCCAATGATAGAATAATACAGAATAATTCATTACAAATCATTAATAATACCTGTTGTTTACATCATTTCGTGGTTCTTTTAATTCCCTATACTGTTGTTATTCTAGTGATTTTCTTCCACCACTTGTTCCAGGCCACTCGAATAATTACCTGTGTGTGCGTGTGTGTGTGTGTGTATGTGTTTGTGCGTGTGTTTGCGTGCGCGTGCCTGTGTGTGTGTGTGTGTGTGTGTGTGTGTGTGTGTGTGTGTGTTTGAGGATGAGGCTGCCAGGACAGCTGACTGGTGGATGCAGAATCAAGCTGCCCAGAATAAAACATGATGCTCCCTGGTCATCAAAATAAAAGCACGCCTGACTTCAATCGAACACTCCAGCCGATTTGATGAACTGGTCAACTTCATTGGTTGAAGACACTGAGCTTGTCCAGAACCAAGTATAGACTTGGGGTGCATCACTCTGGTTGATTAGACCAGTAAAGTAAAGGTTAGAATTAGTCCACATTCAGTAAAATATGTTTTTCTTTAAACTTTAAACATTTCTCTTTGCTTCAGCCTTAAACTAGACTTTCTTTTTATTTCCTTTCTCCAGCTGTGTTCTCACATCGCCTCCTTCGGACATTCTGGGGTTTTTACTGGGGGGGCTGGCCAGAGAAAGTCTCCCTTGGACGTTTGTGTTCACACATGCAGCCTCTTTGGAGAACGTCAGGAGATTCCCCAGAGTTCAGGGCATGTCTGGAAACAGCTTAAGTGACTAGTTGATTAAAAACTCTGACTAATGACAGGACGAGGGCATTTCAGGGGCCAATCAGATTTCAGATGGGGCCAGTGATCCTCTAGATCCGCCCCTGGATTGACCCTATTTCCACACGCTTGTGTTTTATTCTGACAGCGAGGACAGGAAGTCGCGGTGTGCTGGCTCTACTCTGCTTGTGGGGGGCGCTCCGGGCTCAGATACCGATCAGTGGTTGTGTCTGACAGGACAGCCGAGCCCGAACGCACCGCTCGGGGGGATGCTCCGTTACGCACCGACGCCTCTGGAGGTTGTGTTTACGCAGGCGACTTCTGAGTGACCCGGTTCAAAACAAGATGTCTTCACCCTCCATGGAGTAGGTGAGTGTTCAGAGGCAGCTGAAGTTTGGAAAGTGGACGTGTTGCGGTGCAGGACGAGGCCGGAGTGCGGGACACGAACCGGAGCTCCGCGCGTCTGGAGAGGAGAGGAGCGGGCGCGCAGGATGAGACGCGGGGAAGAGGAGCACGACTCGGACATCACATCACCGTCTTCGTGATTCACAGTTTCCCACCATGGAGGAGAAGTTCAACCGACTCATCTTCATCCCCATCGCGGCGGTGCTCTTCCTCATGATCGGGTACCAGTACGTGTGCCCGGCGGACTCCAACACCTGCTACTTCAGGAGCGAGGACCAGGGGCCTGTTCCAGCGCTACTCGTCCGGGTTCAAGTTAGTTTACCCGGAGCTGGAGGCGGACGAGGACCTGTCCTCGAAAATCACCGCCAGATTCAACTTCACGGAGCGAGACCTGGACCGACAGGTCGACTTCAACATCCGAGGAGACGACGTGATGGTGTTCCTCCACATCCAGAAGACCGGCGGCACCACGTTCGGGCGGCACCTGGTGAAGAACATCCAGCTGGAGCAGCCCTGCGACTGCATGCCCGGCCAGAGGAAGTGCACCTGCCACCGGCCCGGGAAGGCCGAGTCGTGGCTCTTCTCCCGGTTCTCCACCGGCTGGAGTTGCGGGCTGCACGCAGACTGGACCGAGCTGACGAGCTGTGTCCCGGTGGTGATGAACAAGAGGGACAAGAAGAGCGCTCAGAGGAGGAAGAGGTGAGGTGTCCCCAGCACCTTCATTCATTCATACACTTCACCTTTGTCAATGAAGGACATGAGACTGGAGGAAACCATCTCCTTCACCTGTTCACTCACTGAACTTTTACTATTTTACACACACACTCTCACACACACACGCCCGCGCGCACACACACAGTTTTTTTCACAGTTCTCTGATGTGTTGAGGAACAAGTGATGGACAGTGATCATTGTTAGAACTCATGTAACTGAGGGTTTCTTCTGTCAACATGAAACCAGAGGTATCTTTGTGGAACCATCTCTGCTGGTCTTTCTGTTTCCTCAGGCCTCTGCCACACATGCGAGTTCCTCTTCATTATATGTCATTCAGGGAGCAGAGGGTGTTAAAGCCGTGGTGTTAACATGCTCGCCACCTGGCATGTGGACGCAGACAGAGCGTTTCCTCGCCTGAAGGTCTGATTCAATTTCCTGTAATTACAGAACCAGCAGAGCTAAGCTTAAGTGAGTAAATCACTTAAGAAGGGCAGGGTCCTCCGAGGTGTGCCGCCCGCGTGTTGAAGCCAATTTGCCTCGGAGTCGGTTCAGAGAGCAAATCTCCATATGTTGCCGAGAGCGTTAAAGGGGGGGGGGGGTGGTCGACACGGAGCGGGAGTGCCTTCAAGAATCCTTCCAGTCCATTAACGGCAGCCATCAGACTTAATTTAACGCTTTTAAATAGTTTTGAAGAGGCCCCTCGGAGCCGTGTCAGCACTGTGAGAGAATCGACAACACTCCAGTCACCACTTGTCAACTCAGTATAATAGTTAGTGAGAAATCAGCGGTCAGTAACATCGGCACTTTGCTGACATGGGCTGGCGTCATTTCTAAACATGGGACCAAATCTGGGCTCTGCACCAAATTCCCTGCTATAAAACGTCAATTACAGACTCATGTTTCCATTCACTGAGCTAATGAGAGCTGTATAAACTCCTGTAGGTGTTTACCGAGAAGGATGCATCTGTGGCTTACCGCAGCACAGACAGATCTGATATAATACGATACTGCACCGGGCCATCTTGAAAAGTACTCCCTGATAACGCGATACTTCATTGATCTGGGTAGTGCTCTTTCTACACAGAGGTCAGGGTCGTCCTCCATCAGGGACGATTCTCTATCTGCTCTGTCTGACCACACAGGTTGTGATGTCCTCATTTAAATCCTTCTAACATAAAGGAAATACTTCGCCTGTGATGACTCATAAGTACTTACAGCTTTTACAAGTGAAGTCTTCACATGTGACCAGATGATAGGTTTATATATTTTAGAGGAAAGGCTCAAGAAATGGCTCAATTGGAGCCAAACGCCCCCCTGAGTCATAACTCACTCTGTCTCCATGAATTTATGGCATGAGTTGTGAGTCATAACTTGTTCAACAGCCACAGATCTGTCACATTAAGTGTTCTCGTCCCAATGCTTTGTGGATTTTCTGTCTGTTTACTGAAACAAATGATCAGACGAGGCAGCGATGGAGCTGAGTCTGTGCTTGTTGTGCACATCAGTGAGTTTTATCAACTTATGCTACAGCTCAACTTAATACAATATTTATTTCTTCTCCAATCGACCATTTAAAAGTCGCTTGTTTGGATTTCAGCCCTGATCCCACTGCTCTTGAGTTTTTTATATATTTATAATCCAGATTGTTTTATACTCTGTACCTGAGGTTAAGACATAATCATCCTCCCCCCCTCCCCACCTCACTGTAGCTGGCTGCCTCTGCCTCAGTCCACTACTTTCTGTCCCCAGATGAAATAGGTCTGCGTCTCAGCCCGTTGTGAGATCAGGTCATGTGTGCACTGAATGTGCAGAATATTACAAAGGCTTCTAACAATCTGCATCTGTGCTCTGTAAAGAACATCCGTCCTCCTGCATGATCAGCGTATCAGTAACAAATAATGATTTTTACCTGGATCAATAGTTTTCACATCACCTCTCTGCTACACACCCTGCCAGTGTAACAACTAGTAACACAAATACACGATTACACTAAGTGGAGCATGATAGTGCAAAAACACGGCATTAGTTGCGATGTCATTTTCTTGAATTATACTAGCAAGTAGCTTTTGATTGGCACGCCACTGGTCAGAGGCTCCTGCAGGGCTTTGCTCGCAGCATGTGGCTACAGCATTCACATCACAGTGGGCTACAAGATTGCTGTAAGGCCAGACGTCAAACCTGCTTCAATTGCCGGTCTGCGCTGTTTGTCCTTGGCAGCTGGATCTCACACTGTGCAGTCAGAGAGTGTAACCTTATTACTGACCTCATTATTTCAGATTAGGGCAGAGAACGCAGGCCGGCCGAAACACACCTCAGGACCAGTCCAATTAGCTCAGTTCATTCTGCGCACAGTCAAAATGGGTCCTGCTATTACTTTGGCGACGGTTCCCTGTTACTAATGATGATAATGGCATAATGGGCCTGAAAATATGCAGAAATAAGCAGCTTCAGTAGTAAAACAGGGAGGAAATATGATAAAAAAACACGGTTTTATCCAAATGCAGTTTTCGAGATATTTGATTATCTGTTTCCTTCATTTTTCTCTGAAATTCACATCAGACCATTGGAAAGAAAAAGTCTGGTTGCAAGTTTCTGACTGTTAATCTGCCTTTGCAGTTTCAGTGAGTCACTTTAAATCCTCGGCTTCAGAGAGACATATGCAGAGATTTCAGAAAGGGATGTATGTAATTGAGAAAACGTGTTAGAAGCAGAGAGAATTTCTTAATGCTTTGGGCGTAATGCTGCCGTGTTGCTGTCACCGTTTCTTTTGACTGTGAAGTCAGACTCTCAGCTTACACATGGGTTTTTTTATGCTGCTGACAAGAACAGTGATTGTGTGAATAATGTGACCCTCGGTGACCAGAAATCAAAGGAACTGCGGATCCTGTGGATCTGATGCCTTCAAATCAGACTGTAAATAACACCTTCTTACTCTGAGCAAGGAAAGGTTGAATGACTCTGCAGTAAATGTACCGCTGCTCTATTTAATACACTCTGGCATCTGGTATGGCTAGTGCAGTGTGTTTGATAAATATTACAATCAAAATTCTATGTACTTGAATCAGTATATATAAATGTGTTTATCCTCGTGCAATCCTCCTGTATCTATTCTATCTTGTCATCACCTCATTTTGACAAGTGCTGCTGAAACAATCATGTAATCTTCTCCTGAAGATGTGAAGCTGGTGAATTAGATCCTCTACTTGTCTTGCATTAGGAGACAGTTCTGATTCGTCACTTCTTGTGGGAGTATGTACAGTACCTGACACCAGGGTTTTATTTTTAGCGGAGAGTGAATGTACGGGTCCTTGGAGAGAGCCTGTGCTGCAGCCTGATGTTGTGATATACTGTGGGCTGATAAATCTGCAAACTCTCCTCAGGTGGAGAATACTTTTAGAGTTTGGTCAATATTTCTCATGGTTACACGACCCAGGTTTACCTCTGTGAAGAAGGCGGGACATTGCATGTTGCTCATGAGGTGTGGATGTTCAGTGTGCTCAATCGGGGGGGATAGTGCTGCAGTACGTCACTTCACACTCATGCAACAGTAAATCTTCATCGGCCTGTTGATGAAGTCCGACTGCATCAGAAATATCAGCCTGCATGACTTGGCCTTTGGCTATTTAACTGTGTCAGTATTAAAGCGAGCACCTCCATCTCATGATTTACAGCAGCATGAGAATAATATTAATAAATATACACCGATATATAAAGATGGATGACATTATTGGCCACTGGAGCGCCCCCTGGTGGCTGGCTCCAGTATAGGTCATAAATTACAAACAACCAAAAATCAGGTAAAAAAAATGGATTCCTGTCACAGATAGTTCTTCTCACACTGATCGTGTTTTCATGTTCCCTCAAATCCTCCCAGTAACCACAACAACCTTGAACCTTGTAATATTGCTATTGATGACAATTATATATTAAACTATGATATTGTTATTTTGACCTTTAATGCTTTCCAACTATCATCACCTCTTCAAGAAAGTCTTAAGATAAGAAACGAGCAGGAATGAAAGATATTATTGAAATCATTGAAGAACTTCTTCAATCACCTTCTGCAGAGGTGGTTCATTGTGGTGGGATATTGGATGGAGTTATAGGAATTAGATAAAGAGGTAAATCAAACCCTCTCTCCCTCATGACAGTGAGGAACGTCTGGCATTGAGAAATGTGAGATATTCTGAGGATCTGGGTAATCTCCACAGTCCCTGGGGGATTAGGGGCAGTTGAAGACAGGTTTTATTACACGAGGGTGGAGGAAGGGGGCGATTAATCCACAAGTCCAGATTTGTACAAAACCTGTCGGCTGAATGGAAAATTCATTTCTTTTTAAAATACAGAACATTGTGTTAGTTTTCATTAAAGACAGATCAATATGTGCCATCAATCAAAAGGCCTCACGGTTTCTATCTTGTGCCGAGTTACTGTATGGATGATAGATTATTATAGAACTGTTAAATTGAATGAGAGGAAACTCATTTATTCCACTGGATTTCTAGGTTGTTATTGACCAAGTAAGTCTTATATAAATGTATGATATCACCTGCTGTGTGATGAGAATCTTATTTTTTGTGATTTTACAGAGTAATACTTATTGAAAGGATGAAAGCTGTAAATCACTTTCAAAGCGTCAATGTCAAACAAACAGCACACGGTTGGAAGCAGCCTTCAGGTATTTCTAAACTGAGGATTGCCTTTCAGAAATACAGTTTGTATGGGTTGAAGTGACCTTTGCAGAGCTCGGTCTCCCATTTATCCTTTCCATCGCTGCACGGACCTAGAGGACTGGCTGACACTTCACAAAGCTGCAAAGATTAAGATGTCAAGCAAAGGTTAAGGCTAAGACGCCAAAGCTACTAAAGCTGCACACGCCAGGTTGTTGTGTGCGTGGACGTCCTCCGCGCTGCGTTCGCCGTGGGTGTGTTTGAAAACCAAATGAACTCTAGGAACTCTGGGAGAACGTCTCTACCTGAAAGGCAGCCAAAAGTGAACAAATACAGATGGATGATTCCGTCTCCAGAGGAAGATGCAAAGATGATACCTCACTTTGTTTTGAACCCTGAAATACTCAATTTTTCTGTCTACAGCCGGAACATAGTCTGTCACCTAGTTCTCAGTGAAACCACAGCTTGCATGCCTGGACACTTCATCCTCCTGCAAGCGTTCTCTGCTCCCTCGTCTCCGCACCAGCATCCCTGGGGCTTTTCCTTTATTTGCCCAAAATAGCATCTCATATCTGCGACCGATGAAGATCACAGTGCCGGTCTCAGTGCTCATCGCTCATCTCCTTACTCTCTGTATATGTGAGCTGATAATATTGCTCACAACTGGGTAACGTTTAGGATGGGAGCGTGAACTATGGACAGATAAAAGACGCAGCACACGTAGCTGATGACGACAGGACGTTAGTATTTCATACAAAATTATTAAGTGCGCTCCCTGAATTGTTCTGACTCACATTATAAAACATTTAGCAAATCCATCATTATCACAACCAACAGGATATTAAAAAGAGATTTTAGGGAGATAAGCCTGAAGCGTTAATGACTGAGGGGTTACAATTTTCCTTGTACGACAGTAGGGAGTGGTTAAGGGATCCCTCTTGGGCACAGAAACACCTTTATAATGGATTTGCTCCAACTGTGCCAGTTATCAACACCCTAACTTTGGTGTGAAATCCATGTGCAGTCCTGTGCTTGTTTTCAAAGTTGTTTCTTCTTGCGACTTGGCTGCTAGAAAAGCCTTGAGATGTGATACTTAGAGAAACTTCATTGACGACACTCATTGGAAAAGCCAGAGCCGTGAAACTGCTCCTAAGAAACAACTAAAAGCAACATGATGTACTTTCATTTTTCACAAGGATAAGATTAATGAGATTGTTGTCGATCCACAGACTTTTTGTATGTGCGGCTTCAGCAGCATAAATAGTTTCCATCAGGGCTTTTATCACGAGACTGTCAATGTCCTTGATGCTAGTGAGTGAATTAACAAGGCAGATATCGATCTTTCGCAGCGAGTTTCCTCTGTAGCTTTCTGATGGTGATTTAGAGAGTGAGAGAGAGACAATCAGGCAGAGAGATGGAGAGAGGGCGATCAATATTGTTTGCAGGTTTGCTGTGTGGAGAAAGGTGACTGACGGAGAAGGGCATGAACGAGGCCTCGGGATTGATCGGTGGCAGAATGCGACAAGCTGATTTAACTTTACCTTCAGGGAACAGCTTTGCATGATCACATACACATGCATGGTTGTGCGTTGACAGAGACGCTGCCTATTATATGACGGAGAAGCTGCTGGTCTGCCAGAGAACATGAGATTTGGGCTTGATCGATCAGGTATATGAGAACGCAGAAAACGTTCCCACTTTGTCCTTATCAGGCCTAAACGACTTAGAAGCCATTTAGCAGACAAGCAAAGAGCTGAGGCACCGGTGTGGAATAAAGTGGGATGGGTGACAGATAATGTTTAAGAGAGATGCATGGTGGGAGTTGTTTTAGCTCAGGAAATCCTCAACTCACAAACTGTTTCAGGCAAAAGGCAAAGCACTGCTTTACCCTCAGCAATTCCTCCACTGAGTAATTATTGATGACCTTCATAATCTGATCCTGCCTCTGTCCCTGACACGAGCAGGAGGAGAGTGTTGACATTTGCTGCTCTTTGTCAATGAAAGCGCAGACGCAGAGAGGTGGGGCTGGACGGACATTTATTGATCTGGCTGTCTGGCGTTGAGCTGCACAGATAGGCGATAGGCACGGGAGGAGGAAGAGGGTGAGCTGTTTTCCAGGAAGTACAACAAAGGCCGCTTTGTGAGGCGCTTGTGTGCATCCATCCATCTCGTGCTGTCCATTCAAGCCAGCGAAGATGGCAGGGTAATTCACTTAGCTTCCACTGCTGAAGGCCATTATCTGTGGGTGGTATGCCTGTCTGCGGACGAGCTCTGCGATGATATCATCATGCCACTCACTTAAGTATACATCACAGCTGATTGATATCTGCCGCCTGCCGATAATTGCTGAATTATGGAGCTTTTAAGGCTGTTTGGTGGTGCAGGCTTTCCTCACCAACACAACTCCCTCAATAAATCGAATTTCTCAGTTTAGCAGCGAACCTGAAAAGCTGATGCATTGATGCTCTCATTGTAAAAGCTCCGGGTTTCATGGTTGATGCTTTTTACATCTAATACACATCAGATTTAGAAATGGAAGATTTAACTAATAGAGATCGATGTATTATACCACAACAGCCGCTCCTTTTTATTCTCTGTTTTGTAAATATCCAGATTTTGTCAACACTGACAGTCCGAACTCTCCCTCATCCATGGCCTGTGCTGAACAGTTCAATACACCTCGGACATCTTTTCTTTGTCTGGCTGCACTGAACCTAACATTGTCCATCTGCAGCTACAGTTCTGACGAAAAAACACTTGATATCTGCTGGGAACTTTGGTTACAGTGACATCTCAGGATGAACTAGAATAGAAAGAAACACTTGATATACCGTATTTTCTGCACTATAAGGCGCACTTAAAAGCCTTTAATTTTCTCAAAAAACGACAGTGCGCCTTATAATCCGGAGCGCCTTATATATGGATTAATTCTGGTTGTGCTTACTGACCTCGAAGCGATTTTGTGTGGTACACGGCGCTCTATCAAAATGTTTTAGTACGACTTTGGTAAACTACAAAGCCGCACCGCTTGCAGCATTACGGCTACCGTAGTCAGGAGCGTCGCGGAGTAATACATACTGTGCTTCACCACAAATCTCCGTCCCTATTGATCTGCGACTCCATGTGTGCCCATCTCACCGATGCTGTCAAAAACAAAGTGAAGCAAACTAATTCGGAGCTTGCCATCATTCCGGGTGGATTAACTAAAGAACTCCAGCCGCTAGATATTGGTGTCAACAGGGCGTTCAAAGTTAAACTGCGAGCTGCGTGGGAACAGTGGATGACAGAAGGTGAACACACATTCACCAAGACAACGCCGGTGATTGTGAATACGCTAACATTTGATTTAGCGGTGTCAGACTGTTTTTTTTAAACGTGTTTCAACTGAACAAGGTTGGTGATTACGCTCATTAACGTTTGAACAATGTTGACAGTTATTGTGAACACGTTTAATAAAGTTTGACTGACTGACTGTTTTGTTTCGCTTAATGCGCCTTACAGTCTGGTGCGCTTTATATATGAAAAAAGATCGAAAATAGACCATTCATTGACAGTGCGCCTTATAATCCAGTGCGCCCTATAGTGCGGAAAATACGGTACTCGATAATAGACTGAGAATAAACACAGGAAGTTGATTAATTTTGATCTGTTATCACGAACTTCACCATGTTGATTTATACTGGTAACAAGTGGGAAGGAGACTGCATCATGCACTGAGCATTCATGTAGTAGGGTTTAAAAGAGAAGCTTCCACAGCAGCATTGCAGCAAAACATCCTTGAATCCGAATTCTTTATTTAGCTGTTAACTGAAAGCTTGCAGAGAGTAAACCCGAAAGAAATCAAATGTTTGGCTTTTCATGTGAACTTAATACCTGGTTTCTGTCTGACACCGTGAGGTCGTGGTGATCTTTGCACACGAGATGAACCTTTTCAATTTCCCTTTCATCCATGTTGTTTTCCTTTTTGAAAAACGTTTTTTTTTTTGTTCTACCGCCGCCGACTCCTTCAGTCACCTCGCCGCGCTGCCAGTCATCACTGAACTCAATAGATGAGAGCAGAAAGCTGTGTGTTAGCTGAAAGGTTTCCATGCGGCTGCGTTACAGCAATTTGTGAGGCGCCGTTTGAGGCAGATCAGAGTGACTCAGAAACACGAAAGGTGCTGGAGATGGAGAGGAAAAAAAACATATTACCAGAGGTAGACAGGAGAAAATTGGTGAGACAAAAACTAAAATTATTTCACATCTGCAGGATATTAAATGACATACACACTTCTGCATTGCTCTCTAACACCCACAGACGCACTCAATGATGTTTTTCATTTAAACCCTAATCACACTTTCAGTCGCTCCATATACCTCCAGGGTTGTGATATTTCTTCTGCTCTGTATTTCTGTTTTAACTGCAGCAGGATATGAGATATTTGATGTATAGTTTCATCCTCCTTCACCGGTTGGAAGTGTTTTTCGCGCTTCACACGCACTTAAAGTGCATCACATTACAGATCAGCTTCACCCATTCACACTACACATTCATACATGGTGCTTTGTCCATCACTCACTTGTCCCATAGTTTAGGGTTTAATACCTTGCCCAATTGTCAGGGAGTAGAACCACTGACCCCACCAGTGCATGCTGGACATCTAATCTTATGAATATCTTTATTTGTCTCTGCAGGAATTTCTACTACATCACCATGCTACGTGACCCTGTGTCCCGCTACCTCAGTGAGTGGAAGCACGTGCAGCGCGGGGCCACTTGGAAAACAGCTCTCCACATGTGCGATGGCCGTGCACCCACTCAGGAGGAGCTCCCCGCGTGCTACAATGGCGAAGACTGGACCGGCGTGCCTCTTGCAGACTTCATGAACTGCCCGTCTAACCTCGCCAACAACCGCCAGGTCCGCATGCTGGCCGACCTCAGCCTGGTGGGCTGCTACAACATGTCCTCCATGAGTGAGCTAGAGCGAGGCCACGGGCTGCTCGCCAGCGCCAAGGCCAACCTACGCAACATGGCTTTCTATGGCCTGACGGAGTTCCAGCGCAAAACGCAGTACCTCTTCGAGCGGACGTTTGGCCTGCGCTTCATCCGGGCCTTCACGCAGATCAACAGCACGCGCGCCGCCAGCGTGGGAATCAGTGAGAAGGTGCGGTGGCGCATCGAGGGGCTGAACGCCCTCGACATGGAGCTGTACGAGTACGCCAAGGAGCTGTTCCTGCGGCGCTACCAGTACAACCGCCAGAGGCAGCACCAGGAGGAGCGGCTGAGGAGGAGGCAGGAGAGGCAGCACAGGCAGAAGCTGCACAGGACTTATCTGGCTGAGCTCTGGAGACTAGGAGGAGGAGGAGAGGAGGAAGACGAGGAGCAGGACGAGGTGAAGGTGCTTGAGAATGCGGCCACCACAGAGGATTACAGCAGCCAGGTGGTGCAGTGGTGAGGAGAACACAGAACTAAAACCACTGAGGCACTGACTGGTCGCTGTCTGATTCATCGTGCTCCTCCCTCCGTCTGTCTCCATGTCTTGCCTCTGCTGTGAATCTGCCAAACCTCCTGCTCTCATGATGCTTTGTTGGACTGCCCAATGGTGTCTTAATATTTATGATGGATGTATTTGTCATGGCAACATAAACATTTTGTATTTGGTTTTTTCTTATGGCTGTTCTGGCACTGCAGTTGTGAAATGTATTTATTTATTTAGTTAGCCAGTGCTTTGAATGTTCTCAAAGCAGCGAGAATGTTTCCTGAATTTCGCTAAGAAATAACTGAAAAAAATAACGTGTCTCATGACTAAGGGCAGATTTAGTATCTTTTCAAAATGTCGAAGGACTCTTTGGATGATCTGTGTCATGTCTGTGATCTAGCGTTGTGTCGAGCAGTGGAATCTTGTAGTTGCTCTGTGGTGTTTGGCTTCATAAGAATATCAAAGCACAAACTTTCTTTCTGACTGACGAAGCTGCAGAAACAATCAAGGCGATTTCTTGCAGGAAATGTGTTATAAAAATAAAAAACATGCAGTATGCAGTACGCAAGTGTACATGCACATGTTCTTGCTTTGCTCCTTTTTTCACAGCATGTTCTCACCATAAAAATCTGAAATCCTGACGCAGTGTGACAACTTCTTCCCATAACCACACACACGGAGGCTTGCTCTAGAGGAGAGCAGTGCCGCAGGCCTGAAAGACAGCCTGTCAGAGCCAGCGCTCTTACATCACTGTGATGGAACATTGGTATTTCCACCATTAGGACATTGATCACAGGCTCTTCACTCACAAATTGATCGTTTAAAGTTCAATTGACCATGACTCTGGTGAGGCAGAGAACAGAAGTAGCCCGGTGGCTGGCTGAACGCCTTTTACTCTCATAATCCCACAAACATACAGTACGCAGCTCGACTGACGCTTCCATTTGCACTCGAGTAGAAAAGCAATCTGTTTCAACACATTCCCACAGACACTGGAGAACATTAAAGAAATGTTTCTTCCACCTGACGTTTGGTTCGTGACGATGAGATCGGGGGCAGAAAGGGAAACAGTGATGTCCACAGACTGAAATAGCCTTTCTATCCCCAGCTGCAGTCTACATTCTACTTGCACAACATGGAACAGATAAAGATTAGAATTATATAAGCCTGTGATAACGACTCTCTGGACACAAACTCCTTAAATATTACGCCAATTCCATCTTTGTTATTTGACACAGCTTCATATTAGATTTGATCGCAGCCATAAACCAGGAGAAGTCGGCGCAGCAGAAACCTCCGTAATCAAGGATGAAGCAGCCAGTGAAAGACAAATAATGTAAAAGCTTCCGTTATCTCTGCAGGATGTGTCTGTGTTGACAGGGAGACTTTGTTCCAGGAGGTTTCAAATGGCTGTTTCACTAAGATTCGTACATCGCAGTATCGATGCCATCAAGTCGGATTCTAACCCACTGGTTCCTGAGTTGTCAGCACATGTCGACTTTGGAAATGAGAAATGTTAGTTCATGGGGAAGATAAATCCATTTACACTGAGAAACGCAGCTAAGTGCTTCGATACAAGCTCAGACTGTTTCACAGACCAGTGGCTGCAGGAGATGTTTAATTACACTGCTGCTTCTGAACTTCCACCTGTTTCCAGAGGATTTTGAATGAAGGAAATCCACAATGTGAGACATGATTAATTCCAAATTCAAGAAAGTAACATCTGATGCAACCTCACACTGCAGATCAAGATGGACGACATGTCTCCACTTCCTCCAACTCTCCATAATGAGGCCAGAATATAAACACTGCCATCTTGGGAACCTGCGAAGTAGCAAGGTCCCACTTATACTGGCCCTCGACCAATCACGAGTCAGACTCAGCTGTCAATCATGAGGATTCATTCTGTTTTTATATCATCGATTAACTAATTAAAACCAAGCTTCTCAGATACAAGAGCATTCATTGGCATCTGCTGCCAATAAAACTGGAGTTTAAGGTGGATTTTCTGGGCAGTGGTGGTGAAGACAACAACTCCCATGATCCCACGCTGCTTAACCGCTGCTTAGCGACCCCTAGTGGCCAAAGTTACATATTATGTTTTTGAAAATGAAGCTGAAATAAATGTGTAGTGTCACAAGAGTACAGAAACTAAAGTTTAATTTTAAAAACAAACTGACCTCAGTACTTGGTTCATGAAACTGTTAAATCTTAGCACATGAACTTAGCTTCTATTAGAGAAAGTTCTACAACAGGAACAATAACAAAGTCTTAAAAGTGAACTCACAATGTTTTCAAACAGTAAAAGTTTCTCCAGTTTATTCACTGAACATGTTCTGGATCTGAAAACAGGAAGCAAAAAGTTCACATTTTACACTTTTAATTGCTATCATTATGATTAATAATCACGTTTTAAAGCATATTTACCCATTTAGTAAGCATCCAGCTCCATTAGTAGAAAGGGGAGGTTCTACACTTCCGGGTTTGATTTTTCATTTCCGGCTGTGTCCCGCGCCATTTCTTCATACAGGGGCCACAGTGATACCTAGTGGCTTCAGTATGAACAACATATTTTCCACCGTATAAAAAACCTTCTAAAATAAACTTATATATTTATATCGCAGCTTTAAAAAGAAGGTGTTTCACAAGTTAAAAAGGAATAATCACAAGTTAAAAAGGAATAATCTGAGGTTCATCAATAAGAAACAATGCTACTTTATATGAGTCTTGTGTATTGTTTTTCTTAGTTTATTTGTTTGCAGCTGTTTGAATGTCAGTGTGAATTGTAAATGTGCTTGTTCCACACGACAGGTGAGACACAGATATTTACGGGTTGGAGTCAATGAGGATTTCCATCAGTTTGCATCGCGTCACAAGAATAAAACAGTTGTTTCTATATTTACGCAGCTTGGTCCAGGTTATAGCTCTGTTATCACTTTATTCACACAAACAATAAAAGTATAACCTAGGATATTGCCTCTATATGCAAAGGACATACACACATTATACGTCAAGAGGGATCACTAAAGTCATCAAAACCTAACGTGTTCATTCTCACATCAGCTCCACTAGATTTTCTTTTTTTTAATAGCCGGATGGAGAAAGTCTGCAGAACCTCCTGTCTGACAGCAGCTGGAGTGAATGCAGGTGTTGGACAGTTGTTGCTCACACAGCAGCCTTGTCAGCGCCTGCTCTGCTGACGAAGGCCTTGTGCAGCAGCAACCAGGCCTTGGTCAGCCAACCCTTCCAGTGGAACGTGCTGAGGAAAGCTCCCTTGAACTTGTCACCTGACAGAGTGTACAGAGCCAGGTTAAAACACGTGTTGAGTCCAGCGAGAGGCCTGGAGATGATGTACGCGGCGTGGATGACCCGCTCCGCCATGCACGGTGTCTCTGGCTTACCTCGAGTTTCTATTCGCAACACACGCAAGATGTGGTACGGCAGGAAACACACAACGAACACCACCAGGATCAGCACAGTCACACGACTCGCTCGCATCCGACTGGAAGTGCTCGCGCCAGGCCCTTCTGCAAGCTTTCTCACGATACCGATGTAGCAGAAGAACACCACCACTAGGGGGAGTAGAAATCCGAGCGTAGTGAGCAGCCAGCTATACCAGCGCTGATCAGAATCAGAGTCCACGCTAACATGTATGACGCTCGCGAAGTCCATACAGTACGTTTTGTTGTCGTGCTCCTCCAACGTTATCATCGTCAACATGGGGGTTATCTCAGCGGCGGTGATGATCCAAACAGACAAACACGCAACGATTCCCCAACACGTCTGCTGCACCTGCGCGGCCCTCAAAGGCCTGGTCACCACCACATAGCGGAAAACTGCGTGACACGTGAGGAAGAGGATGCTGCCGTACAAGTTGAAGTGAAACCCGAAGCGCACAAAGCGGCACATGAGGTCGCCGAGCGTCCACGAGTCCCCGTTGCTGTAGTAGTAAACAAGGAAGGGCATGCTGAGGACGTACAGGAGGTCGGTCAGCGCCAGGTTGACCATGATGATGCTGCTACTCTTCCAGGGACGCAGCTTCGTCAGGTAGACGCCGATGGAGGTCACGTTTCCCACCAGGCCCACGATGAAGATGACGGAGTAGGAGACGGGCAGGAAATAATGTGTCAACAGTCGGTCCACAAACGTGCAGTTGTGGTCGTCTCCATAGTAGAGGATGGTTGCCATTCTGGAGCCCTGTTTGAAAAACAATTTCGCAAACATGTCCTATTGCTGAATGTATGTATTTTTTAAATCTCTGTAGAATAACTAAGCTTTTTAGAGCTTTTTCAGCAGAAACCAAATCATTAAACATTAAACACAAATAGCAAACTTGGTTTGACCCACATGCTGAGTGGAATGACGTTATCCAGATCTGGGCCATAACTAAACTGCAGGTCAGCCAAAGGTTCCAAAAGTGGCCCGAGTTTGTTTTGTGCTTTTTGGGCCACAAGTGGGAACTTTAGGTTCACACATGTTGCTGCATCATTGGCTGAAGTGTCTGGGAATATGTTGAGTGTGAAGAAAAGAGGTTCAGGAGATAAACAGACAAACAGACAGACAGACCTTGGTGGAATTTGTAGATTTCAGAATATTCATTTGCATTTTCAAGTATAATGAACAAATTCTGTATTTGTGCTTTTTCATAATGGAAGTTTTGAGTGGATGAATACATGAGATAACAAGGAGACTTCAAGCGAATCCTCCTTCCCTCTCCCCCTCAGGTGATTACTGCTGCAGGAAGGAGGAAACAACCTGGAGGCGAGCAGACGAGTAAAGAAACAAACAATCAAGCGAACTCAGTGGGAAAGAAACAAACAGAATGTGGATATGACAGCACCTCTGGCATCCTCAGCTGTCAGTGCTGTTCTCATTATGGATGTGAGGTGACATTAACACTCTGTGGGAGCTTGTTCCCCTTTAAACAATTTCACCTGTAAACATAAAAAGCATCACAAGATAAAGATAAAGTTAAAAAAACATTTTCTACTCACTGTGAGTGACAATGTCTTCAGTCCAAACCTTTTGCGTCTCCTGGTCTCCTGTCCAGATCCATTCCTCCGTCACTCCTCCTCCCACTCAGCCAGTTTCCACGCCCAGGGGGGAACTCCAGCTTATTTCTCTCTGAAAGCCCATTGTTGTTTCTCAGCTTGAGCTCCGACTTCCTGGTGTCATGCGTGAGCCAATAAAGTGCAAGGGTCGGTTCTGTGTTTTGAAAGATTCTGCACAGATCTGGTTTGAGGTGAAGTCCAGTAACAGATTCACCAGGTCATTACCTGAATCTGGCACAGACAGATCCTGGTTTCAAATTAAACATTGTGTCATGAAGTGTTTTAAACCCTGAACGCAGATGTATGTTCTTGAACTAGGAATCCACCCATTTTCAATCAAATTCCTTTGCTGTCACATTTACCTCAGCCAAGGATCCTACAAGATAGAAGATATTCTGGGGATCCGTCATGTTTGTCCCGACGCAACATATTTTTCTGGACTTGTTCTTGGTTATGTGAAAGAACTGGTGACAGAATTTATCTTATATTAGACACGTATGAAACATATAAACTTTATTTGTGTAGCCGAGATTCACAAATCACAGTTTGTCTCATGGGGCTCAACAACAACACATGGAGCTTCTCCTTCCTCCTCTTCCTCTTTATCACATTAATGTCTCACAAAATACACTTGTGATTTATGGTGCAGATCTAGATTTGCTGCTGCGGCCAAATCCTTGATCATGATGTTGGATCAGGATCGAGAATCGTGCATCAAATAACTTGCTTCTCCTTTTTAACCCTAATTATTCACTTTTAGCACCAATGAAAACACAGTGAAGTTAAAAGTGCAGCGAGTTACCTCACTCCTCTCTCTACGACCTGCAGAGTTGTTGACACACACATGAATGAGTGTGTGACGTGTTTGAATATTATTAATCTGGGTTTAAAATACAGAGACTAAACCTTGTTTACCTAAAAGGACAAAGAATCTACAAACACGGTGCAGGTGTGTTTTATGTTTTGTATGATTTTTATAGATGAGACGAAATCAAAACAATCAAAGAATTTATTTTACAAAAGAAGAGCTAGAAAGGACGTAAACAGAGCAGCGAGGTTTCATCTAAACTGGGGCTTCTCTTCTGATACTGTGGGGACGGTGCAGAGCCGAGTGTTTACATTGCAGATAAGAAATGTCTGAGTTCAGTGTCAAAGGTCAACTTGACAGAGATAAGATGGAAGGAGAGAGGAGGAGGAGGAGGAGGTTTCTGCAGCGACTATGTTTACAGCTTGGCCATCCTGGCAGCGTTGAGGCGCATGGAGGCGCAAGAGGAGCCGGCAGCGTAACGCATCTCCCTCAGCATCCCGCTCCATTGCTTCTTATCGTCCTCGTACCTGAGGACAGACACAGCAGAGTCAGATCCAGCACAACAACACAGAGGAGACATCAGACCCAGAACTCAGACTTACTGCCAGACATCAGTGACCTCTGTGGGAGCCACCTCCTTGTTCTCCATCTGGATCATGGCGAAGCCGCCCACCGCGAACAGAGCACCACCGGTGCTCACCAGGTTGACGGAGCTCCGGTCCTGGGGAAACTCTGTGAAGGGCTCCCACCTGAGGAGAGGTGGCATTCAGAGAAGGTCAAGTGGAAGATGGAGCTTTCACTGCGTCTTTTGAACTTTGGTGTATTCATTGAAATTCAACCTTTTATATTTAGTGGATGAGACACAAAATACGGAGGCTCAAAGCGACCAAGGTTATATTGAATAAATAAATAAGACATAATGATTTAATGCTGAAAAATGTTATATCATTAAATTAGATTTCATATCCCTTATCATAACAGTTTTTTTCATTATATACACTATATATTTCATTATAAAGAATTTGTTTTATTATGACACTTTTTATGAAATTTCACGAATTTTGAAATAAAACTTTATCGAAATACTTTATAGAATAACTTTTCATCATAAAAGGTACAGCAGGAAACATGATGATATTAAATAACTGGTTTAACAAATAAAATGTCCTAACCAGACTAAGAAGAGAAAAGAAAGTTGGAAGCAGAATCCTACTTGTTTGTTGTGAAGTCGTAGGCTTCACACGTCGCAGTGAGTCCTTCCTCGTTGACACCCCCAACGACCACGATCCTGCCGTCATGGACGACGGCTCCAAACATGGCTCTGGGCGTCTTCATGGCCGCCTGCTCCCTCCACTCCGACTGTTTGTGGTTGTACACAAACATCTTATTGAGAGCTTTGCTGCAGAGAAGAAGAATAACAAATCTTTAATATAATATATTTGACATTTGGTCCATGTCCCATTCACTAACACGGAGGAGGTGTCCTCCATCTTTAAAAGTCCCTGGTAGTAACATGTCAGATCATCATGGACGGCAGCAGTGGAATTGTGATATACGACAAACAGCTGCTGCTGCACACACACACACACACACACACACACACACACACACACACACACACACACACACACACACACACACACACACACACTCACTTGTCGTCTGTCTTTCCTCCGATGCAGTAGACCAGTCCTCCGTGGGAGAGGACAGCATGGCCGTGGATCTTCAGAGGAAGTTTCTTGCTCTCACTCCACCTCATCTTCCTGAAGAAAGGAGGTCACACCGTCACTAGAGGCTCTTTAGACTCATGGGCCTTAATAAGGACAGAAGGGCCTGAAGGGTCTGGAACATGCTTCATACATGTGATCATAAGCCAAATCAATCTGAATGTGTCGATAATGACTGAACAAACAACCACAGCAGCTGAGATCACATCATGGTTCATTAAACCTGAACTACACATCTTTACTTTTTGAAGATGCTCTCTTTCCTGCAGTTAATTATCAGCTGACTCAGACAGAAAGTAAGAAACATGGAAGGAGGGAGGAGAGAACACTGACTCCACATCGTAGCACATGACAGAATCCAGAGACTCGTTGGTCTGCAGGTCTTTTCCAGCCACGGCAAACAGCAGGTTCTCGCTCTCTCCGATGTTGAAGAGGCACCTGGGGGAGGGCATGGGCGGCAGAGCGACCCAGTCAGAGGTGAGCGGGTCCAACTGGAGAGAGAGAGACGATAATAATAAACACAATAAAACACCCTCTTAGTGGCCATTAGCTCTTTGTCTCCTCGTAAAGAAGGAAGTGAATCACCGTCCTACATGCTATCAACATATTGATTAGGCTGTTAAATACTAAAGAAATATCCAATTATTCTCGAAGGAGAATCGTTTGAGTCTCTGATTTATTTGGTTTGAGATCCGTAAAGGTCTTGAAATAAAGGATGAAAGATTATTCTCACACATCTTTGAGACAGACCTACTAGTTTAATATTTAGAGGAGAAACCTGTTGGGAAATTTCTTAATAATAGGAAAACTGACTTTTAATGAGAATTAGATGCATTTTTCTGTCATTCTCTAAATGTTCTTGAGGCTTTTTGGTCACAACATCATAAAGAATCTCAGATTTTGGTTCATTGTCGGTTTTGCTGATCAGTTGATGATGACGCCTCAGAACTTTTACTGCACTGGGTTTATATTTAATTTAGTTTAAAATAACTGCTGTGAGTTGTGTGGTGAATAAATAATCACACACACTTTTCGCGTTCACCCTGCTTCTTTTTCGTAAATGCTTTATATTCCCAGTGTTTTAAAGGGTCTATCCAATGACAACAGCTTTGTATTAAAGGTACGTCTGATGGTTAATTTAAGATACAAGAGTGATCTCTATCTTCTCATCAAGAGTCTTCTTCAGCTTCTTCTCCAGAGTTTGGACGAAGGAGCTGCTCACCAAGTAGAAGTAACACTGCAGAGGCACATCCTTGTTCTCCTCGTCCACAAACAGTCCGCCGATGATGTAGAGCTGGTTCTTCTGTGACGCCAGGCTCACGTGGTTACGAGGCACCTGCTCCGACATGGCCGCCAGGAAGCACTCGTTCTCACTGACATCATACGCCACCGCCGCCGTGTCGTTGATCATGACGATGAAGTCACGGGTAAACATGCCATGTCTGCGGTTTTCATTCAGGAACCCGGGGAATGGGCTGTCCTCCTCCTCACCTTCCTCCTTGTCGGCTCCCTCCTCCCCTTCCTTCTTCAGGGGTTTCTCCGGGAGCTTCCCCTTGAAGGCGTCCCTGATGACCTGGATCGTCTTCTGCAGCTCCGGATCGGCCTTGATGATGTCATCTGTCTCCACTCGGTCTTTGAAGTACTTCTCTGGGAGCAGACGGAAGCGGATGCAGTCGAAAGCGTCCTTCAGGACATTGATGCGCTTGTCTTTTTCGTGGCGGACCCAGGCCATGACGGCCTCGAACACCAGCTCCTCCTTCTCCACGTTCAGCGAGTCGCCACCGATGATGGCGAAGAGTTCATGGGGGGCAAGCCTGAGGAACTCCTCGTCTTTGTAGAGGACCTCAAAGCGGTCAGCGATGTAATTGCGTGCGGCCACGGCAAGCCTGGGACAGTTGAGCACCAGGCCCATCCTGAAAATGGCCATGCAGTTGATCAGGGACATCTTCTTCTGGAGGTAGTTCACGCACACGGTGAACACAGAAGGGATCTGGAACCTGTTTGCCACAGCGATTATATCCTGAACGTTGTCGTCGGTGAGATCGATCTCGGCTGAGTAGAGGTACTGGACGATCATGTCCAGGATGGAGGGGTTGACGTCTTCCAGGACCACCTCCTTGGTGTTCTCCACTTCCTTGCCGTCCTCTGTGAAGAAGATCTCCCTGAAGTAGGGGCTACAGGCGGCCATGATCAGCCGGTGGCAGGGGAAGCTGCGGTCGCCCACCTTCAGGGTGCAGTCCACAAACTTGTTCTCATTCAGCAGCTCCTTCAGCCCGTCCTGGAGCAGCGTGCTCTGAAACAGGCGCAGCTCCTCCTTGATGGCGTTGGGGTCCATGGTGCGTCAGGAGGGGACACGGCAGGCGAACGAGGGGTCTGTGGAGAGAGGAAGGAGGTGACGGCCGCAGGTCCTGCTGGCAGTTGGTCCTGGCTGGAAAAGGGAGAGCAGAGAAAAGGTTCCCGGTGTGAAGACCCTGACATTTAATCCTGTCCCGCTCTAAATATAGCCCCCTGCCCGCTGCAGCTCCGGAGGAATCCGACTGGGCCGAATCACAGTGCAGGCCTCGACTGGAGCAGCTGCTGCCACAGACTGAAGGAAGCAACTGGCTGCTTTGCCTGGAGAGAAGCCACCATGATTCAGCTCACACAGTGTCATGTGGCGGGGGGGGGGGGGCGGAGACAATGCTGTCAAAGTCCTCAAATAGATTCTGAACCAATGATGGTGTATTTAGAGCTGCGGCTGCAGATCATCTTTTCATTTATGTTTTAACTTTTAAAGTCCAATGAATATTTTATTTCTTCTATTTCTGTGACACAAATTCTGTCTTTAATCATTCTATTTAATTCTAATTCTAATCTATTTTATCTTATCTTATTTGATCTTATCTTATTGTTACTGAAATGAGATACAAAATCACTTTGCACTAAAAATGGTCGTAGAAACGTAGTAAACTTTGAACGCAGCAGCTGTCTGAAGAAACAGGTGACGACCACCGTTACAAGCAGCTCTCTCCACCAATCAGAACACTCCTCTGCTCCCTGCTGGATGGATCCTAGCCCAGCTGCTTCTGTGTGTGTGTGTGTGTGTGTGTGTGTGTGTGTGTGTGTGTGTGTGTGTGTGTGCGTGTGTGTTTGTCTGCATTTTTAAACGTTCACTCCCATCACTAAACGTTTTCCTCCTTCTTACAGATTCTTACCGTTTTAATGGAAGATGTTGAAACTATCCATCAGGAAAAGGCCATGACTGATGTATGCAGATGAATCAGAGTTTATATTGTTTGGCTGCTGGTGAAGTGTGAGGAGTGTGTAGAGTTAGCTCACGTCTCTAAAGATAGATCACACTACGCCACTTGTGGAGGAGCGTCTAACATCTAATTTAAGCAGGAGAGCAGCTCTGCCACTTCCCTGAAGCTGATAAATGAAGCAAAGCTCAACTATATTCGTGTTTCGGTGGAATTTGAACATTTTCAGGAAGCTTGGGACTAGTTAAAAAAAGAAAACCTCTGAGTTATTCATATTTTATCCTCCTTAAAAACATAAACACCTCCTTTCTCTCCTCTTTATTTTTTAACAGTGATATTACATTAATAATATTGTTGCTTTGGTTCAACTAATGAGCGGATTTACACACGTCTGTTTGCTTGGATTTTCATACAGTCCCTTAATTTGAAGTTAATGCATAAAGTATATTCATTCTAATAATACATAATATAATAATCACATATTAGTTTGGATCCCATTTATTGCAAATGTTTGACATCAACTATTGACCACGTGAAAAAAACAACACAATATGAATTCTTCCAGTCAGTACAGCTTGGTTCAGTTCACAGGATGTGTTGGCCAGTAGAGGGCAGTGTGTGTGTGTGTAGACATGTAGAGGAGGAAACAAGTGAAACGATGTAAACACGAAACAAAACATTCAAATGCACAAAATGATCCCAAAGAGCGTCAGTAACCTTCTATAAGAACAAAGTATATTGTATTGATTTACGTGATGAGAGGCTCAGTCTCAGCCGTGTCTAATTGGTTCTTGTGATTCACGCTTGAGCAGTGACTGATCCGACAGTGACGAGTAAAGAAACGGTTTGTTGATTGATAGATTGATTGATGCACTGTGTGTGATCACAGGCTGTGTGTGATTCCTGGAGATTTGGAAACACACTGATCATCCTTATTCCTGAGAAAAGAGCAATGGAGTTTCTCCTGCAGTATTTGCTAATATTAAACAATAAAAACAATGGAGGTATCTATCAAACTGAAGCGTCGCCTCATCTGATCTGACAGGAGGACACGACAGGAACTATTACGTGTTGGTGATATGGAACATCAGTGATGCAAGAACTTTAAATAACCCAGCGAGAAAGGCTGGTTTTAGCTGCTCCTCCGTGAGGTATCTACAGCAGACGCTTCCTCTCAGCCTCCTGGAAAACACAAACACAAGAAACAACTCTATAGCTGAGAGGAGGAAATGAAGAGGTGATGTCAGACCTGCTGGCGGACACGGTAGGTGTGAATGACATAATGAAAATATGGCAGGGATGAGTCACGAGAACGTACCGGTGGATCTGGGGATCACGCACGTCCTCTTGCACTCCTCCTCCGTGTCGAAGCGGTTCTTGTTGCCGTTGCAGCCTCCATACCAGAACTGGGCACAGGCGTTGGCTTGCTTGTCGTAGTACCAGCGGATGTTATAATCCCGACACGTGCCCTGGTCCAGAGCCAGGCCACAGCGGGGGTCCAAGGGGACGGTCTCTGCAGGAGGACGATGGGGAAACAAATGAAAAAACGTCCAAATAGTGGCGCTGCTAAGTTGTTCTCTTTTGAGGCTACACCTGTTTCCTGACAGCGCTCTGAGGAAGGAGCACATTCTATCAAATCATCCTCATGGCATCAGAAATAATTGGCCTCGCTGCTCCTCACCTACGTGACCTCATTACAGAGCCTGTCAATCACGAAGCACTCATCACAAACCTGGAGGCAGAATATTCACACTCCTCCACTGGAGCTGCTACAGGAAGCTCCTCCACGTCTGAAGGAATGAAAGTGTTCTTCCCAACACACATTCACTTTAGCGGGTTCAGATTTTGACTAATCATGGAAGGATCGTGCATCTCAAGGGTTAAAATAAGTTTCTTTCCATGGATCTTCACTGTCGACACTTGTCACTGGGATGTTATCTCCTCATGATATCATTTCGCTGACAGTTTGTTTTGCAGCCAATTCCCCATTTTTTCCATCTCTAATTATTACTGTGTCACATAATAATTGTTCTGCGGCGGTTTAAGTTAAACATCAGAAGCAACAACCTCAGACCCGAACTTGTGTGGACATCTTCCAGAGTTTGGACATTTTATCAAGAGTCTGGCAGGACAAGTTTTGGAAAATGTCCGGAGCAACAGACTCAGATCATCGCACAGCCCCCCCACCCCGTAACATTTCAAGAAAATGTCCTGACCTCCGTCCAGGTGTAATGAAACACAAATTATTTTACTGATTTAATTAAATCCCTGAGGTTTGAGTGGTTTTGTGTCTGTAGCCTCAGAAACTTCTGCATCATTTGGCAACAGCTTCACTCGTTCATTTTCTTTAATTGATGGTGTTTCTCTTGACTGATGAAACTCTCTGTTGTGGCTGGAATGGATTTGTAAGTGTTTCATGTCGGAGGGTGTTTCAGGTCAGCTGTTAAAAAGAAAACAAGTATAGAAGTATGATAGAGTTTCTGTACCTTTGGGGAGCACCGGCCTTGGGGCAGATACAGATCCACCTGAGGATGATGTAGTTACATTTGTAGAAGATGATGATGATGAAGATGAAGATGATCCTCGCCTCCTGGTGGAATCCCCTCCGAAAGGATCTATTGTTTCACGGTTAAATGTGTCCCCACGCTCTGTTCCCCTGTTTGTTGTTTCAGTGTGCACATGCTGCCCTCTTCCTCCTCCTCCTCCTCCTCCTCCTGCTCCTCCTCCTCCTCCCTGAAACAAGACAACACTGTGAAACACTTTGTCCCTTTTAACAGATATAATATTAAATGAATGTACATTATTATCTTCCGTACATGTGCTGTGCTGGATCCTTTAATGCCGTGTTGTGTGTTGTCCACTCCGCCTCCATGGCTGTGGCTGCTCGTGCCAGTCTGTCGGCCGCTCGCTGCTCCTTCCTCGGTCACAGGCAGGTTTCCATAGCCACCATTGGCGAACTTCCCATTAATGCCATTCCTGTTGCCGTTGTTTCCATAGCCGTTGTAGCCGTTCGTTATTCTGTTGTATATCAGGGCTCCGTTCTCGTCCTCACAGAAACGGCTGACCAGCTTGGATTCCAGAGCTGAGACACATAGACACAGAAAGAGGTCAGAGGCAAAGCTGCAGGATTCCTGTGGTGTCTCTGAATGGGACTTTCCCATTAGCCTCAAATATACTTTATGTCGGCCTGTCACTTTTTATACAGTCATTTGAACAAGGGGGGTGTGGTAATGATAAACACCGACTGTAGAGAAGTCGTCTCACCTGGCAGAGTGTTGAAGTCGTCGATGGGGAACATGTGCTCGCCGTCCGGGTCAGACGCGATCAGGTTCAGCTCTCTGAGGAACTCGGCCTGTGTTGGGTCTGTGGTGTTCACTATCCCCAGAGCAAACATCTCAATGTTGGCGGCATGTGCTTCTCGAACCGCAATATCCAGCTTGACCGGCTCCCGTTTGTCTGTCTGGCCGTCCGTAATCACAATGGCCACTTTGCTGACTCCCGCACGTGAACTGTAGAAGGCTTCCTGTGTGGCCTTACGAATGGCCGTGCCCGTGTTTGTGCCCTCTCCCATGTACGGGATGGTTCCGATGGCCTGCTTGATGTCCTGTTTGGAGACGTAGCGAGCCAGGTTGAACACCAGCTTCGCCTCCAGGCTGTACAGCACCAGGCCGATCCTGGTGGCGTTGCGTCCCACCGTGACCCGGTCGACTAGTGCGCTCACAAAGTTCTTGATGATCTCAAAGTTCTCTGGGCCCACGCTCTCTGAGCTGTCGATGACGAACACCAGCTCCATGGGCCTCTCCTTACACTTGATCCCACATCCTGGAACCACACAATGAGATCATGAGTGAAATGTCACTTTGACAAGGTTCAGTCTGTGGAATCTGATCCAATGATCCACAGATAACATGAGACAGCGGCTCAGTCAATAAACAGTGCAGAAGACGCCTTACCACAGATCTCTCTGATCATTCGGATGATGTCCTCTCTCTGAAACCAACACAGCAACATGCTATGAGCCCATTGATAAACATGAAAATTAATGAAAATGTGTATGAACATATGAGAAGACTCACGGTGAGTCCAGCTTCACCTTTGATACCAGATCGGCCCTAGAAACAGATATTTAAAAAAGAAACAAGAGCAATCTTCCAACATTTCTCAATTTAACAAACAGATATTTGCTCAAACGAGTGATAACGAGTGTCAGAACATTATTCTCTTACATTTTAACCTGTTTTTGCTGCTCACAAAGCAGCTCACAGTCAATCTACAGATAAAAGCCTCACTCACTGTTTGCCCCGGGGTTCCAGGATCTCCCATATCACCTCTGATTCCCTTCAACCCTCTCTCCCCGGCCGAGCCACGGTCCCCCTGCGTGGCAACGTGTCAGTGATCAGAGATGAATACGTACACACAACCCCATGTTCAAAAGTCTAAAACTCACTTTAGCTCCAGGAAAGCCCTCTCCAGGCAGCCCCCTCGGCCCGGTCACACCCTGGGGCCCATGTTCCCCCTGAATCAAACACAGTTCAACTATATCAGTGACAGAAACACAGAGATATAGCAGAATACTAATATATCTAATTACTGACAACAATAAGAGTGTGTAGGGGAGAAAATGAGACTTATTATTCATTGATTATTATAAACAAACCTTTGGCCCTTGAACTCCTTGTCCATGTGGCCCCATTGGCCCCGATGGCCCAGGTCGCCCAGGGTTACCCTGCAAGGAAACATGAGTTTAACTGTACAGCACCACAAACACTGACATGAACAGGATTTGAAAATAAATAAAATGAAAGAGAATATGAATAAATAACCTTCTGCTTTGATTTAAAAGAAGTTTTTTCAGATTCATTATGTGGATGAAACCTGGCTGGTGCTCCTTCATTGTTTTGGTTTCCGACTCTGGGGCCCATGAGCAAACCTGCCCCAGGCGACGTGAGAGGTGTGGACAGATGTAAAATAAATCTTTGAAAAGCCTTTTCTAGAGAATATCATTTACGAGGTGATGATTAACCCTCGTGTATAATACTGAGTCATTTCTGACACCACCATTTTCTCAGCTTTTTTCATTTTGCCTCATATTACGTCATCAGTTGAGTCCTCAATTAAATCCTGCCAGCTGCTGCCCGGCTGTGACAGGGCTCGGTCCTGCAGAAACGCTGGTCTGAAGCCTGCAGGGAATGTGGATGTGATATCTGTGATGGGCACTGAGAGTCGCCTCGTTTTCGACCCGTTAGGCCAAGTGCTTCTCATCAGACACATATGTCTGTGGAGATTCTCGCTCTGCACCGATGTGTCAGAGTGCTGCGGGAAAATCATGATAAATACCTGGAGCAAATGCAGTGGCAGCCTTTGAATATAAGGCCCCTGTGGTGGGCATGTTCAAACAGCAGATGAAGAACAGTTTTTCACTCTGACTGCAGCTAAAACACAATTCTGCAGAGAGTATGACTCAATCATGACCATCTGCTCGCGTGTCAGATGAAATGACTGAAGGCTTCCCTGTGAATACTGTCTCTGTGTTTGCAGAAACAGAATATACAGTTTTTTACGAGTTACAAACATAAATGAAAAGTCAAAACTGAAATCATTTTAGACACAAGAAAAATCTGTATCAAGTACCAGAGGTCCTTGGAGTCCTTCGCCCGGAGGTCCTGGTAAACCAGGCAGCCCCCGGAAACCAATATCCCCCTGCAAAGAGGAAGGAACACAGAAGATATATGACCACCTCCACACTGCACAATCCATAAGCCAAATGAACTCCTATAAATCTTGTTTCCTTTAATTACTTTCCTCTAACAAATGACCAAACCTTTCATAGTAGCTTTCTAATTGATCTTACAGTATCTGACATTTGGTTTGGCTCAGGTTCCAGTTGGAACACACAGAATTACACTTCTACTTTTGGCTTCACATGAAACACAATGAAAATGAAAAGCATCACTTTCTGTCACCACCATGCTCCGACTTGTTAAACATTATTCTGGGTCTCAGAGAACCAAGTCGTCACCTTTGGTCCCGGGACACCCACTCCTTCTTGGCCGGGTTCTCCTGTAAGTCCAGGCAGACCAGGAGGGCCCTAAAGAACACAGGACACTACGTTAGAAGACAGCCATCAGAGTATTCATCTAAATATGTAGAGATTGAGGAGTGGACAGTGAGTGACTGGATCGCTTCCTCACTGTGGGGCCGGGGTAGCCGTCTCCTTTGGGACCAAATGGACCTGCAGGGCCTGAATCTCCACGGTCCCCCTGCAGCACACAGACACAGATAAGTCAATCATTTGACAACAAAACAAACACAAAGACATTGTGAAAGTACAAATGCTGGTTTTGCGATTTTGTGTGCGTCAGCGTAATTAACAAAAATAGAAAAACAGGATGTAACTTTACGTTTACGACCCTTTTTGATCCTTTTTGATCCTTTTTGTCGTCGTCTCTGTTCTCGTGGGAAATGAACTCAGGGGTGAAAATTGCACACTGTGCTGCTAGAACTGCCGCTCATTACGTTTCATTGGATAATAGATTTTCCAAACACAGGCTATGACAACATGCTTGGACTTGTTGGTTGAAAATGAAAACTTCAAGTGTGTGTTTTCATTGTTGTTTATAATGAGCTTCACCTTCGGACCAGGAAGTCCATAGCCATTTTCCCCAACCGGACCAGGAGAACCACTGGGGCCGAGATCACCCTGGAACACATTTTACATTTATTCATCACAAGGTAGAGCCAAATTAAGTGAAATGGTAAATGGTAAATGAACATCCATTCACACATGTTCATTTGCCATTATCCTGCAATTACACACTGTAATGGATGACAATTGTTGCTAATGCCATTAAATACAATAGTTCCATATGAATTTAAACTGTTTCAAGAAATAAACAATGAACATGCCAACTCTTAGAAATATGAAATGTGCATGTAACAGTGAGCCTGTTTCCTAAAGTCCCTGGAGACGCTCCGATGGTAGTCACCTTGGGTCCAACAACGAAACGTCCTTGTGGACCAGGAGGACCCCCCCTGCCTTGTGTTCCTGGTTCTCCCTGAGGAAGAATGATGGAAGTCAAGTTGTTAAACTTATTAACTGAACCATTTATATTCCAACAGACACAGAACAGGGTCTCAGTGACATCTCACCTTTGGTCCTGAGGGTCCAGCAATGCCAGGTGGACCTGTCAAACCTCTTATTCCTCTTTGGCCTTGGTCACCCTTAAAAGATGGAATACAATCAGTGATCACTGTCAGCAGTGGCTTTACTTATCCTGCATAGAGCAGCAGAGGTTTCCTGCAAGACAAGCAAAACAGTGTGCAGGGAATGTCTCTTGTGTATTTTGTACCTTTTCCCCCTGAGTGCCAATCCCAGTTGCCCCCTCTAGGCCCCTGAGACCTGAAGCTCCTGGCTCCCCCTGACGACAGAAACACACGTATGCATTCACTGAACTGACTTGAGTTCACTTATACAGGCTTCATATTGGAGGTAACAACGTCCAAACTACTTTCTGTCCAGGGGCCCCGTCCTCTCCTGGCAGCCCGGGCAGACCCGACGTCCCTGTCGATCCTGGCTCACCCTGGGGACACATTTGTGGATACGTTGACATTTTTAGGTCTAAAAAAAGAATAGACAATTGTTGCTGATGCTAAATTTAGCCACAGTGCTTTGACCGACCTTAGCTCCTGGGTCTCCAGCCCCTCTCTCCCCCGGAGCGCCAACTTCGCCTGGCAACCCTTGGTCTCCCTGTTCAGAAGACAAAATACTTATTATATATTTAACAATGGGCTCAGGGGAGTGGTGACAATTTTCAGGAGCCCCTGAAACAGTATTATTTAATGTGTGTACACACCTTGGATCCAGGCATGCCCTCTCCTTGTGGGCCTCTGCCTCCTAGTGGCCCCCTTGGTCCTTCTACCCCCTGGAAGGATAAACAGATGAAGTGATGAATAAAATAATATTTCTAATAAAAGAAAAAAGCATCTATTGAAAGAATCCATATGAAAATCATTACAGTTTTTATTGACCAAAAGAGTTCTGCTTCATACAAGCTGCAGTGAAGTGAAATGTCCAATAGGGTGAAGGAGTTTAGTAATAACGAGCAGCAGGAGTCACTTTATGAGGAAAGTACTTGCCTTCTCACCCTGTATGCCCAGGCCCGGAAGTCCACGGGGTCCTGGAAGACCTGGAGGTCCAAAATCCCCCTTTAGATAAAAGAATAGATAATAATAACAACTGCATGTTCATGTTGAAAGCTTGACAGAGAATCATACTCACATTCCAGTGATTTACTGCGTGTGGAAAGCACCTGTTTCCTTTGCCAACATTCTGTGTGTTTCCTTATGGCTCAGTAATGAATATGTGCTGTTTATTGTACAGCATGAGTACTTTCACACAGTAAAATCTTTATATACACATAACTCAATTTACGTGTTTCAATACTTGCATCTGTCACAAGCAGCAGCGACATTGTAAAAAAATGTGGTTTGTCATTACCACGTGAAAACATTGCAATTATCCCGATGAACTTCCACTCGCAGCTACAATAGAACTGTCATCACAATGCTTGGCAAGTATTTTAACAGACCCATATTTTCTCTGGGAGACGGATTCATTCACTTCTCAATGTTCACGTCATCTTCCAATGACATTAGAGGAATGACGAAACATTAAATCAAATTTTTTACTCTCCCAGTCAAGTCCCTGTCAGCTGGACCTTGATTCATCACCTGTAGATTGTGACCTCCTATATAACACAGAGCTGAAAGCGTTCATTGGTGATTCTGCCAAATGTTTGGCCTTCTTCACAACAACACTCGAGCTTTGTCCTTGTGCCAGTGTGAAGGCCTTTCAATGAGGTGTCTTATTCACAGCCACTCTGTTCTACCTTGTCTCCTTTAATTCCAGCGCCCGGCTGTCCTCTGGGCCCTCGTGGCCCATCCAGGCCTCGCTCTCCCTGTGAAGACACAGAAAGGTTTCACCAATTGGAAGAGAAGAAAATCTGAAATCCTGAATGTAAGAATGTAATCACAGTCACAGCATCACCGGAGAAAGGTGAGGAATCAGCAACAATCATTATTAGGACTTCGGCGCAAAGCATGTTCACAGATGAGGAAGTTTAATTCACATTACGCAGCAAAAAGCAATAAGGTTTGGTCCATGTCCCATGCATTAACACGGAGGAGGCTGGGTTAGTGACCTATACTGCACCAGCCACCAGATGTCAATGGGGATGTTTAGGCTTCACTTTTGGGAAACTGTCATTGTTATTTACAGTCTCTGGTTTTAACTCGGTCTCGCTGTAGGTGTGTGGTTGTTACGTACTCAGTGTGTTTAACTGGGCCAAAAGCCTGAGGCATATCTGCATGATAGTTTTTGTACAGAGGGAGAACAAGTAGCGGTGAGTTCTCAGTGGTTTATTGACTAATTCATGAATTCCTAATTAAGAATAATTATTAAAATATGATTCCAGGCAAAGTTTCACGCTGCATCTGTCTTCAAGTGTCTGGAGAGGATCCACAGAATAGAAAACATAAAAAGCAGGTATGGAAATATAGTGAGGAATTAGATCAGTTAACAGTAAGTAGAATAAAAAATGCAGAAACGTCTCATGTCCCTGTAGAAAATTCCCCCGTCTTCAAAGGTCACACAAGGACGACAGAAATTCAGCGTTAGACACAGGAGTTTGTTTGTTATCTTCACAAACTATAGATTTATTGTCCTCACTCTGTGATGCCTCACTTTGGCTCACACACCCAGGTGCTAATGATGTGGAAACAAGGATAATACTGCTGACGAGCTCCTGTTAGTCTGGAGCTTGTCGACACATGTCATGCGAGGAACACTGCTTTGGAGCAAGAACCCCATCTGCGGTCACATTTCATGCTGAGGGGAAAAACAAGCACCCCCGAGGCCAATCTTTAACGGTGGGGGGTGGGGGGGAGGGGGGGGTGCACCTCCACCTGTTCAAGGGTGAAAACGAGCTGTTACCATCCCCACGAGGAAAGTCGAGAAATGATAAATTGGATGAAGGCCTGGAACGAGTGGAGAGAATAAGAATGGAACCTGAATTCAAGTTACTGCGTCTAACTGTTGATACTGTAAGAAAGCCAGCAAGTGATTAGGTTCCTCATGACCTAAAGGAATTCCACTGACTTAATCACACTTCATTTTACCGTCTGCATTGATCAAACAACAAAAGGGTTTTGTCTGATTTACAGATGATACTGATAAAACCTACAAAGTAATCTGTCTTCGCTCTGTGACGCCACTCACAAAGAAGTTATAGATTTAAGTAATTTCATTATTAATTGATGTAACTGTCTGATAACCCACATGAATGTTTGTTTCAGAACCTCTTCACGAAACAAATGACACTTTGATGGGGAAAGATTGTGTCCTAATTGCAGAATGGAAACTGCACTTGTGTTTCCAGTCTCATCTCTGGAACCTCTGCCCATGTGCACCTGTGTGGGAGTGTCTATATGTGTGTATGTGTCTGTGTGTGTGTGTGTGTACATCCTGAGAAGACACAGACGCACAAACTCATTCTTTCCTCTCTGTCATGTCTCGAGGTGTCCTGGCTCTTTTCATGTATTGTTGCCACATCCACTCAGTGCTGGTCTGTGCTCGTGTCCTCTACTGGGGACGATCAATGGACCAGGTCACCCCATGAGGTAATGGGAGCCGTGCTGCACTGCTCTATGTGAATTTATGAAACCTCTGTGTTGTCAGCCATTGTAACTGTACACGTTGACAATTTCCTTTCATGACGACCTTGCAATCTGGAGCCCAGATGAGGCCTTTGAGCAGGTCAGTGGGTTGGTGGGTGAAGTGAGAATGTAATGCATGAAAATGGGGTCAAGAGGGCTCAAAGGTTTTAGTGCATGCGCATGACGCATAAAAGACATGAACCCTAACTCACCTTTGGGCCAGGGAGACCTTCTCCCAGTGGTCCTCTCTCACCTTGGATTCCCTGTTGCCCTGGAGGTCCCTGATTTAAAACAAAAGATAGATATATCAATAATGGGGAACATAGAACTAACTAGCTTCACCCATTGCAGCACAACAACAACGCTGCTCCTGTGTCTTCTACATGGAAGACAAGGACGTTGCCTGGCACATGCAGCATTACCCTCAGTCTCACTGCTGGCATCTTACTCACCGGTGGTCCCGACTCGCCAAGCCCTGGAGGACCGGGGAGCCCTAGTTGCCCCTGGAAACCAACATCACCCTGTGGAGTAGAGAGAATGAGAGAGGTGCACAACCATGTGTGAGGTGGATTATTATGTTTTCATGACATAATTTTCCAAAACAATAGGGTGGCAGAGTTCACCTTGGATCCCGGAAGGCCGATCCCAGTTTCCCCTTGGATTCCAGGTGGCCCAAGAAGTCCCCTTTCCCCCTATAAAGACAGGCAGGGACAGACGTGGGCAAGTACACACAGAGATGCATGGAGAGCAGCAGTAGCTGTGTTCATCTGATTCTTGGCTTCATTTTGATAAAGGTGACAACATTAGAACTGCCCCCGTTCTTCTACTTTCTTCCGCTCCACACTTACATAAACTACCTTTCCTTCCTGTAATTTTCAACTATTTTTAAAGGTGGTTGGAAACATAATATAGGTCCTTTCATTCCTTCAAGACTTTATTGTTAAAAAATGCAATTATTTCCAGAGAAGCTATAAATCACAGCCACGGTGTGCAGCAGTCGGGCACTTTAAGGCACGCAGAGAGGGTGTGGAATTGTTCGTAGGTGCATACCGACACGTTCTTTCAGGCAGGTTGGGACAATGTTTAAAGCCAGACATTAGTCTGCCATTCAAGTGATATAGGATGACAGCCAGACAATCAACTTGAACATTCTTCCAAAATAATTAAGGAGGGAACACTTGGTGGGGAGTGTGCGCTCATGGCAGAATTGGCAGTTATAAAATGGGAGAAGGGGCTGAAAATGTAAGGCCAGACAAATAGGCTGACAGGGTAATAACAGATGAGGTACTTCAGAAAGGTTTCAAAATGTTTCACTGGGGATGGATCATAACTCACAAGTATCTGTTTAAATATATGGTCAAGCAATTAGTTTGTAGGGCTACTTAACATTTGTGATATTATTTATGTGATGATCGACTCAAATTAAATGTCAACTTCCTGAGTAATGTTATTGTGAGAAAAACTCAGCAGAGAGAACACTTTAATATGTCACAGGTATTTTTTACCACTTAATTCCACACTTTTAATTCGTCACCTCTCTCAGGTGCCACTGTTTTTCATTATCTTTGAGGTTTTTACGTTTTTTCACACAGCTATAAAAGGGACTTAATTCAACCCAGACTGGAAAAGAGTTGCATCCAACAAAAAAACAATATTCTTCAGATATGCATCTGGTTTGGAGGTTGTAGGTCAGCTTTAATCAACGGACATGGACAGGAGAAGGGGAAACACACGTAGGAAACTCTGACTCACTATCTTCTGTACACACCTCATACATATTCAACACTGACTTCAAAAGCATCAAACAGAGGAATACTTACTTTTTTACCCATCGCACCTTCAGGTCCGATATCACCATGTGGACCAGGCAAACCCTGAAGTGTAAACAAGTGTTACACTGCAGAGCAAGTATTTGAAATAATACTGGCACAAATGATGCAGGTCTGTCAATCTTTCAAACATTTCTTTGCAGGCTGCAGCCGTGTTTATTGTAGTATTATGGCCACTTAAAGGGAAAAAACATCTGCCAAAGTCTGCTTGTGCCAGCTGCCATTTCAGCTGTGAATCACTCACCCATTGTTTAAAAAAGTTCAGTTACTGAATCTTATTGTGAACTGTTTATGTGCTCTGCTAGAATGGAAAGCTTGACAGGTGTCAAATGTCAGTCAACTGGAATTGATGCTAAATGGAAGGTAGATTTCACCTGAGGACCACGGTTTCCTCTTGGGCCAACATTTCCTTCAGGACCCTGGAAAAGAGAAGAAATTAAATTGAGTCCATGATGATCACAAACAATACTTTCATCTTTAAGTGGTTCTCTTAGGGTTTAGTGATAATGTGATCAATACAGATATAGATTGAAATGGTATGGAGGATTAACTTTAGTCATAAAACAATATTTCACTTCATAAATAAATGTTATCACCTCATAATGTCTTACTGTGTATTTATTTATTATGAAAAGTGAGATTGTGCAGATCCATAGACTGAATATAAAGATGGATGGGACGTGTACCAAACTCAAGTCAACATAAAACAGGGTTAAAGGGTCACGTACTCTGTCTCCTTTAATTCCAGGTGTCCCACACTCCCCTCTCTCCCCCTGTAAGAGAACAAAAACACTTTATAAATATAGTTTCATACTTTCTATTTACCAGTTTACACCAGCGTGCAATTTCCAACTGGTTATCTTGGAGTAATGAGTTTTAATATCCCAGGAAGGATCTGGTTAGCCAAGACTAATAATATAAGATTCATGTAATACAGATTTTGTGGGTTAAATTCCTTCAAAGGGAAAGAACCTAGAAATACTTGTAGACATTACAAACACATGTAAGAAGGAGAACAAGCTGCTGTGATGATTGTGTGTTTAATCTCTGTCATAGCATCTGGAAAACATAATAATTCTTCATTTTCTCTCCCAGCTTCAGCGTGGGAATTCTACACTTTGACAAATCATCTGCAGGTATTGAGAGAATCTACAGTAAAATCCATACAATACCTGCTCTCCTTTGTATCCTGATTTCCCCTGTGAATACAAAACAGTCATGTTAAGTCAGGAGGAGACAAGCAGCAACCAAAACACAGACCACATGAGACCTGTCTGTGGAACATGATTTTAATTTGTACTCTGCACTTGACAACTTATCAACCACTTGATCTCACCTCTGTTCCTTCACGACCTGGAAGTCCACTGAGACCACCCTCACCCTAAGAAAAACAGGGATTCTAGTTTAATCAGGAAATATATTATATATCTGGCAGCAGATTTGAATTATGCAGTTTGATTTAAAAATAACTGGTGGTTAATGAGCAGGCATCACCTTCTGTCCTTTTGAACCATTACTTCCGTCTTCTCCAGGACGGCCCTTCTTCCCCTGTGAGGAGAAGGATTTAAGTTATGAAACATTAAGAAAACTGGAGCACATCTGACTGATGCTTTGGTGAATTTGTACCATCTTCCGTTTAGTTGGGTAAATAAAACAGCTCACGTAGATAACCTTGACAATCTGAGCCTCAAATACAACCTCAATCCAATAAGCCTCCTCAGTTTCAGTCAGTTTTGACTCCACGTGGGGAGGAATCGAACATAAGCCGCTGCCATGGAGAAGAAGCCAGTGGAAGGTGCAAACCGGAGCGGCAGCGGATTCAGAATGTCTTTGAACAGTGTGATGCTAAAATGCAACTTACAACCTGGTTCAAAGATGCAAGACAGTGAATATATCCCAAAATGTCAAACTACTCTTTACAGTAAGCTCAGCTGCTTCGTGCTCAGCAGTGAAAGAGCTCCTCTTGTTCTCCATGCATCATGAAAACAATATATCTGATGTCCATCTTGGATAAAGGCCACAGAGTTTGGGAGCCGAGTAACTGTCTGGCTCTTCTCTGTTATAATGCATGTGTGGTGTGGACTGTGAATGTTCTCATCTTTCAAGTAAGCCCCTCTCTGCATGTCTGTCAGCATCCACTGCTTTCGTCACTGCTGCCCCTGATGTAAAACAGCTTTTGTTCAGAGCATTAGGTTCAAGGGGGTAATTACTCGCTTCTCATCCAGCGAAAATACATCAAAGCTAAACCGCTACGTCTAATTGTGCTCGAGCTTCTCAGTCACGACAAGGCATTGGCAGGCGAAGAAAGTCATGCATGTAACTTCTTCTTCTTCTGCATGTGTCCTCACACAATCCCCAGTGGGTTGTTTCATGATTCCTCTGACTTCCCATGTAAATCCTGTGTGTGTTAAGGCCTGCTCTCACTAAACTGTTCCAGGAATGTGAGACATTTGCTTTACTTTCATTGCTGCAGAGAAGTGAACAAATATTTAAAATTCAACTGCTGAATTTGAATTGAATTGCTTATTTTTTACTCATACAATCATTTCTCATTTATCAATAATCATTTATTTCAAAATGGAGAATAATCTGGGTTAACAGACATAGTGGCTTAACTCCTCTGTTGTCACTGTGTCCCTGACACTCATGGTTATCGCTTGTTGGACCAGATTACTGACATGTTTACTTGTTAAGTAAATACAATGATGTTAGTTGTGTCAGCTAACTGGCTCAATGTGGTATCAGCTGAACTTCCTGTCTTATGAGGCAGGGGACGATTTCTAACTTCCTCTAACTTATCTCTTTCCTGTTTACCAGTGAACATATGAATTCTGGGTAAGACAAATACTTACAGGAGGGCCGCCGGGGCCCCTCTCTCCCTTGTCGCATGCACACGTGCTTGGGGCCAGGGGACACTTCAAACACAGGTGAGAGTCAGACAGGCCTCACAGAGACACAAATCCAGATATGTGCGGAGAGACAGCAGTCTTGAGACTTACCCCTTCATCTGCCAGAGCCGTCTGTAGAGCAAGAAACACAACAACGTCAAGCTCCATATTGTTGATGAACAGAAACATGACGTGAGCCCATCTTTTATTGTGATGTGAAAGTTACATGATTGTGACTAGAGCTGCTATACATCCAATCAAACTTGTTCACTTCGATGCTAAATCAAATGGCCTTGTGTGAATGGACTGGGATCCTGCACTAACTCTTGTAGCAGACGGATCTCGCCGGAGCCCTGGTTTTTACCCCGGTGGTTGCTTTCCTCTTCAAAGCAGACCACATTCTTTACACAAGGGGGAATGTTCCATATTCCACTGAGACTAAATACAAACCACATGCAATGTTCAGTAAAATAGCCTGAGCATCCTGGGGTGTCTGAAGACAACAGACAGTCTGTCCATTCCTGGAGGATGGAGAAATGCAGTCGAGGGCTACGACCATAGATAAAAGACAGCTTCCTCGTCTCAGGGACGGAGACTCATGCTTATGACATACAGATGCTGCCTGTACAAAGGAATGATGAACGTCTGAGTGAAGCTGCTGCGGCTGGGTCCTGCATGCCAGCACAGTGCAGTCTGTCTGCTGCAGTGATGGTTTTCTATTAAGTTTTCCCTTATCATGTAGGTTTGTACCACCTGTGTCAACATGAAGCCTGACTTTCAACTTGCTGCTCACACAATGTAGCGTGCATACATGTTCTCCTTGGGTTTGTGTACTTAATGCACCCAATTTTCACACACAAGAGTTTAAATTCAAAGCATGTGTTACAGCCAACAGCTCGGTTGTGTGGGCAGCACATGTTCGAGTTATCTTTGGGGAAATTTATTACCAGTACAGAGGAAGAATTGAAAATAACAATTACATTTGTCTTCGTCACTCTCTGTGTGCGGCTGAAGAAGAATTTCATAGCTTTACATTCGATTCTTGTGTTGATTTGGGTGATGAGAGCTTAACTAACCCTTTGGCCTAGTGGGTTGCATGGAGAGGTCAAAGAAACTTTAATCATTTGACAGATATCTGTCTCCATAATAAAGTTTTGGAAGCTTCCTGTCATAATTTTCTATCCTCTGGTAAAAAGCAATTATCAAACATACATGGAATTCCTCTGCCGAACAAATGTAGACACCTTAATGTGAAAAAAATTATTATACAGAATTCAGGTCTGAACATGTGATGTTCACCAAAAAATGTATATTTATCGCTGTCATCTACCTTTAATGAAAATGTATTTAGAGGGATTTACACAATCTTGCAAGTAAGTGAGTCGAGACCCACTTAAAGCAAGAATTGTTGATGTGAGTGATAAATCCTGAAGCACATTATTCTTATTAACAGTAGCAGCATAGATAAGAGTTATCAGTTTGGCAAACTTGACTCAGTAATTGTTTATGCAACAACTATAAGCCACCAGATCAGACTTGTATAACATTAAGAAACTAAAAGCTGACTTTGAATGGACTCTTCATGCAGTGGCAGATTGAGATAGGTGTGACACTGGCAACTGCCCAGGGCGGCATCTTGCCTGGGGTGGCGGCCCGGCGACACGGGTGAATGTTTACTCTCAGGCGATCAGTTTTCTATCGCTCATTGACATGTCACTTCGATGTCAACATGTGGGTCAACAAACCTTGTTGGAGTGGGCGCCCTAGTTCTAGTTTGTGAGCTAGGGGACAATGGGAGGGGGCAGGGGTAGGTTGACCTCAGGTCCCTCCACTGAAAGCCAGGGGGGGAGAATCTAGAACACCAAACTTTGTTGGGCATTCAAGATACAACTGCCACTACCTCTACTTTTACATGCAATTTGACACCAAAGCTTGTTTTTACTCACAATCTCCTTAATGACTTTCTCCACAATGCCTCTGTCCTGCAGGTTGTGAAGGTAGCGGGAGGCGGGGGAGCTAGCAACCATCTGCAGCTTTTTTATGTTGGCTGCCTCATTGGCTTCGGGTGTGATGCCTATGGTGAAGAAACGCACACCCTGGTTCTTGGCATCAGCCAGAGCTGAAAATATGTCTGGATTCCTGGGGTTTGAGACGCCGTCGAAGAGCAGGATGGCCACCTTGATGCTGCTGACGTCCGACTCCTCCAGGTAGATGCGGGTGAGGTTGGTGATAGCGTAGGTTGTGTAGGTGCCATGACCGATGTACACGATTGGAGCGAGTCGGGCCTTGAAGTCCTCGATTCCTCTCCACTGTTTAAAGGTCTGCTCTATGATAACATGGCTGCTGTACTGAAGGAGCGCTGCACGGGACGTGAGGCTGCGGCCAGTCTGCAGCCGGAGGCCCTGCAGTCGGGTCATCACGTCCAAGGCGAAGACCTTCTCCTGGGCATGGTTGTCCTTGGCGCTCTCTGAGCTGTCAATCAGGAAGGCTAACTCCAATCCACAGTTCTCATCATTGAGCGCTTGAGAGGAAAGAGGAGTTGCACATTTGTGATCACGTAAACCTTCTGGCATGAGAATGGTTTCCATCCACACATCTGACTAACTGATGAGTTCACTACACACAGTGTTCTGTCGCTAAACTGATATAATAGGAAACCACTACTCTCATATCCAGCTAAACACAAAGACCCAACTCATATCATCATAGCCAAACATATTTTCTCAGTCAGGGGGACATTTTATCTGCAGAGCCAGAGGAGCTAAAGGTGATTTACTGACCACTTAGGCTTTCATGAATGTGACATATCATTTTGAAGTGGGAATAAAAGTAACTGAACTTGCTGCAGCAACCTTCAGTAATGGAAGGAGGTTGCAGATCTAATATAGGCTGAGGATAAATCACATTAATCTTCATGGAAATATGTCACAGGGAGAATGTGCCTGGGGAAACAGGATTCTGAGCGAGTGTAACATTTGGGTAGCAGAGCGCTGAGTAGTCACACAGGAGATGAATGGTTCTGAGAAGCCTGAGAGATATGATCAGTCCACGTGCATCTTTCAGTCCTCGTTGAGTTTCATGTTCTATTTATTCTCCTTTTTTACACAGATTGAAATTCTGCACTTTTTTCTAAATAACAAAACAACAACTTTAAGGTTCTGCAGAGTATTTCAGACTTACATTTGGATTTTTTTTCTGGTATGGAGTTGGATGGATATAGTTTGTTCTTTTTCTTGATAGTCACCACCTCTTCTTCATAGTCTTCGTCATATTCCTGTGCCCAAAGACCCTGAAGTCCCCCCAGCACCAGGAGCCAGAGCAGTGAGGGGACCATGATTCCCCTAAGAGATAAAGAAAAGACAGAGATGGATTAAAAAAAAATACCCAGACAAGTCCTCACATTTTATTACCCTCTGCAAAACCTGCACCTACTCAGAGAACAAGCTTTAACAAGCTTGCATATTGGAGACTAAGGCATGCATAACTCACAATGTTGCTGACTTAGGTCTCCAATGTGATCAGCTCTGAATAGCTCTCCTGGCTGTGAAGGAATTCAGACAGAAAGTGCAAACAGGCAGGCGAGGTTCTTCATTCAAAGTTAGTTTGCTTCCATGTGCCGAGCGTCAAAGTTATCGAGAGTCTGAGGTCAAGGGAAGAGGCTGCTCAGTGGAGGCAGCAGCAGCAGAGTGTAGTCAGAGGTTTGGGCTGGATCCTGGTTCTCATAAGTGGAGCCATTCTGCGCTCGCAGTAAATGAAAGGAAGGCCAGCCCTTTTTAAAGATCACTCCCATTTTGGGGCAGAGTGTGGGAGAAATCACTTGACAAGACAGAGCCCCCAACACACACACACACACACAACCTTTGTTGGGCACTTTATCACCATATTGCATATTTACAGTTTGTATTGAGATCAGATTCATACAGATCATTATCTAGCTCTGCATCAGACTGCACCTGTTCAGAGATATTAGGTATTTTTTGTGTATTATTTGGAGTTTGAATGTTTGAATTGTCGAAAAATGTTAAAGAAAAGTTAAAAGAAATCCATAATCTGCAAAATCCTGCTAACAGCCAGACAAATGGCAATGAAAGCATTCCTTCGTATATAGAGGAGGTAATAAAATCTATCTGAACTGTGTTCTTCATTTAATCTGGACACAGATAAAACAGCTCCAACAATTTCCTCATGAACAGCAGCCAGGCACACCACCGAGATGTTGCCAGACTCCACAGTGTACAGAGACCAAAACCCTGGTTTCACTGATTGACACAGGGTGGAAACTGAGAGTCACAGCAACTACACCTGAAATTATTTTTACCTTTCTGTGCAAGTATCCAAACAAGAAGTGTTCACACATTTGGGATTCACTCAGCTCAATCAGTTGGTAGCACCTGCAAGGATTCAAGAGATCCGGTGTAAAGGAAGTGAACAGAGCCTTTTCCTTCCTTGTTTTGTGTATTTTTAATATAAGGCAGAGTCAGGCTGTTTCCCCTGCTTTCCTTTACACTCAGCTAAGATACCCAACTCAGCTCCATACTTTTTGCAGATAATTCAGAAGAGTGCATATCTCTCTGCCAAGATCCAGCTGCATCAAAGAGAACAAATTCATATCTCTCCTCCTTTATTTTCATCAAGATCTGTGAATTATTACCTGGGAAATCGGCTAAAATGCTTTCATGCAATTAATGTTACAGAATGTGCCAAACTTTAATTACTTCTTTCTTGGCCCATGTCCCATCTTTCCACCAAGTTTCAAGAAAATCAGTTCTGTGTAATCCTGCTAAAAGGAAGCAATGAAAACACAAGCTCCTGAACAATATGTAAGTCAATCACCTCAGGTTTCAGCTCCTGGTTGTATCTCTGCCTGGCAGCTAATTTTCCTGCAGGTAAACTTGTGAACTTTGCCACTTGGGGGCAACAGTAACAAGCTGTGAAATCAACACTGACACATTTGATATAGTGAACTTATAAAGAACCAACACTGACGATATGCAGCAACATTCATATGGATTGTTCGTATCTCTCTTTGTTCTGCACCAAATATCTGGCTCCTGCAAACTGCTGCTCTGCTGTTTGGTGCAGGGCAACTTTAGCTTTTTCTTTAGGCTAAAAACAAATATAGTTATGGGCCATGACACTGCAGTCCAGCCAAGTGGGTGATGAAGCATCTCTGTGGGTGCATCACTACAAACAACACTGTTCACATTACACATCAATTACACATCCATGTCTTTTTGGCTTTGCCCTCAGAGTGATCCGGACACATGGAAAACTTTGGATTGGAGATTTCATACCTTGAGGCAACACACCTTGCAAGAGCTGCATTCCATGATTCACCTGTGAAAACAACCAGAGCAGTCACTTGTTATTTGTTCACTGATTTACTGTAAACATGACAGATGCTGTTTGTGTTAAAGGTAGAGCCACCGGAGCATTTAGAGCCAAGTCATGTTGCTCAGAGATCAAGCATCTACCCAGAATGCATTTATTTTATATCCTGTCCACCTGAAGTCAGATTCTGAACATTAACCCGAGGTGAAGTTTCTTTTCTTCAAAGGGGGATGTAACAGGTTGTAACCGTGCGTTTCTTTTGAATCAATCCACTTTTTATTGAAACCTGGTGCATTTCCTTTTTTAGCACCAAAGAAAAGCCTCATAACTCCTTATTCTTATCATTATCATTCCTGTAGTCCTAAGTCCCGTGAGATGGTCTGCAACCATAAAAGCTGGAGCTGGGATCACATAACTCTACAACAGGGATGACAATGTGTGTTTTTACGGCCTGCTGCGTTACTGAAAGCGAGGGCAGGTGAGCTGTCAGTCAAGAATGCTCCCAGTGAAAGATGGAGCAGCTTAGACCCGGTTCAGCTCCCTCTCCTTCATGTGGCATGTTGATTAAGCAAAGCAAGAACAATCTGTAATATTTATCTTAACCGCAGTGTCTGTTTTGATCTAGTCTGCAGTGCGACGTAGGTGAAATGATCACGGTCAAAAAACACAACTTATCTAACTCTCTAATTCTTAAATAATGAGCCTACACGTTGGCCCTACTGCATTGTGGGAGTCTGTGATATTCAATCAGTGAGTATGTGGGAATAAATGACCCAAACCCAACATAAACCAGCACAGTGATGTTCTGAGAAGCTGCACATGCCATTAAAAGACAATCAATAAGGAGCAATAAGGTGATTTTGTTGTCGTTGTGCATTTGAATTTTTATATGCAAGTACTTTCCCTGGAAAATGTGGCATGAGGAGAGGAGGGGAAACCAAACAAGAGTCATTCTGTCTTTGAAGACGTTGCAGAAACCACCACTTAACTCTTTGATATTCCTTAAACCCCTCCAGGTATCTTTCCTATGACATTTGGCTTAACCACTGTTGTTACTAGATAATGTTCATGTTCTTAAGCGGCACAGAGAACATGAATAACACCTGATCTTCAGTGGAGTGGGCAGCAACACCATGTGTTACCATTATGGACAGCAGCATGTCTCAGGGCACTTTCCCTGTTTTCTGACTTTCTGACTTGCAAATTGGAAATCTCTGGACATTCTCCGGAGTGGCTGCATGTGTGAATACAAACGTCAAGACAGTCCCAAGTAGGATGAAGGAGGACTTTGGAGAAACTGACATAGACCTTTCACAGGTGGAGCATTTGTTTCTGAAATATTTCCCCAAAAAGTTATTTTTGTGGATCCAGAGCAATTTCCACAGGTTTGTTCATAATGTGGGTCATCAAACTTTTCTTGAGGCAAATGAGACCAAACTAGGCTCCACTGCACTGGATCATTCAAGGGAACGTGTTGATTCTTGTATAACTTGGCCTTGCACACTGTTGTGAGATCATTTTACTTAATCATTGTAGCTACAGTAACAGCAGCTCAACACAATCACAACCTGTCTAAACACAGAGAAACATGCATATACAAATACATACAAACTTTAAGGACACACTATCAAATGACCTCGCCAGTGCTTAAATTGTGCTTGCTGGGTTTTCCCTTTCCGTTTGTGTGTCACAGCTGTTTCTGCTTGTGAAAGTTCTGCTCACTTCCTAACGCCTTGTTTGCATTTCTGGCTTTTTCTCTGAAGCATGCAACATGCTCACCTCCTGAAGGGGAAATGCTTTGATTGTGACAAATCAAAAAATGTCTGAAGTGTTTCAGACACAGCATGCAGGAATGTTGGCTGTGAGATAAATAATGAGAATTTTGAAACTTGAAAAAGGATTTTTGCCATTAGGTGACATTCAGAGGTGTTGACTTATCGAGTAAATATATAGTATGCACTTGCACGACAAACCACAGTAGCCTAGCAACATAAAGTATTCCCAGCCGTCACTCATCAGACTTTACTTTGCATATGAAGCCCAATTCAAATATGTGCTGTGTTTCCACAGACAAATACAGACGAGTAAAGATGCGTCTGTGCCTGCAGAGAGTCCGATAGTCGTCTGAGGGGAGAAGGATTTCAAGTATTGTTCAATCAGAGTAATATCCAAAACTGTACGAGGGTTTTAAACACAGTATTTAAAGTAATATTTCATGTTTTTAGGTTTTACTATACAATCACATTATAATATTTTACTTTACGATCACCCTTTTATGTTTTACTATAATATACTTTATACTTTGACTTAGTCTATACTAAATATTATATTCCTTCATATATTATTTAGTTTTTTCACACTAAATTGGACTGCCATGGTAAATTATATAGTATTACGCAGACTACTGTGCAAAGGATTGGTTTTGTAAGTTAAATCAAAGTTTCTTTTGAGCCCTGCCTGTGTTGAAGGGTTGAAAAGTAACACAATACACGACTCTGTCATCTGCATCTGCTCAAGGACACTGTACAGAGATATATATTTTATGCTATGGTTTAACAAAGGCTTTGACACATGCATGATTTAAGGCTTCCACACATGCGTGATTTAAGGCTTCCAAAATGAAAAAGCATTCCATGTGTGCCACACATGTTCCTACACCTGCACAGAACCCACCTACACGTCCTGTCTCTTTTGGTACAGCAGCACCCTCTGCTGTCCATATCATGGAGTCACATCTCTGGCTTACGTCTGAGCTGCTTCCCAGTTCCACACTAAATACTGACATTGTACACAACTTCTATTAATATCTATTCATTATCATAGCCTATTGTTAAATACTGTATATAAGAAATTAATTAAATGGACTGTTTGTAGTTTGACTTCTCACCACAAAAAGCACAGGAGCAACTGCTGACTTTCCCCATGTCTCTGTTCCATGAAGCCTCTTTACAGATCTATCATGTACAACACAACAGCACCGACCCTGGATCACCTCAATGCAATACACCAAGTACCTCAGTCAGTAAATGTACTTAGGTTCCACCACTGACTTCCTTTTGTCAGAGAGTCAACTCGTGGAGATGAATGAATAAAGATAATGATGAATAGAATTAGGAGTTTTACAGTTTGGGATCCATGAAGTACACAAAGACACACAACCCCCCACCAACCTCCCTACATGTCTGTCTGTCTGTCACCATGCATCTTATAACTACAGACATGTCTATCTGCCAACCTCCCTACATGTCTGTGTGTCTGTCTTAGGCTCTGTGAACGTGCATCTTATCACCATGGACATTTTGCAGATTATCTCTGGTGCCAGTGACCCAGACAAAGTCGTCCAGACTTGGAGAACAAATCAAGTCAATGCAGCAGAACACACCCTCCTCCTCCCAGTGGATTCTGGGACATTGTGTCCACATGCTGTAGAAAGTGGCAGCTGGACAGGGAGAAGCTGTCCATCAGGTAGAAGACTTGTGAAGAGGAAGAACAACCTCTACTTGGTCACTTTGAGCACAGACTGTGACAGGGCTCTAATCTGTGGAGGGCACAGTGTCAGCTGGCTCAACGCCACATCTGCGCATGCTCAGTCTGCCCCTTGACGTCGCACGCATGCGCAGTTCGCCCCAGCGCGCATTCATTATAAAGCCCCAAATTGCTCCGTCTCTTTCCACCTTCAGCCATTTTGACCATGTTAGGAGCCGTAGGACGCTGCTGCACCGGGGCTCTGCAGGCTCTCAAGCCTGGGGTCCAGCCCCTCAAGGCCCTCGTCGGATCCCCGGCCGTCCTTTCACGTAAGTCCCTGCATGCGTGGTGCTTCGTATCCGGAGAGAAGTCTGTAATTTGGGCGCTTGTCACGAGAGGGCAGGGACGGTGCTAACGTTAGCTGCTGCTAGCAACACGCTGGCTGCAGCGGCGCAGCAGGCCCGAGTCGGGAAACGTCAAAAAGATAAGATATAAAGAAAGAACACCAACACATGAAGGTGTCACACGTGTCCACACGTGCTCCTGGTCATACATGACATGCAACATACATGACCAGGCTGTGTCTTTACCCTGCGAGCTGCAATGACCTTTGTGTAATGACATGTGAGCATAGCACAGCCTGCTAGCTTAGCTCTGACGTCCTGCCAGGATCCTGCTGGAAGATTAGCAACTTGAGCAAAGACGTGTTCTCAGCACAGATCCAGTTAGTTTGTGTAGAAGAAGATCCGGAACATGACAAAGTGTCACACACTGTTCACTGCGATGTCCTCTGCTGGAAGCACCGCTAGCTAGTAACATTAGCAACGGTATCTCCAAGAACCCTTCATTCATCCCTGCGTCATTAGGGTGTTTTTTCCTCTGGGATCCAGCTTGAAGGAGTCAAATTAACATTGTTTTTAAACCTTCATGTTTCACTTGTATTAACGCTGAGTCGTTCTCCAGGTGTTAGCATTAACTTGACATTGAGGCGAAGCGGTCACACGCGCAGTTCGTTAACACCTTCATTAAGGGTAGTAAACACTAAATCCACTGAATGTGTGTTTACTCCACAGGCAGAGACTATGTCGCTCCAGCTGCAGCTGCCAGTGTCGCCACCGGCCGCATCGTGGCTGTCATTGGTGCTGTGGTGGACGTCCAGTTCGATGAGGGGCTCCCCCCCATCCTCAACGCCCTGGAGGTCAGCGGCAGAGAGGCCAGGCTCGTCCTGGAGGTGGCTCAGCATCTTGGTGAGCTGCCTGGATTCCCCCCCCTGCAGAGAGATGAGACCTGTCCTGTGCACTGACTTGTCATGTTGTGTGTTTAGGGGAGAGCACGGTGCGCACCATTGCTATGGATGGAACTGAAGGTCTGGTCCGTGGACAGCAGGTCCTGGACACCGGGGCCCCCATCAGAATCCCTGTGGGTCCAGAGACCTTGGGCAGGATCATGAATGTCATCGGAGAGCCAATCGACGAGAGGGGTCCCATCTCCACCAAGCAGTGAGTTCACTTTGAAAATGTGATGGCAGCCATGACTGGATTTGGGTCATTAGGCCTGTTAGAGTTGTTAATAACTGGATTTATCTTCCCCAGGACTGCACCCATCCACGCTGAGGCCCCAGAGTTCACCGACATGAGTGTGGAGCAGGAGATTTTGGTCACTGGCATTAAGGTGGTGGACCTGCTGGCCCCCTACGCTAAGGGAGGAAAGATTGGTATGTGCTAAATTTAAATGCTGCACAGATTGTTTCCATTCTTGCCACTTGTAGAAGTCGTGCTAACATCTCTCTCGGCTGCAGGTCTGTTCGGTGGTGCCGGTGTGGGCAAGACCGTGTTGATCATGGAGCTGATTAACAACGTGGCCAAGGCCCATGGTGGTTACTCCGTGTTTGCTGGAGTAGGAGAGCGAACCCGTGAGGGAAATGACTTGTACCATGAAATGATTGAGTCTGGTGTCATCAACCTGAAGGACACCACCTCCAAGGTGAGATTCAGGAAAACAATTTAAAAAGACTACTGTGTCACTGTGAAAAATCCAAGTAAGCACTAACCTCTGTCTCCATCAGGTGGCGCTGGTGTACGGACAGATGAACGAGCCCCCTGGTGCCCGTGCCAGAGTCGCTCTGACTGGACTGACCGTGGCCGAGTATTTCCGTGACCAGGAGGGTCAGGATGTGCTGCTCTTCATCGACAACATTTTCCGATTCACACAGGCTGGCTCTGAGGTCTGTAACCTACGGATCAAACATTAGAATTTATAACTTGGTTAATGTTATGTCATTAACTTCATCTGCTTCCCTCTCAGGTGTCTGCTCTGCTGGGTCGTATCCCCTCGGCTGTGGGTTACCAGCCCACTCTGGCCACTGACATGGGAACCATGCAGGAGAGAATCACCACCACCAAGAAGGGTTCAATCACATCTGTGCAGGTAAACAGTGACTCGGAGGACTTGAGAACTGGTGGTGGATGAAAGATGGAGTTTCTTTATGAATTATTACTATTAAAGACTAAATGTCTGTTCCCTCCCCCAGGCCATCTATGTGCCCGCTGATGATTTGACTGACCCCGCCCCTGCCACCACCTTCGCTCACCTGGACGCCACCACTGTGTTGTCCCGCGCCATTGCTGAGTTGGGCATCTACCCCGCTGTCGACCCCTTGGACTCAACCTCCCGTATCATGGACCCCAACATCGTCGGGTCTGAACATTACGACATTGCCCGTGGCGTACAGAAAATCCTTCAGGTGTGGGACTTGATCATTTACACTCTGACACCGTTTGTCTTTGTTAGCGCCGCTCTAACATTTCCACCTTTTCTCCTGTAGGACTACAAATCCCTGCAGGATATCATTGCCATCCTGGGTATGGATGAGTTGTCTGAGGAGGACAAGCTGACTGTGGCTCGTGCCCGCAAGATCCAGCGTTTCCTGTCGCAGCCCTTCCAGGTGGCCGAGGTCTTCACTGGCCACATGGGCAAGCTGGTGCCCCTCAAGGAAACCATCAATGGCTTCAAGAGCATTCTTGCTGGTAAGTGTGCTTCTTGCATTTCTTTATACAGTCGCATACTTGAATATCTTTGCATTATTAATGTTTTGCACGTGTTTCTCTGTAGGCGAGTACGATTCCCTGCCTGAGCAGGCCTTCTACATGGTCGGCCCCATCGAGGAAGTTGTTCTGAAGGCAGAGAAGCTGGCCGAGGAGCACTCGTAAACAAACTGTCGTAGGGAGAAAAGAAACTCAAAGAAGGGAGGGGTCCTGCAATTAGGAGCACTTGGTTTGTAAAACATGTCAAAATATACCTGTCTTGTCATCCTGAAAGAAAGTTCTATTTAATGTTTCCAATGGAAGATGGAATAAAATACTGTCTTTACACAAAACATCTCGTCAACTGCATATTTCCAATAGGTTGGACTTTTTAGTTCCCTGTGGGGTTTCATTAAAAGTGGCTGTTCTCATCTACTTTAGCAGGAGATGGTTTTCCTGAGCTGTGTTAATATGAACTGTTGTCACAATCTGAAATAAAACAGTGGACAAACATTGGAATGTGTGTTTGTTTTAGAGGTGATGATAAAACCTTGATCCCTGAGGGTCCAGGGGTTTGAACTACTGAAGCAGGATTTGTGTAGAGATCTTTCAGTTCTACGAATATTCTCACCAGAGGAAAGTTTTTAAAATTAAGGTTAATAAGAACTATTACATCCTAAGTTTAATTGGGGCTGTGCAAGAAAACAAAATCTCTATGATTTCTCCTGTAGAAACTGCTCAACATAATTCTATTGTAATAAACAATCAAAGCTATTCAGAGAAACCTTAAGAACCAGCGATTCACTGTCTCATGAGTTAAATCCACCTGCAAGCCCACATGCTGCTGGTTTCCTCAGAGGTTTACAGCTCCTGTAATTCCTCCACCAGACAAATTAACCATCATTACACAACCGAGGCTTCGAGGCCAAACCAACCAACTTCCCAGACGCCGATAAACATTTACCAGCATCTCCTGGTTGCTGCAGACTTTTCCGCCCTGGTCGTCACCATTCGTCATATTTAAGATCTGAACTTAGTGCAGACTGGACGCTGACACTGTCATGAATCAGCTGTAATAATTGATAAGATGTGTAAACCTGAACTCAACCGTCAGTGATACTAACAGAGAATACATTTTTTATGTATGTTTTTAACTCAATTAACATATAAACTTCATGTGTAGTTTTACTTATTCACACTTTAATGAAGTTCACATGTTTTGTATTCGGAACCTGTGAGATTGACGTTCAAATAGCTTCATCCAGTGGCTGAAATTGGGTACTGCAACCTCTTTAAATCACGTAAATGAAGTATTTACAAGAAAAGGTCGTCAGTGTGACCTTGACCTTTGACCTCAAAGGTCTAAACAGTTTGAGTCCACTTTCTGTATTTACAAGATTTTTCAATAAATAAAAGAATTGATAACAAAAATATGCGTTACTTTTTTAAAATGTGATTTATTAGAGCTACACTTTAAAAAAAAGTTATTTATTAAGAGTATTATCATTTGTGAAAGCTGTGAGGATTTAAAATGTTTCCCCTCATTTCACTGCAGCTTTAATCCTCATAGTTTTTATTCTTCATAGTTAAAAGCCCAAAAGTGAGATAACTGGAAAACTGACTGTAATACCAACTCTTGACAGCAGATGGGGCTGAAAGTTAGACTTTTACAGAAAATAGCGGAAAACTGATAATATACAATTTTAAGGACAATTTAAAACCAATTACATTTAATATGTACTGTAAATCTAAAGCAGAGGAATAAAAGATAATGAGGAAAAGCAGGGAAATATAGTCGTGGTGTATAAAAGAAAAGTCACTTTCTAGATATACAGAATCATTTAAACCTCTATCGCAGGAGTGAGCTCATGTTACCTCAATAATTATTTAAACACACAGAGAAGCAGAGTAATATGACGTGTCTGTGTGTTTATCACCTCGTAAAACCCCCAAATTAAAACCATGTGACGCGGGTTAATGAACTACCTTTAAACACACACACACACACACACACACACACACACATAAACACAAACACAAACACATAAACACAAACAGCATTTTTTCAGCTTAAAGGGCAGAAAATAAACCACTTTGGTCATTTGGGGACAAAACACTGAAGCAAAAGGTTTAAAGAATTTAGCTTGTGCTCCTTGCGTGTTATAAATGAAATGATAGTTTTTTGGGACAAATTCATTCTTACTTAATAATGCACTTTATTTTGAATATTTTAAAATTTTAATATATGAAACAATGGCGATAGGAGCCTCGTTATTATCCATTCGTGTGTCGAGGTGCCATTTTGGCTGTTGGCCTCAAATTCGAGCCAAACCAAACAGAAGGTTTAGTGTTGTTGTCGTTGGTTGTTTAACAGAACAAAAATTCAAATATCTTTGTTCAATCGCAAACTTTTAACATAAAATCTAAACTGAATATCTAATTTGTAGAAGAATACAAAAGGTTCTAACAAATAGAAAAACAAAATAAAAGTTACCAATCATTTCTTTATCTACTTATACTTAGAACAGCTGGAGAAAGTTTATCACATTGTCCTGTGATGACTTTCCAGAGCTTCGTCAGTCAGTGTCATTTAATTATACTTGCACAGAGGTTTTTTTCTGCATTTCTACGAATATTCCTCTAAGAGCTCAGGTTTGTCACAGCAGATTTTGTGAATCATCAAAGCAGGAGAAGTGTGGGTGTAAATACAAACTGTAGACAAATACGGCGACCATGCTAATGAGGTGAGAGGTACACGCTCAAAGTTTGTATTTGTTTGCACTCTGCAGGTGACACGATGGTGTGTGGGAGAACAGACAACAAAGCTAAATAGCTGCGAGCAATGCACTGGTCAAACATGTTTTTATCAACTTCGTGACACTGAGCTGTTCCGGTTACTCACCTCCAACCTGCGGCTCCTCTGCTTCTCTGGTTTAATGCCACAAAGCATGAAAAAAAACAGTAAATCAACCGCTACAAGCTTATTTGTAGGACAAGTCAAACCCACCATCGTTCTCAGATAGGCTAGAAACATGTGTCCTGGTAGTTCACAGGTCAAAGGTCAATCAAAAGGTAGTTAAGAAATAGTTCAACCAATGAATTTATTACAAGACTCTTGCCTATCATTTCTGGAAGTATATTGTGCATTTCTGTGAATTCCTCAGACACAAGCATGAAACACTTCTAGTTTAAGTTAGTTCTTGAAGTTCTTGATGATGAACTCCATTAAAATAACCTATTGCGGTTGCTGTAACTATTATTAGTCCTCTTTGAGGGTTGAGGAAGTTCTTTACTTGTTGTTCCAGCCTCATTCCAACTAACAGACGTCTAAATATACAAAAACATCTGTGTCTTCCATGACTCATCAGGGGAAATAAAATAGTTTTCTTAGAGTAGCCATGAATTCAAGATGAATCAACACCACCTGATGTTCAAAAACTAAAGTGTATTTTTCCATTTAAGCTTCTTGATTTCTCTAATTTCGTGGACTTGGGATTTTCCAGTTTCAGTTTTTAGCCTTGACTCCATCCAGCTGCTGAAGCGCTGATGTTGGTTCTACTGAAGGCTGACTCACACTGACAGACGGTCCTGAGTGCACCTCTATAACCTTTATTAACGTTTCGTTTTTACGAGCTTGCGTGTGTGACTTCTTCATTGTTTAAAGTCGGGAACTGAGCAGGTTAGAAAATAAAAAGTTCAGAGGGAACGTTTGGACCTCATCTGGTTCTTTCCCTGCTCAGTCATAGCTGCGTCCTTCAAACCATCAAGGAACGAAGGAGCCCGGAGCTTCGCCAAGGTGGGAAATTTCATCTGTGACTCACCCTCTCGCTGTTTGTCAAATCAATTTGAGCTAACGATGTTCTCAATAACAACATCGCCTCAGCGGCCAAGGAAAGAATGAGCCCACACTGTTCTGAGAAAGGACTTCAAAGAGGCAGAGCGCGCTGTGGACGTCCCTGGAGAGCTGGGTCATTTCTCGTCAGTAATGCAGGCTTTTCCAGAGGAGGGTCTTGGCAGCGTGGACTCTCCCACCCGGCGGTCCCACAAGATCATTACCGGAATGTGAATATATATCAACAAGCAATTTATTTAACCTGGAGCTCAGGCTGAAGAGACGACTCCATTGTGATTGGAGGCTCCGCTCATTTCCTGCAGCCGTTTCCTGTTCTGGGGACGGTTCTCCAACTTTTATCGAGCTTGTAGAAATGTTGGTTTTTCTCTAATTCTCTAAAGTAAATACGAGAAACTCCCTCCAGGAAAGAGGAGTAGAAACATCAATCCAAACACTGTGTAGATTTAATTTATGTTTCCTTAAAGTTTGTGTGAAAGCTGCCACACACACACACACCCACATACCAGCCAGGATTTCATGTGTTTTCATCAGAAGTGTGATTTGTTAGATTGAAACCAGGATGTTTATGTTGTTTAGTTAAACCTGAAATAAACTAGCAACTGAAACAATAGTTAATAAGTGTCATCACTTTATTTTCCCTGATTGAAGACCCACAGGCCATTGACTCCACCAGCACAGGTGGATTGTTGCTCAGTGCAACCGTTAGATCCAACAGAGAGAGAATCTTGGTTTTGCATCCAAAGTTTAAGTTAATTAAGTTTAATTGACCTCCACAGTGAAAACCAGTGGGACTCCAGCCTCCATGGGAGAGACCATTTCACTGCTCATGGTGACACCAGGGTACAAATTAATATTATTTATCTCCACCTATATTAAGGAATAAAATGTACAAACTATTGATTCCTAATCCTGAAACTAAACCATATTTGAGTCCTGTTGTGTCGAGAATATGTGCAATGCTCTGCAAAACTGAATTTCCAAATCGTTATTGTTAAGTCAATATCAGCAGGAGAAATCTGTGTGGCCCTGAAAAGTCGGTTTAGAAAAGTAAAACTGAGCTAATTATTATAGAGCAGAGAAAGAAGAGCGATGAACGCCCACAGATTTTATTTTGAAAGGGTGAATGAGTTCATGGGAAGCCACGGTAACATTAATCATAAGTCTGTGTGGTATGTGTGTGTGTGTGTTTGTGTGTGTGTAGTCCTAGATACACCCCCCCACCCATTTATTCAAAACCAAAAAACACACACACACAATTTACATGGCTCATGTCAGTGTGTGTGTGTGTGTGTGTGTGTGTGTGTGTGTGTGTAGGGAAGTGGTGAATTTAATCAACCCCAGATGAGTGGAGAGGCCAGACGAGCTGATTCACTGTGTGTGTGTGTGTGTGTGTGTGTGTGTGTGTGTGTGTGTGTGTGTGTGTGTGTGTGTGTGTGTGTATATGTGTGTGTGTGAGATGTCTCAACGTCTCTGCTCGTCGGCTTTCACAAACATTTCAACCGAATATAAAACCAAAAAGCTGTCGGTGCTGCGTTCAAGGTCGATCAGGACAAACTGCTCCTAGAAAGCATCAGCTTGGTGCCACGTAAACTGTGTTTGTAGATTTATGGCAGAACTGGGAAGTTCCAGTATTTAGCGACAGCGAGGATTGTGATTAAACAAGATAGAAACGTTAAAATTATGTATTGAAAGAGGAGCTGCAACCAAATATATAAACACGGGGGGGGGGGACCTGCAGCTTATAAACTGACCTGGTTCGGTTGAGTCTCCTCAAATTAAATCTCTGATGGAGACAAAAGATCTGGACATCAGGAGGCATTTGGTTTTAGTGCTTTCGGTCAGATTTGGAGCTGATTAAAACTTTATTTAAGAGCAGCTACAGAAACGGCCGCTTCATTTTCCAGACCAGGTTTTATGTTGTCCAGGAGTGAGTCATCAAAACTTCAGGGTTTGGAAAGGACGGCCACCGACCAAAACATTTCCCAGCATGCTCGGTTAGTCACATAGCAGGATGATGGATTGAAACTTCTTCCAAATAAATACTCAAAAACAAATGTCCACTTCCCAGGTTGGCGATGAGGTTTTTGTTCAACCCCTATTTATCCAGGGGAGGTTTCTCAACAATGCTGTGATTCATTTTCATAAAGCTGAACACAATGCGATGGGAGAGCTGCTGCGACCACATTCTCCTGCTGTCAGCTACTGGAACTTTAAATTATCTCTAGATTATACATGTTTTCTGTTTATCTGAAATAAAACGTTTGTAGATATATGGATTTTTAACCAATTTGAAATAGATAAATAATATCAAAATAAGTTTAATGTAACTTCAAATTAATGTAAGTTTATCAAAGTTTTTACCTCCAGCAGGCAGATTATGATTTCTACCATGAGAAGTAAACAAGCGTGTGTAAAATCCTTGTTGTTGATCGCAAAGAGACGCAAAATAACTACAGAGAGATGAGAAACAACCACAAAAAGAGATGCACAACAACCTCAAAGTAGAATGAAATGACAAAAGATGTGGCTGCATCATGTGTGTTTGTCTCTTTCTGTGCGACTCATATGCACATGTCCATGTTTCATTTGTTTCTAAGCATCTTCTGGCGTCAGACAAACCTTCTGATGCTCGGCTCTGACGCTGACGGGCAGTGAAGTGTGTGCAAGTGTTTGTTGTCCGAGGAACGAAGAAAATATGCGGCCCTCCTCTGCCATATTTTTCTTAAATTTACATTCTTTGTTTTCATTTTTCCAGAGCTGGCGAAGGAACTGAAGCTCTCAGGCGGAGTTAATCTCTCAGGCGTCAGTGTGTGGAAGCTGGTCTTTAACCAAACAGAGCCCAGATAACCTCTGGACGCTTGATGGGTTCAGAGCATTTCTCAACACACAGAAATGAGGTGATTGTTTTAGTGTCAGTCTCCGACTTGTTAAGTATTCGGTGAGATATCTCCAGTATCTCAGACGTGCCATCACACATCCAGCAGATGCAGATCGTCACACAAGTCAAAGTTACCAGTTATCACACTTCTTTAGTATCTGCATAATAAAATTCCAGCTCATTTAGAATCCCCTCTAGTTGTCGTGCGTTCAGCCTGCGTGCTCTGGAAACACATTCATTATCACAGCCTGACGGGATGACACTAACACAGGTCATGCCAAAGGGTGGCTGACATTTGCTTTTATTTACATTGACTAATGCTATTCATTTATTTAACGGGTCTATTTTATTGCTCTATTTGTCTCTGCTGTCTTATTCTCATTGAATCCCTGTTTGGTGTTATTTCATCTTTGTAAAGTTTTTAATGAGGGATTATGAACGGATGAGCTCAAAATAAGGAGACACGTTTAGAGGAAAGTTCAACTTAATGCAAACCTCCTCTGGTTAAACCTCTAAGACTCGGATTAGAAGCTTCTTCTTCTCCTGCTGAATAACAGGTTTCAAATGACCCGTGACTGGTGGTGTTTTGTGGGTTTAGTTTTGAGTGAAAACGTAAACGTGGTGATCCTGAGCACAGAGACACAACAGGTTACTGTCAGGTGGACAGGAAGGCGACAAAGACAAAAGGTCAAGGTTGGCTGAAGTGTTAAAACCACCAAGCTTGTACGACGAGATAGCTTGTGATCATCAACCTTGTCTCAGTTTGACCAATAGAAAAAAGCAAACATAGAACTATCAACTATGTGATCCGATGCGTTCATCCAAACAGACGCGCAGCTTTCTGCCTGATAACTCTCCCCACAAACAAATTGCTTACAAGCTCACAGCCACAAGAGCTTTAACGAGCTGCAAGGTTCGGCTGTGGTATAAATAGGAGCAGAGGTTTTCAGAGGCTGTGGGGTTAAAGTACAGGGTTGGAGGCTGTTAGGTCAGAGGTCCAGACGGTTTCATGACAGGGAGACGACAGCGACTGGCAGAGCTACAGTCGAGCCGTCGTCTTCGTGGGAGGAAGAAAACACTCCACTTGTCTTTATCTTTATTTAGTCTGAAATAAGCAAACAAGTCTGTCAGTGAGGGGATTAAATTCCACTTGTTTCTCCTGCACATCGTCCCCTAAAGGACCAGTGTGAAGGATCTGGGAGGATCTATTGGCTCCAGAAACTAACAATCAGTGCATTTTTCTGTTACTTTAGAATGAGCCTCTTATATCTGCATCAGGAGCAGGTTGTCTGCTATTTTAACCAACTTTAACCTGTCTAGATAATTAAAACCAAACTCATTTAAAACATGAACACTTGAACATGCACCAGTATGATAAGAACTACTGTACGATCTCCCAGTAGCATTTCTACAATATACTGGAGCAGGAAGTAACAGGGAATGAGCTTGACTGCAATCCAAACTCTTTTCTTCCCATATCAGTACCAATAGTTTTACTGTAAACGTTATATATCTATTTTGATACCTGATGAGTTATTAACATGTCTGGTTATCTAACACCACAGCTGCAGCACTTCTTCAGGGATTATGGAACCTTTTCCCCCCAAATAGCTGTCAACTCCTGTGGCTTCATCCAGTAAACAATGACTAATGTGAAGGTCGTGAAAACAAGATCCTTCACAGTGACTCATCTGCTCACAGATATCTGACACCGGACTTCAAAAAAACAAATCAGACGCCATCATCCGAGTGATGAAATGTTGTTTTTTTCCACTTTCACGACTTCATTCTCAATTTTTCCAATAAACCTTTTTTCAGGTCAAAGAAAGTGGAATTAGATTATTTTCTGATCTGATATCAAGAACATGACATTGGGGCTTTAGACACCAGAAACTCAAGATTCAAGGTTTCCAGTTTGGGCTTAAAATTTCACTCTTGAGCATCAGTGAGACTGATTCAGCCCAAAGATCACGTTTCTTTATATTTATGTGTATATAAATGTTTTTTATTGCAGTAAATGAGAATCAGTTCAGTTTCCTTATTGACAGAGTTTAAACCCTGTAAAAGGTCAAACTGGGGTAAAAAAAAAAAAAGAGCTGATTTCCCAAAATACACCAAACCATAATAAATCACAAGAAAGAGGAAGAATGTGAGGTTACAATTACTGAAAAGGTTGTTCATAGATTAGATTTTTCCCAATTCCAAGAAAAAAAGAGAAGCTGTGTTTGAAGGAAAATGCTGCCATTGTTGGCTCAAACCCCTCATGACTCTGATTTCTCTTAAATGATCTTAATAGAAAGATTGACACACTTCTGTCTGGGTTCAGAATGTTTCAGCACATTTGTGCTAATAAAGCTTGTTTGAGGTCTCGTCACAGACAGAAAACCAGGAATTGTTTTCTTGATTTTTAACCTAATATAAAATCAACCCTTTTCTCTTCAAAAATTTAACATACTATAGACAACACTGACCTCACTGACATGAGGTTTCTCTACCACTATGATCAAAACACCAGATTAACAAATATCTACATAAAAAAACAGACATAATACCACTTGGTACTAGTACTACAATGGTTTGTTTTACAGATACCACGCCCTTGTTATTCAGAACAATCCACAGACGTTGCAGTCGACTATTTTAATTGAAAATTATGTTCCACTGAAAAAAAGCAAAAGGGTCCCTCTGAAAACTCTCCAGAGTGAGGTCTGTGATTATCCAGAGCAGCAAAGTGTCTGCGAAGATGTAATCAACAGGGTCATTTTCAGGGCAAACATCCCAACGTCTCAGAAACATAAAAACCTACAGTATGACCAAGGCTCTGTGAGAAGAGACACTGACCTTTGTGATGGAAATACAAGAGGCTGGAAACACCAAAGTTATCTACATGTATTTTAATAGGGACTTTCTGCAGAAAGGATCAACACAGAGAGTCACAGGGATTTCAAAGTGAAGATAAAGAACAGTCAAATGCAAGGATCTTATATAGGAGGACTAAGGGCTGTCTCTCTGAACCAATCCAGACTGGTTCTGTAGGCGCAGGTTGAGAGAGGAATCTAAACACAAACAAATGATTTACATGTGTTTCCTAAGGAGATAAGCAGACATACATTCCATTCTTTGGAGAGTAAATAAATGGCAAAGGGGTCTGATAGTTTTCAGGTCAACAACAGCTCAGACCATAAAACAGCTCAGGTCATAAAGCATTTGGACAATTTGTATATATATAGATACAGGTCATAAAACTGCAAAAACTTACTTTCCAACTACAAAATAGTTTTCAACCCTACTTAGTTATTTTTTCCAATACACCTTTGACCTTCTTTCTTTCAGTAGCAACAGAAAGAGGAAGTGAAGGACTCATTTTGAAAAGTAGTACAGCATATATACAAAATATTACTACTCAGGATGGTAACATTTGTATGTATGTATCAACATGGACCAAAAAAATACTAATCAAACTCCCTCAGGGTCAATTTAGCCCGTCTAGAGTTTTCAATGATATCACATGATTCTCATCAGAACATAAAGACGGCTCTGTTGGAATTGTAACTTTTCTTTTTAGCACTTACGCTTATAAGAATCTGCCAATATGATCCTTTCACAGAGATCAGTATCACGATTATACTTTATCTATATATCTTTATCTTTATCTTTATCTATATATGTGGTTGTATTTGAGTTTTCTTTTCATTTAAAGTTATCTATTATAAACTTTATGGTTAAACTGTAAAATATCAAGCCCCTGTTATATCTCTTTGTCATAAGGGTTTTGAAAACGACATCTCAGGAATCAACATTTTTTATTCCCTAATATCTGTATTTATTGCCCAAAATCCATCAGTCAGGCTCTAGTTTTTCCATGTTGGCTGAAATGTTGTGTATCTTTTTTAAATGAACCAGGACATAGAGTAGACTGTGTAATTGCTTTTAGTAAAAAATGTCACTTTGAAAACTAGAAAGGTTCTAATTATAGAAGTTAAAGTTGAGTCCAAATGAACTCAAATAGCTACAAGTACGGACAGAACATCTCCTAAATTCCAGTTTTGATTCCACAGTTATTTACAAACCAACCGCTCTGCCTCTGAAAGTCCCCGCTTGCGCCCAAACTCCACGACATCTGCCACCAATTTACCAGAACACGCCTATCCCGGATACAACTATTAACCAGAGCTGCAGCCTCCCGCATCTCCTCCGGCTGCACAGCTCTCACCACTAACCAGGGCTGAAGGATGAGCCGCAGGTCCGAGCCCATCCAGACTGGCCCGCCATGGAAAAAACACGACTGCAGCAGGTCTATAATTTCAAGAGGCTGTGATCTTTAATCATATCTTGATCTACATCCTTTATCCCTGCTTCTGTCGGTGGCCTGGCGCTAATTTGAGACGACGGATGTCTAAAAAGTTTCACCCTGACCGTCGTCCCATGTTTGGTGCCATTTCATATTTTAGAGATGTCTGTGTCAAAGCTCCAGACGGTGAAAGACTCTTCCATAGTTGTGCCAGCTGTCCGAGGAACCAGAAAACAGCCAAAGGTCAAATAATACTGTTTATAAATATATAGATATTCTGCACTCTGGCCAAATGGAGGTGGATACTTCCATATATGCATCTATAAGTCGACCCTCAGGTGGTGTCTGGGTTTCCTGCAGGGCTCTTTAGGGCAGCACGATTAATCACATCAAAATCATGATCTCAAATCACACCTATATGCGTTCTCATTTGTAACTGATAAAGAAAACTCCACTGATAACATGAGAGCAAGATATTAAAATATTATTATCACTAAATGTAATTCAGCTTAAACAGAAAAGTATCAGATGCCGAGGTGCTGTTGAGCAAGGCACCACCTTCACTCTCCAAGGAGCTGTGGCCCGGGAGAGAGAGGGTCTACGTGGGAACCCTCCCCTGCTTTGAATCAAACTCTAACCACACAAATTTCACAAGTTGTAGTCAGAGTTTTGGGAGCCGTGTAAATGCCACCTCTGCATGTTGCAATAAAACGCTGCAGCAGCCTGCGGTGGCTCGGTGGAAAATTACTGCAGCTCCTCAGCCTGTTTTGGTGCTGCCAAATATATAAACTGGTGCACTTTAGTCATAGAGCAAGCTAATGATGAGGAACAACAGCTTCTGGCTTCGTAATGGCCTCAGCTCCCTGTGTAGTGAAAGCCAAAAGCTAAAGAAAACCTCAAAAACAGACCGGTTTTTAATTCAACTGCTGCAGCGGACATGTTCTGATCAGAGAAAAGAAACAACAAAACTACTGATTCATAATCATGCTGTCAGCCGAGGACCAAACTTAGCTATTATCCTTTAAAAAGCACTATCATTTATTTTAATTACCAGCTATAAATCATTTTGTGGATGTCTCAATTAAGAGAAACAACTGCTCGGCTCCATTAGCGTCTGGAGATAACAAAGCCATTAAATTCAAGCTTTGCGGACTCGAATCAAACTGTCATCCTCCTCAAAATCCTTCTACGTGAAGACGGGGAAACAAAGCCGAGCTGCAGAAACATAAAAAGGTGCTGTGGCTCTTTAAAAGCGTCTCATAAAGAAAAAGGAGCGAGTGCGGCTGCCAGGCGCTTGGCGATTGAGCCAAGCTGTATTAAAACAGGGTGTATTTTAAACAAAGGTTGCATTTTAATAGGGCCAGAGGGTGGCATATCGCAGATAACTGTTGACTTGTAACTGCCGTGTTTAGTGTTGAACACAACATCCTGCCATGGCAACATGGGTGCCAAGAGTTCCCCCTCAGCGCTTCCATGAGGCCAACCTGGAACTGTTTTATACGCAAAACAGTCGCAAATGAGAAGTACATTTTAATTACAGGGAAGAAGAAAAGACCAAATGTCTTTACAGGGAATGGTTTACATAAATAATGTAAATCAGTCTGCACAGGTTTCACCATCATCGTCAGGTGCAGGGAGGGAGAATCCAAGGTTCAGCTGCATCTCAACGCATCAAACCTGTCGTTCTATCTATTTATTTGAATGATACTACAACGGACTATGGCATTGTTTGTATCCAGGAGATTTCGGCTTCATTCCTGGAGAGGAGGAAGTGGAGATGCACGTCCATCTTTATTTACAGCCTTTGCTTTAAACTAGAAAGAAAAACATTAAAAAGCAAATTGATTTCCTGTGGTTCAAAGAGAGACATCAACTCCTTCTGTTTCATGCCATTCATTGTCATTTTTTCCAGTTTGAACCATCATGACAAGATATCACATCCAATAAATTCCGACAGAACCAGTGAAGCCCCCCAACGTCTGAGCTCATATCTTAGAGCTTAAGATATGTGCTCAGATGTTTCGATCAGGTGATGAGAAGTGACTTTGTGCACCTTTCAGTTCTTTCATATATTTGGTGCGTGGCGTGCTGGAGCATGTCACTCGCCAGGCACTAAGATAAATTATGCTGACATGGACTTCACGGAGCACAATGAACAATACAGGAATCCTTCAAATGCAGGGCTGTGTAAAGCCTGAGTTCACCTCCCGATGACAGGGTGTAGGAGGACACAGCATTTATCAAGTACAAGCACCTCGGTCTATTCCTGTCGTAGCCAATAGTGGAGCTGAAGAAAGACTTGAGGTGGGAATCAGAAAAACAAGAGTTATCAAGACCAGTTGTGTTCTCCTGGTTATTTGGCAGTTAACGTTTTACAAGATATATTTTAACAAGATTTTCAACCATTAGTTTTCTTATACAAATGTACTTGTATCTACAAATATTTGTGTCTCTTTGTCATAATATATATATATATATATATATATATATATATATATATATATATATATATATATATCAAACTAAACTGAACTAAACCAGGTAACAGCCAGAGATGGGCAGTATTTCTATTACTTGTATTTGAAATACGTATTTCAATTACTTTTGAGTATTTTGTAATTTGTATTTGACAGGGCCGATAAAAAATCTAATGTAATTTGTAACAAAATACTGTAGAGTGGAGTAATTTTGTATTTAAAATACTCAAAATACTTTCTCCACGAATCAAAAAACAGTTCACGAGTTCAGTCTTCAGATCTTCAAGTTCAACGGATTGTCTGTCAAGGTAAATATTTTATCTGAGTGTGACAGATGTCAACTAGCTTGATGTATAATTTATGTCAGGGTCTGGCTACATAGCCTATTGTATATACATGGTGATGGTTATAATATCAAGCTAGCGATCGATGCTAACATGCTAATGACGCTAGCATGCTGTCTAGGCTAGTGCATAGCCAGTGTTTAGCAAGTTAACTTATCAGTCGAGTAGCTAGCTATAGGAAGAGGGAGATTGGGAGCTTGTATGTTCATGATAACCTTATCAACAGACGTCTGACCATCTAATCTTGCACTGTATTACAAGTTTTGCCGTATCTTCTCAATGTGAATGTCATAATGCCATATCAATTACTGGCAGATAATATAGTTCACAGTTAGCCAGGCTATGACAGTAGATGTCCATTTGTTAAAAAAAAACAAAAAAACATTAAATATCCAATTTATTTGATTTAAAAGGCATATTATGAAAGTATTCTTAGTTTTATTATTTCAATCAAGTTGTTGTCTTTTAAATGCTTTGCTTAGTTACACTGACATTCTGTGACTGTTCTTCCTTTTTGTGGGGTTCACCAGAGCTTTGTGTACATTATATAGCCCAAACCTGAATGCTCTGCTGTACCAAATTGTGAGAAAAACAGAAAATCCAGAAAAAGTATTTCCTATATTTTAAATACAAAATACATGTATTGTATTTTTGTTACATTTTCTGGCACCAGTATTTTGTATTTTATTTTAATACATTTATTTGAGGGGTATTTTGTAATTTTGTATCAAAATACATTTTGATGTATTTTTGCCCATCTCTGGTAACAGCTGCATACGTCTAGATATTACTCATGTAAATGATGGGATACAACCAACCTGTGCAGGTGGAGATCTTCATCTTCATCTTCATCTTCATCTTCATCTTTATCTTTATCTTTATCTTCTGTTTCTCTGAAGGTGGATTCAAACCTGAACTTTAATGTAAACACAGTTTGATGCTAAGCTAAAGCTAACTGTCTTTAGCTGAAAACATCCTGTGTTGATGAGGAAACATCTTCCTCAGCTGCTGAAGCTCTTGTGTCCGACTGGAGTCTGGTTTTTATTCATATTTTAATTTTCTTAAAGTCAAAAACGAGCTCTGCTCCTGCTTTTAATGAATTAACTGTACTTTAGTTTAGCTGCTACGATGCTAACACCAGACTCCCATGATGCTCGCTGAGGTCAGAGGTCATCTCCTTTTTGAGCAATTTGATTGGTTGTCAGCAGAATGACGTTATTCTCTATTAAAATCATTTTTAATTGATTTAAAATGAACAAAACACGTGAAAAGTTCAGGCCCATTACAGTAAAATTATTTATTCTTTAATATTTATGATCATGATCAATTAATTACAAACCATATACAAAGTTAGAAGTTTTACAATAAAATGATTGATGTTTAAAATGATTATTACTATTTAATAAAGTATAATTTCCTGCTCAAATATATTAAAAAGGTATCAGTATTATTATATTTGTATTGTATGTACTCTTATTATAATTATTTAAACTAAATTAATGTAAAAATGACAATAAAAGATTAGTTATAAAAGATTTAGCGTTTACTAAATTATCATAATTTCGTAAAAGTCGTGTGCTGTGATTGGTGGAGAGTGTTTTTAAGGTCGTCCGGGTGGGTTCGCAGTCCTTTGGTCCCTCCCGCTGTGCGCTGTCAGTCGCGTTTGGCCCACATTCGCTCCACCTTAAATATTTCTCCTCTCGCGTTATTACGGTGACACACAAACACACGAGCACACGCCCCACGCGCACTCACCAGCCGCGTCGGGAGCGCGCGGCGGCGGCAGCAGAACCAGCCCTGTCAAATCACAACGGAGGAGAAAAATCCCTCCGAGGACTTTTTTAACTTTACTTTACTTTTGAACGCGTGAAACGTGCGGGGTTCTGCGGTGAACCGACGCGGGAGTAAACGGCCGTCGGGAATATTGAAAGTTACGGTAGTTGACTTGCGTCTTTACGGACGTTTGGAGGAGTTGAAGGAAACAAAAGTAGTTTTACGCACCAGGAGGAGAAGGAGACGGGTTTTCTGCTTCGTCCTCCGGCTCCTTTCCCCGCATCCTCTTTATTCCTGGTCGCTTGTCGTCGAAGGGCTTTTCTCTCCTCGGTCCGGACGTGAAGACCCTGAAGACCCGGGACACAGCCACTGTTCCCCTCGTCTGCTCTGACGCCACCATGCTGCCGAGCACGGCGCTTTACGCGGCCAAGAAGCGAAAGAAGCCCGTTCAGAAAATGTAAGTCAAGCAAAAAAAACCCTCTGTAATCACTGCTTTAATAATCACATTAACCACAATAATCATTATAATCAGCATAGTAACATCCCATAAGAACCCTAATAACATCCCACAGGCTGTTTAAAGCGTGTTTACAATGACTTGTCTGTGCGTAATGACCTTATTGTCTGTGTGAACACCCCCAAAGTGCGTCCGGTGACCCGCTTTTCTGCTGTGACTGCAGCACCACACTGCACGTGATCCTCCGGGATGAGCTTATAATCTAATACAACGCAACACAAAGCAGTTATAACTTGCTAATTGCGTTATGTGAATCCTCCGGTTGCGTTGTGCAGAGACCTTTCTGTCTGTAGGTGCTTGCAGCTGTGCAAACACCTCCAGTCAGTCTGCATTACAGTCTGAGCTGCATGGGAACAAGGGCGCAGCAGCTCATAAGTTGTGCTCTGTGTTTGCAATAGAAGCTACATTGTCCTGAGCTCAATCCATAAAGTCTATTTTCCCCCTGCTGTGGTTATGCAATGTTGGCCAGCCACACCAGAGGTAATGTGAAGTGCCGAAGTCTAACAGCCGTGCAGGCCTATCCACATCCAGCATGGAAAATAAAAGAAAACTGTTGCTTCAGTACTATTTAAATCTAATTATACCATGTGAGACAGCTGGCCCTCTCAGACTGATTCCTGCAAATGGACTCCACGCTGTAAAAAAAGCCTTTTCACTGAGATCTCCTTTCAAGAGCCCTGGAGGAGCATTGCACTGAGGTGAGTGCGCTCTGTAGGTGGGGAGGTGGACATCAGGAATATCATCACACCACCTTATGGTTCTACTTGTGATTTAAGTAAACATGCACATGGCATCTCGTTCCCCCCTGGATTCCCCTGCTCGGTTCCCTGGAGGGCCCCAGACCACAATCTGAGAACTGCTGCTGCACACTGTTGCTCTGCAGATCATTCTTCCGGGCGGCATGTGCTGCATAGTCCTGGTTTTCTTCAGTGGAAGCCCGGCTATGCGTTTAATCTCCTATTAGCACCCAGGTACAATAGGGAATTGAAGTCAGACACCTCCGAACCAATCAGAACTCCCTAAGAACCTTGAGAAAACACCTTAACAGAACCCTTTGCAGGTTGCAGATACTAACTTCCTTTCCAAGTGTGTCAGACAACACACGGTGGCCCTCAGGGGACATACAGATGTGCAAAGTCCCTCTCAAAGAACCTTCAAGGGTTGTGTGTTTAACAGCTCTGTATTAGAACCCTCATAGAGGTTTAGTACCATAGTAGAATGGTTCCTCCTTCATAGCGTCTTAACTTTCAGACAGGTTCCATACTTAAATAGTTTATAACAGAAAAAAGTTAATAATTTATAGTATAGCCAACTAGTATCTCTGCCACTGACTAACTAGGAGCCTTTATAAACATCTTGACTGATTGTGCTCATCCCTAATATGAACCTTATATGATGCTGCCTTGATCCTTTATCTGCAGCATCAAGGGCTCTTCCCTTCGTTCCACGTTACGTTGTTCTCTGATGTGCCGTGCAATTAAAAAACACTTAGTGCCATTAAGAGCTTTATATGGGTTCTCCGTGGGTTCTCTATTGCACCACGCTGAAAATAGTTTCATCCTAGGACCTTTTATTGCTGTGAGGAACATTGAGATGGGTTCTTTAAGGATCCTTTTGAGGGGTTCTCTATACGTTGAAGTAACTTCAGCCTTTCACGGTACTTTTTACTTTTAGGAGCTTTTTTAAAGCACACAGTTGTTCCACTGGGAGCATTCATGGTTCTGTAAAGAACATTAGATGGGTTCTTTAAAGCACCGTGCTGTAGGAGAAGTATCCTGGTTCCTTCAGGACTTAAGAGCTGCTTTAATCCTCCCTGTCGCCCTCCTCCTCCTCCTCTCTGTGATTTTTACCAGTTTGTGATTTTCTAACTTTAACAAGCCAGACAGAGTGTTAACTGCTCCACTCGGAACCACAGGCTGGAGCCGAGAACCCTGCCAGAACCCTGCCAGAACCGTGGTTTCAGTGTATGTGTGGTACTACCTGCATTAATCATAATCAGGACGCGGAGGGAGAGCTCTCTCACGCAATGTTTCTACGAGGGAGGGAGGGAGGGAGGGAGGATGGCGTAATCTGAGACTCGCTCTGTTTTTTTTCTCCTCCTCCTCTGACTGCCACAACATACTTTTTCCTGTCTTTCCTTCTGTCTCTCTGTGTGTTTTTTCGGGGTTGTTTTTTTCCTCCCTCCCTTGACTCAAATTAACATAGTTCTGTGTCACGCAAACGGTTACGTAAGTCTGCCATGTTCACTCGCCTCGGTTTTTTAGGAAAACGTACTCTCTGGGAATTTATCTTTTTCTTCCTTTCTTTTCTAGGGTTGGGGGTGGGGGAGTGTTGTGAGTGAGTTATGAGTGTGTGAGACGGAGTGTGTTTAACCGGCAGGCAGCACTGGAGGCGGTGTTCCAGCAGCAAACCCTCAAGCCCATCACCTCTTTGTTTACACTGCACCGTGAAACCAGAACATTTAAATCTATGCTAATGTCTGCGAGGAGGAAACAAGGAGAATTCAATGTGGTTCAGCGTCACAAAAATGTGCAGTAAGTAAGAAGACAAAAGCCGACAAAGACACACAACATGACGTAAAGTATGTGGACACAAACCATTCACCCCTTCATGACTTATGAACGTTACACTCTGAAACTATGCTCATGTATATGCTGCGAAGGAAAGCTGTTATATCATTCTGGTATTTGCCCAGTGAGCCACCAGAGACACAAGCTGTGTTCAGACGGGGAAATGTCCAGAAAACTGGGTAAGGACATTTTGCCTTTCACATATGAAGAGCAGGAGATTGTCCGGGTCTAGAGAAGCAGGAGGAAGGACATGACGTGGAAATCCTGCTGTGGAAATCACATCTTTGTGCGTCGTCTTGTACGTGTGCGTTAGAAACGTCAACAACACACCCACTTAAGAAAAATCTGACATTTCTTATGTTCTTGAAAACTTCCAGAGCAACTCACTCAGACATCTGCGTTCTCACATACAGCTCCTCCACAAAATGCCAAGAAAATGGCAACTTCATTGCCCGTGTGCAAGCAGCTGTAGTGAGCTCCACCAGTTATAAGGTGCGGTGCAGATATTGGACTTGAGAAGGCTGCCAGCTGATATCTGATATCAGTTGCACGCTATGCATTTCAGACAATATGTCATAAATAGACTTTACACACTGTTTCCTGGATTAACTAAAAGTCATAATTGAGCTTTTTTGCCGTCAGAGGTGTCCCATTAAAAGTTTTATGATGGTGGTTTGTGGGGAAAATGCTTTTTGTGCCACATGGAACATTCATGGTTCTGTCACAGTAAACTGGGGAAAGTATTTCTTTATGGTGCTGACTTTGTGTTGTCATGTTGACAGAGGAAAGAGCTTTTCTCCAGAGCTCACTAGGGTTTGAAATATTGTTTTAATGCCGCAGAAGATTTACTGAACTCTGGACCTAAAGGGTTGAGGGACAACTCTGGAGATGCAGTGATGTGCATCAGAGCCAGTTCTGATCCTGGGAAGTGTATGATGATTTGGTCATGATGGGCACAAAACCACATTTATTAGTTTCTTTATTTATGGCCCTATAAAAGTTGAAATTTGAAATGTGATGATTTATGATCCATAGGAAAAAAAAGCCTGTAGTCAAAACAGGAATTTCCATTTAGTTCCCCTTTTGATTTTTGATGGTAGGGGATCAAATGAGGTTTCCAAGTTGCAGAATGATGAAATGAAAAGAAGCATTAAAGAACAAAAAGTAGACGTTCTTTCCACAGTGGTCCTCTGTTGTGTTCTGACAGTGAAATGTGGAGCATGGCTGCACATGCATGTGTTTAGATTCAGTGTTTCAGATGAATTCAAGTGCCAGATGATTTCTGTTTGTCAGATATAATGAAAGAGAGCAGGAACAGAATGGTCACTCCTGCTCTTCCTTGTGTTGCTGTTGTTGTTTTGTGTCGGTGGATGTGATCCTTGCTCAAGTCCTGCTGATGCGTCTTGAGGCCGGCAGCCCGAGACGCACAGCTTCTCTCATGACTAACACGTGATGGTCTCCCAACATCCACTTCCTGGGTGTTATGACACCGGCCAGTGCCACAACACACTCACTGGTTGATTTATTTATGGTTTTATTCTGATGGTTTTAATTCCTGCATTGTGCTAATCAGATTTGCTTCATTACAACGATGGCCACTATAATTTCTAATATTTATGGATGAGTAAAGTTATAAACACTGACTTTAATCACAGTAAACACAATTAAAATATGTATATTAGTACTTATTAATGTTGGTAATATAGGATTTTCTGACTATTTATGTAGTATTTGATATATATTCCAGTATTTTTGCATCAAAGTGATTAAATACCTACATTTTCAGGGATTTAATTAACCAGATCAGTCAAAAACAGACACCTCTAGTTATTTTAACCATAAACTCAGTTGACTTATTTATTTATTATTAACGTGGTGCTGAGTTTTATACTTTAATAAGATCAAAGTGTTTGTGACACTGAATGTGAATAAAAATGTAAATTAATTTGAAAAGTGCATTAAACATACAGACACACATAAAGACACATAAAGCAGAGAATCATTTATGTTTATGTGTGAAAGATGATGTTAGTATTAGTAGATGTTAGAGTATTGATCGAGTATCGATCAGCTTTAAACCCGATGACCTATCGACTGTGTTGTGGTGTTTCTGGCTCTGATATCACTGGAGCTCTCACACTCCTCTTTTTTCCTGTATCATAACTCCGGCAGGGAGCAGATGCCAAAATCGTATTTAGTTTCTTTTGTTCCGCTAAGGTGTCGTTTCCCCGTCGGAGACAAAGTGCCTTTGTGTGAGCGCAGGGGAGTGTTTCTTCAAATCCAACACAACTCTCTCTCTCTCTCTCTCTCTCTCTCTCTCTCTCTCTCTCTCTCTCTCTCACACACACACACACACACTCTCGTATATACACGCCCCTTCCAGGACAGATTAAGCAGATAAAGCGAGAAGCAACAACACTGGTCGCTCATTGTTCTTGCAGGGAGTTGTGCTGTCAGGAATGCAGCGATAGCCATCTCGCCTTGATTTCAGATATGTCGTGTTCTGGAGTATTATTGGAAGCAGATGTCTTATTTACAGGAGGGAAGGAGGGCCAGCGTCCACATTTTACACATTTGTGTTGCAGTTACACTTCAAACCTTCCCTCCTCAACTGTTATCCCACAGGCTGTTGGCTCTCAACAACAGAAAAAGCTCTAAAACATTTCAAGAAAGTGGTTTTCTGTGCTAGTGATTGTGTTTTTAGGCAGTTTTGGTCCAGAAGTTTGTGAAGGTTTTAAATCCAGCGAGTCGAGGCATGAGTTCTTCTGACACGTTTATTTGCCTGTAACCTCTTTAATTGCTCTTTTGGATTCAACGTATTTTACAATTCTTTCTGTGCACATTTTGTCCTTTTCCAGAACGATTCACTTGTGCAAAGATCCACCCGGAGATAAAAGTCTCTGACTGGCCAGTGAATCACATTCCTTCTTCAGACTCGTTGGTACCCATCATCTAAATTTATCATATTTCACAGGAAGCCTTCTCTTACCTTCAAGGCACAAGTTGATATTGGCAAATGAACCCGGAGCTGTTTACATTGTGTATCCACTGCAGACGGCCTGCAGCAGGTTTCTGTGAGAGATGTTGAACAAACACAATGAGGAAAGAACTTCTGGTCCTCGCTGTTTTCACAGTTTCGTTCCAGGCTGCACTGACACTTGAAGGCACCGTTGATGAGTCATAGAATCAGACTCTGTCAGTGGTGGTAGCCAGGGTCTGTATGTGTTGAATGGCAGAAGCCGGCGTTCAGGTAATTTTGCAAGGTCGTCTTCATCTTATTGTATTTTACAGCAAACGTTCCGTAACATGCATCGTCAAGACGTCGTAAACATGAGAATCTAACGTCAGTTTCTCTGCTCTGCAGATTCAAACCTGCTTCATTTTTGTTTTATGTTGCCTTTTGGGCTTTTGACATCACATCCAATTCGTTCAAAAGGTTGAACACCAAACTTCTGTGGTACGTCCACCACTGCCTCAGTTTGGTGGAAGGCCAACCGCAGAGACCGCAGGTTTGATTCCGCCGTAGAGGACGTTCGCTGGTTTGTACAAAGTTGCCAAACAGCCTTATCTTTGTTCACACACAAAACACGCTGCTGACTTTCTTGTAAAGTCTTTTTTTACGACTTCGGTGTGTTCCTCTGCTTGACGAGCAAAGAAACAGGATCATGTGTCACAGGCATAGAGACTCTAGGAGCTGAGGTTGGGTTGGTTTAAAATTAGTGATGCCAGCAACTTGGCACCTCCTGGGCCTAAGTTTTCCTCTGACTAAAGGTGGCGTTCGTGTGAATTTTCCAAGTCGGGAACTTATTTGATTATTCCAACGCAGTAGGTCAAGCTGCTACTTAGCGCCCTCTGCTGGGTCATGAGGCAAACTATTCGTCTAATGCACGTCTAGACTGTAAATTTAAGCTTCAAACATTTCCCCCCATGTTTTAATGAAGTGACAGATCTAGTTATTTGTTTAATTTGTAACTAAGTCTTGTCTCGACGAAAAGCCGAAGTAAGGATGATGACTTGTGTCTCTCAGTGGAAATTGTCTGAAACTGATAAGAATCTTTAAACGACTCATTTCTGTTCTTGTCTCAACTTTCTGAAGAACACGAGTCACTAAAGAAGAAGTCACCAGTTGATTTCTGAGCTGAGGAATTGAATATGTGAAAATTGAATGGATGACAAATCTAAATTCAATGGTCAGACTAACCCTCGTCATCAGACTTTATGAAAATCCCAATGGAGCTTGGGTTGACCCTAAATGAGCGGCATCTCCTGGGCCGGCCTCACACCTTCTGTGGGAAAAAAGAAAAGCCCCTCTGTGCAGCGGAGGTCTGCTTTGAGTTACAGACGAGAAGCCTCTGGGTTTACCGCCGGTCACCGGAGTTCAGTTACAGATACAGACCTGCCGCTGAGCTTCATCTGTCCCATCGGCGTCGAGCTGCAGCCGGGGGCCTGAGCGACCGGGGGTTTATTTACCACATTACACAGGTTAAAACAACAAAAACGTGTCAGGAATTTATTTGGAGAACACATACCACTGCACCGAGGCCGATATGGAAACTAATATGAGCAGACTGGAGCTGCAAGGTGTCATCAGGCATTTATGAATAGAGTTTATTATATCAGGCATTCCTCTATAATTTAATCAGGATTTAATATGTAACAGTCTGTCCTCTTCACTAGACCATCACACCCCCACAGATCAGATTTATCAAGTACAGTAAACTGAATATATTTATTTTGGCGGTTTTTTCCTTCTGTTCTCCCCCAAAATGAATCTGAAATATCTTGGATACGAGTGCCGCCATCTTGCTCCCTTGACATCATTTGCTGTGTCTCAAGTCAGCAGGAAGTTGCAGGCAGAAGAAGTTGGTCTTTGAACTTTCAGTTTTGTGTTTTGTGTAATTTTTTTAAATGGTGGAAAGGAAATCTGATTCAGGAAGGAAACTGTCCATTTCCTCTCTCTCTCTCTCTCTCTCTCTCTGTAAATTTGTCAACACTCCAGCTAAACATGACAGAGCGGAGTCAAGCACACGGGTGACAACACGTCCCTGAGCAGGTGACATCAGGCCGTTCACCTGGTTCCCATGGCAACAGCGGATGGCGCTCCTCCACAGCTCGGCCTCTGGAGAGTCCAGGTGGTCGGGGCTTTGTTGTTGTTCACTCAGCCGACGTTTCACTCCCCTACATCCAGAAGCTCTTTCACAGAGTGATGTTTATTAAAATCAAACAGAGGGCCGGCACTTACTACTCTGTCTTAACTTAATTTGCACACATTAAATATCCATGTTCCTTATTGAATGTTGTGCAGCAACTATTCCAATAATTGATTTATTCTTTAAATCTTAATTGTGTCCAGATTCTCAGGTGTGAAGATCTTTAGATTTTTCACATCTTAAATCATTTTAAGTTGAACACACACTCATCCAGAATGTCAGTTTGTACTCTGTGAACTTTCTGACCTTTGATTTTGAGTCATAGGTTTGTGAGTCATTTTAATTCATGAGATGAGATGATTGATAATGGATAAATGGAATAATTGTGAGCTGCAGCCTTATTTAAAACGCACATTTATTTATGTGTCTCTCTGTTGTTTTATCTGCTTGTTATTTCAATGTCTTCCAGCTGCTGTTGCACTGACGCACACAGACGTCAGTTTACAGAACATATTTAGCCTCCAGCTCATTGGTTGCACTCATCGTGACCTTTCTCAGTCTCAAACCCGAGCTGTGACTTGTAAGGGGAACTGACCTTTTAAAAAAAGAGTCAAAACCACTTCTACTTTCTTGTTGATGTTTGTTTTTATGTACTAAATTAAACTTCTGTTCTTGTTTTAAAGTCCTTTTTCTTGTGCCCGCAGCCCCAAACCTCCACCTCCCGATGGCATCAAGTCCAACCCGTCCAAACGCCACCGCGACCGGCTCAACGGCGAGCTGGACAAGCTCACCAGCCTGCTGCCCTTCACCGAGGAGGTCAGGGCTCGGCTGGACAAGCTGTCCGTCCTGCGCCTCAGCGTCGGCTACCTGAAGGTCAAGAGCTTCTTCAATGGTGAGTGTGGAAACCTCTGGAGCTGAAGATGTGTTGTCTCTTATCTCACAGGCTGCATCACTTATTCTTCCATTGAAGCCTCTTAACTCTTCACTCCTTGTACATTTACTATCAGTTTCATTTTGTATCAGGTATAAAACTGCTGCTGACTTGATAGCCTCCAGTCTCTTTACTGGAACATCACCATCACAGGGTCTCTGACGTTCTTTCAAAGCCTCTCATGACGTTTTCCTTTGCAGCTTCGTCACGTTGCATCACGTTTTTCTCCACTTTTCTCCCCTTCTCGCTCCATTTCCCTGCTGGTGTTCTGCTACTGTGCAGCACGTAGGGTGGCGCTGCGTTGTCATTGGTTGAAGGAATCATTAGGAGCGCTTGTTTTGATGCAGCAGAATCGCTGTCTTCTTTCTACCAGGTTCAGTCCCATTGGGTTTAAACAGCTCAGCAGCGAGGAAACGTCCTGCATGTTTTTAACTGAGAGATATACATTTTATATTCATTGAACTTTTCTCTGTGGCAGAAACTGGAAGTAGATAAAGTATTAAATAGATTAAATGGCAATTTAAACTCAATCCTAATACAACAAATGCTGGATTTTGTGGAAACAGATTAGAATAAATAGACTTTTAACTTCAGTTAATGCAGGTTAATTAATTAATTAATTGTTAATAGAGCTTCTATTGAACTTGCAAAAAAATAGTAGAATAAGTGAATTACCAGACAGAGATTACACGGCTAAGAAGAAAACCAGCCAACTGTTTGTTTCCCAAATGTTGCTGTAAATCTCTGTTAACAATAACTTGAAAAAGAAATAAACTTCTTGGTTCTTTAAAAAATTAAAAAGACAAATCTCTCCTCTGGGAACCAGGAGGTTATTTATAAAAAAAAAATAATTCTGCCCTATTTCTGTCAACATGGCGCTGGGAGGTTATTCCAGTTTCCATCCAGCTTCCTCACATTGTTCTGCGACCTCTTTTGAAAATAGCAGCAATTAGATCCAGAACTCCTGAAAGATGAGGTTCCTATTTACAGTGTGTGTGTGTGTGTGTGTGTGTGTGTGTGTGTGTGTGTGTGTGTGTGTGTGTGTGTGTGTGTGTGTGTGTGTGTGTGTGTGTGTGTGTGTGTGTGGTGTCACAGGATGATGAAATTTGTCCCTTTCTGTCTTCTCGTGTGTTCGGAGCCGTCCTCCTCAGCAACAGGAGGTGTGAAGCAGAGCGAGAGAAGGCGAGCATTTCTTTCTACGCGTTGCCACGGCGATGATCCACACACACACACTGTACATGCTCTTGTATCCTGGTGGGGACGTCGGCCTGAATGCACAGTTACCCTCAGAGGCTCGTGTCCCGTCCCCCCACCCCCGTCGGGAAGTGACGACTTTATGAGGGTTAAGACTCAGGGTCCACTGTGTGTGTGTGTGTGTGTGAGTGTCAACATGTCAGTGTGCACCTGCTCTGTGCTGTAGGTTAAAATGCACTGTTACTGCGATGGTCAGAAGCTTTTCCTCTGGCGATCGATGAGCCGACGGGCGGTCGACAGAGCAGGCGAGAGTGTTTGTCCAGTTTCACGCTTTCTATTCTACATTATAAAACATTTTTTTAGACTAAACAATGGATTGATTGATTTAATTGAATTGACGTCATGGAGCACATTGAACTTACATCATTACTGAGGGAAGAATTCAGACAAAGGAAAGTCAACAGCAGCAGCAGATGAAGTAATTGTAAATGGGATTCTGACTGAAAACAGAGAATAGTTGTTGATGTGTTGAACTGGGCAGTTTCTTCTTCTCTGGAGTTACAGAGTTACGGACATTTTTCAGCCCTGATCTCAGTTTGTGTTCAGACGTCAGAGCCTGTTGTTTCGGATCCATCAATTATTTGGCAGGGTCGCTCACTGAGTGTCGACTGCACAGATGCGCCCGGGTCTGGTTACTTTTACAAGTGTCGTTATGAGGTGAGGTGGCGACTTCACTCAGGGCTTTTATTTTGAAAGGAGATGAGAAGAAATAGTCATAGTTTAAGATTTACTTTTACGGCTGTTCAAAAAGACAAGTCATGTTCTCTTATTGTAAATTAAAAATCTTAATGTTGTGAATAGAATTATCATTATAAAAAAGATCAATTCCATGAACAAAGAAAGGAATTAACGGATTAATCCCTGATCCTTTATAAATTGCATCCCTGTGTCAATCATCCTACCGGGCTTGTGCTTTTATTATGACAGGTACTGGCGCCTTTTGTGTTATAATCCAAACCACAGTCAAAATCCATGTTGGCACTTTCGCCCCCGGATCTGCACAGAATAACTAACTCAGCATGTGACGGTGTTTTTATTTTCTAACTCCCTCGCCCAGTAGCCGCTCATTTACTTTCTGATTGCAACACACGCCGCAGGTTATTACAGGTTGAGAACAGATTTATCAAAAAGGACGAGATGAAATATAAATGCCAGTCTTCATAATAGCTTTTGAGATCACACACATACAAACACGCCCGCTTCTTGGCCACTGATCCATCACCTCTCCCATCGAGCCACACCCGTTTCCTGTGGCGGCCCCTGCAGCACCCCGGGGCCCCTTTTCCTCCGACAGTTCAGCCCTTTCCTCCTCGGCTCCGACGTCTGAGGTTCGTCCCCCCCCCGCCCCCCCGTCCCCCCGTCCAGCTCAAACAAACGCTGCAGGACTCCAGTGTGCTGTTACAGCGGGGGGGGGGGGGGGGGGGGGGGTTACACGGCAGGTCTGCAGCAGGACATCTCAGGGCTTTATCCATTCATGAAACCCAGTTTCCCCAATTTGAGCTGGTCCTTCAAAGGTTTCTTTTAAAGTGCACGCATCAGACGTCAGTGAAAGCCCATTGTGGTGCAGGGTATTATCTGCATTTGATGTGAAGTTTGAACAAAGTCCTCATTACCGATGCTTTTGAGGTTTTGTGTAATGACAGGTCGGCTTCTACACCTCCAGGCTACATCCACTCTAATACACCTTTTAGCTCTGCATCCGTAATAACTCCCGTCTATACTGACACACCTGAGTATGCATATCACGTGGCAGGAAGCAGATTGGTTGATCAATCAATCAATCAATCAATAAATCATCAACCAGGAAGCATCCAAACTATAAAGTAGCTGCAGAGTTATTTTTATGGTCGTAAAAATACCTTTCCTCAAACTAGTTGTCCCTTAATTTCCTGATATCTTTTTGTCAACTGTAGTTTATTATCAGAAAATCAAGCATACAAAAAAGAGAGAGAGAGAGAGAGAGAGAGAGTGTCTCAGTCCTGGTGAGCTGAGATGCAGGTTTCCCTCGTCTGTCTATGAATGATGTTTTGTAGATCATCAGCAGATATGTGTTTACTTGGACTGAAAGAACATGGATGATCTTCTGTGAGGTCATGTTTGGAGCTGGGGCAGCGACAGGACAGGAAGTGGCTTCGATATTCTTATAGCGCAGACTGAGCTGCTCCATCCTTGCCATCTGGGAAAATTAGCATCTTCTTGTGGACAAACCCAGAATTTAGATGTTGATTCAAGTTCTAAAAAGGTCTCAACAATGGTCTAAAAAGGACGGTCGCTGAGAAAGAAAGCACAGACGTGAAGATCTGCTCCGTCTCTCCAGCACGTGTTCCCTCATGTTAAACCACACGTCCTCCGAGGCTGAGAAAACCTGATGTCTGTATTAAACTAAAAATTTCAAGGGGCTTCCTTGAGGTTAAGAGCACAATAGGAGCTCTAAGTGTTTGGATGGACATCTGCCAAAAAGACAATCTTTTAATCAATGAACCACACAAATGTATTGAGATATGAAGCCACTGTGGTTGATTGTGGCCCTAAAACATATTTGCTAATGTGATAAAAGCGATAAGCGATTTTAAATGATCAGAAAACCATTTGGTTTTAATCGACCATCATGGCTTTGTAACTCCTCATGTGACACGAATGATGCAACAGCGAGAAAACCTCTGGCTCTGCATGAGGGTGTTAAAGCTGCACATCCATCTATAAATGAGCCTCGCTGCCCACATCACAATTAAAATAGATTCCCCGATGCAGGGAAAACACCCGAACCAGTCGGAGCTCTGCAGGCGTCAGAGAAAACAGCAGCCGAACAGTGACCACAAATTAAATCAAGATATTCCCTCCATTACCAGGATAAACATTTACTTAAGAGCAATAAAATTCCTCCTTCCAGACACAGGATCTGAAAACAGTGTCAGGCAGAAACTAAACTGCAGCTCAGTCTGATTATTAGACTGTTAAATATAGATTATTGATCGGTTTAATAGGTTCATTTCTAGATCCAGCTCAGGTGCTCAAGAGCTTTTTTAAAGGTAGTAACACGTGAGTTAAGATATTTAATATACTTGAGCTCTTACTGCTTGAGTTTTTATATTTTATAGAGCTAAAGCTAAAACTCTAAATGTTAAATGTAAACATCCGACATGTGCAGCGCTTCTATTTTGGTTGCGTGTTGCATTATGGGTCATTTTGGTCGTTAACCCGCAGACGAGGAGTGACTTCATTTGTCTGCTGAAAGAGAAATAATGACATTCACAGATCCAAAGGAACAGACTGACTGAGCGTCTGCGGCCTCAGTGAATCCCTCATTGTGACGAGTCAGAGTCTGTGCGATGGAGAATTTCCTAGCATGCCTGTTAGCGAACAAAGACGACCCGGGAGTGTAAAAGCTCATGGGAAGGCCAGGCCGGCACGTCGGAGCGGCAGGAAGTGGCTGAGAAAGGAACGCTCTGTGTCTGTCCTCTCGTCCCTGTCTCTTACCCCGGGGCCGAGCCGCAGGATGGGGCGGAGAGGCCACTGGGAAACGCCTGGAGGTTTGATCCCATGGACCGACGCTCACAACACGGGCATTGTTTAACGCTATGAACATTTTCTGAGCCAGACCTCCCTCATGTTCAGACACGGCTCTGTTTTTCAGCGTCTGTTTCTCGGACTCTTTCTTTGCTTCGCTTCGACTGTGAAAATGATCATTGGCCTAAATAAACTAAAAGGGACGAAAAACACCTGAAAAGATACCATTCGACTTCAAATAATGTAAAATGGCCTCAAAAGGGCTAAATTCCCTTATATAGACACAAAACTGCTGCAAAATGATGCAAGACAATTGCAAAACAACTGCAAAGAGCTGCACAACTGCCTCAAAAAGACAAAATGGCCTTGTAGAGACAAACATCTGCCTCAAATAGATTGAAAAGAGATGAAAATCTGCCTCAAAAAGACTAAATGGCCACAGAGAAACACACAACTGCCTCCAAAACATGCAAAATGTCCAGAAAACAACGTCAAAGTACAACATGTGAAAAAAAGAAGTAAAACTGAAAGTGCAGGGTGATATTTCACCTGAAATAAGAAAACACCTTTAAGACAATGTCAAAAAATAACAAAAGCTCGATGTTGAGAGGTTTCAGGCAAAGACAGTCATTGAGAATCTTTTGTTCCTTCTGTCTGTATGTGTCACTGAAGTATTTGCCCACAGATCAGTGCTCTGTGATGAAGGTCCTCTTGAATCCACAGCGCAGGGATCTGAGGTTTCCACATTTTTCCAGAGTGGATGTGTTTGGTTTTTGGAGTGAAGTCTGATGAGGCCCCAGCAGAGGAGATTTCTGGCTGTGGAGAGCCGTAATTTGTGGTCTTATAATAGCTCGGCTGAACTTCCCTCTCCTCTGCTGGGCCTCGGGAAACACACACACACACACACACACACACACACACACACACACACACACACACACACACACACACACACACACACTACCCCCCTCCCCCTCCATGTATTTTCCAGATGTGTTTCCAGCGGACGGCTTCAGACTGCACTCTGTATTCCCAGCAGATAAAACCTGCTGGAGGTCATCGAGCTTCCTCTATCTGAACCCCAACCTCGGGCCAGTCTCATGGCTGAGGAAGGAGGAGGGGGTTGAAGGTCAAGGGTCACCGTGCTGTCAGAGATACTGTAGAGCTTTTAAACAACAGCTAAGAAAACATCTCCGGTCACTTTGGTTTGACTGTTCCTCAATTTAATCTGGTCAAGAGCTCCAGAAAAAGCCACTAAGTGGACTTTGAGTGCTCTAAGTTTTCTAGACGGTGAGTAAAACTTTTGTTCTGTAAGAATCGAGGGAGTGTCCACTTCTCCCCTCTTCTGCTTTTTCCTGCCATTTGCCTGGCAGGCTGCTCCGAGGCATCGACAGACAGAAACCAGTGTTGTGGTCGTTGCTGAGGTTTCACACCGACACTGTGCAATGCCATGAAACACACACACACGCATAAAAAGAAATGTAACATATCAGCAGCTCACCTCCAAAACACAAAGCAAGTCCTGCTGCAGATTCACTGTTTGGCAGGAGTCCTGAGCCGGGAACCGCTTTCAGGAAACAGATGCTGGTTTAACAGCGTTTGGTCGGACCTGCTTTGTCCTGAGGCTGAGTGAAGCTGAGTGAGGCTGAGTGAAGCTGAGTGAGGCTAAGTGAAGCTGAGTGAGGCTGAGTGAAGCTGAGTGAAGCTGAGTGAAGCTGACTGAGGCTGACTGAGGCTGAGTGAAGCTGAGTGAGGCTGAGTGAAACTGAGTAAGGCTTAGTGAGGCTTAGTGAGGCCGAGTAAAGCTTAGTGAGGCAGAGTGAAGCTTAGTGAAGCTTAGTGAGGCAGAGTGAAGCCGAGTGAGGCAGAGTGAAGCTTAGTGAGGCTGAGTGAAGCTTAGTGAGGCCGAGTGAAGCTTAGTGAGGCTGAGTGAAGCTTAGTGAGACCGAATGAGGCAGAGTGAAGCTTAGTGAGGCTGAGTGAAGCTTAGTGAGGCAGAGTGAGGCTGAGTGAAGCTTAGTGAGGCCGAGTGAAGCTTAGTGAGGCTGAGTGAAGCTTAGTGAGGCTGAGTGAAGCTTAGTGAGTCCGAGTGAGGCCGAGTGAAGCTTAGTGAGGCAGAGTGAAGCTTAGTGAGGCTGAGTGAACCCGAGTGAGGCAGAGTGAAGCTTAGTGAGGCTGAGTGAAGCTTAGTGAGTCCGAGTGAGGCCGAGTGAAGCTTAGTGAGGCAGAGTGAAGCTTAGTGAGGCTGAGTAAAGCTTAGTGAGGCAGAGTGAAGCTTAGTGAGGCTGAGTGAAGCTGAGTGAGGCTGAGTGAAGCTTATCGATGCCGAGTGAAGCTTAGTGAGGCTGAGTGAAGCTTAGTGATGCTGAGTGAAGCTGAGTGAGGCTGAGTGAAGCTTAGTGAGGCAGAGTGAAGCTTAGTGAGGCTGAGTGAAGCTTAGAGAGGCAGAGTGAAGCTTAGTGAGACCGAATGAGGCAGAGTGAAGCTTAGTGAGGCTGAGTGAAGCTTAGTGAGGCCGAGTGAGGCAGAGTGAAGCCGAGTGAGGCAGAGTGAAGCTTAGTGAGGCTGAGTGAAGCTTAGTGAGTCCGAGTAAGGCCGAGTGAAGCTTAGTGAGGCAGAGTGAAGCTTAGTGAGGCTGAGTAAAGCTTAGTGAGGCTGAGTGAAGCTGAGTGAGGCTGAGTGAAGCTTAGTGATGCCGAGTGAAGCTTAGTGAGGCTGAGTGAAGCTTAGTGATGCTGAGTGAAGCTGAGTGAGGCTTAGTGAGGCTGAGTGAAGCTTAGTGAGGCAGAGTGAGGCTGAGTGAAGCTGAGTGAAGCTTAGTGAGGCAGAGTGAAGCTTAGTGAGGCTGAGTGAAGCTTAGAGAGGCAGAGTGAAGCTTAGTGAGACCGAATGAGGCAGAGTGAAGCTTAGTGAGGCTGAGTGAAGCTTAGTGAGGCCGAGTGAGGCAGAGTGAAGCCGAGTGAGGCAGAGTGAAGCTTAGTGAGGCTGAGTGAAGCTTAGTGAGTCCGAGTAAGGCCGAGTGAAGCTTAGTGAGGCAGAGTGAAGCTTAGTGAGGCTGAGTAAAGCTTAGTGAGGCTGAGTGAAGCTGAGTGAGGCTGAGTGAAGCTTAGTGATGCCGAGTGAAGCTTAGTGAGGCTGAGTGAAGCTTAGTGATGCTGAGTGAAGCTGAGTGAGGCTTAGTGAGGCTGAGTGAAGCTTAGTGAGGCAGAGTGAGGCTGAGTGAAGCTGAGTGAAGCTTAGTGAGGCAGAGTGAAGCTTAGTGAGGCTGAGTGAAGCTTAGAGAGGCCAGAGTGAGGCACTGCTGCTTGTTCTTGGTTATATTTTCATCTCAAAACCCAGGATTTCTGCAGGTTTTTGGTCTCCTGGAATATTTGGGACTTTGTGGATTAGTTTTCCTCCTGTTAAACTTTAAAATATGACTTGTTTTATTGCACCTACTCCATTACTGTGAGTCACAGATTTTCAGATTAGATTTGTTGTTACACGCTTTTAAAAGTATATATTACCGTACATTTCTGCTTTCTGCAAAGATGTGATTCACTAGTTGTCATTCATTGTCTTCTGGTAAAAGATAAACAGCCTGTTCAGTGAAGGGTGAACGGGTTGAGAACAGAGCGATAAAAAAACGGGTTGTGTCAGTGAAGTATGAGCATCAATATTTGTATTGGCAGGAGAGACAAAGTCCAACAGAGAGACCTTTACAACGCTGCCACAAACCGGTTCTGTCGACACAGAATCAAACACAAGACAAGAGAAGGGAGAGAAAATGGGAACCATTTTAAATACCTGAGACTTGTGTAAACGTTGAAGGAAGTCTTCATGCAGTTGATGTGTCAGTGCAGTCAAAGGTCAGAAATGAGGTCATGATGCACGAGAGAAGAGAAACATGTTTGTTTGTGGTCTGATTCCTGGAATATGATCTGGAAAGGGTCTGGAACAAGTTCTGTGTGTCTCAGTGGGTCCAGGGTGATAACATCAGACCTGCAGACCCAGACGCTGGGTCGCAGTCAAAACACAGCAGACAGACGCTCGTGTAGAAACCTGCCCAGGCATCTGGGGAAGACCACAGTGTGTGTGTGTGTGTGTGTGTGTGTGTGTGTGTGTGTGTGTGTGTGTGCGTGCGTGCGTGCGTGCGTGCGTGGTGAGCAGAAACATGCTGGTGCTGCTTCATGCACTGTTTCTGGTTTATTTTTGTATTTTATCTTCAGCATTAACAAATCATTTCATATCTTTTAAATTTGTAGTTTTCTTTTCTTTATTTCATGACATTCACTGAAAACTTTGAGGAATTACAAGACTTTTATTTTCATGACGATGTTGTTTTATTGAGGGAAATCAATATACAGATAATATAGACCAGAGGGATTGTGAGATACGCTTGTGTTTCTCTACACATCCATGGATCAAACACATATGACTCTTCATCACAGCGTCCTCCCAGTCAGTGACATCACACGTTGTGGTGGGCGTGCTTTGTTTTCGTGCCACGATGTTGTTTCTGTGCTGAGCCCTATTCCTCCTGCAGAGAACAATCATGAAGCTGGAGAACAATCAAACAACCTCCGTCTCTTTCATCCGTCCGCTCCCCATTGGTGACTAAAGCCTTACTCACTTTGTTTTACCCACAAATCCCAGCACCTGACACATCTGCTTTTATGGAGCAGTTGCAGTTTGTCGTCATGTCTCTGTTTGAGGTGAGATGTTACTACTGAGCCTCGTCCAGATTTTTATCTCCACTATAAAAATGATTTGCATCGTCCCTCCTGCTCAACCGTCCCTGCCAACCTCGCACAAACAACCCAAACAAAGAGCTGTGAAAAGCGTGGTAAGCTTGTGTCAATATATAAAGGGAATAAGACATCAATGCACCAAATTGTGAATGAAAACAAGCTTTTTTAACATGGGATCAAAGTTATATGATAAATGCAGCTTAATCCGGGTTAAAATCTGTTTTTTAAAGGTCACGTCCGCTTTTCTCTGCAGCTTTGACCTGAAGTAAAGTTCACAGAGTTGTTTTGAGCTGTTTACCCATGATGCACTGAGACATGTTTTTAGATTTTTCACCTCCAAACCACAGAGCACCTGTCAGGCCTGTCACCTAACACCTCCACAGATATAAACCCTGCAGAGGTTTTCTGTCCCCTCACTCAGAAGACACTAACACATCAAAATAAGTGACAGAGAAAAAGACCATAAAGGGGAGCAGCAGGGGAAGTGAAGGTTTAATGAAATGCAGCGTGGAGCAGACAAGTGCAGATTAATCGCTGCTTCAGCCCAACGTGCAGCTCCGCCTGGAACTCGCCGCCGAGCTCCATGTGCTTGTCAGTTAATCATGGGAAACCTGTAAAACACGTTGACTAATCTCTCCTCTGTGTCTTATAGGAAGTTATGTTTGTCAGAGGAAGTCAGGGCGGGAGGAAGCGCCCGGGGCGAAGTGGCGCTGGAGAGAAAGGTGTCTGCTAACCTCTGCTCTAGCCACAGCCCTGGGGCCAAACAGGGCTGAGCGGAGGCTCGGACGCACTCGAGAGATAGGCGTTGTTATTTAAAGACGAAGTACAGGACACGATGTGCTCTGCGCTTTGTGGTTTGTCTTGAATCTCGGTTGCAATTCTGCTGAGAGCATGCAGGGACAGAAAAGAAGATCCTGCTCCAACAGGAGATCAAGCAAACGTCTCCAGAATATGATTAGAAAAGGAAGTTTAAAAATCGAAACATTTAGGATAATAGGGAATCTGCAGGATTTATTTCCAATCAAAGATCAGTGAAAAGCAGCAGCTCGTGCACGTCACAGTGTTTTTTTTATATATTATTGCATGTTATTGCATGACTGAATAATAAAGAAAATCGTCCATAGTGACAAGCAGCTGCAGGTCAAAGGTGAGGCTGACCTTTTACCCAGAAGCCCCTGCAGTAAGTTACAGGTAGCTGACAGTTAAAGGGGAATTCCTGCTCTTTCTACTGTTCCACGAAAAAAAACACATTTACATGCTAAATTAGCCTAAATTATGGTTAACAAGTTTATTTTGGAAGCTTCAGGAAGCTGCAAGAACATTTTAATTAACGGTAGAAAATCTGTGCTGTTTGCGTAAATCTGATTTAATTGAGATTTATGAACCAAACATTAGCATACAGGCTATCACCCGAGCTGGATTTCAATATCGTTTTTCTTTAAACTAACAATCTTCATCCACAAATTGAGGCTCCTCATCACTGAGAAATTGGAGAAAACAAATCTAAAATAATGTCAGAGTATTTAGAGTTTAGATATATGAAGCATTTGAAGATTCTCCAGGAAATTACTATAATTTCATATTAGTTAAAAATAAAAAGCTCTTGGGACCACATGTTTGGTGAATCATTACGTATTTTGGGGGATTTTCTGATAGTTCCAGTTGTGCAGAAGGAGGAGAAGCTGCATCGTGGCTCCTCAGAGCTTCTCAAAGGGTCACGTTTTTACCCAGGACCCTTTTTTACGAGTGTGGTGGTTCAGATATTTCCAGAGTCAGGATACAGTTACCGAACCGTAATGATCTCATTTTCCTCAGAGGAACAAGCTGCTTCCTGACTCCACTTCCTCTTTATCGACCCAAATGTGTCGCTCAGAATTAGTCTCTCCTTTCATTGGATAATTGCAGAGCTGTTTATGAACGTCCCTGATACGGAGCGGGAGGCTCCAGCCAAGCGGTTTGATTTGTCGGAGACGCCGTCCAACAATGACGATAATTAACACAGTGACAGTTTGTGCAGCAACGGGGAACTTTTTATCGATCTGGATTCGTCTCTGCTGGACGTTTGTTGAGCCGTTGATGTCAGAATATCTCTTTGTTTTGAATTAAAATGATCTTTAATCTGATGGGTTTAAACTCACTGTCTTCTGGACGATGTTGGTGTACTTTATTTCACTGCTCCATCTTGAAGCGATTTAAGTGATTGTTGTGCTCCACAAAACGTCCTCATGTGATTTATCCTGTCAAATATCATGTTTCCTAGTCAGGCTCTTTAACGGTATGTTGTTGTGCAGCCTAAAGACTCATTTATGCCCCATGTTGGATTTGGAAATGGACGAAGCCTTCGTGCTCTTTGTACTCGTCTTCTGAAAACTTGTAGACTCCAGTAAGAAGGTTCAACAAGACTTAAATATTGTACTTCACTGAGGTGCAGTAAACACACTGACTGGTAAAGCAGCAGATACACAAACTATAACTGACCATGTAAAAGCTTTCGTTCGCTCTGAATATGTGAAAATCGGTTTCCTCCGAGTGTTTCTCCACCAGCTGTTGTCCCTGAATGTAACTGGATAACCTGTAATGAAACTGGGCCAAGGCTTTGCAGCATGGGAGTGGAGAGACAATAAATGGGTCCCAAGAATAACGCCAGGGATGAAAATATGATTAAAGAGATCATCAAAGTGTGTTTACTCCATCTGACTGTTCTCTTGTTTCTGGAGTTTTGCTCACTGAGGATCAGATACTTTTACCACTTGAAGCCTCCAACGAGCCTCCAAACCAAAGGAAAAATCCCTCTTTGCTTGACACACACATGTGACGAGGGCTCACAACTGCACATTCTTTGATTTTAACACATAAAATGTTGGGAATCACCGACTTGAGGCTTCTTTTGAGTTGAGTTGAGGCATTTCAGCTGCGTTTTCTGAGTCTTGTGTCCAGTAAGACTGTAATGTAGCATGTGCTTTACCCACTGGACTCTGGTAAATACACATTTTAGGTTGTTTTTGTGCTTCAAACAATGAAAATATAATACTCAAGTTAGAAAAGTGTTGATTCCCTCTGGATATTCTATCTAGATTTTTTTCTAGTTTGAGAAGCTTGAACGTGTTGAGATCTGCCTGTTTAGTGAACTAAGCTTTTCACAGCTCTACTGTCGCCTGCATGCTCTCCACCTACTTGCAGATCAATTATGAAAAGCTAGTGACTTCAGTGAGCACAGGACGACATGGGGCCAGAAAATCGGACTCTTACTACTCAGTAGTACTACTCAGAGTCTTGGTTCCTGCAGCTGTCGGCTCTCGCCACCTGTTTTTCTGCTCTGTGTTTTTGGTTCTGTGTTTTTGGCAACCTTGGTCGCTCCGTCCACCTGTTCCGTCCGCTCCTCGTCACCCCCCCCTTTCCGTTTGAAACTGTGTGGAGAGATCCATCACTCAGCTATCTCTCCTACTCGTTATGCAGCCAATCAGGAGTGAGGACTGTCAGATATCAGGAGTCTCCCTGCACACGCTGCACGTCTGGAGCTGCAGCGGCCCTGTTGTTCTTAATAACAGGGAAGTGCGTTGGATCGGATCTTTATGATGGAAAATTACTGGCAGCCTCTGGGCCCCACCCCTCCTCCCCATGAATGAGAGTTTACACAGGCAGTGAGGCAACTATGTGCAAGTCATTAAGGAATCAAGGAACTGCCAAGAGACACTTTGGTGCAGGGGGAAGTCAAGCTGCCGTTCAACACAACTCGATACCTGCACTGACAACTAATCTCAAATTATAGTTTCAAGTCGGCCAGAGAAAAACAAGAAAAACTCAAGTGATCGAGCAGCTGATGAAATTCATGGTTTGTTGCTGCAGGATCAGAATATCAGTTATTTGTCTGTTTAAGAATTGTCGTCATATTCTGAGAAAAAAGTAAAGTAAGTATTAAAAGAATAAACTCAGGACACAAGTTTTCCTTTTTGGATATTTCCTGAAAAATATATTTCAAAATATAACATTAAATGAGGACTTGATTCTCATAATCTGACATTTTTTTCTTATTCTCCAACGTTAAAAAGACCCTGGAGCCTGATGGGATTTCTTCTGTAATTACTATAATTTATAGATCGATGATAATGTGTCACGTGGTCTAAAACTCGGACTAAAAATAACCAGATTTGAATTTGGCTAAATAAAAATAACAGGACGCTGCATCTCACCCAGAGACTTTTCTTTTTTTACATGTGCACTCATGTACATTTCAAGCTCAAGCATTTCCAGATGTGAAACCCAGCATCTAACAAGGTTCTCCACATCGTGCACGACGCAGTAAACCCACCAGAAACAAGTCAAACTGGGAGAAACTCATCAGCTCTTTATTTCTCACTCATCGTCCCACGGCTCATTTTAGCTTTTCAACACGTACACGTACAGGAAATGTGATCTGCTGCGAGGCAGATGACAGGGTGACACCACCATGAGCCGCGTTAATGTAATCTGCAGTTTACATCGCTGCTTCTCATCTGTTTATTTTCTTCTTCTTCTCTTTTCTTTGGAGACACTTGAAGAAAAAAGCCTGTTGTAACAGATCCCCCCCCCCCCCCCCGCCGTATCTTTCCCAGCTGTCGTTTCTGGGAATATAGAGATGTGAACTTTTCCTTTCCTTCCAGTGTCTTGTTGGTTTTCTCGTGTTTCTGCGTCTCGTCACCGACTGTGATCGGACGCCAGAAACCAAAACTACATACAAGCAAAGAGTAACTGTCTCCCCGGAGCTGAGAGGTGTGAGACACGGCGAGAACGACTCAGCGTCGCTTTCATGTGAATCAACACAAAGGAAGACGTCTTGTGAAATCTCCACAGAGACGTTTGACATCATGCAGTTTCACAACACGCAGCCGGCAGCGCTCAAACTCCAGCTCACTACTCTTACTTTGATCCAAATCTGTTTTTACTTCTTTTGTGTTTTTTGAAGCGTTTTTCAGCCTCGTCCATGACTAAATGTTTTCAGTTCCTCATTAACATAACAACCCGGCGATGCTCCTGATGTCAGTGGACATTTCTCGGCTGCGGTGTCATTGGTTTAGATTAGCTCACTGGAAACTAAGCAGCAGCGTCGCTGAATAGGAGCGGGTGTCACAGTCTATAAAAGAGCACCAGTGCTCATAGGAGGATGGTGTTCGTCTGTCGAGATCAAATTAGACTGTCTCTTTCCTGAAGTCTGAGGCCACGTCTTTAAATGTCTCGTTCCAACCATTTAAAGCAAAGAGAAGCAGAAAACTGTCTCACGAAAAAAGATGCAATGGCTACAAGTAATTGATTACTAATTGGACGATTGTTGGCATGGCTACAGGTAATTGATTACTAATTGGACATAGTGTTTCCCTGATCAATCAAGGTGGCGTTCAGTCACTTAACCCCTGGCTGCGATGGGACATGGACCAAACACTAGAAACGATATTTACGAGGCTGAAAGCACAAACTGATTTGGTGGTGACACCAGCAGCTCTGTGGTGACACCAGCAGCCGCCGGCCTTGACTGTAACGCACCAACTGTTGCCGCTGAGTTCACCGGTGACAAATGTGTGTGTGTTTGCATACTTCTGAAGCCGTTCGATCCAAATGCTCCGGCAGGAAATTGAAACCTCTCTCGCAGGTATTAGTGTAGCAGCTGTAGGGGGGGGTGTTCATGTGTATGTGTGTGTGTGTGTGTGAGACAGTTTATAGTAGACAACCCCGGCTGTAGGTGTTGACGTGTTGCTGCAGGATTTACCATGACACATTCGATCAACACGTGACATCAGGGGATTATAATTAATGGAAGGAAACTATTAACGCAGTGAAATGAATGATGCTGAAAAGCCACTAATCACACCCATGATTAGTTCAAGTGCTGCAAACTTTATCACAACAAGAAGAGAAGCACTGTCTCTTATATATACTTGGATACTTGGTGCAAAAATAAGACAGTTGTTTAAATCTGTAGTTATTGTTTTATGCAGAGACTTTATTCAAGAGTTTTATTTGGTCCTTTGTCCGAATCCACACATACAAAATGCTTCTTCTCCGACATGTACCACATCAAGTTTTGTGCACATCTGTCCTGTAGTTTTTGCAGAATCCTGCAAAATAAGAGATACAGATGAAAACATCACCTCCTTGGTGGTGAAGTTTAATTTAATAATCTGTTCTTTACTCTTGCATGCTTGAATAATCCATGCATCCGTCTCCTGGCACTGATCTGGCGCCACATCACTCTGCAGAAACCCTGTGCATCAAATGTGATGAGGAAATTCTTTCAATTCAATCAATAATGAAATATAAAATGAATCCGTTGGTCCTGTGTCTTTACACGTTCAGTTCTCGGTGACTCCAGGTAGATTGTGTGCGGCGCTGCTCCTCGTGTTTACATACCTAACCGGTGCAGATGAAAGAGGAGCCGGCGCCTCCCTCCAGCTGGTTCAGACATGTCGACAAACATGGCCGTCCTCGCTGTTGGGCCCAAACACCAAAACAATGACTGAGTCTGTGTAATCACTCTACACACTGCGGAGGGTTTAACCCCCTCATGGCCCTGCAGGACACACACAACTCAGACACATGTGAAACTCATCTGGGGTCAGAGATTCTGTTTCAGTTATGACACGTCAGAAAAATAAGAGCCGATCGTAGATCGCTGATAGTAGAACACGATCAGGGACAAAACTCACAAAGAGCTTCAGATCTGTTTTTTAAAATCAGTTTTTATCCACATTTGAACAAAAACCACATGTTGTCTTCGAGCTGAAATTTGCCACAGATGCAGCAGTTTGGTCATTAACACATTAACATGCTGATGTGAAGAAAACAAGCAAAACCTGGAGCTTTAGGGAGCTGATGCAGATTTAAGGGATCAAAAGATTTCTGATGCAAGTATTAAATAAATTGGCAATGATTTCTAAGATGTCGTTATCGAACCTTTATGACAAAAATATAATCAACACTTCATATTTTACAGTTGAATCATTAACTTTACTATAAATAAATAGTAAATAGAATCCAGTTTTAGGGGGCTCAAACGCAAAATCAGTGTGGACAGGACCTTCGTATTTAGCTTTTGAACACTTCACCTGTTTTAAATGATCAGATAAACTGTATTTTTCAGCTCAGACACAGATCTCAAACCTGCCACAGGTGTTTTTTCTTTGCGGCAGAAGAGGAAAGGTCTGGCTTCAATCATGAATTAGTCAAAGTGACCTTAACTCACCAACAATAAACCGTGGAGCGAGCAGCTGTGTACATGCACACAAGCTGCAGGGCAATTACACACATGAAGCAGTCGCCCCCTCTGACTGTTTAAAGGTAGCTTATCATGTGTTTCCTGTCGGGCTTCATGTAGCAGCAGCTGACGGAGCTCTTGAAGCCGCAGCATCCACGCGTGCGGCAGTCCACTCCGACAGAAATATTTTTTGCCATGTGTTGTGTATTTTTAAGAGCCTGTCGGGATCGACAAATAAAACCTGTTGCCCTGCCTGGCCGCGCTGGAGGGGAAGGTGAGAGATTCCCGGCTCAGACCAACTGATCCGGTGTCTCATATTAGATTTGTGGCTCATGTGTTGCGAGGTGTCGCCCAGAAACTAAACCAAACAGACTCAGATTTACCGTTTCATGTGAGGAATCGTGCATCTTGATGTGGAGGATACGATGGAATGATAAGTTCAATTTTTAATACATTTTATAAGTCACAATGCAAACTGTTAAAAGTGTCAATAATCAACTTGATATTGAGAATATGAGACAAATATTCCAAGTCACAGTTACAGTTAATAAAGTAAAAAGTAAATATTGACAATTAGTTTCTGGTTAATTTCATCATCTAATTGATTAATCAACTTATAGTGATTTCCAAACCTCAGGCAGACATGGATCAACACAAGCACTTGGAGGAAAGAGAGGGAGAGAGAGAGGGAGAGAGAGAGAGAGAGAGAGAGAGAGTGAGAGAGTGTGAGGCTGAAGGAAAACAGAGCCAGAGGGTGAATTCACATGAATGAATGCAGACGCAGTGAAACCAGCAGAAACAGCTGAGAGACAAACTGCTGGAGGAGGAGTTCACGCTGCTCTCCAGGATGGAACAAACATATGGAGCTTGGGTTCAGACTCTCAGATGATTTACATACAAATCAGAAATCATTCACTCCTCTCATGGCCGGTCAGGGGGACGATGGCTCCGCCCTGTTCACAGACAAACCACGCACACGCTGAACTCAACAATTCAAAGGGTTAAGGATTTACTGTCGTTCTGTGTTTTGTCAGTTTTCTGCTGTTGGCCGGACAAATTAACGGATAACGGTGATTTGTCTTGTGTGATGTGAGCTGAGCACATTTATCTTGGACCGTGATGCATCAGAGCCACAAACTGCTCTGCCTGCGTTTGATGGACACGCCGGTGAAGAGACTTCTTTCCACTGTGGTTCGTGGAGTCAGTTTGGATGAGGTCCTGCACTTACGGAGCGAAAACCTTGACAGATCTCCAGAGTCTGTGACTCGCTGATGGAAAACAAACTTTCCTACAACGTTCCCATGCCATCCCCGGCCAACATGCAGGCCCCTCTCCTCCTCAACCACCAGTGTTTACTGACAGCACAGGCACAGAGTCACGCTCGGCTTGTGATTTCCTGAGCCTAATTCTGCTCTGATGCCATCCAGAGGCTCTGCCACTGCGTCTGGGGACGAGCGGCTGGCCTCCGGTCCCACTTTGCTCTGTTTAGGTTGGGAGAGCTCCGTGAAGAGGCCGAGCCAGAGTTTACATTGGAAGAGTTTCATTCCAAAACACTATAAATCTATTTAGGAAAAGAAAATGAATTCCCAATGTGCGTTGCTCAATAATAATTAAAGGAAAGGCTCTGGTTCTGTCTTGTGAGCGAAGCTGTTGCAGTGAGGAGCTTCAGGGTGTTTGGGTTTCACTTTGATGTCGACAGAAAAAGTGTCTTTGCTCTTCAGATGGTTGTTAGTCAGATCAGAGTTCACACAGTTCATCACCCAGCTCTGTGTGTGTCTGTGTGTGTCTGTGTGTCCGAGGCTTCACTGTGACCGACAATCAAGACAACATGTTGATGGTTCCAGTTCAGTCTGAACCTTTATTGTAAGAGAAAAGAAGCGTAAAGACTTTTGAAAATCAGCATTTAAAGAACAAAGAAGTTTCCATACAAATGGAAACGGTCGTATTCACTCAACGTTTCCTTCATATCGTCTGTTTGAAGTGAATCAGGGAACTAGACGTACACTGAATCACCAGGGCGTCCTGTCGTCATCACCTACGTGGGCTGCGTCCACCTATACTTGACTCTGATTGGTGTGTAGACGGCGTCTGACGTGGGAGTGTTGTCAGTTGGGGGTATTAAGCACTTCAGGTGGTTGCCTTGGTAACATCATGATGGTATCACTACCAGCATCAGCACCTTCAGTTCTCCAGGTTCAAATGCACCAAGTGAACGTCCTCGTGGTTCAAACATTATGTTGTTGGAGGTGAAGACTTCAGCTGCTTCCTCTTCTTTTTCTACCTTTTCCATCTTTGAGGTGTTTCCCAACAGAACCTTTCTTTGAGTTTGAGAAAGAGAGTTGAGAGTTAAATCTAAAATCAACAGCCAGTTCTTTTGATTTTTAAAAGATTATCTTTAAATATAAAAAGCTGTGGAACTCTGTGATGATTTACAGGTGAGATGTGAGGGAGGCTTCAGAAGGATGAAGTCTAGACGGACTAGGAGAGAAGTTCATTTGACCGGGAGCTGCTGCACGTCTGCTGCAAACCTGCTCTGTGTTGAAGTGAACATGTTCAGCAAATGATGGAAATCTGCTGTGATTAACTGGATTATTGGAGCTTAAAGCAGCAGCGTTTTGTTTGTACTGAAGCTGCAGACGTCACATATGCTCCACTGATACCCAGTGAAACAAAACGTTCACGTATTCAGTGTTTCCTTAAACTGAAACATGAGCTGTTAAAGTCCTGCTCAGTAGTTATTTTATAGAAAACCTTTTTTAGGTCAATAAGAAGTGGAGCGTCTGGTTTCAGGTTATCCCGCTTGCTTTCCTCCAGCTGTGACCAGAGGTGGATGGTATCTAATATTTAATAAAAGACCAATATTGACTCTGTGGGTCAGGTTTCCCTCGTGTCATTCACAGCTGTGCAGATGTGCGGTCTGGAGTTGATTGTGTGGCAAGGCTGCAGGGAGCAAACAGCAGACACACAACACTGATCGCTAATCAGTGCGCTGTTTCTCTCTGCTGTCCGACAGCTGATAGCTCAGACATCCAGCTGAAGCTTCTCACTTCACTCTCTGTGTCTGGAAACCTCTCACTCACTCTGTGCTTTGGGAAAACTGATCTTAAAGTGTCATAAATTCACTGAAATCCTCATTTGCACCATCACACTGGCTCAGTTTCAACTTTTCATTAACCGGTTTATTGTGGGTTTTGTTTTTCAAGTGATAAGATTTGTCCAAAATGCAAACACACCCTGAAAGTTTGGGCCGTTTCTGCCTCAAAGGAAGATAAAAGAGGAAGTGATGAGGTTTTAATGGTATTGGTATTTCCCTTTGGTATTTCAGACTTCATTAAGGAGGATTTGAGAAAGAGAAGCTGAACGGCTGTAACAACAACCTCTTCATACATACGATGAAGAGCGATCAGTGCGAGACGAGGCAGGGCAGGTGTAGGTCTGCAGACGCGGTCGCTTCTTTCAGGAGGAAACTGTCTAACACCAACGATGGAAATAATGAACCATCACTTACATTTCTGTGTGTTTCACCACAGCGGCAGCCATGTGCTACCACTTCCTCCTTGTGGCACCAGCAACACGTGGCATCACCTGTGAGGGTTTTCAAGGTTTAGGTCTGTTCACGTGATGATTCATTTGATTTCTTTTTGTTTTATTCTGAGAGTTGGGTCGAATGACTTGAGATGAAGCTGCGAGACGAGAGTGTGAGTTTGACTCGACACTTTAAAGGAAACCCGGCTCTCTGTCTCCCACCTTTTAACATGAGATTGATCTAATTGAACTCATTAGAGTCATGGTTTCAAACTTTTACATTTCTGCAGGGAAGTCATTGCAGTAAAAGTGAGGAAAAGTTTAATGCTTTTATTAATAGTTTCATTTTATTCAACTCAACAAACCAAAAAGGGATGTGGTGAGAAAATCGCCTTGAAAACTGACAGGAAACCGATGCTCTTCAAGTTAAAATGTCGTAAGAAAACGACTTGAAGTAAATTTCAAATTCACACAGTTTTAGTCTAAAAAACCCAAGATTTGCATATTTTAACTTTTTATTTGAAGCTATTTCCATAATGTCCGTTCTGTGTAAACAAACTTTCCAGAGAATCCTGATTTGAATGAATTAACGTGTAATCTGAGTCATACTGTATCTTCTCCGTCCACCTTAAAGACTCTTGCAGTTGGGGGGATGGCTGAATCAGGGCGTCGTGGTGTCATCGTACGGAAGCTCCACTTGGTTTCACCTGCCGACCTGAGGCAGGAAGCTGCTGAGGTCGGCTGGGTTTTCCTCTGATTCACTCGTCTGACAAATGACAGCCTCAGTGATACCGAGAAAACCTCAGTGGACGAGCGTTTTAATCAGGATTGATATGGCGTTAGTTTATTTAATTTGTAAATTAATCAAGTGGTGTCTGTTGACAAAACACTTCAATTATCTACGACTACCGAGATGCATTGTGGGACAAAATCCAATCACAGAGCTGAAATAAGTTCACTTACTGCTCTAAATATAGACTCTAAATAAAGATGGACGACAGGACAGCTCAAGAAGATCATTACATCTAATATTATATATATATGTATATTATATTAAATTTAACATTAAAAACACACACAGGGAGAGGAGGTGGGCGAGAGCCTTGAGAAATGAATCTAAAAAAGAGGAGAGAGCGAAAATAAGGTGAAGGGAGAGAGAAACAAAAGAGAGAATGTTTGGCAGAAGAAACCTGACATGATTAGACACACACACACACACACTCACACACACACACACACACACACACACACACACACACACACACACACACACACACACTGCACAAAGCACATCAGATCCAGCCAACTCCTCTGATCAAACTGATAGTGTTTCCACGTAAAGTACACACACACACACACCTCTGCCAAGAATAGAGCACATCTGTCATTTTTGGGGTGTGCGTTTTATGCATGTTTTTGCACATCTACAGTTTATAGGTGGAAACAATGCACACGTGTGCATGATTATTTGCATAATGTGTTTATACACACACGCACGTCTGCATAATTAATATGGTTTTGCTTGCGTGTCGATGTTTAAGTGTCTGTGTGTTATTGCGCACTCACACAGACACACAGTTTATACAAGGTTAGTGTTTCACATCCAGACTTTGCCAACGCTGGAGAATGGTGATGCCAAAATATTTCAATGGCCCCCTGGTGGCTGGTTGCAGTATAGGTCATAAACCCGACCATCTCCATGTTATTGGATGGGCCATGGGTCAAACTCATAAGTCAAAGTAGGCATCAAATACATATATATAAATATATATAAATACAATATTGATTTCTGACAGAAGTGAGACCTCTCAGGTTTGAGCAAAACATCTTTGAACAGCCTGCCCCAACCCAACCCTGCACCCCCCACTGCTTTCTCTCCCCCCCTCGTCTAAATAAACTCTTGACACGCAACTCCACTGGCTGCCTGCCGAGCTTGTCTGCTGCTGAGAGCGCCTGTCAGTCAGCACTCAGGGCTACAAGCAGCGGTTCTGCCAGGTACTGACTGACTGGTTATTGACTCAGTAGTTTTCATACTGGTTTACTGACTGGTATCCAGGTATCATAATTTATTAATTTAGATGCTGGCACACGGTCACATGTTTATAAAACTTACTGGAAAAAGTTACTGACACGATGAAGATCACAGTGAAACAGCCGATTACTGCATCAGTCAGAACTAAACTTATGATAACTGTCTCTCCTCTGTGCTCACTTCACCACAGTGAGAAATCAGAGTCAGTAACGATGCTCCACTGGGTCAGCACCACTGCTGCCACCGGCAATAACAAGCGGCTGAGAAGCTGCTCCGCCGACACTTGAAGTTGTCACCACGTTTCTGGATCAAGAACGGCTGCAGGGAGAGAATTAATGAATGGAGGTTAAGTGCGAGGCTGAAATGTGCCCTCCTGCAAATTCCCGGGCATGAGCTCATTATTATTTCAAATTATCTGTTGCTTTTCTTTTTTTTATGGTGGGGGGGTATTTATTCAACTCCAGAGCTGCGGCGCTGGACAGGAGTCGTGTGGGTTTGGACGGAGGATTGAAATGTTTCTGAGGTTTTGTTCGGTGCAGTGAGAAGAGGAGCGTGCTGAAGACGCAGGAGGAGAACATTCACGTTGACCATGTTTATGTGTTCGGTGTCCGCAGGGAGTTGTGTACTTGTTCTGTGGATACATGGTACCTGGAGCATGTTGACGCGTGTATTAGACTGTATTTAAACTGTAATTTGTACATTTTAAACCAGGTTTGGTGCAGATGGCTACTTGTTTATACGAAGATAACCTTTCCCACTACTTCCAGCTTGATTACTGTGTGTGTGTGTGTGTGTGTGTGTGTGTGTGTGTGTGTGTGTGTGTGTGTGTGTCGGGGGGGGGGCAGTGGTTTCCTGTCCTCAATGGGTCCATGGCACGACAGCGATAAGAGCACCGGAGCTACATTATGCTTCAAACTCCATTACAGATTACTGGCTGTTACTCAACACCCCCTCACCCCCTCACCCCTCTTCCTCCCTCTACCTTTCTCTTGTTTCCATCCCCCTCTTCCTCCTCTTTCTTTCCTCCCCCCTCTAACTAAATCTTTTCCATCTCCGTCCTCCTCCCCCTCCTCCCCCCTCATTAGTATCTACTGTATAATGACATTTAGCAGTCCCAAATTGGAGAACATGTAATCATGCAAACCTCCCAAAAGCCAGTAAAGGCATCAAGAGGCTTTGGCAGCCGTCGCCATTGTGTGTGTGTGTGTGTGTGTGTGTGTGTGTGTGTGTGTGTGTGTGTGTGTGTGTGTGTGTTCTTTCACACAATAATCACGCTGAATGTCTTTCCCCCCCCCCCTCTCTCTCTCCTTGTCTTTTCCTCCGCCGGCCTCCTTCCTCTCCTTTCTCAGCTCAGGATGCCAGGGGTTGAAAGTTTGCACGCAATGATGCTCTGTGTGTGTGTGTGTGTGTGTGTGTGCAACAGCTACAGTAAATTAGCCGTATTTCCATCTGTTGTGTTAAAGATAGTACCTTCCTGAGCTTCTAGACTTTGTTGTCTTTCTTTCTTTCTTTCTTTCTTTCTTTCTTTCTTTCTTTCTTTCTTTCTTTCTGTCTTTCTGTCTTTTGGGGGAATTTCTTTGAATTTGTTACGGGAGCTTATTTGGCCTTAAGGGGGAACTGAGTAGACTTTGGGTGGTCAAAGGTCAAGGTCAAGGTCAGGGGCTCCTCATATTGTGAATTAAATATGTCAGGGACACCTGTGGAAAGTGAAACTGCACCAGTCGGCAGAAGGAACATAACCACAGCTGTTAATCGTCCTGTAAAGCACCTTCTATTTAATGAGTGATCGGTATGATCCCTCTCTGTGTGTGTGTGTGGGGGGGGGGGGGGGGGGGCAGTAGTGTGTGCAGTATCACCTCAGAGCAACCTGCCCTTCACACAGAGGAATGTAAACTTTGAGACGTCTCCTCCAGACTCGGCCTTATCGCTGCATGCAAGGGGTCAAAGGTCAGCAGGTTAAAGTGTGTGTGTGTGTGGTTAACTGTTCAAGCACCATGCATTGTAAAATATAAATGCGTTTTCACATGTTGGACTTTTCTTATTCCAGATTTTTTTTACATTAAAAGGAGTATAATAAATACGCTGTACTGTAGTCAGCCACTAGGGGCTGTCATAGTATTTACACTGGTCCTCTACATTTACATTAAACTGAATATCTTTGTAATGGTTGTTAAAAGATGACCTCTGCAGTGTTAAAACCACATTGTCAGTGAGAGTCCTCACAGGTGACAGGGACAACTGTTTGGTGGATTATTCAGGAAACAGCTGAGAGCAGGAATCATCAGTCAGAGAAGCGACAGCACTGGAAGTTACCACACAGCCTGAAGACAGAAAATCCATGGATATGAATCTAAACCCTGAGGTCTGACGGCTGGTACACCGGCGTGGACTGGAGGCGTTATGTTTTCTGTCTGTCTGTCTGTCTCGCTATGTTGAACTCGATGACTCAGAAATGCCTCAAAGGAATTTCTTCAAAGTTCAAGATCGCTGACCTCACAAAACAGGTTGTTTTGACTATAACTCAAGAATTCATGCACTAATTATGACAAAAATGTGATGACATATATTTATTCAAAAGGTCCAAGTTGAACGTCACTGTGACGTCATGATGTTCTGCAGAAAACACTTCTCTGGACATAATTTAACACACAACTGGCCAAGTTTCCTGCAACTTGAGGCTAGGTAATAATCGTTTTTATTTACTCTCCCGTGATCGGGTTGTTGTCTTTGTGTGGGCTCATCGTTGGGGCGCAGCCATTGGTGAAATAGTTGTGGTTTGTGAGAAAGTTGCAGTAACAACAACAGTGAAAAAAGAAAATAAAGTGCGACGAGAAAGATTAGAAAACAAGGCTTCGGATGACTGATCACTTACAAGTGTTGTGAGTGAGTTTGTAAAGTGGAGACTTAATGAAAGAATGAAATCAATTCATAAAAGTTTGTTACTTGCATTTATCCGACTCTCGCTTTAGCTTCAAATATGTGGAGTAACAGGGAAATAATTGAGCCCTGTCATTCTCACATTGATTTATTCATATATAATCACTTTTAAGCTAAAATATACTTTCATAGAATTTAATAAAACATTATTACATTTTTCCTTTATAATCTTTGATGTATCTGTACATAAAGACAGTTGTAAATATGTGGAGGTTGTATATCACTACGACAGTGTGTGATAGCGCCCACTACAGGGGATAAAGTGTGTTTTATTTCCAGTGTGTATTACATGTGGTCTGCGATGTGTGGGAGCCAAACTGAGCGAAATGTCCCTGATCAAAGCCACGGCAGAAAAACAGGAAACAACACAGATCAGACAACAGATGATACACGTTAAAAACACAGAGATGATTTAAAGCCCGAGAGCAAATGGAGGCAGCGTTCGAATCCGAAACCCCTTCTCCATTTCCAAACCAGACAAGGCCTTTTCTGTGCTGCTCGAAGTCCTGTTCACCGCTCATGTCCAAACCTGCAGCGAGAGGATCACAGGGAGAGCGAGCACTGCTGAGAGTGAAAGGGAGGGAGGGAGAGGGAGAGGGAGAGGGAGAGAGAGAGAGAGAGAGAGAGAGAGAGAGAGAGAGAGAGAGAGAGAGAGAGAGAGAGAGAGAGAGAGAGAGAGAGAGAGAGAGAGAGAGAGAGAGAGAGAGAGTCTGTGATGCTGATCTCCTGACACACACACATACACATTCTCCCGCCTCCCTCCTCCTCCTCCATCCTGCTGCAGTCCAAAGCGATGAAGAACAATGACTCCATTCAGCTCTTGGGTTTCAAAGTGGAGAGAAACCACAAAGTGCTTCAGAGAGCGGGTGTTGGGAGATGGAGGGATCAGAGGGGGAGGAGAGAGAGAAGGAGGGCGGGTGTTTTCGCAAATATGATAAATATGATAGAGAGAGAGAGAGAGAGGAGACGGGGAGGAGGTGGGTTGAGGGGCTCGAACCAGCCCAAAAGGATTTGCCACGTTGTGGGTTTGATTACGGGTGTACACCGCTTTTATTTGTCCTTACCGAGAATAAAAAGGTTCAACATTAAGGATCTATTTTCTATAACAGGGTTTCCAAAGGGCCTTAAACCGTCTCAAGTTCAATAACCTGAAATAGGCCCTAAATATGTTAAAATATGACATATTAGGTCTTAAATACAGTGCTAATGAATATTCAAGTTCATGTTGGCAGGATCTGCACGTGCCTGTAATCTGGCAAAACATCAGGCTCGGGTCCGGCTCAGCTAATTCTCTCTCCGGCTCAGTTGGGAAAGATTTGGCCCAAGCTGCACTCTAACGTTTAGGTAGGTCTCCATCATGTCAATATTCAAACTCTCTTAAAGCACTTTTAGCTCCTTTACAACCCTGTAAACTCACTGTCAGGACATCTGAGGACCATTAAAGTCCAGCGTGGAACCACAAGAGCATTTGGAATAAACCGGCTTTGTTGGTAACGCTTTTTGATCAGAAAACGAAACTGGGGAGTGGGACGGACTGAGCGCTTCAGGGCCTCGTCTTCCTTGTGAAGACATGGGAGGAGAAGAGGTGGAGGGGGCTGTGGTGGTGGTTCTGGGGGTTTCTCCTGTTTAATGAGGGCTCTGGTGGTTGGTAGGAGTCAGCTGTTCCCTGTTAAACCTCCACACTCAGGGTAGAGGGGGGTAAATGAAGTGGTTTTTATTCACCATGTCAGAAAGCAGCCTGGAAGTCCCTCAGGGCACCTACGTCGGTCCTCTCAGGTTTTCTGTCTTTGTTTATGTAGTTTTTGTCTGGGTACTTCTTTCAGAATAATTAGTATTTTTCCTTTAGAAGCCAGCTTGTCTTTTTTGTCTCTTCTTTCTCCCTTTGTGTCATACTTTCTCTATTTATACCTCCCACGCCTCTTTCATTTCGTCGGCCTTATCTTAATGAAACTTCTTTCTCACCTTCTCCCCTCGGTTCTAAAATATCTCATTGTTCCTGCACTGTGATGCTCAATCACTAAACCAGATCGCCTCCGGCTATGAGTGTATATGAGTGTGCGTCAGAAGCCTAACTCCGGGCATGCTCGTACAAACCCCCCCCCCAATCACACACTTACACCAAAACCACAGAAAGGCAACAGTGAAACCGAAGACAAAGACGTACACTCTTCAAAATTCTTGTGTCTAGTTTTGGGTAACATACATCTTAACTCAATATTTGTTAACAACCCACACAACACATGTTGTTTGTTTATGCATATGCACGACTGTTTCGTATTTGCACTTGTTATCATTATCCAGAGCTGCAAACTGTGTTGAATGCTCAAGTTGGGTCCTGCTCAGTCTCTGTTCGGACCTTCGTCACTTTGAATGTCACTTTTTCTTCCGGTGGATGAGTGTTTTTTTAAATCTAGTCCCCAGGTGTCGTCTGCTGACGAATGATATTCTGTGTAAGCGGCGTCCGTCACTCCTACATCTCGAATGTGTGTGTGTGTGTGCGGTTGGGTTACAGAAGAGAAGTCAAACCAGGTGTCGCTGCACCAGGTGATTTCACAGGTTTAGTCAGAGAGCAGATCTCGGTTAGAGGATCCTCGGGGATTTGATGTATAAGAATTCATAAGAATGATGTAGAAATTGGTGATAAAACATTTTTTCAAGCCTGTCTTAGTATTCTTAAAGTATTGAGCGAATTTCCACAAAACCTGGTGGAACACGGGCCAAGGCAATAAATTATAAGCATTGATCTGAATCAGCGTTTTTATTAATTTTATATGGAATAATAGATGTTATATAAAAACTCAGGTGTATTTAGAGGACTGATATTTATGAATGTGTGATGTTTGGTGCCATTCTGGTTATAAAATACAGTATCTCTCTCTCCAATGTAATTAGAGGCTGTCAGGATCTATGAGCTCTGGTTTGTGTGTGGATACAGGCTGTCTTTTGGATTTATTATGTATTATTGCTGTTGATAATTATTATTATTAGCCATGGGATCTCTTAAGCAAACAACCCAGGTTGTGGTGTTGCCGTCGACCGGCAGAAGAAAAGAGGATTCAGTATTTAAATTTGCAATGTGAGACTGCATGAAATCCATTGGCTCTGTTGTGCTTCATCATAAATCACGTTAAAGTCTGAGCCGAGCGCGTCGTGGGAGCAGTAAAACATTTGGCAGCGCGCGGGGGGAGTGAAGGAGCATGGGATTAACAATGAGTCTGTTTTAACATGAAGCTGTTACTCAAGCTTGCATGTTGACACAACTCACATGACGGGAAATCACCACAGGTTCGGAATCAGAAAGACTGGAGGTTTTCACGCTTTTATAGACACGTAGACGATCATGAGCAGATTTTAAAAACCTGTCTGTGTGTAATGAAACATCCCTCTGCAGCTTTTTTGGAAAGAGTTTCCACCTAAGGAGTTGATCATCAGCTGAGAAGCAAAGTCTTTTAGCAAAGAGTTGTTGGGCGAGTGCTCCTCTGTCTTGGTTTGTGTGTTTCAGGGATCAAACCAACAGTCATGCAACTTATGTGATAACGTCTGGGAGGAAAATCGCCTCCAGATCTGAGGAGCAGAGTTGGCTCATCATCTTTCCAAGTTTTCTGGACATTTCACTAGCTGGCAGGTTAGGTTCTGGACAATGATTTTCGTTCTCACATTGAGCTCCTCTGGAAAATTCCAGGCGATTCTCCGTCGGAGAATGTCTGAAAGCAACTTTCGTCATTTCATCTCCTCTTCTTTCCCTTGTATTTAACTCACTGCTGCTGCTGCATCAGTAATAGGATTTCTGGAGCCTGAGCTCTTGGGGTGGCCGTCCGCCAACATGTGTGGAACCAGTGAAACAAAGCTTTGGGAATGTGAGCGGTATGCAGCACCATTAATCAGAGTAAATCAAACAGACAGCGGTGTAAATCAGCACGAGAGGGCATCTTAGTGTAATAAAAAATAAAATACTGAATGTTTTTTTCTCTCCGTCTCTTTAACTGGTGGATTTATGTGTCTCACCAAAACAAAACCCTCGTCTTTCTTTTCTTTCTCCAGCAGAATTTGTTCCAACGGTTCCATAACTCAGATTACGTGTTCCCTTCATATTTTTATGATCAATCCAGCAGCTTGTGCTGTGTAATTCTTCTGCAAACGTTGAACCAACAGCCGCAGAATTTGCATTTCCTGGCACGGCGTCCTCTCGCATCAACCTTTGTGTAAATGCTGGCTTTTTGAAACGTATTTCCACCTGGTCCTCCTCACGCAGGAAGCAGAGTTACAAAGCATGTGTCCAGTTTTAACCACGGCGCTAAAGTTCCTCCATCTCTGCTTTCTGGTGTCGAACTGACCCATCTGGTTTAGTTGTTCCTTTGTTGCATGTTTCTGTCTTTTTCTACCAGATTCTCTTGGTTCTTTTACAGCCCCGACAAACTGTCTTCTGTCACTGGGTTTTGATCATATTTACCAGTTTATGTGGTCGCTTCGTTCATGTGGCTCAACCAGGATGTCGCGATTAGAATAGTTTGACATTTTGGGAAAATATGATTAACTCGTCCTGCAGCCGACCTCTAACTGGCCTCTGATGATTTAATATGAAAACCATATTAGTTAGAACATTCATTCTTGTTGTGCAGGAAGCTGAGGGCTCTGTCTATCGCCTGATCACATACGCTTGTGATGACGTCTTTAAGTTGCGTGTGGTGGCACCAGAGCATTTCCCTCATCTGCCTGCAGGAGATTGTTGTTTGCATGATGCGGTTTAAATCAATCTCAAATAAAAAGCATGATATTTAGACCACAGTAAAATTGCTATCATTGCTTTGTTTTTATATATATATTTTATAGACCAAACAAGATTGTTTAATAACAGAGAAAATGATTATTAGTTGCAGCTTTAAACTTGTGTCAACATTTTAGAGATTTGTTTGACTTTTCAATATCCTTCTTTCGGTGGTGCTGTGTGTCAAACAGCTGCAGTTTCAGCTCAGTCGATTCCATATGTTGGTAAAAGAGAGAAAGTCTTCAAGCATATATAAAAGCCTCAGGGTTTGCAGCGTCAGAGCTTCACACTCATTACTGAGAGCGAGTTCATGCAAGGTTAAGAGAGAACGCTTGATTTGTGTCGAGGCTCCTAAAAGACCAGGATTGTTTGGTTTAAATAAAGCCCTTGGATTGAATGTGTCTTCATACTGAATCCATGCAGCCTGGAAATGTAGAAATAAATATTCTTGTGTGTTGAACATGAAGTTTCACTGCAGCAGCGGGCAGAAAAAAACAGGGAACATTTGAACCTCGACACAAACCTCAGAGATCATGAAAGATTAGAAATGATAGTTTCTCTCTGAATCACGATGGTTTCAAAATAAAAGGCTCTCGCTCTCAAACATCAAACTTCTTGACGTCTCCCATCTGTCCCTGCTGATTAAAGAGGCAAAACTGAAATAAATAATAAATTAAACCGTTTTCCATTCGCTCATGTCAGCCATCATTTTGAAATGGCAGTGGACGAGAAGAAATTTAAAAACCACATTGACTGAAGAAATGTCTTTACCAGTCTGTTGCAAAACCATAAATCTTCTCCGTTTTATATTTAACCAGTTACTGTCCAGTTACTGTGTATCTGCCGCTACACCGCATGCACTGGATAGAGTTTAAAGCACAAACTCTGCTTTAACTTGTCAGTTTAAGAAAGTCTGACACATCCAGGTAGCAAAAAAATACAAGAAAACAGACCAGAGTGCAGGTAAAATGTAAAAATCTTACAAATCTTAGTGATGTTTACTCAAAATGTCCCAAACAAGCATTTCACACTGGTTTCCTGTTTCTTCTCTGCATGTAAAAACCAGATCGATGGAGTCTCGTCCGTCGACCACTTCACATGAAGTCTCGTTTTCCAGAATGTGCGGCTCCCCGCTGAGCTCAGTCCACAGAAAGAAATAAAAAAACAAAACACCAAGGCCAACGGGTAATTTTGTGGCTCTGCCTGTTATCCCTGTTTAGCCTGGGCTGCACCAGCCTCCACCCAGAGAGAGAGAGAGAGACGTCCTACTTTACACATGTTATCTCAGCGTATTAATTTTAGTAACTTTAAAAACCAAGATTGTCATGGTGCATCATCCCGCTGGCGACACCCAGTGGCAGTATGTTTTCTGTCCTCACGTCCACGTCTTGTGAACACAATATTTAGAAAAGCTTCAAGGGAAATTATTCAAATTTGGTACAAACGTTCAGTGGGACTCGAGGATGGAATGATCAAATGTTTTTGGTCAAAGGTCAAAGCTCAAGGTCGCTGTGACCTTGAGGGCTGATTGAAATACTTCACACTTGTACCTTTGACTTCTTTCCAAAGAGTCGGACATTTTGATAATAGATTTGATCAAGAAATGACTCTAATCCTGGAAAAGAAGACCACAGCAAAAATAAAATGTTCAGACAAATCATTTGGCTCCATGAATGTGTCCGTCCTGCTCCTCATCACTCCATCATCATCTGAATTGTTCAGATCCACCTGCTTCCTCTCAGAGGATATTTTCGGCTGCTGGGGTCAGTTATTTTTCTTTCTCGTGATGAGAAGCGCTCGATTGGTGCCAGAGGAGGAAGAGGAGGAAGGGTTCAGCGACAGTGTCAGTGACAGGAAACATCAGGCAGCTCCACCCTGATAGAGAGAAGAGAAGTTCCTCATTTCTGCTGTTCTCACTTCACACTTTTCATTTCAACAGATCAGTCACTCAGCTGCTTGCAGAGTCGATGTTGCAGTCGCACAAAACAGTTTCCGCTTGTTTCAGAGATTTGTGGACAAGAGTAAAAGTTGTTTCTCAAACTTGTTTCACTTCCTGTTTTTCTTGTTGTGGACGAAACATGCAAATAGGACATAACCTGTGTGAAATAAATAAAAAACAGAAAGACGAGAAATAAATATTGATTCTGGTGATGATGATGATGATGATGATGAATTCCCTATTCTGCATTTTGCAAATATACAAAGTGTGACATGTTTCCTTCCTCTCCACCTCCAGCCACCATGAAGAAAAGCCAGGGCAGCTCCAGCTGGACAAGCGACGGGAACCTGATGTTTGGGGCGAAAGTCCAGAATGCGCTGACTCCGTCCTCCACGACCACCTCCTCCTCCTCTTCCTCCTCCACGCCCTTCTGCTCCCAGATGACCTCCATGGACGGAGTCAGCTTCTCTGAGGGCGACCTGCTGCTCCAGGTAACACCTCATAAAACAGTTACAGGGAAACATACGAGTCCTGCTTCACTGAAACTAGTTTGTCTGATGCAACACGGCCCCACGTGATAACAAAGTGACCGTGAGACGTGTCAAAGCTTCTGTCGGCTCCCGAACATGAGCTGAAACGCAGCTGGAGCTGAGGTTAGTGGGTGCAGGAAGAGCCGTGCCACCAATCACAGGAGAAAACCTCTCAACGCCGCACGAAACTGCGAGATTCAGCTGTGCCAAAGAGCCATGAAAAGCAGCCGGATGAATGTTGGCAGCACATTCTCTGGTCAGATGAAACCAAAATAAATGTGTTTGGATCGGAGGAGCTCCAGCGTGTTTGGTGCGACCGCGGCCTGGACGACCACAGTGACTGCGCAGAGCAACACGGAGCTGATATGGGATCTGTAAACGCTGTCTGTGGATCGATGACATTTAGACTTAAAGGAATCAAATCTTGACTTTAGTTGCAGTTGGATATTTAACATGGGCCTTTTATTATAGTTACATTTCTTTAATTGGCTTCATTCTTCTTCATCTTTGGCCATAAACAAATACAACTTTATTAAATTGACAGGATGTTGTGTTCTGGTCCGCAGGCACTGAGCGGCTTCGTGCTGGTGGTGACGGCTGAAGGTTACGTCTTCTACATGTCCCCGACCATCCAGGACTTCCTCGGCTTCCACCAGGTAAAAGCATGAACAGTCAGTTCTCCTGCAGTTCTTCAGGGTTGAGGAAGTTATGCTCAGCTCTGTCTTACTGTAACTTGAACCCACTTCCCCCTGTGGACAAGAAACACATGAGAGTCTGTTTCTCAGAGATTCTGCTGAGTGTCACATTGGAGATGTTTAGAATTGATCTCGCATATTTGGGTGATTTGTTTTGAATAGAAATCTTGTGTCTGCTTCGAGGTCATGTGAGGAAAACATGCTGTCAAGCATGTTTTTTAAAAACTCTCCGACCGCAGGAGGATGAGCCTGGTCTCAGAAATAACTTGTCCCTGCACATCATTGTGTTTTCACTTCATCGACCTCCTGAACTCTGCTGTTTCTCATAAAACGTCCTTTTGAAAAGATCAGAGCGCTGCACAGATTGCAGGTTTCCTACTGTCTGTGAAGCAGCGACTTTCACTTCATGTTCATGCACAATAACAGTCGACTCGCACAGATTTGAGTCTGTCACAGTGAACATTCTGTTCTTTTTAAGTCAGTTAGAGGCTGTGACTGTCTCCAAACACACACACACGTTCCTCCTCCTGTGATTCAGACCTAGAAGACACAAATAGCAAGTTATAAACATCAGGAAACAGAGAAGAAGGCAATATAAACAATTTGTAAACATTGCATTGACAAAAAACGGAGACTTAAGAGCTAAAACATTAAAAAAAACTGTATTGCTCCTTTAAATTAACACATCGTAACACGTGGGAGAATAAAAAACTAGAGGTCGCAGCTTTTCCACGACGCGATGTGAAGTCAGGATGCTAATCAGGGAAGGAAACGATTCCCCAGCTGCTTTGACTGTTTACCACCGTTATAAACTTTATTTATAGAGCGGCTCTGAGCGCAGTTACAGAGCGGGGACAAGAAGAAACGAGCTGCAGATAAAGAGCAGACGGGCGAGATCACACCGCAGATAGAAAAAGAGGAAACTGATGAAACTGATTTGTCGATGCCAATGTGCAGTTTGTACTTTACTTTGAGTTTCAAGGAGATGAAACGTGAAATTAGCTCTGAGGTATTTGAGGCACTTAATTCTGTGTCTGCAGTGATTTCAAAACAACAACTCACAGACCTCTCGTGCTGACAAATCCAGACTTGAGGCGTGTTTTGAACTCGGAGAAGCCATTTTTCAGCTCTGCCGACAAGGGCGGGTTTTGTCTCTGGTTTGTTTGTCATCGGTTGAGTAAGAGAACAAGCGGCGAGGTGTGGTTCGCTCAGCACCTCGCTTCTGGAGCACAACAGGGTCTCTGTGTTTTCCAGCCTTAAATCAGTGGCATTCATCTGCCGGGCCATTGTTCCCGCTGCGGTGTGTTTACACTCACATCATCGGTCCTGAACGCAGCTCGCCAGAGCAAACACTGGTCGGGATGGAGCTCGCCACCCAGCCGAGGACTGAGGGCGGCCTGGAGGAGGGCCAGTCTGAAACATGTGCGCCAACACACACAGGCTGCGATTCCATTATTTAACATTTGTTATGATCACATGTGCTCGCTGTTAAGAGCCAGTGGTGAAAGACAGAGACGTCACTTAGCCTCTCAGGAAAAGGTCACATCTACTTGATAATGAGAAATAACGTTGGATTTTTTTGTTTTTAAAGCCTCTATGTGAAGTTTTGAGGGACTTGACAGACTCACACAAAGATGCCCATTTCACAGTTAAACCAAACAAAATACAATGAACTTGTATTAAGAATATTTTAACGTAACATAAATTTACTTCCTTTCTGCTTTATTCTGTAAAATAAAAGTTTTCATTATGAGTAAATTGTGTTTTCAGTCGGACGTCGTCCATCAGAGCGTCTTCGAGTTGATCCACACAGACGACCGAGCTCTGTTCAGACGACAGCTGCACTTCGCCCTCAAGCCCAACGCCAGCCAGTCGGACAGCAGCGCAGACAGTCCCAGTGAGTGACCATAAGAGAAACGCCGACACCGGCTTCAACGCCAGGTCCCTAACGATGTAAATATCATGTTTACAGGTGAGAACTCTGCAGAGATCACCACCGGCGTGATGAACTACGACCCCCAGGCCATCCCGCCAGAGAACTCCTCCTTCCTGGAGAGGAACTTCTGCTGTCGGTTCCGCTGCCTCCTCGACAACTCCTCCGGCTTCCTGGTAACCACTGTCAATTATGTAGAAGATTGCACGTCTTCATCCTGGCCTCCGTTTGTGTGTAAACCTGTCTCGTGTGCGTCTTCAGGCCCTGAACTTCCGCGGCCGCCTGAAGTTCCTCCAAGGTCAGAACCGATTGTCGGAGAACGGGACGCTGGTTCCCCCGCAGCTCGCTCTGTTCGCCATCGCCACGCCCCTGCAGCCGCCGTCCATCCTAGAGATCCGCACCAAGACGCTCATTTTCCAGACCAAGCACAAGCTTGACTTCACGCCCATGGGCATCGACACCAGGTACACACACACACACACACACTGACCCACACATCTGGAAACAAACGATAAGGGTTTTTTTTATGAATTTATATTGACATCACTGAGAATCTGAGTCTCTCATGTTGTTGTGTTTCTTGTCCACAGGGGTAAAGTGGTGTTAGGGTACAGTGAGACAGAGCTGTGCACCAGGGGCTCAGGCTACCACTTCATCCACGCTGCAGACATGATGTACTGCGCTGATAACCACATAAAAAGTAAGTTCCCACAATCACCCACACGTCTGTAAGAGGCACCTTTTTAAAGATATATATATATATATAAAATAGGTTTTCATGGACAGACAGTGACGATCTCTGACTGTTTTCCTGTGTCTTGTCCAGTGATGAAAACCGGAGAAAGCGGCTTCACCGTTTTCAGGCTGCTGAAGAAAACTGGTTTGTGGGTGTGGGTCCAGGCCAACGCCAGGCTGGTGTTCAAAGGAGGGAAACCGGACTTTATCGTGGCGCGGCAGAGAGCTCTGACGTAAGTTCACAACCAAAGAGCCGGAGGGGACTTCCCATCATATACCACAATTATTACTTGTTTAAATAAACATTTCCTTTATCAATTTTTATTTTTTAACAGAAATATTTGCTTATTTCAGCTTCTTAGAAGTAATTAAAACTTTTTTGGATGAATTGTTTTGTAACGTCTCCCAAAATCTACAATATTCAGTTTGAAATAATAAACAGCAGAAGCCTAGACTCGTTCTTTTATTGTCTTTTTTTCTCTTTTCTGCAGAAATGAAGAAGGAGAAGAACAGCTATGTCTCAGACGCCTGCAGCTGCCATTCAACTTCGCCACCGGGGAAGCGCTGCTGTACGACAACACCCCGACTGTGGACATGCCCGACATGCCCGACATGTGCTCCACCCCGAAGCAGAGGAAAATAGACGAGTTCTCCGTCAGCCCCAACTCCATGCTGGGTTGCATGCTGAGGCAGGACCAGTCCATCTACTGTGAACACAACCCCAACTCAATCAGCTCCCTCAACGACGCCGCCTTCAAGGACACGCACGCCACCGTCAGCGTGCCCGGAGACCTCTGGCCGCACCCTTCACCCAAACCTGCAGGGAATCTGATTAAGTCAGAGGCCATGGTTCAGGACATGATGGAGACGCTGCAGCAGATCCTCGGGGACAGCAACATGATCGGCACGCTGGACGTGGAGCCTGACGAGATCAAGAGCTGGGAGACCATGTTGCTAAGGATGAGCTCCAACACGTCTGAAATGAGCGAGGACCTGAACGACATCCTGAACAATGACATCCTGTCGTACGTGGAGGAGCAGCTGCAGAAGGAGGCTGGGTTCAAGCTGCCAGATCAGCTGGACATCCCAGTCTCCCTCTCCACTCTGGACCACCCGATCCCGGACCCCAGCCTCACTGTGGAGCAGAACTTCGGATGGCCCCTGGAGCCTCAGAGCCAGCTGATCTCAAACGGAGGCCCGATGATGAACGGACAAACGGCGCCGGTCCTGGAGACGATGAAACTCACCCACATGGATCTTCCTCAGCTGGGGTCTTCTGCTTTAAACGGCCCCACCCTTCAGCAGATCACCTCCCAGCAGATGCTCCCCACTCCTGTCGGTCTTGGCATCGTCGGCACTCCGGTGACCTTCAACCCCTCGCTGGCGGACTCTTGTGTTAAGACACAGAATGAACTGAGGAGCTTACAAGTCCCTGCCAAGGAGAACAACCTCGGAGCGTTCAGGCCGACCAATCAGCTTCACCCAAACCAAGCGCCGAACCACATTCAGATGGGGACGCCCAGCGCGCCGATCGGCCTCCAGGACGAAAGCGGAGACAGAAAGTTAAACCCTGTGTTCAACTTTCAGGGAAACAGATGGAACTCCTCCGTCCAAAACTCCAACCAAGTCAACAACTTTGCTCAGACTAACACCCAGAATATTTCAAAGGAACCAGGTTTCCCTGCAGGTCCTCCCCCGTCCAGCTGCTTGCAGGGCCACTTTGCACTTCACACACACAACAGTGAGAATCAGAGACAGTCTTGGCAGCTGGAGCAGCAGCAGCTCATGTCCGGTGGACACCAACAAATGGGCGCCTGCCTCAACCAAATGTCAGGACTTCAGAGGAATCCTCTGCCTGGAGTCGTTGCGCCACAAACCACTTTCAACGGCAGACCAGTGTTCAGGACTCCAGAGACTCCCACTGTACCGTTTCTTGTTCAGCAGGACCTGGAGCCGCTGCCGCCTCTGGCACTTTCGAGCAGTTGTATGTTCAGTAACGCCCCCGTGTCTGTGCCTGTGAACGGACTGCCCCTCGGTCAGGTGAACTCCTGCAAGCAGTTGAACGCAACCGGCAACAGCCAGATCGTCTCCCAGCCCGCCTGTTTCTACCAGGGAGGAGGCTCTGTGCTGGGGATGCCGGCGTTACCAAACCCCAGTGAGGCGGCACTGTCCTGCCAAATGCCCGCCGTCCTGGACCTGAACGGCCTGTTGGTGCAGCAACAGCAGTATCTTAACTTTAGTGAACAGACGCAGGTAAGAATCTGTAAAAAAAAAGCTCAGAAGCTCTCAAACATCTGCTTATTGTAGTTTTTACGAACATGTAACATTTCAACTGACTCTTAGTTATGATGTTTCTTTATCATCTTCTTGTTTCCACACTACACGCTGTCAGATCTCCTTACCTGTCATTGGTCTTCCTCGCAGATCAACAGCCGTCCAGTCCTCGGGAGCAAAGGGTTCCCATTCTCCTCGCTGCCCAACGACACCGTGTACTACTCAGAGAACAAATAGGGACGAGAGGAAAACATGAAACGGAATAGACTGAAGAACAGAAACGTGCCCCCGAAAAGGATGAGGAGAGGAAACAGGACATGTCCCCCTCTCTCTTCTTCTTTATTCTTCCAATTAGGAAAGGTTTTTTTTGATGAAAGCTTTAAAAATTCAAGTATGGCTGAGGACGGCTGGTTTGTGGTCGAGGAAGAGGAGATGTCTCAAGAGGAAGGAAGAAAGTTTGTTTTCATGGAAGAAGAATGAAATCTTTTCTTGGAGCTGATTGGATTGTACCAAAAAAATAGTACTTTTGGCAAATCACTGTCACAGGATTGGCTGCAGTTCAGCTGGTGTCAGCCAATCACCACACAGCACTTCTGAATCGTCCCACTTGTTCTCAGTGTTGACCAATGAGAGAAGAACTTCGGTAAATTCACTGTGGTGGAGAAAAAAAGCAGCTAATTCTGCGTGAACGGTGAGCCTGTTCTCCACTCTGTGTAAATTGGAGATGTTTAAAGATGAGAAAAGACTCAACGGAGGAAGTAGAACTGGTTGTTCTGGGCGAATGTTTCTCCGGTCTGGTCCCTGAGCTTCACTGTCTCACACACAGTGGCTCAAATCAACCCAAACGTGGAGTCAGAGGCAGAATGCTGAGACGACCTCCTGCTCTTCCTCTTTTCTACTTTCTCAGAAGGATGAAATGTGTTGACGTCTTTTTGTTTTGCTGTTTTTCAAATTGCGTCTCGATTAAGTTCATTTCAACTCTTTACTGTCCCACTGAGGGAGATTTGCTTCGCAGACAGGGTATGTATAAATATATATATCTACATATATATATATATATATATATATATATGTATTTAAAAAAAGAAAAAGAAACGCACAACGAAATCACAGCATCATCCTACTAACAGACCTTTTTTTAAAAAGATGATTGAGTGAATCCAGCTGCTTGTTAGTTCATCTCTCATAGATTTTTTAAAAGCAGTCAGAGCTTTTTCACTGAGCCAGTTCTTCTTCTTCTGTTCTTCAATATTTCTGTTTCTCGTTGTTTTCTTGTTATAGATGGAAAACAAATGTAGACAGTGCCTTAACCCGACAGACTGTTTGAAACTTTTAAGGGACAGTCTGTCAATTATCTGCAATTTCAAAAAAGAAGCCTTTCCATCAGGAATATGAGCAGAGAAAAGTTGTGGTGGAAATTGGTGTTTGAAACCAAAGTGAAACTCGCCCTTGCCTTAATGCTGTTTTTTTAAAGATTTATTGCACTATTCCCTTTATTGCCAAAGCATAGTGAAAGTAATTCTCGAATCCTTTGTCTCACACGAGGCTTTAAGACTTTTATCAGAAAAAAGTTCCTACAGGTTTTGGTGATGATAGATGATTAAAAAAAAAACATGATGCTCTTATAAAGTCATTCTAATGACTTATTATTTTAAAAAAGCCCAAATTAAATGAATAATAAATATCTATTTCAATAATGTTGTATTTAAAGTCGAACTACACTTCCTCAAATAGCAGAACCTGAATATGAAAAACCAGAATGTTTCCGATACTGATCACGACAGTGGACTTGTATTTTATTCTCAGCTTTCCGTTTTTCTTCTTCTTCCCTCTTTGTCTTGTGCTTTATGTATCAATGCTCTTGCTCAGACCGGGAGCATCACTGATCGTCCGGCGGCGAAAACGCAGAAGTAAAACAGTGAAAGGCAGCTATTGTATATTTTAAACGAGGAAAAAAAATGGAAAACACTTTGCAAGTTAAACAAAACACACACACACACACACACAACGGGTGAAAACGTCAAGTGCCTTTTTAAACAAGCTCTTCTTGATTGTCTGTGGATCTTTACTCAGCACTTAGATTGAAAAGAGACGCTGTGTCACACCTGGTCGCTTCATCCAGTACTGAGCCGTAAAATCACTTTTCTTCTTTAGCACTTCTGAACCTTTGATAACAAACACTTATTTGTGAAGAGTCACTTGCAGCAGACGTTAGCAGAGTGCTCACAACCAACTTGAATACTTGACTTAAAAACCAAAAACAAGTCAGTGCAGCCATGTGTGATGCTTGATACTCGAGGATACCAAAGGGACAAATCAGACTCAGATCTACTGTTTCACTGATTCTTATAGTTTGTGGAAACAGAGAGAACGACGTCTGCACACGAAACGACAAGAGATGGACCAGAATGATTGTATTTGTAGTTTCACGTAGAAAATCTAGCGTCGAGCTGCGTTCACATCACACAGGGAGTTCGTGACCGATGGTTTCCAACATGTAAATTCAGCAGCAACGTGCAAAGTCAGACTTCGACCTGGGAGCTTTCTCCAGCTGTTCGTCAAAGAAGCAAACAAATTAATTAATGTAGCAGAACTTGTATCTCTCTTTATTATCAGAGCACTTTATTTTGAACCTTTTTAAAAGAGCTGAAAAATACTCAACTTGTTTGACAATCGATTTAAAAATCTGCGTTTTCTCGTCATTATCCGGTCGTGGATGTTGACATTGTTTACATGTTGGAAATCGTCAAATGTGACGTGAGCGTGAGTCTGTTTACTCTGCGGGGTCGTTCAACTGCATTCTGGGTAATGTAGTAAAGCACGGACTGCAGTGAAATCAGTGGAGGCAGATTGAGTTTTAAAGTTGCTTTGGCTCAGATCTATTATTCTTAAAAAACCTTATATGAACTAAATCTGCAGTGATGTTTCAGTGAATCTTCTGAAAAGGTCACAACGTTTGTTTGTTTGTGTTCAAGACACCAACAGCAGAATTCTATTTGGTATTTGAAAGTGAGGATTTGGAATAAGAATCGAAAACCGAGCCGAAGCAGTTGTAAAATAGTGGAAATTAAGATAAAGCCACAAATCCCCAAATTCTTTTGTGAAATTCATGTGATTTTTTAAAACATCAGCAGCGAGCAACTACAACAAAAGTAACTGAGCGTCTTTGTCATCGATTCAGCAAAAGTTCGTAAACCATCACATGGTTTCCTCATCGGAGGCTGAATATTTAAGTACAAATGAAGCGTTTCGTTCGGGGGGGTGATTTTCCCGCAGCGCACCTCAACGTCCCTTCTCTTCTCTTCTCTCTCTCTCTGATTCACTCACAAAATATTCTGCATATCGAAATTTAAATATATATTATTGCTTGCTTCTAGATTAAAAAAAATTCAAGGCTCCAAAATGCAGTATCTTTGTGTACCTTGTATATAAATATCTATATTTGTCTTCTTAATTTTTTCAAAATCCCAATACGTCATATAATGTGTATTTTAACATCATATTGGCTTAACCTGACTCACAACTATCATTTTTTTGTACATTGTCTGCACAGCATATTCACATGTAATCTCTTGTTATGATGGTTTTTACTTTGTAACTTTTCAACTTGTTATATCTTGTGGATTTGCCTTCAATATTTTTGCTTCTAACAGTGTATGAATGTTTGAGTCAATATGTTCATGCTCACCATATTAAAGGTGAAGTGATTACACGCGTGAACGTTTCGACCCCTTTTGTGTCAGAAGGTGTCAGAGGTCAGAATATATTCAGCACGTCTCACATTCACTTGCTCTCAGAGATGAACCGATGAGAATGTGGTGGTTAAAAGACGTCAAGGTCACATATATATACCTTTTTCCATTTATCTTCCCTTGTTGGTCTTCTACTCTGCAGGATTATGCAAAAACTTTAGCATATTATCTTATTTTTACATTTCTTCTTCATAATCCTAAAATGTTGGTGTTGTTGGTGTAATGGCGCCCAGTGGCCACTAGATGCTGCTGTCGGCCTGTTGGCAGCTGCTCCATGCGTTCAGTGTAATAATACGTCTGCTCCCAGTTAAGCCTTTAATGGTTTTTAATTCAGCAGCAAACTGGGCCACAAAGGATTAAACGCTGCCTCTCGTCTTGTCTCACTTTGAAACACAGAAAGTTCACCTTCAGTTAAATAAACAGTGACGTGACAGTTTGAATTTAAAGATGGAGACAGTTTTTACTGCTAAGCTGAGGTTTGTAACTTGATCTGTTTGGAGATAGAACTACAAATGTAACGTGAAAAGATTCATTCAACACAGACAAGTAGTAAAAAGCCATAACAAATACTCCATTACAAACAAAAGTACAAATCAAGTTCTTACTTAAGTGAAGGGAAAGTACTTTGAGCTAAAGTAAAAGTACTTGTGCTGCAGAAAATTCTCTGAAAAGCAACTAGTTACCTCAGCTTGATCAATTATAACAATAATATATTATGAATACAACTTTATTTCCATCACACTTTTCTTACAAGGTTATGAAGTACCTTAAAAATATATATTAATTAAAAACACAGAACAAAATATTAAATACAATGTAAAGTTATATTGTGTGCTATAAAAAGTGCCATATTTGCGAATAGTAAGCATAAAGTTATAAATACTATATTAAATAAATACATATAATAGTACTGATTAATTTATTATATAATTAATGAATAAATGACTACGAGTAATTATACTAATTATATATAATTTGTGAGTAAATGTGTTGTCATTAAAGTGTTATTTTAAATAGAATTTATTTTACATGACCTTTGACCCCACTGCGCGCTCCTGTGGACAGGGCAGGAGGCGCGCGCTGGTTTTAGGGAGCGGAGAGGAGGAGAGACTACCGGGGACGGAGAGTAGGAGGAGCCGGGACAGAGAGAGAAGGAGAGACTTCCGGGGACAGAGAGGAGAGTGGACCGGGGACATAGAGGAGGAGGAGACGGGACAGAGAGGAGAAACTACCGGGGACATAGTGGTGACAGGACCGGGGACAGACCGGGTATATTCAGCGTCCCTCGGTGATGAACTCCTCCCCGGGACGTGCACTTTGAGCGGGGCTTAGTTCCAGCGGAGCGTCGGCGGGACTCGACCCGGCTGCGGAGCGTCATGGACGGGACAACCTCGGAGGCATTGACGCTGAGATGGAGCAGGAGCCGCTAGAACTGATCTGAATCTAACTTCACTTCACGATCCGGAGTCACATCTGGATTCTACTGAGCAGCTTGTGTCAATAAGTGAATAAACACCATGTACGCAGGGAGGAAGAGAAGGAAACCTGCTCAGAAGGGGTGAGTAAGGTTCTTCTTACACTTTTAAAACCAGTAAACAAGGAGTTAATACTTCATTCCATTATCTAATTACTATGCAATTAGTCTTTCATTGCAAATCAACTAAACCTCCTGTTGATACACGTGTTGATGTATATTTATGTTTGACTGGTGCAGTAAAACATTCATTTACAACAATCAGCTGCAGACAAATGTAAAATGACTCAACACTTCAATTTGCTTAAGTCTGTTAAAACATTAATTAAAGGATTATTTATATGTTAGAGCTTATAAATGCTGAGTAAGGGTCTTAAACATGAATCAATTACAGGCATTATTGTGTTAAATCAGTTATTACATATATATTTAGTTTGCATTGAAAAGAAATGAGTATGAAATCAATAAATGTACAAACAACTGCACCAATTAATAATATGATATTATATCGTTTAATATCACACACATGTGACATCTGTAAATAACAGAACTTAACAAAGTGTAATTGTATGTGTGGTTAATTTAATCTTGATAATTCTTATCAAGCTGATGTCAACATCCTTCAATCAGGTTTTCCAGTGGACTGATTTAATCGTCAATCACCTTGATGACTGTTTTTTTAACTGGATGTTTTCCCCTCGATAATCAAGTTAAATCTCACAGTGTTCCCTTCGTAACCAGAGTCAAGCCGACCCCGGCTGAAGGGGCCAAGTCCAACCCGTCCAAACGCCACCGTGACCGTCTGAACACGGAGCTGGACCGGCTCGCCGGCCTGCTGCCGTTCCCAGAGGACGTCATATCCAGCCTGGACAAGCTGTCCATCCTGAGGCTCAGCGTCAGCTTCCTCCGCACCAAGAACTTCTTCTCAGGTGGGATTGGAAACTACAAACCTCAGTTTCCTGAAGCTTTCCTCACAAATAACGGGTTTTAAAGGCAGTGAAAATGAGACGGAGAGAGATTCTGGTAAATGTCCCTCTGTCCTGAAGCGGGGGGGGGGGGGGTCCAGCTGTGGACAGTCACAGAGAATCAGTGCATGTGGGGGAAAAGCTCAGGTACGAGTGTGAAACAGTTCAGATCAGATCTGTTTTGTTACAGGTAAATGAAGCTTGATATTTAACGGTTTAACCATAAACTTTATTATGAATAACTGTAAATAAGAAGTAAACACAAATATATAGATCTCCCTTCGACTGAACATCACCTGTGACTCTGTGACTCAAATCGCTGAACCCTGGACGACTCACCCCCCCCACATCTTATCATAACATCTTAATACAACCACAACGTATTGTAGGTCAGCCCCTCTTGCCCGTGGCCACGAGGCGACACTTGTCCCAAAGTCTCAGCCGCACAGTAATGTAGGTCTGAGGATAAAAACACAAGGGGATAATCCACTCAGCCGTTTTACTGTGGGAAGGGGGAGACAGGCACCCACTTTTTAACTTTTGACTCCTGCAACCATTTTCTTTATACATGGGGTAAGTGTTAGGAAGGAGACTCTGCTACTGACGCTTTCTGGAGGAGTCAGTCGTTCTCCAGAGTTTTCAGAAGACAGCAGATTGTTCTCTCTGCTTTTTTATTTTTAACAAAGCTGCTTCTTATTGACCCCGTTTGCTTTAAGGTCGTGAATCAATTACAAGCCACAGATGTTAAGTGAAGTTGGTATCAGACGTTCTTTCCGCCTCATGAGGCAGCAAATGCAGGAGCAAGTTTCTGTGGAGGTCAAGTTGTTCAGGTCGCCTGGTAAAAACAAACTCTACACTTCAGCCGAGAACTTTATTCGTATAGCAGATATTTGAAAGTCATTCCAGCGTGTGTGTGTGTGTGTGTGTGTGTGTGTGTGTGTGTGTGTGTGTGTGTGTGTGTGTGTGTGTGTGTGTGTGTGTGTGTGTGTGTGTGTGTGTGTGTGTGTGTGTGCTGGTCCACATCTGTCTCCATGTGAAGCCATCTGCCAAGTGCTCAGAGCAGATTAGTGTGTACTTATGTAACAGCACTGTGTATCTATTGTTCTTTATCACCGTCACATGCTGCTTCCTTGTTGTTTATACCCATGGAGACAATCTCTGTGTGTGTGTGTGTGTGTGTGTGTGTGTGTGTGTGTGTGTGTGTGTGTGTGTGTGTGTGTGTGTGTGTGCGTGTGCGCGACTCATGTTGTGGAGACTTAAATATCTTTTACACCATAGACTGTATCAATCTCCCCCATGTTAGCAGATGGGACATGCACCAAACTAAAAAGTTTTTACTAAAATTAAACATTTTTATTAAAGATGGTTTCTGTCATTTTAGTTGGTTTGGTTTCGGGACTTGTCCCAAAGCAAATATCAATAACATACATGCTTGAATTTTAAGGTAGATTATATGTGTAAAGGTAATTAAAACAATAAGATAAATATTGCAGGTTTATCATTAATATTTAACTCAAATTTCTTTATCGCCCAACACCCACAAACACTCTGTTGTTTGCAGATCGCCCTCTGTTATCATCTGGGAGGTGCCCTCCTCCTGTCCCCCCCGGCCGCTGCCACTCGGCTGAACCTTTGAAAAATTCATTTCGGTCACAGACCTTTTAAAGTCGGAGGCGGAGGGGGAAACGAGACGCTGGATTAGACGGGTCAGGGTTTGTGTCATCGTCGCCACACACTGACGAGACGGCAGAAGACACCGGTGGCTTGGTTTAATCAGCGACTACTGACTCCTAGTTGGAGAATTAATTAAAGTTTGCAGCACAGGTTGTGGTGGGAGACGAAGCTGCTGGTGCTTTTCACGTGTCCCTCCTCCAATCACGGCCTTGCTCGCTCCTCCCTTTGTCTCGTCTACGCCGCTGTGAAGTGACTCAGATGACTGAAGAGTGTCTGTTGTGATGTTTTTATCGGCTGTTGGTGTCCTCGTTGTCCTCGATGCCTTGGGGTGTTTTTTCTTGCCGGCAGCTCCTGGTCATGACGTCAGGGCACAGAATACCTCCCCCTCCACCCCTCCTATCTTAATTATTAATAGTCAACATGCTTGTTATGCTTCTCTCTCGGCAGCTTCCACTACACTGAGCTCCGACACCAACAGAGCTCACAGCCGCAGCCACAACCTGCCACAACCTGCCACACAGTGAAGCATCATTTGTATTAAACCTTTGTCGTATACGTTTTGAGGCTGATTTCATTCTGTCATTCAGGTCGTTAGTGAAAAACTAACACATTTCAATGCAAAGTGAACTTCTGTTGGGTCAGGTGGTGACGGAGGTGTGGTAGAAATCTACAAAAAGATAGAAATTGAATTTCCCTGTCACCATGGAGGGATCAAATACATTACTTTAAAACAAGGAAAGGAGCTATGTTCCACATTTATCCACAAGCCAATTGGACAAAAGACAACTTTCACAATAATAACCGAGATAGGAGCTGTATTGATCCCTCTGGGGAATTTGGGTCAGGATCAGAAGAAGCAGTTTAACCGGTCGAACCTTCGGCCTCTGCATTGTCTGAGATTTCCTCTTCCATTAACGTCAGCACTGCTGCTTCAGAAAAGCTCTTTGTTTCGCTCAGACTCAACACACTCAAATAGATTTCTGTCCTCAGGGTCAGAGGCACAGCGCTGGCCTCTCTGTTTTTGTCTCCGGGCCTCACAGAGAAGGCCCCTAGTTCTGTCTGCCTTCACAGAAACTGATAATAAACCTGGAACACTTTAAACACCGGTATTTATTCATTAGAGTAAAATGTAAAATATCAGTTAAAATCCGTCTGTCTCTGTGTATTTTTCTTTTTGCATTGTGTTTGTCCTTTGCTACTCTGTCCCCCCTCTCACCTTTATGGGTGTTACTCCATCTTGTGTCCTGACGTCCCCTCTGTGTCGCTCTCCGTCTCTTTCTGGAGACGTGTTACTCCCTCTGGTCTCCTGAAAACACTCTCCTCCCTTCAATATGTTCGATTCAGTGCAGGGTGCAGCACAGATGTCTGCAAATGGCCAGTGGTTCTTTACTGACATTATTCTCTGTCACTAACGTCTCTGTTTCTCTTGCAGTGGCACTGAAGAGCCAGTTGTCCAATGGCACAAACAAGCGCAGCGATCAACACAACGATGGCAAGACACCGGGTTCTGCTGACAGACACGTACCTGAGGGGGAGCTGCTGCTGCAGGTACACAAACAGCCAAACACAAACATTGTGTTAGCTTGTGTGGATGAAGTTTGTCTCGAGTGTGTGTGTGTGTGTGTGTGGGGGGGGTCTGTTCTCCAGACACCACGAGCCCCCTCGGCTCCCAGGCTCTCAGTGAGTCTGGCTTTTTTTTTTCCATGCATCACACTGAGAGTCTGCACACATCAAAAATACCAACAGGACCTCGGCTGTTCCAGGTCAGACGGAGGCCTCTGATGGAGGAGAGGCGGCGCTGCACAGCGGGACAGCAGCAGGACTGGCTTGTTTGGTTTGACCTGCTGCAGAGACGTCTCTCCTTTTAGTCCAGGGCCAGAGAGGAATGAGTCTGAGTTGACAAGTCTGAACAAAAAACCCTCATTACTGGTCATTTCATTCAAACAATTCACATTCATGGAAGCCATGTATTAGCTGTATTGTTTCCCTCAAGGAATTTTGAACATTTCTTTCTGGTTCATGTGAGGATTTTTTATATTTCACTATTAATAGAATATCCTTTAACTGTTTGATCATCAGTTATACAAACAAAGATAGATTTATACTTCTTAGTCTCTGCTTAATGGATTAAAAGACATTATAATTTGTTGTTGAATTAAAAACAATCAGTATATTATTCATACATAATCAGTTTTGGATTAAAGATTTAAGCTTCTAAAACTGCCAGAAAGATGCAACCTACAGTGAGTGACCACGCCCAGAACTGTCCAACACACACACCATGAACACACACACACACACTAGACACAGATACAAGCTGTGTGTATAAATATTTACTGTAGATTCATCTATCTGCAGAAAACGCATCCCTCTCTCTCGCTCTCATGTTTGGTCAACCTCTCTCTCCTGGGACTGAGAGTGAGCGAGTGTGTGTCTGTTTGTGTGTGTGTTTGCTGGAAGATGACAATCCAGTGACAGGAAACACTTCCAGGAAGCACAGGGAAACTGTTCCTCTCTCACGATTCACCATAAAGGAAGAATTTCATGAATTCATTTTGAGTTAAAGTCGCTGGTCTGTATGTTTTCTGCAGAGCAGCAAAGGTCGACGTGTTTTAGTCTGACCCGGCACACACACACACACACACACACACACACACACACACACACACACACACACACACACACACACACACACACACACACACATCCAAACCCCCCTCCCTTCAATAATACATGTGTTCACCGGCTCTGTATAATTCATAGGCCAGTGTCTGTAATGGAATAGAGCAGCTGAAGGCAGGAAGCTGCTGCCCTCCACACCGACTCATCTTTGATTCTTCACGGCTGCAGCGATGCACCTGATCCTCTGGGATCTATACATTTATCAATGCACTGATTCAAATCAGTGGTTAGTTTTAATACCATCACTGCTGCTACGTTTACGAGTTGTGGAGCCACTAAAACGCTGCCGGACGTATTTGAGTTTAAAGCTGTGTTGTGGCTCCTGTGGACAGATATGTTTGAAATACGCACATTAGTGTGGATGTCGCCTCATTTGGAGACACGTCATCCACTCGTGTTTCAGGGAAGTAGCATCTTTAAATTGAGATGCTGTGTTCACTGAATCCTGGACTGAGTGTGTGTATGTTCATTTTGCATCCGATGTTAAAAACAAGTAAATTCAGGTTTTGTTCAAAGAAGTCAGTTTTGCTTTTTCCCTTCACACCACCGGGTGAGACCCTCCTCCTCTAAACTGTGAATTATTCAGCAGCTCAGAGAAACCGTCTTGTTTTAGGCCTGATGCTAATGCATTTTTTACATCATGTAATGGATTTTGAAAGAGGTTTCAAATGGAAATGTAAAGTTTTGACCCAGCAGCAGCGATTTGAATGTTAGAAATCCACCCGAGCCTGTGCATGGAATTTCAGGAGAGTGTATTAGAACATGTGTCTGTTTAGATAAAGACTGTGTTCTTACAGAGGTCACCATCATTATCATCATCAGCATCATCATCATCAGCGAGGTGTGGGCGGATGCTGGCAGGATGCCGCTGTGACTCATGGCAGCGGCGGGACTGAGTGTCATCACCTCCTCGCTGGGCCCCGAGGCCCGAGGAAAACAAGGGGAGAGGAGGAGGAGCTGATGATGGAGGTGTTAGTCATACATTAGTGACCTCCTTCGCCTCCCGTCTCCTCCTCCACATGACTTCTCGTTTAACTGACGTACGCTGGGCTGCAGCTTTTACTCCTTCTCTTCCTTCCTTTCCTGTTTTAAAGCCTTTCTACTCATTCCTCCAGCTTCCTCTTCAACGCAGTACATTTCCAGCAGATTGTTCCACGTTACCATAACAGAATGTGACATGTGGAGCTGGATGTGGCATTTCCACGTTTGTCCTGTGCACTGTTTTGTTGTCGGGTGACATTTGGGTTTAAGTCCTGATCACAGGTGACACAAAACTTGATCTCCCAAACAAAACAGTGTGTTTTCTGTCTGCAGGCCCTGAACGGCTTCGTCCTGGTGGTGACGGCCGAGGGAATCGTCTTCTTCTGCTCTCACACCATCCAGGACTACCTGGGTTTCCATCAGGTAAAAACTCCTGGAGAACGTTCATGTCACATATCACCGCATATGTCCCTTTATAGTCTCACTGTCAGACCGTTACACTAAACATGTTTTGGATTATGAGGAATTAGTTTAGCCGGCAGAGGGGCGACTCTGAGGAGGCAGGTGTCTCTGAGGCGGGTGGAGTTAACGAACACATCGTCCTCAGCGCCCAGTGGACTGAAACAAACGCACATATGGAGTGAGAGGTTTAATCCAATTGGCTTCACAACAAAGCACCATAGGCTCCAGTCTAATCTCTATTTGGAGAATGTGATTATCAAATTATCCAAAGTCTGCCTGAGCGTTTCTCGGACACACACATACATACACACACTTACACACAGATGCACACAAACTAAATACAGACACAACAACACACTCAGCACACTCGGACACATTCACACCCCCCCCCCCCCCCCCCCCCCCCCCCGTCGCTGCTGGCAAGGGTGCGACCATCACCTCTCGCCCCCCCATGTCCTCGTCCACCTGAGGCGTGTCTCCTCCCATTTACCAAACAGACCTAAATCCTCTGTGAAGCGTCCGTATCTGCTCGTGTGGCGTGTTTGGAAACAACAAGGCGCAGCGGGACACCTCGAGAACACAAAGACAAAAAAAAAGGTGTCGACAGCTGTTGTTACACCCGTGAAAGAAGACACAACAGTGGGACAAGTCGATAAAGACAGGAGGACTGACAGGAGTGACTCAGGCAAGAAGGATTCATCGTCAGACAAACTAAGACCAGACACAAGATAATAAAAGTTTAGATTTTATCCGTATATTTGATTTGTTGTATTCTGTAGTTAACAGCTTTAGAGGAATATTCTGAGGTGATTATTATGTTCTTTATTGATAAAACTCTGTGATAAAGCAGGTGATAAGATTTAAATGAGACAAAAACACCATGAAAGACAGGAGCAGCACTAATCACAGGATGTACAGTGATACATCTTTCTTGCTTCAGGGCTGAGTTTGTCTTCTTGTCGTTTTAAAGCACAAATACCTTTTCATTTTCAAAAGTATTTCAGCCGACACTTGAGCCTGTCAGAATTCCTTCTTGGTGATTCTGTCCAGTCCCGCGGTGGGAAGGTGCTTCCACTCTCGTCCTCAGCCAGTTCACGCTGGGTCTGGACAGCAGATATCAGGGTCACAGCAGGTCTTTGGCTCCGTTTCAGCTATTTGAATTAAACGTTTAGTGACACTTGATTTCTCTTGGCTCCACTTCAAGGCAAACAGAATCAAATGCAACCCTGAGGGGACCTGCTGACAATAATGGCTTCATCAAAACATCCACCTTCACTCACATAATCTCATATCAAGTGTCACGTTTCCTCTCTGAATGTATCTATGCTACCCCTGCACTGTATAAACTGTATATTAATACAAATAGTCTGTTATTCTCCTGCCAGACCGACGTGATGCATCAGAGTGTGTTTGAGCTGATTCACACTGAAGACCAGCAGGAGTTCAGGAGGAACCTGCACTGGGCCCTCGACCCCCCTGTCGGCCCCAGACCCCCCACAGATCCCTCTACAGGTGGGTTTACTGCAGACGCTCCCAGTCCTTCACATCTTCATCAGGGTCTTTAAAGACATTTATCTATGTGAGAATATCAAACCCAACATATTGAACAATCATGCATGTAGATTGATAAATAGCCTGGAGGACAGTTTCTTCTCCTCTTCTAAAAAAAGACTACACTGAGGTCACAGCGAGAGGTGACCTTCAACTGCAGGATCCTGAGATGTGGTCTGAATGGTACAGTTCACACACTCACTGGACGCGATGTACAAACTGTAGAGCAGCAGCGGACACATCAGCAGATGTAGTGTAGTATACAAACTGCACACACACACACACGCACACACACACACTCCCATATCTACATTAAACAAGTAAAATAGTAATAAAGTGTTTAATATCCTCAGATGGGGAGTCGGAGTCGACCTCTCCTTGCCTTGTGAGCTACAACCCCGACCAGCTTCCACCTGAGAACTCTTCCTTTCTGGAGAGAGGCTTCATCTGCCGCTTCCGCTGTTTGCTGGACAACTCCTCCGGCTTCCTGGTAAGAGGAAGATGAATGAACTTCCTAAAAAGCAAATGGCAGCTTTTGCCTCGTCCATGTATCCGGAAGAGAAAGTCCTTCCTGGAGCATCTCTAAATGTAACGTCTGTTGACCTATTGTCACGTTTAGCAGAAAAACTAGTTATATAACCATGACTGACTTCTGTACATGTCCACACTCAGACATCAGTTGTTGTGTAATGTTTTGAGGCCTGTCGGTGCTGCCGGCGGTATGGCGTGCCACCTCAGAGTCCCTCCGGGATCAGAAGCCACCATTTACTCTTGTAATCCGCCTTAAGAGAGCCTCAGGGTCGTGGGTAAAGGTCTTAATCCCCAGCGCTCAGGAGAGACCAGAGAAGTGGGGGAACTTGCTTAGTCAGGATTGGTAGCTCCAGACCGGCCACTTCTGCTCTCACTAAGACAATTAGCTGCGGATGGAGAAAATCATGTCGCGGTTCAGCAGTGGCGCAAATCCCTGAAACCTGCCTGGAAAAAAAAGAGGCAGGGCCCCCCACGAGCAAGGCGCTTCACAGGCCACACGCAGGATTCTGCAGCTGCTGCTGCTGCAGATGTTTACAAAGAGATGAGAGGTTGAAGTCTGGAACGTAAATAGGTTGATTTTCTTGCTCAAGGACACTCCGGCAGGGCTCATTGATGACTTTGAAAACCTGCATCTCTCAGTCTTCCCTCCCAGTGCGTTTGCGTGAGCAGTAAGCCAGGTTTGTACTTGTGTCTACTGGTCGCTATGGCTTTGTTTTTCATAATCCCTCCTGCTATTCAGGGCTAGATTCCTGACATCATGGCTGCAGGCTCTTAAACCCACCAAAGTCAATTAACCAGAGCTAACAGAGCAGAGGGGGGGTCTTCAAACGAGATGCCACAGGGCGAGAAGAGGGTGGCAGACAGGAGAAAGTTCTTTTTGGTTTCTTTTGAGCTGCTGGGGGTTGTTGATCCAAAACTTGACACAACTTGAACCCTGAAGTTTCTGTTTTTAAAGTCAAACACATATAGACGAGAGGGGTGAGTGGATGAAGTCAGGTCGTCTCAGAGGTAAAATCAGACAAAGAGAAGCTTGACATCTTATTTGTTCTCTGTGATGATTCAAACATCCCAGAATCATGGTTTATTTGTCCTTTCAGGCGTTGAACATTCAGGGTCGGTTGAAGTTCCTCCACGGTCAGAGCCGTCAGCAGAGTGACAGCGAGGACGGTACGCCGCCTCAGCTTGCTCTCTTTGCCATCGCCACACCCATCCAGCCTCCAGCCATCCTGGAAATCAGAACGAGGAACATGATCTTCAGGACCAAGCACAAGCTCGATTTCACTCCCATGGCCTGCGACGCAAAGTACTTCACTTCAAGTCGTGATATTACTGCTCTGTTATTAAGCACAGCTTGTAACTCACATGTGTATCCACTGATCTGACTTTGTTTCAGGGGTAAAATAGTCCTGGGATACACCGAGGCGGAGCTGAGGGTTCGAGGCTCTGGTTACCAGTTCATCCACGCTGCCGACATGTTGTACTGTGCAGAAAACCACGTCAGAAGTAAGTCACAGCTGTCTGCATGGTTTACACATGGACTGTATATAAAGAAGGACGACATGAGTCTCCCCACAAGTGAGGACAAAGCATTTCAACTCCTCATCAGAAACCCTGCCTCCTCCATGTTAACAGACGGCAACATGAGAAGGTTTCTGCCAATAAAGCCTGCCAGGGCACTCTTGTGCAAGGCAGCAATGCTTCAGTCTTGTATATATAATTACAGAAGTAGAACGTGTTTTTGAGCAAAAACAAATTCTGTGGCTAAAATTAGGTCAGTAATTTCATGTTTTCACGTAGTTGTGTTCTTTCTCTTTTCTCACATTCCTCACTTTAACACAAAGTACATAGTAAACTCAAAAAGACAAGGGACGAAAGTATATTCAAGTTTATTGTTGTAGTTCAGTAGAAAGATGAATTTAAGGCTGTAACTTGGATCCAGGGAGATTTTACTGACTTCCTGGTGTTTAAATATCACAGACTGTGATCAGCATATAGTCAGAAGTGTGTTGACCCATGTCTCATGTTTGACTTCACATTACAGTTGTAACACATGCTACAAACAAACAAACAAACCAACGCTGTGTGTGTCTGTTGTTGATGCAGGAAATCTCCAAGCGAGAGTCAAGTGTCCTACTTAGCTTGTGTACCGGATGACCCGGTTAGTCGTAACCATGGTGCCCTCAACTCCCGCATCACTGCTACCAGACACACACACACACACACACACACACACACACACTGCATGTAGTCATGCACACAGAAAGGGAAATACATGCATATGCATTTGGAAACGTATAACACAGAGATACATACCGTACATGTTGTCCACGCTCTGATGCACGCACAGATGGGAGGGCAGGTTCAGCAGCCACCAACACAACATGACAATAATGCATGATGTCAGTTGAAAGATTTTCCTTGAGCAACACTAAAATGTCTAATCCCTGCCGATGCAGTGTTGATCACTCCTGTGTTCAATGGACATGATTATAATTCACACACAGAACCTGCCACCCAGCGAGCGGGTTTATGTCGGGTCAGGAGACGTGATTGGCCCAGTTGGAGAACACAGACATTTACTCCTGTAATCCCTCAGATAATGAAGAAGGAAAACGAGGCCACCAGGAAACTTCTCTCAGAGGGATTAGATGTTGTGCTTTGGGCTGATATCAGTAGTTAGTGTGACTCGCAGTCTGAGTTCCACTGGCTGTGCTTCACTCTGAGGCTTGTTCAGAAACCAGACAACACAGAAACACAACCTGCACCACTGCTACACACACTGACAGACACAACACTGAGCCAGGACATTAGGGATTTGGGCAGGAGGATGTCATGATGTATGTGTGTGTTGGGTTGTGTAAGAGTGTGCAAACAGGACTTGTAACATGTGCACGTAGCCGAAGTGAACATGAGCACGTAGCCCTCGTCACAGCAGAACGCCTGACTGAGCAGATGCAGTGTGAGTGTGTGCACACTGCGGGGCGTGCAGTGACACAGAGCCTCCAACGTCTCGTCTGATGTGATTCCAGTGATAAAGACCGGAGAGAGCGGCCTCACCGTCTTCAGGCTGCTCACCAAGGAGAACCGGTGGACGTGGGTCCAGGCCAACGCCCGGCTCGTCTACAAGAACGGAAAGCCCGACTACATCATCGCCACCCAGAGGCCTTTGGTGTAAGTGTGCAATGACTCCAGCTTAATTTGTTTGAGTTTTGGTATCTGTTCATTTCTTCTCTGTGACCTCTTCCTCCACAGGGACGAGGAAGGAGGGGAACACCTGAGGAAGCGATCTATGCACCTTCCTTTTACCTTCGCCACCGGGGAGGCGCTGCTCTACCAGACCGGTCATCCGCTGCACGGCTTCCCTGATTCCTTCCAGGGCAAAGCCAAAGGCAGCAAGTCCAAAAAGGGCAAAGTGGACAGGAGCTCTGCAGATGAGCTGGACCCAAAGTCCCTGCTGGGAGCTCTGATGAGCCAGGACGAGTCTGTGTACGTCTGCCAACCCGACACAGAGACGAAAATGTCCTATCAGAGCAGCCTTACTGGGGAGCAGCCGAGCCAGACTGATGGTTTCAGTGGCTTATTTGGTGCTGACAGCTGGCAAATCGTATCCAACGGGGAGACAGGAAGATGTAACGGTAAAACACCCAGTTTTGACCCCCTGCTGGCCACCTTGGACTCCTTGTCTCTGGACGGGGACGAGACGTGCTCCAACAGCGAGCTCTTCAGTGCTCTGGAGAACCTGGGCCTGAACGCTGAAGACCTCGAGCTCCTGCTGCTGGACGAGAGGATGATTCAGGTGGAGCTGGACCCAAACCACATCCCCTCTCTCAGCGACCTTCTCACCAACAGTGAAATCCTCTCCTATATCCACGACTCCCTGGAGGGTGGCACAGAGGGAGGGGAACCGGGTGGATTTGGACTTTTGGGCCATCCGCCGAACACAGACTCCGACCAAAGCATCTCCCAGCAGGAGTGTTCCACAGCTGCCGTCCCTCCAGCTCTCCCCGGCAGCAGGCAGCCCATTGTCCAGCTCTCGCAACAGATGCAGCAACACGTCCGTGCAGGTGAGCTGGTGAAAGGGCAGCTGGGACAGATCCAGCCTCTGGACACCAACGTTTTACCCAACGGTCACTGGATGGTCATGACGGAGAACCTCCATCACCCCAACAACCACACCCACCACCACCCTGCACACTGTGCTCAAAGCCTCACAGCTGAACAGTGATCACAAACACCTTCATTCACTTCTGGGATTGAGTCAACAGTGGCAGCTCCAACAAGACCAGTACTCAGTGCACCTCCAGTCCCACCAGCAGGAAAACAGCCAGAGCGCTTTGTTACCTGGTTTCCACAACCAGCTGGGACTAAGCAGATCTCACACCTCAAACGGACACGCAGCCTTCACACCACACATGGAGGTGGAGCACTCAGGCTACAGCATCTCCAACACGCCGTATAACGGTGGCACCGTCCTGAACAGTGTGATCACGCAGGATGTTTGGGCCCAACAGAAACACCAGCAGATGATGCAGCAGACTCAGGTTCCTCCATCGTGTTTGTCCCAGTGTCCCAGTCAGAGCTCCTCGCTGGACTTAGAGCAGCTACTGGGTCTGTCCCAGCCGCAGCACAGCCTGCCGTCCCTCGAGGCCTACGGCATGTTCAGCACCGGGGCAGAGGATCATGGCAAGGTGAGGGAACACTTACACATGTCAGGGAGTTTCTCTGGCCGTCACAGGGAATATTTAATTTAATTATTTGACATCACCTTTTTCTCCAGCTAATTTAAAACAGTGGCAAAGTACAGAGAAAAACATTAATGCAAAAGTTTACACGGCCTTAAATTGTAGATATCATGAATGATCTTGGTTTTATTTACAACTATCAAGCATGTGATTCGATTTGAAGATGCATGTGAACCACACTGCATCCTCCAAACTTAATGTCCCCTTGTGAAATACCAGCCCCATGAAACAGTAATCCTGAAACTGAATCCCACCTCCATCTTCTGTCCCGTCCTCCTCTTCTCTTTCTTTCCATCTCCAAACAAGCGAGGCTGCCAGCTCCACTCACAACTGTTTGGTCTGGGAGTCAGAGCCTTTGATTCTCTTCCAGTGGCGAGGCCTTAAGTTTGTGTTGCTCTCAAATATCATCGAACATCAACAAACCGAGCGCCGCAGAATCCACAACCCTGACCCTTCACCCCCCCTTGCACTGTTCTCTTTCACTGTCATGAAAATAGATTTTTTTCCGAGTCAGCACACAGAGGCCCTGGGCTACCATGGAGCTCAGTGTAAACTGTGATGATGCGAGCGGACATGCCATGTAAATAAGATAAGAGGAAGATGGGTCAGAGCGACGCGGTCTGAGGAGAGAGTCGACTGGAATCTAAAGCAGCAGCAGAGTCTGGATCCGTACTGTTCCTCTTTTATTTCTGCTGAATGTTTATGTAATCATCAGTGTTAAATCACATTGTGTGCTCATACACCATGAAGTGTCAGAAATAACCTTTACTACTGCTTCTAAATCCAGTTTATTCTATCGTCCACAGAGAGAGAAAATATGCTTTGTATTTACTCACTTGAGCAAAGTGCAGAGCTGGAACGTTCAGTCAATTAGTGGATGGCTAGAAAATCAACTGCAACTTGTTTTATAATCGATTAATCATCACCTTGAAAAAGTTTAGTTATCTCTGTTCGACATGCTACTGTCTGCAAAACAAGGAGATGAACGAACTTGTTAAGATGTTCCTTTGTGTGAGCACAGGAAAACGTTCCCTCTAGGATTGATTCCTCTAATGAGTCGTCATATTTAAGCATGTTTCTCTGAAAATCGACAAATGATCACATAGAAACGACAGAAAATCAACCATCTTACATATTTACAATAAAGTCAACATTATGATTTTATCCGAGAGTAATCAGATCAAATAGAAATGCTTCTCTTCACCCTAAACCCACTTATTGTGTGTTATTGAACGCAGAGACAACAAAGGACATATAACTCCTCATGAGAGCTCGGGCCCGAGCGAGGACAGAAAGGCAGTAGTGAAAAGAGAACAATAATGAATAGAATAAGGTCGGGACAGGCCTAGGAGATGGCCGACCCCGGCAGGCATCCATTCATCCCCGCCCCATTCAGCATCCACTGTTATTCTTCAGGGTCAGTGGCTGTCGCTGAAAGAAAAATACTGGCAGACTGGGCAGTCAAGCATGAGCAGAGCTAACCTACAATTTGACTGTCATCGTCACCTAATGCTGTGAACACGGGGCGGGGAGGGAGGCGAGCGCTGCAGCGACACGTTCTGCTGTAGTTTACTTTCATTTCACCTTCTGAATCCGGAATAAAACTGCAAAGTGTTGTCTGCGTGAAGGTGAAGAGCAGCAGGACAGGAACTTCTCTCCATCTTTAACAAATGAAACAATGCTGTGACCCAACAGAAATCAATGAGGCTCGAGAGCAGAGAAGTGGTTTCAGTTAGTGTTTTCGGGAGGAAAAGAGACGAGTGTTCAACTGAGCCAGAAACACTGACACTGTAAACAGGACTAATTACTCACTGACACTCTTGGTTAATGCTAACCAGGCTACTGTAACAGCGTGCTAAGCTTATCCTAATGCTAATCTTAAGTGCACATTGCCTGCAGACATTTCAGCCGAGTGCGCGACAGTTTCAGGTTTATGGGAAAATAAAAGCTAGAAATTTAAAGCTGCAGGAAACTGGAGAATGACTTTTAAACATATAATTTAATAGGAAAAATATTATTTTATATGCATATTTAAAAATCACTTTTATATATGACTATAATGTCTTGTTGTTGTACAGCTGAACAACTGCGGCCTTAACTATCTGGCAAATGACCTAATCTGTTTAGACTCAGTGGGGGGAATTACAGTCACTGTGATGTAAGTCAACTCAACAGCTGCATACTGTCGGATACTCCTCCTCCTCCTCCTCCTCCTCCTCCTCCTCTTCCTCCTGTCACAGGGTCTCTCAGGACTTGAGGTCTGCCTGACGCGACCTTCATCGTGTGATTGAGGTCAACATAAGTACACAAACACAGAGCACACAGGAGCAAACCATTTTTCCCTTCTTGACTCTGACACCTGGACTTTACGTATCGGTTCCAATCAGTTTGTGTTTTTATGTCAGTATCAGTATCTGAACATCTGTAATCGGGACCATGTGGTTCTTGTTTTCCAGCTGGAGAACGGCTGCCTCCTCAGTGCCACCAACGCAGCATACATCAAGACGTGTCTGATGCCCAATGGGAACGGAGTCGCCACCGATGACATCACTGTCTCATGCCCCGAAGGACTCGCTGCTCTACAGGACCCACAGAAGTCTGGATTCTTCCTCTGAAAGGAGGAAGAGTCTGAGGAGGCGAGAGGAGAAGGTACAGAAGGAAAAATAAATAATCACGAAGAGAGAAAACGTTTCAACTCCTCTTCCAGGAAGGACTTTGTGTCAGTTTCTCTTGTCTTGAGATCGGACTCAAGCTCTACTCAGACAACCAAGGTCTTGAAGATAACCTAGAGATGGTTATAACGAGTGAAGACAAACAAAGCTTTTCGTGAGTTGTGTGCTCACTGAAAGTTTTGTGTCCATGTGTCAGGTTTGTGTTCTTTTATCAGGAGTCAGACGACTAACCTGAACATCAACCTCAAGCCAAAACTCATCCTCCTCTCGTCTTTACACTGTGACTTTCAGCAGAAGTGGGTTTGTTTGTTGGTCAAATAACTTGTTGACAATCAGTTTTAGTGCCATTTAATAAGATAGAAGCCACTGGACTATTAAAATAAAGCACACAACTGGAGATTTAAACTTCACAGTATTCTACAAGTGAACATTTGAAGCTGTGTGTGTGTGTGTGTGTGTTGGAGTGTGAGAACATGCTGCTTTCATTAGTGTATTTACTGCTCAACACTACTGCTGGTAATCTGTTTCTGCTAATGCAGGAATGTGAACGCTTCGTCTCGTAATCCTGCTCCGTGTGTGAAGTGGAGACAGCCGTGAGATTTGGACTGAACACACCAGCAGATTATTTAAACTTCAGTGTTCGCTCGTCACCTAGATGTAGATGTTCGGCCTCGTAGGTGTTGTTCGTCCTGGTGCTTTACATGTCGACAAAACAGCATTTCTATCTAGTTGTTTATATTGTTGAGATGAGATTTAAACTAATTATAAAAGGTTCAAACCAGAAGCAGTTTAAAGGTGTTTTTTATCGCTGCTGCTCCTTTAGCCGCGGCAACACAACATTTATCCTAATGCTGCATTTGAGTCCGTTTGAGGTTTACAATGATGTTGTGCACTTACATGTATTTTACAGACGTGATCAGAGAGGATCTGATTCATCCGTCAGTGGCACTGAAATCAAACAAAAACGCATTTTTGTTTCCTGACCGGAGACAGTGTGAAAATCTCCCATTAATGCCTTGTCTGGGCGGCCGCGGCCAGTCAGACTCCCGCTTACTCTTCTCCTGCAGTTGTGTCATGTGGGAAACCCTGAGTGCACTTACATGCACACAGTAATCCATTAAGGACCTAAATGTAAATAATAGATCACAACTGAAGGTGAGGGAGGAGCTGCATGTCAGCATTTCTCAAGATTTGATTTCTGTCATCACACAATTGATATTATTAGTAATATTATTATCCCATGAGTGAGAAAATATCTGCACTCAGAGGTAGGAAACATTTGTACTGTTCTTAATTTCATATCTGGCCAGTTTGTGCATTTATGTGGAATCAGACTTATTGTACTGGTTGATTTTTTTTTAATAGACATCAGCAGATGAGACTTTTCAACTTTAATTCAAGCCACTGCCTCAATCGTAGAAAACTGAATCTGTCCCACACAGTTTTGTGTCTTATTTTTTCTTTGTGTTAAAACATTTAAACAAACACTGAACAATACGACAAAACCTGCAATGAAAAGAATCCTCAGCTGGACTCCCACAGCCACCAGTGGGACTTGAAAACTCACGTTGCGTTCATGTCATGTCAGATTTACTGTAAATGATTGAAACTATTATTTAATAATTATTAATTAACACATTTTCAGGACTCCCAGTTGTGTGTAGTCATTTTTCTGTGTGAAAACAAACATCTCACTTAATATCATTGAATATCATCGTGCAGGAGGAAAGTAAAATTCAAACTTTAGAGCACAATGAAAAAAAGTATGTGTGCAAAATCCAATTTCAAAATGAGTTGTATGTATTTTGAGTTGTTTTTGTCTGATGTTTAACTCATTACATTTCCTCACGTCTGATATGACATGAATGTAGTTTCACTCCCATTGACCAGTGTTTAAAAGAAGCAGCCCCCCCCCCCCAGCATTTAGCACCGACTCCAAAACCAAATGAGAAACATGTAAACACTCGTGTGTGTCTGCAGTTGCTCCTTCTTTGAATGTCTCGGGTAAAAAAAACTGTAAAGATGTTTAAAACATGAAGCTTTTATTTCACTACGAAACAAACTGTCAATCAAAGGTGTTTTGTCGTCATGACGGCGTCGGCTGAACGTCTCTACGACAAAATGGCTTTACGCATTTGCCTCTTGTCTGTTTTCCTCTGGTTGTTTTTTCTTTTATAAACTGAACTTTTATTATAAAACTGATTATTTAAAACCAGTTGTGAGATCAAATGCTGTATGAAAGGAACATTTATAAAGAGACGATCATTTTCCAGACGCTGAAAAACAGAAGGTTGTGTGTGTGTATATAGACAGTAAGTGTTTTTTTTATCGACGTTGTTTCAAGCACTACTTTGAATTCACTGCTCTTACAAAATTCCTCCAGCACTGAAAGTAGTCTTGTAGGGGGAAAAAAGCATTTTATGACTCAGTGTTGTTTGAATATTGTTCCCGAGAGTCGCGTGTTTTATCTTTACGTCATGTTTAGAGACAGTTTGTCACTTTAGCTCAAAACAAAATGGTGCCATAACAGTGAGCTCCCACTTACCATCTTTCAGTAAATGAAGAATATATTTCAAAACACTTTACATACATGAACCTTCTTCTCTCCATATCTTTATAATCCACTTTGTCCACAGATTACCTTTGAAAGTGAACGAATCGCTTTATATTTATGGTGTTAGTCATTTCATCAGAGTTGAAACTGAACTGAACTTTGAAACCAAACCCTCCAGTAGCTGTTCAATGTTTTTAAAGGCACACAGACTTTATTTTGCTACTTTTATCACTGAAAGTCGTAGTTGTACGTAAACTGAACTTTAAAAAAAGGCAGTTTGTCTTGGAGCCATGTGTTGAAATGTGCTCCTGGATCCTGGAAATAAAGGATTTGGTGCAAACATCCTCGGCTGAGTCATCTTCTTCTTCTTCTTCTTTTCTTTGTTTATCGCTGTGCTGACGTCCTGTGTCTCTTTCAGACCCTGTCATTCCTCACCTGCCCACCAGGCGTCAGTGTAGCAGCCCTTTCCATCCATCACCTGACCTGCTCACCTGTTCCCTCAGCTGCTCCCCACCACCCCCCCAAACATTCCTTCAGTGCACAGAGTAGCCTCAGAGGATTTAGGTAAGAACTGAACTCAGATGGAACAGCAGCGTCTTGAACACTTTCCTCTTCAGGTTTTAGTCCACGTGGTTTAAAGAAATCCCCTCAAATCACTTTCCTTATAACTTTTACTAATATACATAAAACTTACTGACAAAACATGAACAAATATATTATTTCAATGAAGATAATAATACTTAAAGCAGCTTGACACTTGATTTTAGGTTTTAAATATCTAATATAACTATTATTTGTAGACTTTAGGCTCTAGTTGTGTTGAGTTAATAGAAAATTAAACAGAGACGACAAATCACAACAAGATGATGATGATGATGATGATGATGATGATGATGATGATGATGAAATCCAGCCACAGCTGCATTATGGGACCTCAGAGAAGTTAAACACCGAAGTGACGCATGCTAACCTGAGGACGCTTTTAGCTGCTGTCACTGAAAACACACTCTAACACCTACACACACACACACACAACCACAACACTGCTGTCCACTTCCACCCACTCGTTCTAATGCTTTTTGCACCAGAGGACGTGTGAACTCACACCCGGCAGAAAGCAAACACATACTGATACCAGAGGTGATCCACCGCCGACACAAACAGCAACAAACTACTGAGGAGCAAGACCACAGAGATTCAGAAAAAGGAAAAATCTCCCTGGACTTAAAGCTCAATTAGTTTTCCAGGTTGAAATCAGTTCAGAAAACAAGGAGACAAAGACGATCTGCAGCTCCTGAGAGGAGGTCTCACAAATCAAACCTCCCTCCTCCTGCTGGGAGAAAAGGAGGTCAAGCAGAATCCATCTTGTTTTCTTTGTGCACTGAACCTTTAAATAACCTGTTCTTCTACATCTGATACATCAGCTGCAGCTCAGCTTTATCAACAGGATTTATTTATTTTAAAAATCAAAGCCCGGCCGTATTTAAACTGCTCATTTTATTCTGCGGGAGGTTTTTTTAAATTAATAAATGATATTTCCTCCTGACGAGACAGGATTGGACAGAGAGGAATTCCTAATCATCGTCTAATATTAAAATAAAGGTGTTTCTTAAGGAGCCAGGGAGCTGCTGCATGTGAGAGTGCAGAACTCTGTCTGCTGCCGACTGTACATCTTTAATGACCCACCCCAAATCATTTATGAGAGTTTTTCTTCTCCCGCAGTCTTCAGCCGGTTAACTTTGCCCGCTTGTGACGTGATCAATCATCCAAGCAAGATGTTGTGTGTCCCACTTTAGCTTCTGTGGGCCGCTGCGTCACACACCCGCCACCACAGGCCGCCGGCGAGGCCCGCTGGGAGAGGCCAGGCCTCATGGAGCCTGACAAGGGGAGAGAGAGAGAGAGAGAGAGAGAGAGGAGAGAGAGAGAGAGAGAGAGAGAGAGAGAGAGAGATGCTGGTGATGTGATGGTCACTGAGATAATTCACCACATTACAAATGCGGAGGATGATGACTCACTGGTTTGTGATGGGAAAATACCTGAGATCACACGACAATAAACTAAAGTCCAGAACAGTTTGAAAATGTAGAAGTGAAAGAGAACTATGAAATCTAGATAGATGGATAGATAAATAGACTCTTTCTTCACCACACCCCCTGTACACATCCTGTGTGTCCAGTACTTAATGATCAGGAGCACATGTGGTTGTGAGTTGCTCCTGCTGCATAGAGAAGATATGAAATATTTACTGAGCGTCTCTAACCACTCAGGCCTTTTCCCAGATGGAGAGTATGGACCCTGGGAAGTTCCTGTGAGCGAGAGCAGAGCTGCTGACCTGTTTTTAAACACTCAGATACTCTGACTGACGTTTGTGTTCCAGTGTCACCTGTAGTTGTTATTCAGGTGTTTCCAGTAAGTCGTCTTTCTTACATTCCCCACGATGCTTTTCACCAATTCAGGAACCTAACAATTTATTTTTATCTTTAAATTCAACTAACATCATCCAATCTTTATGATTCCAGTGGGAAACTTTGTCTATTAAAGGATCAAGAGGTAAATTCTAATGTTTTAAAATCACAGTAATCTGTAAAAACCTCCAGAAGCTCCTCCTCTGATTGATCGCCGCCCGATCGATTATTCCACCCAAGTGTGTTTCTATTCATGTGTTTCTTCCTGTTGGTCCATATGCAGAGTTGCAGCAGGAAACACTGATCTCTCTCCTCTGTCTCTGCCTCCACCCGTCGGCCTGTCACTGTGCATTATCTCCGCCCCGACGACCACACACTCCTCCTGCACTCCCCCTGCTCTCCCTCCTGCATCCAGGTGAAACACACTCCTGCTCCGCCAGATGGACCTGAACTTTATTTGTGGTGACGTTACAATAATAGATACAAAGTGTTTTGCAGACAATGACACATGAATAAATAAAGAAGAAACTAGGAAATCTGACAGGAAGGAATTTTGATGTCAGTCTCATCACCTTCAGTCCTTCTCAGAGGCTTTGGTGGGACCACGCCCCTGATGATCAACCCCCTGATTGTCTCTAACTTCCCACCATGTTATTGTCGTCGTCCCCCCCCCCACATACACAGCCTAAGCCTTCACCTCCACCTCCCCCCTCTCATCTCTGTTGCCCAGATCTGAGCTCGGACTGTAAAAACCCATTCAGTTCGTTTAACTTCTCTTCTATGACCTGTTAGGATTGTAATCTGTGGCATACAATACACTGTACTTAAACTTGTTCTCATACCTAACCTTTTATATATTACAGTATTCCCTTAGCTTTATTCAACATCACACATATATGAATGCACTGTGCTCATAAGAAACTGTGACCTATGCCCTAGAAAGAATTCAAGTAGCTGCCCCAGGTTCTGAAGGGCAGATAGAAAATGCACATGCTTACACACACAGAACATACAGCCGTTAAAGCAGGAACACAATATTCCTCACTCCAATCTACAACAACACCGTCAAGGCTTGTTTTTAAAACACAAAACCAAAACACTGTCAGAAATGTGAAGATTTGCCCTGATGCTACAAAGGAGGGGAGAAACTGGGAGCAGCTCCTCATCATTCGATTCCAGCACCAAGAGCTGGGGACCACGCCTGAGCACCAGCAAGGGAAAGCCAAAGTCTAATACTACGGCGACTCCCCCTCGTTATTGACCAATGAAGTTTTACCTACTATTGTAAGTAATGCACCCTCCGTCCGTTCGGGGCGACTCTTGACTACCCCGTGCTGCTAGATGGCCGGGGCTGTGCATTGAGTGCCCATAGCTACGCTGTAATTTTCATTGCTTCTAAATAAATACTTGTTGAACCAAACCGAGACCGGCTCTTCTCATACCTCGGGATAAAAGAACACGACAGACCACAGATGTTTTATTATAACTGTAGCACATTATCATTCAGTGCCTGTTTATACTCACACACACACACACACACACACACACACACACACACATGTGTCTGCAGAGTTATAGTTGTCTTACAGGTTTGTAACTGGTTTGTTGTTGAATGAAGCTGGTCCCCGTGAGGAGTGTTGTTTTGTTTTTGTAGAAAAGGTCACGTTATCCAAGCAGAGTCATACAGAGGTCAGTGGTTATATTGGCTTTTAAATACTTTGCAGGTAAAACATCAGCTTGGACCAAAAGAGAAAAATAAATCATAATGTATAATCAGGTCGGTATCAAATTTCTTTTTAAATTTTAGTACATAAATAAAGGAATGACTCTTACTTCTTCTTCTTCTCTGGAGTTGTTGGTAAATGTAGCTTTTTAGCTGCACAGCATCAACCTCTGTTAACCTGACAGATAGATGACAAGACAATTTATAACAGATAATCAATCAAGATAAATCAAATTTGGACAAGATTTCAGTTTGTTTCCCAAAATCAGCTTCAGAAGTTGCAGGTGGTCGAAGTCAATGTGCAGCTAAAAGGTCACAAAACCTCCAGAGGACGTGTGTGTGTGTGTGTGTGTGTGTGTGTGTGTGTGTGTGTGTGTGTGTGTGTGTGTGTGTGTGTGTGTGTGTGTGCGTGCGTGCGTGCGTGCGTGCGCGTGTGTCTGCGGGATGCTGCTGCTGACCTTTACTGGGAGCAGCCCGCGGGCTTCGACTGCAGCGTGACGCTCGGGTCAAACCACAGAGTCTCCTGTGCGGCCCAGAGGTTTGACTGACAGCTCGGTGACACACCCAGAAAACTGTGAGGCTCCAGTAAGACGGAAGAAATCAGTCTTTTTCTCTCTCTTAACGAGTGTAATTAAAGATGAACGACACGTCTCCACTTCCTCCTGTTGTAAAGAAATGAAGCTGAAATATACAAACACCACCCCCTTCATGTCAATATGGCAAAACAGGTTGGATCAGCGTGTTTGTTTTGTCAACCCCAGCAGATGAGGTGGGTGGATAGGTCATGAAATATTAATGCCACAGGCTGAAAGACACAACTGCTCCCAACAGGGACAGGCGTCTGTTCCAAACATCTTTTATCTGCTGATTCACTTCAAGCTGAATTCATTCTGATTCATTTTAAATAAAACAAACATATTTAAGATTCAAGTTTATGTATTTATTTGTTTTAAATCCTCATTATGTGACTTATTAGGTAAGTACTTATTATGTATTATTAGACCCATAATACTGATGGGAAGGAAGAGGATGGGGAAAGGTTGGTGTAGTATTATAAGCAGTACCAGTGGTATCAATCACAGTATTTTGTTAGCTGCAGCATTAATTGTATTTGTACTAGTACTAGGTTCTAGTAGAGTTGCTAGTACTTCTGTTGCAGTAACAGTAGTGGTGGTAGTACAGTGGTATTTGTTGTTGTCGCAGTACAAGTATTTCCACCACCTCCTCCAGTCACACTCATATAAATATTTGTGCATGAATCCGAACCTCGCTCACCTTTTCCTCTGAGAGCAGAGTGTGGAGAGAAGACGCAGAAACAGGAAACAGGAAGGAGGAGACGACGGAGGTGGAAGGAAAAGAAAAAGAGGAGATGGGTGATGAAGAGAAAGAGGAAGAAGAGATGAGACATAAAGGAAAGGAAACAGGAGACGGAGGAAGAGAAGTGAGTAGTGTTGGTTTGGAGGTCACGGCCTCCCCCCTGTTGGTCTGATGGATCCACACTGACAACCAGAGACTGCTGGAGACTCTCTCCCCAGTGTGTGTGTGTGAGCGAGAGAGACTGAGTTAGAAAACACACTCAAACAACACACACACTTCTTTTCCCAGTTTCCCCGGAGGTGTTTTCTCTGTCGACCGTGGCTTTGGAAGCTCTATTTTACACGTGGTCCCCAGCCTCTTGGTGCTGGAATCGAATGATGAGGAGCTGCTCCCAGTTTCTCCCCTCCTTTGTAGCATCAGGGCAAATCTTCACATTTCTGACAGTGTTTGGGTTTTGTGTTTTAAAAACAAGCCTTGACGGTGTTGTTGTAGATTGGAGTGAGGAATGTTGTGTTCCTGCTTTAACGGCTGTATGTTCTGTGTGTGTAAGCATGTGCATTTTCTATCTGCCCTTCAGAACCTGGGGCAGCTACTTGAATTCTTTCTAGGGCATAGGTCACAGTTTCTTATGAGCACAGTGCATTCATGTATGTGTGATGTCGAATAAAGCCAAGGGAATACTGTAATATATAAAAGGTTAGGTATAAGAACAAGTTTAAGTACAGTGTATTGTATGCCACGGATTACAATCCTAACAACAGTAGCAGTAGTACCTTCCTCTTCTGTGTCGTCTCTTCACCGTCTCTTGTGCTCATATAAATATTTGTATATGAATCAGATTCTCACTGACCTTTTCCCCTTACACACACACACACACACACACATGCACACACAGTTTGATTTTGATTCATGTAAATTTTGTGTAATTCATCCTCAGGCTGGATTTATATTCTACAAAGAAATCATCTAAACTTCTGAGTCTAGTGTTTGTGAACATTTGTTAAAGCTAAAATCAGATGAAGATGATGAAGATGACGACTCCACCAACACTCAGTGATCAAGGTAGCGACAGCAGTGATGATGGTTATTCACAGAAATGGCTTCACACTGTGATGGAAATCTGGAAACACCAAATTTATCTATGTGTATTTTAATAGGGGCTTTCTGCAGAAAGGATCAACACAGAGAGTCACAAGGATCTCAGAGTGAAGATAGAGAACAGTCAAATGCAAGGATCTTATATACGAAGACTAAGGCTCTCAGAACCAGTTCAGACTAGTTCTGTAGGCGCAGGTTGAGAGAGGGGAATCTAAACACAGACTTAGATTTACATATGTTTCCTTTGGAGATAAGCAGACATACATTCAGTTCTTTGGAGAGTAAATAAGTGATAAAAAGGGTCTAGCAGTTTTCAGGTCAACACAGTTCAGACCATAAAACAGTTCAGGTCATAAAGTATTTGGACAGTTTGTATATGTATGTAGATACAGGTCATAAAGGTTTTTAGACAGGTCTGCAAAAACCTACACTCAACTACAAAATAGTTTTCAAACACACTTAGTTCATTTTTCCAATACAACACTCAGTCAGGAGTCTGTATCAGTGTCTTCACTGTCGTCACATCTGACACCAGTTTGTTCTTCAGACTTATAATCAAGACTTAAGTTTATCAGTGTTTCCAGATTTAATATAAACATTTATACAATAAAAACAAGTAAAAATACTTTATATCAGTTTATAATACATATTTAATTTTTTTTACAGATTTAGTAGATGTTTGCTTTATCAGAATTTAATTTGTGTTAGTTTTTTCATATTGTGAGCAGCTCTCTCTCTCTCCCAGTGTGTTCGTTAACAACAGCATTAATTAAAAATCACATCAGCGTTGACACCACCCGTCACTGTCAGATCTGAGGACCTGGTTGAGGACTTGACAGCAGCAGGGACAATCTGCTCCGGCCCCTCCACTCCTTGACTCCTGTGACCTCTCAGAGTGATTCAGAGACGCCACGTTGGATCTGAGGACGAGCACCTCTGCACATCACACACACACACACAGACACACAGATTCACACGTACTGTACGAGTTAACACACACACAGTTTACTGACTGCTGCTCTGTAAAGAAGCTTCATGTCAAGTGTAAATAAATGAGTTTTGACTCTTTTGGACTGAGGTGTGAGAGAGTGAGAGCGAGACAACTGACAGACGATGCTTCTGTCAGTGTGAATGTTTTAATTAGTCAGCACACACACACACCTCAGATATCTTTAACTATCAATCAAATAAACTATGTAAGATCACCATTCCTGAATTTAATGATTTATTTATCTCTTTAGCTGCTCATTGATATTTATAGGTTTAAATAGAATGCTCACACTTTCCAGGTTTGTATTTATCATTCAGAATTATTTTAATTTGTATTTTATTTTACAAATATATATATATATTTGTAAATATATATATAAAATGCATTATGTATATATATATTACTACTACTGCTGCTCCTAATACTTCTCCTTCCAAACAGGCCTGTTTCTCCCCCTGCTGGTCATTAGTAAAAACTAGTTTGAGTGCTGCACCTGAAAGATGATCAGAGAGCAGAGGTGAGAAATACTCTTATATATATCTATAAACCTGTGATTGAACACAAAACTAGATTATAATAGTACAGAGGGAGTTTATTTATATGAGTATTTTCATTGAAAAACACATGAAGTAACGATGGCAGCAATGAAGAGCTGTGCCCAGACATCGGTGCAGGCAGCCTCCAACACCCTAGTGCAGGCTGTCCTGCAGGAAGCAACCACTCTCCATATTCGGCTGCGTCCACCTCTCTCTGACCGCTCCTGTATAGGAACAAATAATCACAAGTTATACCTCATGATCATGCATGACAAAGTTCGCCCTCTGTCTAAAAATGGGGAAATATTCCACATTTTATCCTGGACAGAAATATTCTAAGCATTTTGTGTTATCACATCACATCACTTCACTTCACTTGTTTCTAGGTTGTAAAATATCAGCTCCCTGCGCCACTGACCTGCTCCTTCCGCCGCTGGATCATTAATAGGCCCAGCAGCTCAGTCAGCACCTGAATCATTGCCCATGAATAGGAAAATACATGGAATGGTTATGAAGATAACCTGAGGAGCACATAAAAAATGTATATAAACAACATCCACGTATCCTTTCTGTCACGGTTTGTCATCCTAGTTAGATGTTTGCCTCTTAAGAGTGTTTTCAGTTTAATTATTATTACCGCCTCTTGTCTCATGTTTATCCCTGTTTGTTTGTTTGTGAGTTGTGTCTGTGTGTCATGTTTGCCACTTCGTGTGTTCTGTCTCCTATTTTATTTTGTAGTCTCTGTTCCGTGTGTTTTCTTTCTTCACTTCCTGTCTGTGATTGTCTGCACCAGTCCTCATGTATTCCACCTATGTTCAATTGCCCCTGCCTTCCCTGTGTGTGTATATAAGTATCTGTGCTTCCCTTTGTCCTTGTCTAAGCGTCATTATGTCCTGTCCTCCTGTGTTTCTGTATCCCGTGTCTCCTGAGCTCCCGTCCTCTTCTCCTGTGTAAGCCTCCTGTGTTTTCTCCTGTGTGCTTTTGTTTCTTCAGTTTTGACTTTTGAGATTCCTGCGTTTGTTATTTTTCTGTTAAGACTGTTTACCATTAAAAATACACTTTTTGTTAAAACTCTGCTTCTGGGTCCATCTGCCTCACCGCATCCTGACACTTTCCATACCTCGAGTCCTCTATTCCCCTCAAACGGCCCAGCTCTAGGACCAGCTCTATGGGCAGCTTCATCTCCTGGAATTACACACAAAAAGTGCCTGTTATAAGAGAGGAAGCTTCAACAAGTTTACACAGAACTATTTTCCCAAATCAGTTTTCAAAATGTAAACTATCTGATCAACCTCACTTCAGATGAGTTGGTAACTATCGCTCTACATTTTCTGCCAGGAGTCGACATTGTATCTGATTCTTAAAAAAATGAATACACACACAAATCCTTTCATACATCTGATTAAATTAATTACTGTGTTTCACTTGATTTACGTTTGTTAAATAAAGTTCTTGAAAGTCAGGGTGAACGGCAGAAGATGTTGCACCTTGTTAAGCCCTATGGCACAAATTGAGATTTATGAATATGGGCTGTACAGATAAAATGTGATTGATTGATGAATACAAATTATAATATAAAGTGTATAGCTCTATCGGCAGTGCTCTTCTACCAAAAATAATAAAATCTCACCTTAAAGCTCAGTCTACAGAAGCCCTAAACGGACATGGAATCATACATTATATTTCCTCTGTTTTCCCGTGATAAATTAAATTTAGTTGGCTCACACTTTCCAGGTTTATATTTATCAATCAGAATTATTATTATTTATATATATTTCTACTACTGTTGTTGCTGCTGCTGCTCCTGATACCAATACTAATTCTACTTCCTAACAGGCCTGTTTCCCCCCCCTGCTGGTCATTGGTAAAAACTAGTTTGAGTGCTGCACCTGAAAGATGATCAGAGAGCAGAGGTGAGAAATACTCTTATATATATTTATAAACCTGTGATTGAACACAAAGCTAGATTAGAATAGTACAGAGGGATTTTATTTATATCACTATTTTTAATGACAAACACATGAAGTAACACTACATCACATTTAATTTGCAAGTTTCATGACACTCATTTGGTTTCCTGTGACTATGGTGGAGTCACAGAGTCGCACAGTTATAGGTTTCTTTGTACAAACGTTTCTGCCTCATGAACCAATGTAACGTTCTTTAATGATGATCTCAGCCTTGTGTAAATCTGCAGAAGGTCAGAAAAACGAGAGTGAAAATAACAAAGCATAAAATAGAAGCGTAATAAGGAAGCTTGATGAAGACTCTCGGTGAAGACTCATGTTCCCCTCAGCAGCATCAGAACACAGAGGTAATCCTCATCCACAGGGATTAACGATTAGCGTCTTGGTTGAGACTGCAGCAGCTTTCATGTGCTCCTCTGTCTTCCTGTAATCCTCCTGCTCTCTGATAGTCTGATGCCTGGACACACTCGCTGCCCTCAGCTGGACACATGTGAGCAGGGACCACCAGCAGATGCTGCTGCAGCCGGGACGCAGGATTAGAAATATACTTAACAGACGATATGAATTAACAGTAACGTCCATACGACACAGATACAGAAAATCACTTGGATATAGATCCTCCACTATACTGTTGGCAGATTATTATTAGCAGTAGGACTGGAAGCAGATTAGAGGAGTGGTGATAGTAGAAGTATGTGTTACAGTACTAGGATTAGTAGTTGGAGTATAAGTGGAATAACAGTAGAAACATATCAAGTGAAAATCTGTATTTGCTTCATACTTAATGATTTCTACCTCCACCAAGGAGGTTATGTTTCCACCTCTGTCCGTTTGTTTGATTGTCTGCAAGTTTACACAAAAATTAGATTTTCTCCTCAGTCGTCAGTTCTTCATTATCGTGTAAAGTTGATTCTGTTGTGGTGTGAAATGTTGCAGCTGAAGCAGGGTCCTGTTGACACTGGAAACTCCTGCAACAATCAGGTTAAGTGTACAGTAGGGAGGTAATACAAGTGGTGTCCAGCTGCAGCACAATTATCCAGGTCAAATCAAAGGGCTGCTGTGAAACTGGAACCCTGCAGACACCTAATATCTGTTAGAGGAAGCGCTACTGTACCACTGTCTGCAGGGAGGAAGAGAACTGGTGAGGCCAATTCATTCTGATGTGTTTGTGTTTGATTGAACAGAAAAAGGAAAAGACACAAACCCAGAGAAGAAGAGGAGGTGGAGGAGGAAGAGGAGGTCACAGTCCTGCTCCTTCTAAACACCAACAAAAACTGAAATATGTGAGTCCTCTCTAAGCCGAGCAGCATTTGGGTTAACGACCTGCAGGACCCTCTGTTGTAAGATCCCGCCCCTCAATTAATGGAGGGAGGGTGGTGGCAGAGAGTGGTTTATCTGACCTGAGGATTTGGATGTATTACTCTAATCTTACTCTTTGTGACCAACAGGTCCGCTCAGCGTCTATCCAATACCCCTCCCCCCCCCCCGCATCATCCTACAGATGAGGGTAAATAATGGCACATCTGGATGCAGCTGGATTCTCATATCTGTTAAGACTCAGAAATTCAGCAGATTAAAAACCTTTATTATTTAGATTTTTTAAGATTTCTTTCTTTTGTGTTTCAGGTGGATTCTTTCATCTTAATCAATAGTTTTCTTCTCTCTTATCATTTTATATGTTTAATATCTGTTCTTCGTAGATTTCTGACCCTTAATCCAAGATAATCAGTAGAAAATCACAGGGCGCCTTCAGGAGCAGACTCTGACCTTTGACCTCACCCTGGTTCTGACTGTTCCAGGACAGGAACCATTCATGTTATTTGTGGCAGCAAATACGATGCAGAAAATGTGAATGAATTAAAAACCCATTCTTTCCTCGGACACTAATCCTGATCAGAACAACTGGTTAAAATGAAAATCTATAAATAAACCTGGAGAGAACTTTTTCATAATCAAATCTGTCCCGACCTTCTAATTCTCTCTCTGTGGCCCAGTTCAGCACCAATCTGTTAAACCTCAGCGTTCATGACCCCCCCCCCCACAACACAGCCACAGAGCTGTGTGGTGAATAATTGACGAGCTCTCCCTCCTCCTCCTCTCCTCCTCTCCTCCTCTCTGTGTTTCTTTCCATCACTCCCTCTTTGTGGTGTCGCTCGTCAGCTTCTCCGGGCGGCGCCGACCTGCCCTCCCCCTCGTCCATCATGTGCAGTTTCCACCTGCTGCCATCTGCACGTTGACGACCATCAGGTGAACAGACGCAGGGAGCAGCAGCTGGTAAGAACCAACCCTGACTCATTCAACAGTAGAGGAGGATGTTCACAGCTTTAGCTGATTACTTTTTAGCTGCACTTGACTTCAAGATTCAAAACAAGTAAACACATGATGTTTGCTTCACAAATGGATTGTTTTTCCTCTTCAACAACAAATTCTGCTGATGATTTCTGTTGTGATGTATAAACTAGGTATTTTTCTTTGTTGATAGTTATTTTGGGAGTAGGAGGATTTGTTAATAAGCATAGGACAGGGCAGAACAATTGTTATTCAGTTTCTTTCAATCAACAACGTGGTTATTGTTTAAATCAAATCATAAAGACATATTTACATCCTCATGAAGATTGAATACTGATCTCCTGTTGTTTCCAGTCATGAAGGAGCTGGTGTTCCTCCTGCTCGTTGTGACCGAGGTGACCTCCAGGACTCGCAGCAGCTGGTGTGAGCTGGGCTGCGACTGTCGAGGAGACCTCAAGTTCACCATCTGCTCTCGGGCCCTCTTCACTCAGCTGCCCAGCAGAGTGGCCCCTGGCACGGAGCTCCTGGATCTGTCCGACAACCACATCTCCATCATCCCGGAGCGCTCCTTAAGCAAGAACCGCAAGCTCCGTGTCCTCCTGCTGCAGAACAACAACATCAGCGTGGTGGAGGACGGCGGCTTCTCACAGCTGGAGTTCCTGCAGAAACTGGACCTGAGCTGGAACCAGATCTCCAGCCTGACAGAGGGGTTTTCCATTGGCCTGGCTTCGCTTCGGGAGCTACAGCTGAACCACAACCGCCTCACGAGCCTGGACAGCCTCAGCTTTGTGCACCTGGACGGCCTCCAGAGGTTAAACCTGACCAGCAACTCCATCTACACCATCCAGGTGAGGTCCTTCTCCTCCATGAGCAGCCTGAGGCAGCTCCACCTGGAGGACAACCAGCTGGCCTCTCTGCGGAGCGGCATCTTCTCCATGCTGCGCTCCCTGGAGCTCCTCAACCTGGTTGGGAACCGCATCAGCGAGATGGAGATGTCCGTCTTCAAGCCGCTGGTCAGCATGACTCTGCTCAACTTGGCCAACAACCATCTGTCCACGCTGTCCTTCAAAACGTTCCAGAGCATCCACACCTACAGCACCCACATCCTGCTGGAGGGGAACCCCTGGAACTGTGACTGTGACCTGCAGAGGCTCTTCTGGAAGCTGCGCAGCATCCAGAGGCTCTTCCTGGATGACTACTACAACCTGACCTGCAAGGCGCCGGCCGTCCTGCAGGACTACCGGCTGATGGACGTGGACATGGAACTGTGCATCGCCGAGACGGTCACCGTGCTCATCATCACCATCACCGTGGTGATCACTCTGCTGGCCGCCATGCTGATGGGCGAGAGGAAGAGGAAGAAGAAGAAGAGGGGGAAGCACTGGACGCAGCAGGGGGAGCTCTCAGATGAGTCTGACTACTGACGTCCACACTTCACCGTCTCTCTGTCCCTTTTATCCGTCTTCGTTTGCACCCACTCAGGGTTGTCGGTTAAATCCCCCGGCAGTATCTGCAAGCCTGGAGAGAGATTTTGGATTGTGCAGTTTATTTTTTGGGATTCTTCACATCTGCTTTGCGCCCAAAAGCCTAGAGAAGCTTTTTATTTCACTCACACAGCATCTGCTTCACAATAAAAACACTTTATTGAACTGCATCATATTTATATTAGTTTCCCTCCTGTAATAAAGAAATAATTATTTTCTAATAAAACCTTTGAAGAGCAAATAGAATTTTTTATGTGAATGGATGTAATGAAGCGGCCACATGTTGTTAATGTCCCTGATGTGTCTCTTACTTTGGAAAAGCATTAAATGGGATGTTGTGACGTTTATTTGTACGTTTTGTGTTTCTAATAGGAAACAACACAGAAACACACATCAGCTGTTTACAATGAAGTATACAGCGCCACCTGCAGGGTAAAAAGGTTTATTACACTAAAATGACCTTATAGCGTTTGATTTAATTTACCTGAAGCAGCAGATGGTTGGTTTGTTTCCTGGTCAAATATCTTTATCACACTTTCCAGGAACTTGCATTGTGACTTTTTGCTCAATCCACCAATCTGACACCACGTCCATGTTCAATTATTTTTAAAAAGGAACCAAGCTTTGATTTATTTTGTTTTATATATATATATATATATATTATATATATAATTAGAGAGAAATATGAGATCAATTCACATCTAAATTTAGTCTGGGTTTACCAATCAAAACTACAGGAAGTCGACAAAATAAAAGCATAAACCAAGGTTATAATTGTACAAATTATAATATAATACAATATTTTAATATAATACAACACATTATACTATAAAATAAATAAATATAACTTAACAATATAGCATAACATAGGAACATATAATACAGTAAAATAATATGATATAATACATTATAGTAAAACATAAAATAAATACAACCTAACAATATATAATAACATGGGACAATACAATACAGTATAACTAGAAAATTCCTCCTGCCGAGAAATTTCGAATGGGTGCCTTGCTTGCTGCCGGCGCAACAGAGACTCTTTTTTTTCAGAGAGAAAAATGTACCAGTTTGAGAGAGAGAGAGAGAGAGAGAGAGAGAGAGAGAGAGAGAGAGAGAGAGAGACTGGCTGGTATAACAGAGAGAGAGAGTCCCTTTCCCCCCTCGGCCCCTCCCTCTGCGTGTGTAACTTCACTGATTACTGCACCTGTGTCAGAGAGAGAGTGACACTTTTCACCAAAAGAGTACGTCACGAACAAAATGCTCTGACTCAAGATCTATAGCTCCTATCGGTGAGATGAACACATCGTGAGAATCACAGGACTTTGACGAACAAGCAGATATCTATATTATTGCTTAGAGTCCAACATTGAGGCTGTGAGAGCTAGAAATGTAGTTGTCATTCCAAAAATGTCCTCCTAAATTTAACATTGGATTCAATGGGGCCGATATTTCTCTCCACTCTAGCGCTCTCCTCAAACAAATGCTTGTTACTCAAAAACTATAGCTCCTATCTGTAAAATGAACACATTGTGAGAATCACAAGACTCTACACAACAACCAGATCTATTTTTTTATCGGTGAGCGTTAAGAAAGTGGGCCGTGGGAGCGATTTACGTTTTATTTTTCAGTTTTAATCTTTCCAGAAATTTACAAAAAATTTACATGGGACCCTATGGGACTCCGACCGCGAAATAATTCCTCGATTTCTCGCAGCGGGTATAAGCACAGGTCCGAGAGATTTGAGAGTCGCATGACTGCGAAGGAAACATTTTCACCATCTCCAATATCTAAAAATCAAGTCTGAGAACCTCCGTTTGGGGGTTTTAGAGCAGTTTGAGTGCACTCAGAATCATGAAAAAAGGCTATTTTTCGCCCTCTCGCTCTTTTGGTAGAGCGAGCATCACCCTCATTGTTCGTTTTCGGCCTCTTTATCGCGATTTCGTACGAAAACCGTTGGACGAACTTCTTATAAAAGACATAGCACACGATTCGACGTAATTCCGCATGGGTATTTATAAGTGAATGTGCGACAAAATCTGTGGGAGGAGAAGCGCGCCGAACTTTTAGGAAGAAGAAATAAGAATAATAAGAAGTATGGGCAATAGTAGTATGTAATGCATTACCTAGGGGTGCCGCCACGTGGCGCCCATAATAATATGATATAATATAATAAAATACATTAGAATAGAAGGGAACGTGACTTTTATTCTGAAGTCGTTTGTTTTGAAGCGGAAGTGTGGTGTGGTTGTGACGTCACAGTGCGGACAGGTGGGAGCTCCGGTTGAACGAGTGTCTGTTGTTGTCACAGATATTTGTTTCCGAGTATTTACGGAATATTACTGAGTATGTACTGAGTATTGTTCCTTCCTGTGTGTAGTTTTCTGAACCGAGAGCCGGAGAAACTCTTTAAATTGTCTCTGGAACACAAACATGGCGTCTCCACCGTGAACTCATCGTTTTATCTCCGAGTTTAAACATGAGCGAGTCTGAGTGAGAAACTCAACACAGCGCGGTTTGACTTTCATGGGACCGGAGCCGGTGAGTTCTTCAGATATCCTCTTTAAATCTAATGGTTTCAACTATTCCATGAGCTCACAGCAAATAACAAGAGCGTTTAGTTTTATTAACCCGAATTAAATCCACCTGCAAAGATAATGAAGCCCGTTTCCTTAAATTCTCATTTAAATGAATGGAGTTTGGTTTGTTACATTGTAGCTTGTTTCCTTTAAATTCACATTTAAATGAATGGAGTTTGGTTTGTTACATTGTAGCTTTATTTATTCAACACTTCCGCATGGGAGTGTCGGTGACGGTTTCCAAGCGGAGGTCCGAGGACCCACAGCGGTCCTCCTGCCCCGAGCCCATAGAAATACATTGGTTATTTGAAGTATCACACATACTGTTTTAGCCATCCACTGCAGACTCACCTCACGTGAGGAGGTATTTAAACAATGTTATATGAAGCCACATGTTGTATTTTTATTTATTCACCATGTCAAGGTAAGAACCACAGTACCCATAATCCTCAGGTGTACAATACAACATACTGGGGACATACATTCAGGGTGTTTTCCTGTTTTGGGAGTGTAGAATGACTTTTAATATATTGTTTGACTTCAGTATCAAAATAAACTGAATGTGTGCAGTTTATAAATATCCCTAAATATTACTTTATAGATGGATCACTTCACATCGGCTGTTTGATTAATGTCAGATGTTAGGAAATCTCCCCAGTAGTTGGCAGCTGTTGTGTTTGGTTTCCATCTGAACATGATGATGATGAGCAGATGAAGCTGGATCGTTTCAGTGTCATTTGGTTTTTGACCGTCGCCTTCATTTCCTTATCTTTCAGATATGCCAGCTGACGACAAGGTTGCCATCCTGACAGACGATGAGGAGGAGCAGAAGAGGAAGTACGTGTTGGCGGACTCGTTCAACACCCTATCAGTGGAGCCGGAGGTGGACGTCTCCACGATGCCTATGGACGCACCGGCCGACCAGCCACCACAGCCCGACTCCATCAACTGCTGCGAGAGGATGTGCCTCCGCATCAACAGCCACCTGCTCATCTCCAAGGTCTTCTACTTCTTCTTCTACGCGGCCTACGGCTCGCTGCACCCCCTGCTGCCCATCTACTACAAGCAGCTCGGCATGTCAGCCAGCCGCAGCGGGCTGCTCGTTGGCATCCGCTACTTCATCGAGTTCTGCAGCGCCCCTTTCTGGGGCGTGGTGGCTGACCGCTTCAAGAAGGGGAAGGTCCTCCTGCTGTTCTCGGTGCTCTGCTGGTTGATGTTCAACTGCGGCATCGGCTTCGTCAAACCAGCAGAGATGACATGCGAGGAAAAGGATGTTGCTGTGTCGACGACGGTGACGCCCGGGATGACGACGCTCCCTCATGGTAACTTCACACAACCGAGCAACTCCACCAACCACACCAGGCGACGCCGGAGCTTCCTCGACCTCCCTGAGCTTCCTGAACTCCACCACTTCAGTGTGCTCTACAGGCACGAACGCAATGCTGACGCCAACGCAACCGTGTCACCCCCCTTTGAGCCGACTAACACCTCCCAGCTCGGACCAAACTCCACCCAACCCACCACCACCATCATGACCACCACCACCTCTGCTGCCCCGACTACAGCCAAGGAGTACCAGATCACCTACAACACGGACCAGGTGCAGACCAACTTCCTGCTCATCCTGCTCGTCATCATCGTGGGCGAGTTCTTCAGCGCCCCTGCCGTCACCATCGTGGACACCATCACCCTGCAGTACCTCGGCAAAGCCCGTGACCGCTACGGCCTGCAGAGGATGTGGGGCTCTCTGGGCTGGGGTCTGGCCATGCTGCTGGTGGGCATCTGGATCGACCACACACACGTCAAGGGCGTGACCGAAATCATTGGCTGCATAATGCCCGACTACCGACTGCACAACTACCAGATCGCTTTCATCGTCTTTGGCGTGCTTATGAGTTTGGCGTTTGTTGTCGCCACTCAGTTTCACTTTGAAAAGGGCGACGAGTACCGACAGGATCTTCCAGAGGGGGTGGGGGAGCAGACGCCAGAGTCCGGCTCCTCGGGCCGGAGCAGCCCCGACCCCGCTCAGGAGTTCCACTACAGTGACCTCTTGAAGCTCCTCTGCACCGTGCGATACGGCTCCGTGCTGTTCGTCGCCTGGTTCATGGGCTTCGGCTACGGCTTCGTCTTCAGCTTCCTCTACTGGCACCTGGAGGACCTGAAGGGGACGACCACGCTGTTTGGCGTCTGCTCCGTCCTGAGTCACATCTCTGAGCTCGCCGCTTACTTCACCAGCCACAAGTTCATCGAGCTGGTCGGACACGTCAGGTAAGACGGTGAAGAAACAGAGAGATATTTAATATTTCTAAATATCACACATATCGAGAAGTTACAAGGATTTTTATAAAGCCTCTGAATACACGAGCCAATAAATCAATAAATAAACGATAATAAAATCTGAAAGAAATCCGCAATTATCTCTGTAAATGTCAATATTCAGTATAATCCACAATTATCACAAAACCTTTAATAACAACTTGCTGCCATCTTGCATGTTTGACGTCATTTGCGATCATTGAGTGGAGCCATGGTCACGAGGTTATTAAAACAGATTCAAATCTTCATCTAGAACTTTTTAAATATTAGAATTTTTGAGAAAAGAACTGAAATGAGACCTTTTAACAAGGTAAATGAGGTTAAAGATGCAACGTGTGTGTTAATGAAAATCATCCTGGACGTTCAGCTTCTTTTGACTCCAGTGCAACCTGCAGTTTACAGTGAGCATAATAAAACCCTGTTCATTCATCACAGTAGATAAACGTCTCTGCAGCGACTGGCCTCAGAGCAGCGACTGGCCGCAGAGCAGTGAGCAGACAAAGCCGTCATTGATGCTCGGGGGGGGTTTCAGTCGGAGGGAACTCTGGGCCTGGAGCTCTCGGGCAGCGGGGACATTTGAGAGCGCGGTGTTAGGTGGCGGTCTGCAGCTCCGGACCCACATCGCATAAAACACACAACGTCTCTGACACAGCTCCTGAGGGAGAGGGCGCAGAGTTTGTCTAAGAATTTAAAATACAGAAATATTCTGCGTCACACATCCTGCTGTTAATATTAAAAGCTAACAGCCCTCAGTGATGTAGAATTTAATTTAGGTTTGATAATAATCATGTGTCAGTGTCTCCTTTATTAGGTTCATCTAAAAGAACAAACTATTCTAATCCAGAGCAGCTGATGTTACAGCTCTGAGGTGTTTGTAGCTGCAGTTCAACACATGACACCCGACTTGTATCCAGGATGTTAATCTCACACTATTTTCTCTTCACGTCGCGGAGTCGTCACTCGTCAGTGTGCGAGGATGTGACGCTCTGCTTCCTGTTTCTCTGGAACTTGTGATCGAGAGCAGAAAGCATCTCTCACTCAGAGCAGAGCAGAGCCGGCTGCAGGTGAACCGTCCCGCTCTACCACACGTTTGTGTTCAACGTCACACACTGACACTTGGTCATGTGACGCTGCGTCACATGTGTAAAATGACAAACTAGTGAGAAGTGGTAAAAATGTTGTGTGTGTGAGAACAAACAGTGAAACAATGTTATCTGGTGTTGAACACGTGACTGAGGGCGCGTCGGGTTCACATTCAGGTTTGTCTGCTCTCAGCTGCTCTTCACCTGGTTCTCTATGGAATATACAAAACCTTATATTGATCCTGAGCTGATCAGGCACTTGATTCATTGATCATAGTCCTTCCACTGTTTGTACTGGTCACTCCTAGTGGATCACGATGATTCATGCTGCATAAAGTGAATACAACTTTATACATTACCTCATCAGTGTCCATGACATCATCAAACTAGGTCTTTTGTTATTGTTTTGAATGAGAGACCCCTAGTGGCCAAAGTTGCATATTGGACATTTAAATGATTCTTTTTGTAAATTAAGTTGTGGTGTATGTTTTTAAAATGCTCTCAAGACAGTGATTCATAACAATGAGTGTTGTCTGTCTCTGTCCCTCAGAGTGCTCTACATCGGCCTGGCCTGCAACACGGCTCGGTACCTCTACATCTCCTATCTGGAGAACGCCTGGATCGTCCTGCCCATGGAGGTCCTTCAAGGTAACATCCGCTCATTTCTCTGCCTGCAGGGAAGGATTAGAAAAGCTCGGGCTCTGGGGACAAGTCGGAAAGTGGCTGTTTGTTTAACAGGACGCTTATCAGATGGCGTCTTTCCTGCAGCAGGCGGGATCACGCAGGACGATGGAGCTGGAGCTGCAGTTCAGACTCTGAGAGGAAGCTTAGAGAAACCAACCCTGAGCTTTTACAGGATGAATGTTCAAACAGAGCAGTGAAGCTGAAGCTCTGTTTGAACACACTGAAGATCACATGAGGCGTGAATGTGTGTGTATTTACTTAATAATCGAGCGTGTCTGACCACAGCCCAGTTTAACATCTGGGTGATAACACAAAGTGAACAAACACGACTCCACCACCACAATCTATTTAAAGAGAAACTAAAAGTTCCACTCTAGTATTTTTGTTATTGATTATTTTCTCAATTAATCAGAAAACCTGTAAATCTTCAGTTTGGAAAAGCTTTAATCACCAAATAGTCTGAATTTGGGTTGAAAATTTATGAGAATATAGACAAATATCTGCTGATCGACTAATTAATTAACTGACTAATCGTTCAAGGTCTTCCTCTGTGAATTTATATCAACTTACCAGGTCCGTTTGTGGGGAAATTAAAAATGAAAATGATGTAAAAATAAAATATTCTAATAGAAATGTAAAACTGTATGAGTCACTTGTATGAGAAGTTCCACCCTGAGAAAACACTGACGCCTCACAGAGTCAACAAGTTAGAACTAGTTCAGAGCTTAAGTCTCAGTTCCACTGTTTTAACTGTGAAGTCAACCAGATAAAACAATTAAAACTTTGAAGACTCTCCAGCTCAACAGTCTCCTTATGAAACCATGTTTAAATCCACTGGATCTGCAGCAGAGTGGACACACTTATAGATATCCCCTAAATCAGCCTAATTTAAAAGTCATTATAGCTGCAGATTTCTCTCCTCCAGCTTCTGGTGTCATATAACTCATTTTACAGTTATGAGTGTTGTAATTGAGCTTTATTGCTCTTATCTGACAGTTCACGCTCTATTAACTGAGCCGTAACTGCCACAGGTACAAGCTAAAATGTAAAGTGTTCTCTGTATCTCTTATAATATGTATATTAGATGTGTGACAGCAGCTGTGACCCATCACTGTCTCCCTGTATCCTCCAGGTGTGACCCACGCTTCTGTTTGGGCAGCTTGCATCTCCTTCCTGAGCGCTGCCGTTCCGCCTGCACTCAGGACGTCTGCACAAGGAATCCTGCAGGGCCTTCACCTCGGCCTGGGCCGGGGCTGCGGAGCCATGGTGGGAGGAGTGTTCGTCAATTATTTCGGTACGACACAGCGGTGGTGTCACTGAATTGAGTAAAATGTCACTTTCCCAGAGTTGATGTTTCCCTGTTTGCTTTGCAGGAGCTGCAGCAACGTTCAGAGGAATCGGCATGGCCTCCCTCGTCATCCTCCTCATCTTCTCCTTCATCCAGTTTCTGAGCGGAGATTCTGAGGGGAAAGGTGGGAAGAACTTCCTCAATCACACAGTTTTCACTTCATTAAATGTGGTAAAAAGTGATAAAGAATCTCTATAAACCCATGGTTTCCTTCTTATGACCTGTTCATTTTTATTCCTCAGAGGACAAAATGTTAGCGGAGAACATCCCAGTTCCCTCCAGCCCGGTCCCCATCGCCACCATCGACCTGGTCCAGAGCCAGAGCGGTAGCCCAGTTCACCTGGCTGCCGTCTTACCCGTGAAGAAGACCAAGCACCAGGAGGATCAGGAGGACCTGACGCAGCCGGCCTGGGTGCTCTCTGGTGCCCCCTGGGTCACAATCGCCTTCGCCATCTTCCAGATCAAAGAGATGATGAAGATCTCGAAGAGCAGCGGACCACCACCAGAGGCAGACCCACTGCAGGTGAACACAAAACACCATTTCATTCATTTTGAATTCTAACACATCCTCATCTTTGGTTTTTCACTGTGGTGAATGGTTTATTGAGTAAGAGACTTTCACAATAAATTATTAATAAAACTAACTTTCTTCTCTAAGGTGAGATTCCTGCGTGTCGTCACTGGAAATCGGCGCGTGCTTGTGTAGCCCCAGTAACAATAGATGTCGTATCATAGTAACGTGTGTTGTGTCTGTTTCGTAACTGTGTGGGAAATGTTTCTTTACCTTTCACTAATCTCAACCCTCTTACACTTCCTCCTCTCAACGGCTTCAGAAAGGTGAGACATAACTGCGTGCAAAGGTCGATGGAAAACTACCGTGTGTGTGTGTGTGTGTGTGCGTGTGTGCGTGTGTGTGTGTGTGTGTGTGTGTGTGTGGGTGTGGGTGTGGTATGTGGGTGTGTACGCGCATGCATACGTCTCTGCAATTGTGAAAACTCCCACGCCTGAGCGGTGACGTCATGTGAGGTGCATGTATTCCTGAATTAGATCAGGGCCTGTATTTATCAAGAGGGTGAGACAACTGAAATCCCGAAATGTCCCTGTCAGAAAATAAAACACCTTTGTTGAGTGACTTCATCAGGACTAAAACTACAATATACAATATATTTAATCCTTGTCAGGGTCTTATTACATTTATTTTGAAGTTCTTATCAGCGTTCTTGACTCTGTTTCATCCAGAATCTGTTCTTTATTCAACTTCAGTGAATATTTCTACGTTTATAGTCACTCTAAATGTGTGTGAGTAGAAACTAAAGTAAATATGGGCCCAGATCCTTTTGTCTCTGATGCATGTGAGTGGTTTTGTGTTTGAGCTTCTTGCACGAAGACGTCTCTCTGACCCTTTACTCTCTCCCTGGGTTTTGCTCTTGATGCTTTTCTCTGTTCCCGATTGAGACATCAACAGTTGCAGGACAAACACTGTTTCTGCACAAAGTCCATGTTCAGACCAGTACACTAGTACCTGGTAGTAGTACTCAGGGGGGGAGAAGTACTCAAATGTTTGTCTGAGGTAAAAATACAAGTAAAAGTGCCAAAACCTTTGAGTAAATGTAAGTCACTTCTTGGTTTTACACGAACTTTAACAATAACGGAACCAGGTTATTAGTCATCATTTCAAGCAGATGAGATAAATCTGTGAGATCACACACATTAAATATATTTGTCGTGGGAACAAGAGAAAAAGTAATGTTGAGGGAGCAGAAGACACAAGTGAGACGACAAGATTCACACAGGTCAGTGCAGCCGATGACTTCATGACTGTTTGTAAGATTTAACCTCTGCTCAGTTTCCTTATTAACAAATCTCTGAACATAGAAAGTTAGAATAATTGTTTTGATGTCTTTATTATTTCGGGCTAGTTAGCTAGTCAGGGAGACAAGTTTTTCCAGCTAGATCAGTTTTATTCTAGTTATCTGAGGGTTTTTAGACGATATAAAATAAAAGACGATGCTGAAATGCAGTAAAAAATGGTGTCGTGTCAAACGCTTTCACTGTTTGTTCCTCTGGTTGCTAGGTACTTAATGATGGGGCGTCGTCTGAGGCGGGGGCATCGTCACAGGAACATTCAGGTGACGACGGCACAGATCCGCCACCGGGCACCTCCGAACCAAACACCGCCCACCCGGATGAAGACCAAACGCACCCACCCTCAGACAGAGGAGGGCCTCATGAGAACCCAGCGTTCACAGTGGAAACCACAGACTGACCTTCAGTGTAGAAACTATTTAATTTACTCACTGAGCTTTGAGCTTGGCATGTTTTTAAAACTACAAAAATATCCATCACAACAAGTTGCTTAACAATCTGCAGGTGTGGTGAAATAATTCCACTGTAGGTGCAACATTATATTTAAAATAATTTAATAATGCAGTCATTTCCAAATCAAGTTGGAAATATTTTAACCCTACTATTAATTTATAAAACCGGTTTTAAGCCTCAGTCTTGTTTTAATGGGTTGTTTTTGCAGAGGGGACTTTAGTTTAAATGTTTAAATACAACAAAAAGAGGTGCGCTTGGCAGCATTTGCTCGTCCGATGTAAGCAAATCCAACACACCTCTGAGCTCGGTGCACTATATTCTAAGTTAAACTGCCCTTTACCGCTGGAGTGTGGAGGAGAATCCTTCAAGTTTAAACTATGTGCCTCTTGGTAAGTTATTTTGTGACTTTATTCTCATGGGAAGTGATGAAACCTGACAGAATTTAAAAGAAGTGAACGGTACTTACCTATTGTTATTTTCCATGTATTTACACAGAGGTTCCCAGACTAACACTGACTTTTGCTTTCTCACGTACTTAATTAATGTAAAAAACGAAAAACCTTAACAGTTTTTTATTTTAATGGATTGAATCTTTTTACCAAACAAATGTATTTTTCTCTGTTTTTATTCTCCCTCGATAAAAGAGGGAAGCGAAACAGAGAGAACTTAAACTAATCTTTATGTTTACACACTAAATTAAAACCCAGACAGTTGTTCAGGTTCAGGACTCAAACTAAACTCCTGCAGGTGTTGACAAGTCCTCAGAAGAACTTGTTTTTAGCTGTAGGCCGTCGTGTTGGTGCTTAAACCCTTAGTGTGTGATTGCAGCTTCCAGACGTTTCACCTCTTCTGTCCAAACACAAACCACGACTGTGGTGACGGAGGATCGAGGCTGTCCTGTCCTTTTTTTTGTGGCGTTTCTCATCAAACACGTCTCTACGACTGCTGCTTGTACGTCTGAGTCTCTTTTCTGTGTATTAAACGTTCTGTGGTTCAGGGTTTGGGAACCTCTGTTATATTCAAGTACAACATATAAAGAAACAAAAGTTTTCTATGAGGGACCATAAAGAAGAATCATCTGCGTCAGATATCATCACTTCTCTCATGTTTATGAATTCTGAGCGTCGGGTGAAGTGCTGACGTTCCGTTGCTGTATATTTGTATTTTCCTGAGGAGCACACTGATGAAGAAGTGCTCTTTTTAACACTGTTTGCCTATTTAATCATCATTGTTGTCTTAACTTATTATTACAAGATGTCCGGCAGGAATCCCTTTACTGTAAAACACACTGTCTGGGTTTTCTGAAGGTCGATTCCACTGCTTTTGTATTGAAACTGCCAATAACTGACACATTCTGGACCTGCTGTGTTTGACTTTCATGCCAAATAATTCCCAGTATTCAGTGTTTTTTGAGTCGGAAAGTTTAAGGAGTGAAGAAATCCTGTTCACTGTGATATGGATGATTAATTAAAGGACATTTTGGGGAAAGAAAAAAGCTGTTTGTATTTTTCTGTTGTGGAGTCCTGGAGGTCGGTATCATGCAGTATCGGTGTAATCTTAAAAATACTCTTCTATATATATCTATTCTAAGCATCAAGTGTAGTCAATGAATAAATAAAGTGAGTTTAATAATAATTAAATTGTGGAAAAGGTATTTAAATCTTTTACTTGAGTAGAAGTATTGAAGTATTCGTATTAAAATAGACGCAAAAAACTCAAAGTAAAAGTACTTGTGCAAAAAGACACCACTTCAGAATAATGCATATATTATATTTCTTGTGTATAATTATAGACAAATTATTGTACATTCATCCATGTAATAATACACAGAGTATTTAGTACAAAGTAGCATGAATATTTGATATTGTTTTACTCAAGTGTAAAAATGTGAAATCTTTAAGTGCCTCCAGCAGTAAGACAAATGTTGTGCAGTAGAAAGTGCATTACTTTTACTCGAATGTTAATGTACTAAAGGTATAAAGTACCATAACATTGACCTTATCAATGCTGCATTGTGTGATGCTGTGTTGTGACTCAAAGCAGCCACTTGATGGCAGTAGTGTTGTGGGAACATCAGTGGATTTCTTAAATGGACTAAACCATCCTCTGTCTGTGTGTGTGTGAGTGGAGGGTTATTGAGGTCGCGGTGCGCCTGCTACTGATGGGTGTGTGTGGGTGGACAGTAATAGGCTTCCTCAACAAGTAGGCTTGTGCTGTCATTTAAAAAAATAAATAAAAATAAAGATAATAAAATCTTGGCACACTCGGCCTGTCTGATAACCGTGGAGAGATTTGAGCTGCTCCTCTGCTGCTGATGGCTGCTGTTGTTCTTTACTCTTAATAATGAACAGGATAATGGTGCAGTTTGCTCTGGAAGGCGTCACGATGCTTCACATTTCACTTTCAATGACACCGAGGTTCAGGTTGAGCTCTTATTCTGGGATACGTCTCTGAATTAACACAGCGCTGACCTGCAGACATTTCCAATTACTGCAGCAAAGAGGGTTGGACATGATCATTGCAGCGTATTGGCTAAGGCCACTTTGAGAGGACGTGCTCTGGTATTTATCTGATTGTCCACACATGAGAACCTCAGTCTGTTCCCGGCCTTTTATCTACTGGAAAAAAGACAATAACGTTGTGCTTTAAAGTAATTTTTTTAACACCTTGAGTAGATTTGTTCAATTTTGGTTCAAATGTTAACTTAGAGCCACGGGTGAACTGATTCGAATTTGCTGTTTGAAGGTCAAAGGTCAAGGGTGACCTCACAAAACCCTTGTGCCACATGAACCTATGGATTAACGTGTTTTTCAGCTTCTTAAACATCATATCTCAAGTCTGTCCTTGGGGGAATTTCTTTAAATCTGGACCAGACTCAAAGATAAACTGATTAGATTTAACTGGCTGAAAGGTCAAAGGTCACGGTGACTTCATATGAGGCTGGGGGAGAAATCTATGCTGACAAAAACTGCTTGTGTGGGTCTGTAGGTCTGTGTTTGTAATTGAAGTCAACTCAGGCAGAGAAAAATGCTTCTACCTTCCTGACCATTAAAAACACTTAAACCTGATGTTAATACCTCGTTAATGGAACATCACGTTGTCAAAACACAATAAAGCTGCATCCGGTTAATTGTGCCCAATTATCATCAATGTGAAAGAGCCTGAATATTATGCTAATCAGTCGCTTCCAGCTCAGATTCCACCTGAAGCTGTTTTTAGCCTCTCTCCCGTCCCTGCTGTGATGTGAAGGCGAGCGAGACGCCCTGTGCAAGCTGTTGAGTCAAGGTGAGGATGGCGTCTCCTGCCCCCCCCCCCCGAGCCTCAACAAGGTGTCCATATTACCCACAATCCCCCTGGGGATCACAGTACACCTGGTGGACTCACAGGAACTTTGATTCTGTGATCGTACTGAGCCAAAAACAACCCCAATAAAACAGTAATAAAAGAAGATAATTGCCAATGAGTCAAAAACTGCAATTATACATTTCACGCCTCAAACTTTTGAGCTTCTGTGGGAAAACAAACCTTTTTAATTCTCAGACTTTCCTTTGTCTCTCATGTTCTATTTCTCTGTTTCTGTGACTGTGTTGGAAAACTATCAAAACCATATTTAGACATTAAATAATCTGCTCCACTTCCCATGTTGAGGTCCAGAGAACCCCCAAAGCTGATGGGTAGAACGACAGCAGTGTTGAGTTCAAGGATTAACAAGCTGCTGTCTGGTTTCACAAAACCACACAGACAGATTTCCTTCTGCTGGTTAATCACTGGCAATGCAAAACATATAAAAAGCTATGAAGGGTTTTCAAAGAGGCTCTTTGAAATGCTGAAATGATTAATTTATTCGTCGTGCAGGAGGTGACAGAGGCTCTTCCGCTGAAATCTTCACCTCGGTCTTGTTACTTTCTCATAGATAACTGATGATAAATTGGTTTTAGGTGCATGTTAAGAGCCTTGTTGTGTGCAGGTATTTTATGATTCAATGGGAAAACATCAAACACTAGAGAGAAATCAATGGAGACAGGATCCTTAGTAAGTTGTGCACAATCCTGGTAACTAACAAACAAACAACAAACATGAAGACATAAATAATAAAGCTGTTGACTTTAAATCTTATAGTGGAGGAGCGAGTTATTCTGGCTTCGGTTTCCCTTTGTTCAGAACCTCAGTGTATTGTACTGAAGATGATTCGTTGTTATTATTGTTATAATTACATTCAGCTCATGAGACTAAATTCTCCCCAGAACAACCACAACCCTGAGAATATTTTCAGTATGTTTTGGTTTTACTCTTAGATATTTAATTGAACATTTATAATTCAAACTGTGCTAAAACATACAGTAACTCCATTTCTAACCCAAGCCACTGACTTCCATCCTGTTTACGTCTGGTTGTCTGTGGCTCTCTGAGTTGTGTGAGTTGCTGGGATGAGCATCAGTGTTATAACAGAAACCTGTGAGGTGAACTGCTGGAGAGCGCCGAGTTAAATGACTAAACTGTGAAGTGTAACCGAGCAGACAACAGCAGGGTCACGGGTTAGAGATGAGAGTGCTGCTGACGCTGTTCCAGAAAACCAGTTAGATTTCCTGCAGCGCTACAATCGGGACCACCTGAGTCAAGTCTGAGTCAGAGTACAGAACACAGAGTCATGTTATTGGCAGGAAGACATGTCTGACTCCCCTTTTAGTTCAAGGAATTTTTATTTCAAAACACATATGCTGATTATTGTTGCTGTAGGACACTAAAAACAACCTGCTTGAGCAACATGTTTCCAGTTTGGTCAAATTTAAAGTTACACCAGCATGAGCTGAAATTGATCGTACACTTTAAAGTGTTTGAGTCAAATTCAGGATCAATTCACAGCTCAAACAATAACCTCCTCTTTGCTTTGTGTGCATCTTGGCTGTGGTGACCTGCCTTGGATTTAACCACAGACAGTAAATAAAGATGGATGACACATCTCCACGTCCTCCCACGACACACTGCAGACTCTCCAGATCTATAAATGCAAAACAAACTTTTTAAAGATCGCTGCCTCTCTCACTCATGTCTAATTTACCAGTTGTTTGTCCACGGTAAGGACTCCACCCCCCCGACAAACTCGGGGGGGTGGAGGCCATGTGCTGAAACTACAAACACTGCATTGGTGGTGTTGTTCCTCTGGACCTCAGCACAGTCCGACTGTTTGAAGTCACAGGAACATCTGTGTGCAGAGCAGCTGCAGCGTGAGGCGAGTGCAGCCAGAGACGACGGATCAGAGCAGACAGCTGTCATGGACACTCTGGCATCAGCCTGCCGGCTCATCCCGCCTCTGTTTACACAGGAGAAGTGAGGATGTCGCAGCCTGTTACCTGCGTCCACGTACAACTCACGCCTGCTCACGTCTTCTTGACCTGGTTCATGATCCTTCTCTGTTTTAATTTGTTCTTTTAATGCAGGGGGGTTTGGATCCTGGGTCATCATGAGAGGAGCTGTTTCACTGGACCACAGGAAGGAGGGGGAGTGTACAGATCAGCTGCACGTCAGAGGTTGTCTGTCCATAAACTTCCAGGTATTCCAGGAATTCTGACTTTCATTATCAGTCTGAAATATTTGAGGGTTTTGCTTTTTACCCTTTGGATTAAATCAAATTCTTGTGTTTGAAGCTGTAAACGTTAGATAACTGTTGTTCATTCCTTCATTTGAAAACCAAACCCAGCTAATAATCTCCTGCCTCATCAGGAAGAGTTATTTCATGTCACCAATGCTTTAAATTACTTTTGTTTTAAAAGACCTTTAATCGTGGGGCTCCTCAGGGACCCCCCTGTGGCTTTAATCTGAAAAACCCTCACAGGTTTTCCTCAGGGTCTCATATATTTCACAGTGTGCAGACACAGTCGTGTATTTTAAAACATCTTAAGCACATTACAAGCGTGTTGTGTGCCATTCTGTTTGTATAATCACATTTGGAATTGACATGCATCATTATCAAGGGAGTAAATTAACATGTTTTTTTCATCCACCGGCCACAATGGTTCCAGATTTTGCCAGAGTCCTTCTCTGTCTCACCAGCCAAGAAGGATTCTGGTGAATGAACAGAAAGCAGCCTGAGCAGGATGGGAGGTTACCGACGTTCGGCTGCAGGCGGCTGCTGTTTTTCTACCTTAAAGAGATTAGTGTTCGCAGATACGTTTTATATCAACGAGCGACAAGTGATTAGGAAAGAAAAACGGAGAAAGGTAAAGAAATAAAAACAACATAGAACAGCAGCTTCTCCTTCATGGCATCAATTATCATAGATTAGAGCAGACTGCACTGTGTGAATAGGGAACATGCATTATTAGTCATTAAAGATCAATGAGAGCTGACGGCAGCTTTGAACGTCTATGATGTGGTTGATGATGATGATGATTATCAATCAGATGAAAAAGCAGAGTTGATGTGTCACTAATCTGACTAATTAGAGCATTTCCATAGCTGCTGTGACCTCTGTGACCTCTGACAGATGCTGCTGGAGGCGGAGAGGACACACTTCATCTGTGAGAACGTACCATCGAGGAGGAGGAGGAGGAGGAACGTGTTCTTCATCTTCAGGTACTTTTTTAAATTCCCGGAACAATTTGAAGGGTTCTTACTCAAGTTGAAGCACGACAGCCTTCCAGGATAATTCCACTTATTCCACGATATTGAAGCTGCAAAAATATAACGTAATCTATTTAACATATTGTTTCCTTTAACTCCAGTAAATCATTGCAGCATTTTCCGAAATTATTCTCGTTGATATCGAATCCGTCTCATTGACTCGCCGCCCGGTGGCATTTTATCTTGAGGCATCTCAGCAAGAATTCATCTTTCCCGCGTTTTGTGGGAAAAATCATTTATTTTGTAGAAGCCAGGATGAGGTTCAGTGCAGCTGCAACTCTGTAATGGAGGTAAGATTAAATATCCTTCAGTCTCCATATCTTAAAACATGCATGAAAACCTTTCAGATGTATGTTCCAGTGTCTTTTAACATATATGTTGTATCTCACAGTGTAGTTTGACCGAAGTTATAGATAGATAGATCGATAGAGAGACAGAGAGATAGATAGATAGATTGATTTAAGGTTGCAAAGTGTTGCTTTAGAATGTATTTTTAAAACAGAAATGTTATTTCTCTGATTCTATTCTAATGTGTGTGGCTGTAGTAAAGTGCATCCTTGCAATAACCTTTGTTTCCTTCACATGTTTCAAGCCCAAAAGTTTCCAAAACTCTCTCCTGCATAAAAAGTCAACATCAAACCCACACCACCAAAAACTACAGGTGCTTTTTCTCTTCCTCAGCAGCAGCTGATAAACAGCTCAGCCTGATGTGGCTCGGCTGTGATACGTATTATAAAGTCTAACAGACCTGTTCTCTGTGGCTGTGACCTTTCCCCCTCTCCAGGCGTACACCTCCACAACCAGCCCACACCAGCACCCCCACCAGCACCAGCAAGGCAGCGTGGACTTCAAAAGAGAGCGACTGGCGTGAGACCAAAGTCAAACGACAGCTCCCCGCTCAACCTGCCATCATGGCTGCTTCTTTACCTCTGTCCTCTCACTCAGTGGCTTCAATGAATGGAAACTGCTGCGGTTAGGAGATAAATGTGTTTACATGACACTGCACGGTCTCAGGAGGATTCTGATGATGACCTCTGACCTCTGAAGGTTTTAAGCTCTAGTCTGATGCTCTTATCTACATGAAGGTTACACTTGTTAGATTTCTGCAGAGGTGTAAAGATGTAACTGGATCAGTGGGAATGAAGCTGGAACACAAAATACATCAAATATTCTATCTCCACTCTTGCTTTGCGTGGCTCTGTTGTATTATTATTATTATTACATATATTTGTAGTGTTGGTCGTAGTCGCCACCATTTGGTCCTGAGCTAACTGGTAAGTAACCAGTGTGATATTAGTAGTTAAGTACAGTGTGGCGTCTCTGCTGCAGTGACTCAGAGCATTTTTTTTTTTTGCCGCTGCGGCTCAAGCAGGACAACAGGGAGACTTTTTGTCCTGGCCGGGATCAATCGCTCCATAGATGACGCCCACCCAGCCAGGCCTCCCCGTGGGCGGCCTGCAGCCCAGCAGCACAGCAGCGCAGGAGCCCGGCCCGGCCTGGCCCCGCCTGGGCCCTCCTCCAGCCCCCGCAGCCTGCAGGGCCGGCACGGCAGGAGAGCTGCACTTTAACTGACACTCCAGTGAACCTTAGAGTCACTGGCGAAGAGAGCATTGCTTTCTTATGATGATTTAACTCCTTTTGAAGGAAGGAGCGTTCACAACCAGGAGGATCTCAATGAGAGAAAGAAACGGGGGGAATTAATCAAAGATACAGTTTTATTTCATTGTCACAGAAAAGACCAGGACATTAAGTTAATGTTTCTATCCTCGACAAATATTAGGAGTTGGTTCACTGGTTGGTTCTGTGGCTCCATCCTGGCTCCACAGGATGTTATCGGTGCAAGATGGATAGAGGGAGGGAGTGGAGAGGGGTCAGCCATCTTTATTTACAGTCCAGGATCACAATCAACTTTGTTGTATACACACATCAGTGCTTAATGTCTTTAATTTGGAACCTTCATTGTCTGTGTTTTGCCGCCAATTTGTTTCCAACAGCCTCTGAGACATCAGAGAGACGATCAAGAGTCTAAAACTCTCCAGTGAAGCCAGAATCTCTGGGTTTTGATCTGTAAACGGAGCCTCTGTCGTCAGACGACGCTCCTGACGCCAACGAGACAGTCGATATTCACCTTTCTGCAGCTTCTCCGCAGCTTCGTACAGGAGCCGACCACAGCGGATGATATCTGATATTTAATTAAAGGCAGATGAATCTTGATTTCCTCTGTGTGCTCGGCCCTGTTGTCTCTGCAGTGTATTATCAGTGTGTACATTAGTTGTCAGCACGTCTCTGCGTTAATGTCACCAGGACAAATCCCTGTGCATTCGTTGTGCGATTAAAGTGATGCCGGTTGTGATGTGCTGCAGGGACGTGGGCAGGGCGATGTGGGTACTTGTGCGTGAGGAGCCCTAAGTTGCAGAGGTTTTTTTCTAATTGAGTCAGGGACTTATGCTGGCAAGGTAGGCGTGCGAGTGGGGGGGGACTAATCCCAAGCTGCTGTTGTTTTTCGTGCCTGCTGGCTTGAGATCAAAAATTTAACAGCAATAATCATGCAAAATGTGTGGCTTCACTTCAAAGCTCGCCTCAACTTTGCTCTTGTAGCTCGCATTGTTTCATCATTTCTACCAGTATCTCTCCTCCTTCCTCTCCTGCAAGGGATTTTTTTCCTCTTAGTGTTCATCTTTTGTCGCATGTGACGGCGAACACATTCTCATAGGTAGTCGTGACCTTTCCTCCTCAAATTAATACATTTAACAGATTAATCACAGCGTCACAGTTGAGGTGTTTCTCACACCACATCTTAGGCTCCACGGTTTCTCTCTGACTGCAGTGTGTGGTCGTGGCGGAGGGAGCGTCAGCCTCCGCCTGGCAGAAGCAGACATGTCAGACGTCAGCAGCACTCTCAGGGTGAGGATGTCGTGGGCGGCGAGGGTCGCTGAGGCCCATACGTGGCCAAAATGGGCAAATCCCCTCCACGTCAGCCCACGGCCTGTCAGCAGGGAGCTACAGGGCTTCCCACTTACAGCTTTAAAGGTGCAGCAGAGCATTTCAAGAGCAGTGAAAACTCCACCGCATGAATGACGCTCGGCCCACTTCTTTTATGATTCCACGACTTTGGCAGCGCAGCAAGCGATGCAGGAGATTTGCAGATGTGCTGTTACGACCACACTACAATAAATAACACTTATTTCAGCGGAAGATCACTTTATCAAATCTGTGTTTCCATCTGTGAAGGTGATTTGATGCACATTTTGTACATTTTAGGTTTATTGTCTGAAAGCAGCTTTAGAGGCTGAATGTAGATTCACAGATATAATAACAAGGACATAACGTTATCTCCAGCTGATGTCAAATATTGAACATTTAATTTCTATAGTGTTTCTTTGGTGTGAATCCTTCAGATATTGATTAGATTCAATGGACATTTTTATTTTATGTATTTTAGACTCAATAGGTTGATTTAACGCAACATTTTCAAGGACACAAACATCCGAGGCTTTGACCTTGAGTAGATATTTTTATCCAGAGAGTCTGAATGATTCAGACTTTAGTTAAACATGTTTGACACATTGGCAATTTAACCTTTCAACTGCAGAAGAGTCTGTGTAAGCCACAAACCCAGAGCGGAGGATGAGTTCAACATGTGTCACACTCTGATAACACAAATAAAATATTTAGTCAAACTTTATTCAGCTTTATCAGTGAGTCAAACATATTTATTTATTCAACTTTAATAAAAAATAAGGTTTAATACACATCACTGTTGATTTCTGTCAACATCTGAGGATCAATTGATTTAACTGATTAACTTTGAGCATCTTCATAATTAAAACTGTTATTTTGTGAGCTGCTGTTTGCGTTGACTCATTTTCTCCAGTGAGTCTCGTGCTAGATTCAGGTCACAGTGTTTACACCATAACAATGAATCAATTCAAAACTTACTGAAATGACAGAACAATCACTTGTGAACATCAACATTCCATCAACTGGGAATTCATTGTGTTTCATTTGTTGCAAAATCATAAAACTCATTTAGGCTCTTTATATTTGTTTATCAATTCCAAAAATATCACCTCAGCATTTATTCTGTGATCAAATGTGTTTGATTTTCAATAATTCAGAACAAAGAAAAGTGGAAAATCATCTCATTTGAGAAACGTGTGTCTTATCAACACAAAACAACATGTCTGACGTCACAAGAAGCCGTCATTTAAAGGAAACTAATTCATCAGTTCACGTCTCCTCCTCTTGACCCTAAAATGTCCTTTTCCCTGCGTCTCCGCGGAGGAGATTTGAACTTTCTGTTGTCGTGGACGTGTGTGAAGGCTGCAGATTTCCACGCTGGCACATTTGCAGGCAGCAGGACCCCTATAGCTGTTTGTGCAGTTGAGACTCTGCAGTAAAGTTTCACACACATAAACACAGTGCAGGAACACTGCCGTCTCTATCTGTATGTCACATAACCTCCGCCTACACACACTACGCCCACACACATCCTTGCCCAAAACGCCCACACCAGTGTACTGTGTGCAAAGACACACACTTACACACACACACACACACACACACATCGCCCCTATACACAGTCCCCACCCACGCAGGCACACACGTGTTCAGTCAGACATAAGCCGCTCATACCATCCCACACTTTCTCAACAGACACAAAGTAAGACAAACCGGGGAGCCTGTGCAAACACACCAGCTTTCGCCCTGCACGTCCACACACAAACACACACACTCTCCCAGTACACACACGCTGTGGCCTCATACGACACCGTCTACTCAAAGAATATGTTGTGTTTTCTGTTGAAAGAAAAACCTGCTTTTCTGTCCAGATTCTTGATTTCACAACGTTTATTTTCATCCCAGTGAAGTGAAGTCACATCCACGCCCGACTCAAACGTGCCTGCCACCCGAACGCGGCGGCACAACGCAGGGTGGAGCAGACAATGGAGTGACCGAACTCCAGACGGGAGGAGAGCAGTGTTTGTTTTGTGTGTTTTTTCTTTTACTCTCATTACTGAAATGTTTTAACTCTTGTTTTTGGCACCACTGTCTCTCTGTAACCCATATTCCCTCCAAATGAAAAGGGACACTCCATGACAAGCACCACCACCGCCTGGAGACTAAATCATGCCGCTCTGTTGTTCCTCTGTTTTTTTTTTCTTCCTCCAAAAGAGGAACTTGGATGAAAAGAGCTGGTTTTTTTTCGAGCGCAAAGTGTTGAGGATGTGGGTTGGTGGGAAGGGGAGGAGAGGAGACAGACGGGAGGAAGAAGGGGAGCAGAGCAGCGTGGGCGCTCTGACAGGGCGAGGGGCTGACAGGCCCAGGCGTGGGCGTGTCATTGAAATGTGTTTCTACTCCGAGGGGTGGGGGTGGAGGCTGGGGGGGGGGGGGTCGAGGAGGAGACGGGGGGGAGACGTGGGGAGTTGCAGAGAAGAAGAAGAAGAAGAAGAAGAAGAAGAAGAACAAGAGACAGAAGCGAGAAGGAATTAAACAAGCAGGCGTCTCCAAAAAAGTGAAATAGGAAGAAGCTCATTGCCAAAAGTGTGTGCGTGCGTGTGTGTGCGCGCGTGTGTGAATCTGTGTGTGTGTGTGCGTGTGTGTGACGCCTACTCACTGGGAATGATTGACAGGACGGGATGAAAGCAGATTGCTGATGTCATGTGAAAACCTCGCAACTCTTCCTCTCTGAGGTTTTTAGGACTAAATTGAAAGATGAGTAGAAATTTGAATCTATAGTTTTATTGATTACTTTGACAGTGATACCCCACCACAGTATAGTCATGTGTATATATATATATATATATACAGTAAATATAGTGGATACTGGAGTGTGATGCATATTCAGGGGCTGTTGTTTAAGTGAGTCAAATAATGTGATTAAAAGCAGAAAAACACAAAACTCAGACTATGGAGACTCAAATCTCGGAGCCCTTCGGTTTTCACCTGATGACGAATTGGCCTCTGGAGGCATCGGCCAATCTTCTGGGGCTGGGGGTGTGGACAGCGGATGTCCAGGCCCGGCAAGACCACGGGATTCAAACGTTTCTCCACACGAGGACACAAACAGTGATACTTTTTGTAGGTTTATGCATCTCGGCCAATGTGTTTTAACCTTTTTCCCTTCGGGCAACCAACGCCTGCTCAAACCTGTCACATGCAGAATCAGATTGTAGGAATTACTGGAACCTTAATACAGTTCTGTATTTTATAAGGTGCAGTAAGCAGGAGCAGTTTGACCACGGGTGCTTGTTCCGACGTGTTAAGTTGCTGTGAGATGGTGCGCGGCTGAAAGAGGCGGATGTTTGTGGGTTATACAGGATCTATAACATGCTCCTGTCAATGTGCGTGTTCCAGTGATACAGACTCTCAAATACAAGCCAAACACTGTCTCCTCCAGGGGCCTGAAGTTGAGACACCGGGAACTTAAATATGTCCAAAAACACATAAATCATCTTTAGAAAAACAGTGAAAAAATATGCAGAGTAGCTCATGTATCTTTATTATGGATGTATCATGTCTGTTTCTTTCCTCTGAACCAGGCTGTAGCTTTGCATTCACCGCACATGATACGAGATTCTGGCAGATGAGCTTTTGTCGTCTGCAGAAACCATCATGTAAATACAGTGTCGTGCAGAGAAGGAGCAGTGGGAGTGTTAAGAAGCAAGGCAGTGGTGTAAAATTTGGTGAACTGGGAAACTGGGACTTGTGGGAACACGCAGCCTGGGTGTCGACCTACCTCAGAGTGGGTGGACATCCTATTTCCTGCCGGTGCTCTCATTTTAATTTGTTCTTGTTGTTAGTTAGTGAGTGTACAGTGTGTGTCTGTGTGCATGTGTGTGTGTGTGTGTGTGTGTAGGTGAGAGGAGGGGAGGAAAGGAGGGTGAGATCAGAAGAGGGAGATCTGGAGGTGAAACTCCTCCTCCTCCTCGTTTCTTTCACAATTTGATTTGATCCCCGTCTGCTCGGAGGCTGATCCATCCAAGGTCATATCTGCATAATAACACACACACACAGACACACACTCAGACACACACTCAGCAGGCAGACGTGGATTTATCGGCTGAAGGTGGGCGGACTGGAATCCTACCTGCTACCTGCTCCATGTGTGCGTTTGGAAAATTCATCACACATCAGACACTTGCATGAAAGTTCGTCGTTGACCTTGGAATTGCACGGTGTGACATAACCGCCTCAGCTCAAAGCTTCCTTTTACAAGCTTCTCCCAGAGCTGTCGACCACATGTCATGGTCTTCATACGGCAGCTCGCTTGTCAGGAGAATGAGCGTGGTGATGTGTGAACTGTTCGATTTCAGCCGTATCGCCTCTTTCGGGCCTCACATCTGCGTCGGCTTGAAGTCCTCTGTGAGTTAACCTGCCTGTGATGATGTCATAAGAATGTACCTACACACATGCCGCAGTGACATCTGGACTCTTCTTTGTGGAGCGAGCGTAACGCAACATCAGAGCCAGTAAAACGTCTTATTGCATTTGTTTCCTCATGGATTCAGAAGAGTGTGAAATCGATGTTCCTCATGTCGCCATCTTGTGTGTTTGCCGTCATTTGGAGCCGGAGTCTGTAAATGATGCTGTTGTCCTTCACTTTGATCGCTCACATATTTTTTGGTGTAACTTATCGTAAGAGTTTCATAACGACATCTTGGGAACCATTGACCCTTTTCTTGCCATAATGTAACGTGGGTTGTACTTCATGCTAAGTCTACATATTGTATTTCTACGCCGTGTTTTAACCTTCTGGTATCGTCTTGATGTTCCTGCAGGAGTTTATATTTCAGCCTAATCTGCAGTTTTGCTTTGATATTTGTTTTAGTTTCCTTCTGAAATTAATTAGAGGATTATAAAAGCATGGAGTTCCACCCCGTCCACCCCCGCACACACACAGACGCACACACACACACAGACGCACACACACACACACACACAGACGCACACTCTACAAATACTAGTTTTCTCATCATTTGGGCTTTTGAAGACACATGAAAGGAGCCGCAGCACAGACACTGAATTGTACTTCTGTTATTGTATTTTATTTCATTGCTGCCGTGTTCAGGGTGCAGAGGCAGCGGAGGTGGGTGGTGGTGGGGGTGCAGGGTTTCAGGGTGGGGGGGTTGACAAAATCCGCTCTGGTTCCGTCCCCAGGGTGTTACACTGGTGGCAGCTGGCCTAATTCCCCAGAATAGCTCATTGATGGGGAATCAGGCAGAGTCGCAGTGATCGGGTGGAGATTTGATTGGAGCTGCTGGCGGCGCCGATGAGGGCATCGCTCCGCGGTGGCGCTGCCAGGATGGAGACGTTTACAGGCTCTCTGCTCACTCCTCTGGGCTTCATCTTACACACTTATTAAAGTTTCAGCCAGAGTGTGTGGCTGCTCGTAGTACTCAAACTTTACTGCATACTCCTAAAAGTGTACTAATATATGAATATATATGTGCACATTAAGAAGTAGATCAGAGGTCAAAGGTCATGATGTCCAACAAACACATGAGAATAACTACAAAATACTACTGTTACTACTCTGCAGTAAAGTTAGTTAGTTAGTATTCAAAGTAGCTCTAACTACTAAGGTAATTAACAGTAGTAGTAATAGTAGTCGTAGTATGTGTTGGTACTTGTTTAAGTTGGATTTGTTGCAGTCGTGTGCATTGATAACAACAGAAATAGTACTTCGGATACTAGTAGCTGTGATGTAGAGCTGAACAAGTGACATTAATAGTATTAGTGGCAGTACTGTTTATAGTAGCAGACATATAAGTCGCAGTAACAGCAGGAGTAACAGTGTATTATCGACTCAGTGAACATCTACATTAATGAAGTATTCTTAAGTATTGTACGTGTTTGCAGACGCTGTGTTAACCTCACTTTATTCTGTCTGACTGTGTTTTCATCAGCTCCGGCAGCTCAATGAATTTTAATGGAGGAAACAACACAGAGTCCAGATCATCTGTGTGAAAGTCACATTGGAGAAAACACTTGTGCCAGATTTAGCAGCAGATGAGTCAAAAAACGTGCTCACGCTGTTCGGAGGGCTTCCTGCTGCACGTCGCCCTGCGTTGGAAACCATTTGCATGCCCTGTCACATCGCTGCTGCTTGTAAACTGCTGAAATGTAATTGGAGCATTTGCATACAGGCCTGTTTCACTGACGCACGTGAACAGAGGTACAGACATCACTCACAGAACCTCAAGATAACAGCAGATGACCTAAAAACACAAAGTCAATATGTTTGAAGGTGTTCGGGGAAATTCTGGTCGTCGCCTTCATCAGATGTTTGTGTTTCTTTGCTTTCAATTTGAAAGTGAATCCTTTGAAAACCTTGACTGGGAAATCTGAACTGAAAGAACAAACAGGTATAACTGTAAATATATGATGTCACATATACAGACAAACATTCATATGGCAAAATGAAAACATTGAACATTTAAATTATACAAACAGAAAGACAACTTTATACTTATATTGAAAAAACTATGACCCATAAAAACATTAAATCCATATAATTGTATTTGTATAAAGAAATATGCTAAGATTGACTGTTTACAGGTAAACATACACATGTGGACAAATTGTACAAATAAAGTATTTATTAATATACTTATAATACATATGTACATATACAATTTCATACTTTACAGAAATATAAAACACACATTATATGTGGACCCATGAATAAAACAAAGGCTATAAATAAGAAAGTGTACTATATTGACATTTTAGAGATACACTGACAAATATGTAAACATATATACACATGCACACATTTGTTTATTGAACATGTTGTACTTTAAAGTTAAAAAGAACATTTTATCTCCCAGGACTTTTTGCACATTGATCCACATCCATTGATTATTTTTAAATGCTGAAATAATGAAGTGAGATCCACAGTCGAAGACGGAGTGTGCAAACTGCTGTGTCTCTGTGGGTGTTGAACCTGCCTGTGTTTGGTATTCCGTGCAGAAGCCTCCCACGCCCCGTGTGTCCACCCACGCGCGGATTTGCGTCACGCAGGGAGCAGCGTGGGCGAGGAGAGAGAGAGGGAAAGACAGACAGAGAGAGAGAGAGAGACAGACAGACAGACAGAGAGAGAGGGAGGGAGAGAGACAGACAGACAGAGAGAGAGACAGATAGAGACAGGAAGACTGAGACAGAGAGAGAGACAGACAGACAGACAGATAGAGAGAGGGAGAGAGAGACAGACAGAGAGACACAGACAGACAGATAGAAAGAGGGAGAGAGACAGACAGACAGATAGAGAGAGGGAGGGAGAGACACAGACACAGACAGACAGATAAAGAGACAGACAGAGAGAGACGCGGAATATCCCACTTTATTCCGCTGATGCGTCAAGCTGCGCGCGGTGAGGACGCGGCAGACGGACATGTTAACAAAATAAAAGCTTCTGAATCTGATCAAGCAATAAATTAACATGCACAAAAACCTTATGTACTTAAATTAATCTTCATAATTTATCTTCTTTTATTTGCTTTTTATTCTATTGTGCATTTTAATTTCCTTATTGTTATTGTTGGTACATTTGGCAAAATCGAAAATGTTTTGGATCTGGAAAGAGAAAGACACCTAAATGTTGAAGTGGAATCTAAATCAAAGAGAAAACTATACATTATCTTTACGATATAAATACACATATAATATTTAAGTACATTTAACATCACTGCATGTTTAAAAGTTGTAACCTGCACATTCGCCTTTACGCATCCTCCTCCCGGTGCTTTTACTTCATTATCCCTGGCGGAAGTGTGTGTGTGAGTGTGTGCGTGTGTATTGACGGTGGTGACAAGTGAAGGGGAGTGGAGAGAGAGGACTCAAGCACTCACACACGCTCACGCACGCACTGACACACACTCTACACACTCGAGCTCGCACGCAACACACACTTGGAGGAGACAAGACGCACCAAAGACGCACGAAGGTCAGCGGCTCCTCACTCTCTTTTCTCTCAACGGCAGGAGAAAGAAAAAGTTTCCCGGAGGAGAGAAAGAAAGAAAGAACGAGTGACGCTCGGCGCGAGCAAGAAAAGACAAGAGAATCCTCTTTGGCTTCATATCTTCTGCGTCTTGGACACTATTTTTCCATTTGTACGCACCAGGCTCTCGCTGTGGGAATCTCCTCAAACTGACTCCCAGGGTTTGTGGTGCTACACAGTGAGGAAGAGGAAGAGGAACCGGACCAGGGCGAACCGAAGGGGGTCAAAAACTCACCAGGTAGGTAAGATTAGACTCGGATTGAATCCTGCATGTCTCTGCAGGAATATTATAGGAAGTGCTTTGAAATCTCACTTTTACGCACAGGAACTCACATCATAGCGAGATGAAATAATCCAAATGCAAACCCATTGTCTGTTTGAATGGTGTGTGTGTTTATTATAAGAGATATAAATACCTTCAAGAAATATTAAAGTGGGTTTAAAAATAGCTCACAGCGCCACATGACATTATTAACTCACTACTGAGCAGCACACACAGGCTGCCAGTCTCTGTCAAGGGAAACACCTTAAAGAACAACACTCCTGATTATTATATATTATATGTGTTTAGAATTAATGCCTCAAAGGAGATAAAAATAGCTCAGAACTCATCACATAAACAGCTCTGGGTCACCGTTGCAATACTATCACATGGAAATACAGTAAAGCAGCATTATGGCCGGATACATGTATATTATATGAATATTATACATGTTAAAATACCACAAGGTGTCACTGTGTCAGTGTAAACTTTCATTTTGAAGTTGCTGTAGGAGAATTACTGGTATTTCACATGGTTTTGGGCCATTTTACAGCCATATTCACTCAAATACTGTGATAAATATGATGTTGAATCACACACACACTCACAGTGTATGAAGTCATGGTGACCAGGTCATAGTGATGATTTATTGATTAAAACATTTATGCTGCTGCTCTGAGAAACCGGAAAATTCCCCTTGAATCACAGTCAAATCAAAGGAATCCTGTTTTTTCTCTGTAGGAGGGCAGAGATAATGCCGGCGTGCCACTTCACCTGGAAAACCACACACCAGCCTTTAGTGTGTGTGTGTGTGTGTGTGTGTGTGTGTGTGTGTGTGTGTGTGTGTGTGTGTGTGTGTGTGTGTGTGTGTGTGTGTGTGTGTGTGTGTGTGTGTGTGTGTGTGTGTGTGTGTGTGTGTGTGTGTGTGTGTGTGTGTGTGTGTGTGCCATTGTGCCCTGCTTCTCCAGGTGAAAGGCTGAACTTGCTCAACTCGCTTTGTGTAGCAGGGCTTCATTTAGAAGCTGCCATTCACAGCCGCCTTTTACACCCAGGACACACTCACATGTCTGCTGTGATAAAACTGGAGTATGATGGCAGGCGGTTGGAGTCTGAGAGTGTTTGTGCAGACGGATGATGAACACACACACACACAACATCACTGGAGCTGTTTTTCCTCTAATACAGTAATTTGATCCCGTCTCAGAACACGTTGAGGTTCTTTTAAAGCTGCAGCCGCCAGGATCAGTTTCATTCTCAAGCAGAGGTTTGTCTTTGTTGATGGACGATGTTACCTGCAACACACACGTTTACACTGCAGCTAAATATAGTCATTCAGTTCACACACAGATCTGTTGTAAAGCAGCAGAAAACAGCGCCTGTGCCAAAGTGACAGCCTCGTTCGGTTCTGTTGTCGTATTCAAGGCTGCGGCTCTCAAGTCCATTAATCTGCCAAGTGTTTTCTTTGTTAATTAGTTAATTGTTTTGTGACATATTCACATTGGTTTTCTGTCCAAAACCCAAAGATGCTCAATTTGCTGTCAACTGTTTCTCAAAGAAATGCACTAAACTCTCACATTTAAGACAAAGAAGAAGAGATCAAGTCGTTGTCAGAGTATTTGCTGATTAATTGACTGATTGTTTTGGCTGCATTTAAAAATCTGACCGGGTCTTAACTCTGACACTGGACAATATCTGTCCTCAGACTTGTTTGATCGAACCATTAATGTTTCTGCATTTGGAGATGAGCTGGAACGTTGTTTCCCAAAAGCAACTTGAGTCCGAGATGTTCGTACAAACTTTGATAAGATTAAGACGTGACTGACGATTCTCTCAGAAACAGACTCAGGAGAAGAGAAGCTCCAGAACCTGCAGGAGGAAATAAAAACTAAATACTGAACAACTCTGAGTGATAAACATTACAAAACTTGGTAACTCCTAAGATCCATTGATCCATATGTAAAATATGACCTTGTGAACTAATAAACTATGGCAGAGGTGTGAAAGTATGAATTTAAAGAATTAAAACGTCTCATTTAAGCTTTATTCTAATTCTTTGCAATACTTCTTTAACTTTTAAGCTTCAAGTCTTTATTGCCCCACTTGTGTAAAATTGATTTAACATGTGCAAACAGGTTGAACAAGGTGTAATCTGTATTTCCATGATTCATTAGGTCTCACCTTTCTCTGCGATGGCAAACTATTGTCCACCTTTGAGTGCGAGTGTTCAGAACTGATCTTTTGTCTTGAGACGTAATCGGACGTCATGTTGTTCAAACAGTTCTCAGTTCGTACTCAGCAGCCGGACCCTGATCCAGATCTGGACCAAAACACTCTTTAATTTGGATGTGACTCTAAATGTTTGGATGAAACTTGTAGAGATGTGAACAGGAAAAGAAAGAACTATTTACCTTCCATGATATACTGACACCATCATGGTTGTATTTCTATATCTTGTCCAGTGTAATCCTCTTTACCTCTTATACTCTGGTTGAAACTCTTTGTGTGACTCAAACTCTCAAACTGGTAAATTAGTTTTCTGGATGTTGAAAGTCACGTATTCGTTGACTTGGATCCTCTGGAGCTGCTTGATGCTTCGTGGTGAACGTTCCTCCCGGGGGGATCTATCTTTCCCACAGTGATTTTGCCGAATCACCATTTTCTTTCGCAGTTCACTCTCTGGTTTGTTGTAAACAAGGCACATAGGTGGAAATTCAGCAGCTTGAACTGTTGACGGGTTTGTTGAGTGACTCACATTTACGTTGTGTGGTTTAATCCATCTGCACGGACCAGGATGTTAAATTAAAGACATATATATTACTGCTTTAACTAGTACTAGAGTTTAAGAAGAGAAATCATGGACTTTTCTGTGCTAGGACTTTGACTGAGACAGATTTGATTAACTTGGCAGGTTCAGGATCAGCTAAAGCTCATGGTAGACGTGGTTGTTTTAGAGAATGAAGCTGGAGGTAGAGATGGGATAAGGTCATTGTCTTCTCTCGTTTCACTGAGGCCAAGTCGAGGCCTGCCTGGCTCCCTGGGCTGAGGCTCTCCGGGCCTATTCTGGGCGAGGCGAGCCCACCACCCACACATCCTGCAGGGGTGGAGAGAGGCATGTGGTCCTCCCAGCAGCCTGGGCCTGCTGACTGCCACTCCTCTGTCAGCCTGGCTTCCGCAGGGCCTCACGTGCACATAGGAAGAGTCAGAAACAAGCCTCTTTCTGATCCCCTCTGCTGCTCGCTCTCAGTTTGAGGTGGCACCGATGTGAGCGATTGGAGACGATCTGACGAGCTGTCGGGGCAGAAAACGACCAAACATCCCAACCAGAAGAAGTGTAATCACAGGCTTCTGCTGATGTGGAATCCAATGTATGTAGAAACACTACTGACGGCTCGAATAGTCCATTAAAATCACACCTTTTCTGCATCAGTACATTGAAGCAGCACTGTAAGAAATACCTTCCCTTAATCGTAAGTGAAGGAACGACTGACAGAGCCCTGTGAAAGAAAGTTTTGTAGTTTTTAAATCCTGCATTCTGACGTCTTAAAATTTAGATTATAGAATACGAGCAAAGCAAAAGAATAAAATATCCTGTCGGTGCCATTCAGGCTAAAAATGACAGTAAAATTCATCCTTCCTGTATTTAACCTCTTCACACTCGCCTGATAAACCGAAATCCAGCACCTGCTAGGAATAGTGAGTACAGTACGTTTCTGTGGAAATGTGTCTCCTCTTCAGGTCACGGCGATAATTTGGTTTCAGAGTCAGTTGGGACATGAAATAACCGATGAAGGTGTGAGAGCAGGTTTGGATTCGTTATTTAAAAATGCACCTTTTACTTCTTTAACCCGGTTGAACTGTAATTACACCTTTGACTTAATTCTTCTCATACTTTTTATGTTCATTGTCTTGATCATGATCTTCACGTTGTTGTGTAATGCTGCTCGCTGATTTCTAATCCACGTGTGGCGTGTTCTCCCTCAGGTATGGCGGCGGTGTTGCCGAGGACCCTGGGTGAGCTGCAGCTCTACAGGATCCTGCAGCGAGCAAACCTGCTGTACTACTATGAGGCCTTCATCCAGCAGGGTGGCGATGACGTGCAGCAGCTGTGCGAGGCCGGCGAGGAGGAGTTCCTGGAGATTATGGCCCTCGTCGGCATGGCCAGCAAGCCGCTGCACGTGCGTCGCTTGCAGAAGGCGCTGCGAGACTGGGTCACCAACCCGGCTATCTTCAACCAGCCGCTCACCTCGCTGCCCGTCTGCAGTATCCCCGTCTACAAGCTGCCCGAGGGCTCGCCCACGCTACTCAACAGTCAGGACCGGGCCAACACCGCCAGCGTCAAGATTCCCAAAGCCGTCGCAGCCGCCTGCTCAGATCCCGGGAAGCTGGACGTGGCGCGGGACAAAGTGTCGGCCGGGTCGCCCCTGCAGGGCAGCAGTGAGGCACGGTTCTGGTCGGGCCACAGCAACGACAGCGAGCACAGCCTGTCGCCATCAGACCTGGGCTCGCCGTCCTCGCCCAGAGATGCCCTGGAGGCCCTGGACGCTGCCGCCGTCCAGTCAGTGCTGGAGTGTGTGGACAGGATGGCTCCTGGACTTCCTAAAGCAGACCTGGCCGAGGTCAAAGATCAACTGAAGAACAACAAAAAGTTGGCGAAGATGATCGGACACATCTTTGAGATGAGCGACGACGACCCGCGAAGGGAGGAGGAGATTCGTAAGTACAGTGCCATCTACGGACGCTTTGACTCGAAGAGGAGGGACGGCAAACACCTGACGCTGCACGAGGTTCATACACGTTTTCCTGTTCAATGAACTTTCCTCACAGAGGCTTAAGATTCTGTGTTTTACCTGACTTGACTCATGTGTTTGATGCAGCTGACAGTGAACGAGGCGGCGGCTCAGCTCTGTATGCGGGACATGGCTCTGCTGACACGTCGAGACGAGTTGTTTGGACTCGCCCGGCAGATTTCCAGAGAGGTCACATACAAATACACCTACCGCACCAGCAAGTAAGAGCTCAAGCCTTCTGGGCACTGATCTCAGATCTCTGTGATTCACATCCATCCTATGAGTGTCAGATTTCAAATTACAGATATAATGTGGTTCTCTTGACCTGTTGTGTACGAAGTCATTTATTTCCTGATGTTTCTCTGCAGGTCTCGATGTGGAGACAGAGACGAGCCGTCACCCAAAAGGATAAAAACAGAGGTACGCTCTTTGCTGTTTGACATTGACTTCCTGTACTAAATTGTCTGAAGTGTAAAGAGGGTCCAGGCAGACGCAGCTTTGTGTAATTTTCAGCAGTGAACAAAGTGACCTCACACTGTTCATCTCCTGACACTTGGCTATCTTTGAGCTGTGAATGGCTCCTCTCAGTTTGTAAACCGCTGATTGGAAACATGTGGTGGCTGCAGGGACTTTAACCACCATGAACCAACACCTTCCCACTGACTAACGGAGGGAGTTTCCTGTCAAATTCACTTTCAGGACATTTTACTGCAGAAAACCCAAACTCCCCAAAACCACAGTTTGTTTGTCACCTGGTTCTCATCAACACAAATTATATTATTATTAGAAACAAAAGTCTGAACCCTTGAACTCAACCCTGACATGAAGTATAAACCCATGTTCCTCTGTGTGTTCTGCGTCTCCAGGAGAACTTCTTCGACATCCAGGAGGCGCTGCAGGCCATCCACATGCGGCAGGAGATGCTGAGGGAGCAGCTGGCCTGCGCCAAGTTGAAAGGAGAGGAAACCGTCGGGAGGAATCTGCAGGTGAGCCACACTTTAAAATTTGCATATTGATCGAACACTTTTCCAAGAATTCGCAAAAACTAGTTGACATATGTCAGGAAAGAACTCAGTAAAGTTTGGTTGGGATCTGGATCAGGGAATAGATTCTGGAATTGTCTTTTACTTTCTTTAACGTTATGAGATAGAACGTTTCTGTTTATTTGTTTCGGGGAACCATATTTATGAATGTGTGCAATTTGATGCAGATCCACATCAAATCTGGATTTAGAAGTGGTTTCATAACTCTTGGGTCCCGACTGAGTTCATGTCTAAATGCAGAAAGATGCTCATCAGAGGTGAAGACACAGATTTTCTTCTGCATCTCAGCTGTGGAGTTGAAAGAATCGTCAGCTGTAGCGACGGCGACAGATTTCCACATCAGCAGATGTTTGTGGCGGCAGGATCCAGTTTGATCCCGGTTAATGGTCTTTATTGGTTTCCATGCTGCTGCGGCTTGTTCCTAATTAGAGTCAGAGAGTAGGAGGAGAGCTTTATGATAACTCATTACCCAGAGAACACATTGGTGCTGAGTGTGTGCGTTTGCCCCTCGACTTCTCTGTGCATGTGGAACATATGTCTCGTCTGCGTGTGGATTCTGGTTGATCACTTTGTGCGGCTGCAGCTACACTTGTCATTTTGATGTGATTTCCAGAAATCGCATTCAGGAGAAGAAGAGATTTCACGGATGCGTTCACACCGTCTGAGCGTCTGAACGTCCCACAACAATTTAAAGTGACAGCGATGTGCAGACAATAAGCAGACGTCTCTGCTGGTTTTTTTCTAGTGCGGCTGAAAATCACACGTCACTAACTGGATTAGTCTTTTTTAATAATAACACCAGCTGTTGTAGTTTCTATATTCAGAGTTCAAATGGTTTGTGTCCAGTCAGATTCAGCTGGAGCGTCTGCTGGCGAGGCAGATGGAGATCCTGCAGGACGCTGCCGTTCAGGAGCGACTCCAGGCTCTGGACTGGAGGATCCCCCCCGCCGCTCTAAAGTACCTCAATGACGCGCAGAACACTAACGGAGCGGCGGCCGATGCCAACAGAGACAACCAAGGTGAGGAGACCAGCCGGTGAAGCTGCGATGAGGCAGAAGAGGTTCTGTGCACACACGTACCTCCACCCAGACCCAGGAGTCCCTTACATTCAATCAAGCTGCACCAAATTACACACACTCCTAGATATCAGTCGTCTTCATGTGCTTAATGAGTTGAATTTGATTCCAACAAACCATAAATGTCTTCTTTGGCTTCTCCGCGCAAGATTTTATTTTAGTTGTTAAATGCTTGGCTCACTGCTGCCTCCTGTGTCCAATATGGGGATACCATGCCGTCTTCAGTCAAATTGACGCCATTGATGCATCTTTGAGGCGAAACTGATTCTAATTTGACTTGATCTGTTTCTGCTAATTTGATTAATTTCTTCTCATAAGTGCTCGAGGAAGGTTCTGTGGTTGTGGAGGATTTTCCACACTCAGTCGCGGCAGCTGTCACTTTCTTTTTTTTTTTCTTTCTTCACCTCCATTTTTATATTTATTTCATCTCCACTTCTCCGCCATAGAGGTGAGAGAGAGAAACATCATTATTCAGGATGTGACTCCTGCTCCGGGCCTCATCTCATTTTCATCCTGTTCCTCCTTCACCCACTCCCGACAGCTCATTATAACGCTGTTCCCACAAATCCCACAATGCACCTGTAATTATCACGCCCACGCCTGTTTACCTCCAGCCAGTTGCCTGGAGGGGGGCGTCTCTTTCTCTCCGTCTGGCTCTCTCTACCTCTCTCTCCCGCCTCCTCTTCTTCTTCTCTGCTTTTCTTTCTTGTGTCCCTGTTTCCTCCGTCATTTGTCATTTCTTTTTTCTCCTTCACGTCCTCTTCTTGTCTCAAACTCTCTCTTGCGGCAGTTTGACGTTTTATACTCTCCCTGTTTTTCCTAATTTGTCCCTTTTTCTCTCTTTCTCTTTTCACAGTTTGTCTTTCTCACCATGTTTCCTTCTATATATTTTGTCTATTATCGCACTAAAAACCTGCAGAGAACCTGAACCTTGTGGATTGAGTTATTAAAGTCCATAAATCAAATGCAATTAAATTCATGGCCCTACACTTGAACTGATTTTCTGAACTTACGACTGACTGTTTTCTGATATTTCACATTCAAAACAATTGATCGATAATATAATAATTATTCATCGCAGCTCTGTAACTGTGGTGAGACGTGATGATGAATAGAATCCTGAGAAAAACCCTGGTTCAGCTGAAGGTTAATTTCATGTAATTTACACAGAAGTCAGGAAAACCAACAATGTGATCGAATCCAGACGTAAATTAAAGTGGAATTACTCAGATAATATGCAGAGTAAACCTCATTGTTACTGGTGAATGAAAACAGACTCAATCGCAACCGGTGAATCCCACATTAACACGTGTGTGTCGGTATTAAACAAAGAGCAATAGTTCCACAGTGAGATCTTCCGCTCTGCGTCTTTCTCTCTCGCTCTCAAAGGCAGTAAAAGACAAACACGAGGGATCAGCAGCTTCACTCACGTTGTTTCCTCTGGGAGTTTATCAGGGAACATGTCAAACACATTGAGCGCTGGGAGAACATCTGGGCTGATGTTTGCTTTTGTCCCCGATGTGGATTTGCTTTATTTCATTTGATGATGAATACGACACGACAGGAAGAATAGAACCTGCTTTTATTTACATTACATCCGACAGACATATTCTTCTCTTTATCGTTTGTAAAGCTGTTAAAGTGAAGTATACAGAATATAGTATATCATGGGATAGTATTATATAGTATAGCATAAAGCTTAAGTATAAATAATGTTATGTTTTCTTAAAAATGGTTGAATTTAAAATAAAACATCTTAACTCCCTGAACACTTACTTGTTTTTCCAGTGTTTTCGACCTCACCTCATGGTCTTTACTCAGTTTCCTGAGTTAGTCACAGTCAAATGTTCTGAGAGTAGATTTAAGGAATATTTGTTTTTCTTTTTTCCAGACGAACGTCCAATCAACTTGCGGGTGGTGAGTCAAAGCATGCAGGAAGGTGACCTCCCATTGGGGAAGCAGCTAGCCAATGAACTGAAGCGTCATCACAACCACAACCACAACAACAACAACAACAACACAGACGAGACCAAAACACCAGCAACAGGTTTGTGATGATCTTATATTTTAAATAAACCAACATGTAGAGAGATAGGTCCCTGATCTGAGACTTATTAAACTTTATTTGCTCTTCTTCAGAAAACGGGACATTGCAGCGGGCGCCCAGCAGCGCAGAAAAGAAGACCATCAAGTCAGAGCCCGAAGACTCCACATAGTGCCTCGCCCACCCTCCCACTATACCCACTACCCAACTTGTACCCACTCCCAATTCATTCTACTCACACTTGACAGTATGCAGTTACTACCCGTCAATAGATACTAAGCAAGCACAGCCACAGTAGAGCCTTAACAACCAATGTTGCCTCATGAATAGCATTTATTTTTCTTTGATTTCGTCTTTTCGTTGTTTTATTTTGAAAGGTATTTGCCAAAGCACCTGAGAGCACATTGGAGGAGCCCTTCAGTGCTCTGCAGGTCTTTGTCTGTAACTGTACATGTTAGATTCACATGTCCTTTAAGAGTGTTGTTACTCTTTACCTCTGCCTGGGTGTGTTTTCTGTTGCTTTCTTTGGACGCCGGGTCGCAGGCTGTGACGTCGGGGCTGAGTCTTAACTTAGGCGTAGATTCAGACATGAGACAAAAGGGAGGAATGTTGCTGCAGGACCACAGCGAGGTGAGCTCAGCCCAGTTCAACCAATTCATGGTAATCCCACAAGGATTATTCTTTAGAGCTGAAGCTGCTGCTGCTGCTGCTGTCGATATTAAACCTGACACTTTGAATTCAAAAGTGTTTTAAGAATCTAGTATTTCCTTAGATCTTTAGCAAAACCAGCTTCGTTTCAAATTGAAATATGAGAACAAATATTAGATTAGATTTGATTGATTCCATGGTTCTCAGAGGATGAATCCTGGAACTGAAGGTGACCCCCTGGCTTCAATTCAACCTGTAGGTCAGTGTTAAGTGTAGAATTATATTATTTGAGTCAAATATCTTTACAAGCATCCACAAAGTTGGGAAAAGACTCTTTCAGGATTTACTGCACAAATTTAAAATGTCTCCATCAGGACGTCGAAACCTTTGTCTCCTGAAAACTATTCCTGTCAGTCTCACCTGTACTTTGTCTTCGGTGCTGAGACTAAAAGTCTGTTGGAAACAGGGTGGAACACAGCTACTTGTGTTTTTATAACAATTGATACTATACATGTGACTAATAACTGAATATTTATTGTAAAAATAAAAAAGCAGACACCACATGATAATAGTGGTCATGCAATGTGTTCTAACTGTGAGATTTCTATAGGCGGCGGTGGCTGGTTTCACAAGCCATTTAAATATAATAAGATGAGAAGATAAAAACTTGTTTTCATGGCCACGAGTCCTCTGAGCCTCTGTCTCTCTCCCAACTCTGGAAGTAGTGTCGGGAGACTGAGTCAGGATTCAGCCCCTTCTGTGTCATTCACTTCAAATTGGGAAACAGGAGGAGTGGGGTAAATGAACCCCACCCCCCCCTCCTGGTTTGTGTTATGTATATTTATGGGGGGTCATTTCAGAGGAGGATGTACAGGAGCTGTTGTGGAAGAACAGCTGAGGCAGGACTGCCGGGCTGGTTTGCCGCAGGCCGAGCTAATTGGTTCATTTCACTTTGTAATTTAGCAAAATACTGCTGTTGAACCAAAACCATGCATCGACGAGAACAGGGATTATTTCAGGAATCAAGACGCCTGCGTGTGTGTTTGAGAGGTGATCCAGTGAAATCCTCTCAATATGAAAACTTTCAACTTTGCAGGTTTTCAACAACAGCAGCAAACAGTAAAATCCCTGTGTATTGTGTGTTGTGTAAATAGAACCATGATAACGAGTAGTGTTAGCCTAATCTCTCCACCAGGGTTTTCCTTCGTCCAGTGTAACTTTGCTGTAGATTTTTCTCGGTGTCAATACAGTGTTTATGTATGTGGAGCAAAATCTAAAAAAAGAAATCCTTGATTTGTGTCATTGAGGAAAAGGTTTCTGGTATATACAAAAAAAAGATGCTTTACATGATGATAATGTTGATTAGCCTTAGATCTTAACAGTTTTTAATCCATCAGTGCAGATTTCCAAGATGTGTTGTTGCTGTTTAGAGGTAAATACATAACAAATAAGTGTTAGTCACTGTGTTTCTGTGTGTGTAAATATGTCTATAATGTTCCAGACGATGATAACGTCCACTCGACTTAGTGTCCCTGCAGATAGTTTAGTCTCACTCAGCATAATGACACACCAATGCAATATTTATGTCAGTAATAAGTCGGTTTTGCATATTGTATGGATCCATTGTTCTGTGCTCAGTAACTGTACGTCTGTCATCCGGGTGGAGTTCACCTGCAACACGGGAACTGTTTGTGTCGTCTGACTTTTAGTGCACGAGAGCACTGTGCTTGTGTTTGAAGACGTTGTGCTCTTTTCACAAAAAACTCCATGAGCTTGTTTTGTTTCAAGCAGCAACGACGGCACGAGCCTGACAAGGATCTGAGGCTGTGATCAGCTGTAAGAAAAATAAAAATAATCTGTGGCTAAAATGACAAGTGGATTATGGGAGATGAAGCCACTGTGGTTTGGGAGTAAAAGGAATCGAACACTGGCCGTTGGTGTTGTACGATGCTCAGCACGTGTCTGACCTGCGTCTCACTGATCACCCTCCTCCTCACTGTTTATTGTAAAGTGATAGATTAGGCTTCACCTAGTTATGCACCTGTTTTTTAAACACTAATATATTTTATTTGTTATACAGCACATGAACATTAAACTTTATTTTTTTGAACTCTATTGTGCCGTGCGTTCTGTGATCAATGTCACTTTGATTTCACTCTGAATCGCTGCTGTTGTTACTTCTCATGAGTTTGTGGTGTTGACTTTCCTGAACTAGAAGCCATTAATGAGCCGAAGCCTCTTTATACCTTCATGGTTGTTTGATGCCAGAACACAGCCGACCTTTAGCGGCACTTACCCCGACTGAGCTTTTAAAACTTTCCCAGTATATTCGAGGACACAGATAAATCTTTAGTGATTCACAGAAAAAACCCAACTCCTCACAAATTACTGGACGGTGAAGATTTGTGTTTAAAGTTGATGTAAACAAAGGGCAGCAGACTCAAACTAAAGGTGGTTTGCAGTTGTTAGTTTCACTTTATGATGATTTGGGGGCAGTTGCTGAAGTCAGATATCAAGTTAAGTGACTAATGGGCAGAAAAGCTCTTTGTACTGCAGTAATTACAGGTTCCAGTCACTGGAGATAATCATGTTGTGCTTGATTATATATTAGCTGCTGGCTGCAGGGAGGAGCTGCAGAGTTTCAGTGTCGGACTCAAGGAGGAGCTGGAATATTATTGGTTTGAATCCTGGCTCACGCATCTTTCCTTTAGGAACTGTCGAGGTGCCTTTGAGCAAGGCCCGGGAAGCAGCAGCTCTGAATGTGTGTGCAGATGCAAAGCAGTGTTTTGTGGAGTTTCCCATGTAAACACAGGGGAAGATGAAAGTGACTTAAAGCAGAGTTCACCTCCTTTAAAGGAGCCTCTGGTCGGGTTCCTTCTCTTTTCTCTTGGTTTCTGAGATGAATCCGTTCTCAGGCCATTTGCATCAGCGTCACATCAACACATTGTGAAACTGGCTGATGACTCACTGTGACGCAGGTCATTCTCACATACCTCCCATCATTCTCTCCTCCAGTCCCTCCACCACCCCCCCCCCCGTCCTTCTCACACACACTCACACACACGCAGACTGCTTTTCTCTGGAGAACGGCTCAGCTCATGAACACCCACGCTGGTTGCTGTTCACAGTGGCAGCCCTGCTTGGCGCTCAAGCGGCCACCCCTCCCCCTCCCTGTCCTCCTCCTCCTCCAGTGCAAGTCACTGATGATGATGATGATGTGTTGCTGTGGCAACGGCCTGATGTGGGCGGCTCCACGGGCGGTGGGTGGAAGCCAGCCGCTAAGCAGCGTGGGAGGGATCTGCCGAGCGCACCCATCACCCTCATTTTGAAAGGAGCAGGAAGCTGACTGCTTTTGAGAAGGTGTGGGTGTTGGTGAATTATCGCCTCTCCTCCCTGCAGCTTCGTTAGGGATTCGCCTTGTTTGTCTCCCTTCCTTCCTTCTTTTGTTTTCTTCTTTACTGCTGCATGCAGGGAAAATGCTGCTGCTCACAGGGGATTCTGGGGCAAAATTAAACTTAGAAAGCTGCTCTTGCTTGGAAAAAAGTGGAAGTTAGAAAGGTTTCTTATGGAAGACACTGGAGAGGTAAAAACACACAGGCAGAGAAAGGCCTTCCTTTGAAAATCCTTTAGTTTTTCAGCCTAATGTGAAGATAGAGATTTGTCTTTCTGTCTTGAGACTGAAAATGTGTTTGTTAAACACTCCAGTCTTTGTCTTTTCTCCCATATTATGGAATCCACCAGCCCTCGGGGTCAAGAAGAAACCAGTACAATCTGTTCCTTCATATAACTTTGTCTGAGTAAAAGAGATTTCCTATTACTTGATTTGATTCTGTTGTAAAAACAGAACATGCATATCACATATGCACGATATAGAGCAAAGCCAACTTCTATCACTTTCACAAAGTGTCATGCATAAAGGTGAAATATGACACAATCAAACAAAACTCACATTAAATCCATTGCCCTGAAATTAACTCTTAAACGATATATAACAGGCTCCTGTAATGAGAAGGTTTGACGTCTGTGTGTAAAACGTCGAATTGATTCAAAACATGTGATTTGGTGAATTAAGGTCATTTATCTATGAGTTCTCTTATTGCACCGTTAACGTGCAGAGGATTCTGGGTAATGTTCCCTGCTCCATGTGAGGTTTCATTAGTCAGCATCAATTTGCTTGATTTAACCGACTTGGAGCTCCAGGTGGGTGGAGTTTAATTCACATCAAAGTTGGGAGCTGAAGTAAAGTAAAAACTTCAGCAACTTACACAAAATACTTTCCAGTGAGTAATTGTGTTTTTAAGGACTGCCAAGAAGTCGACACAAACATTAAGATGCTGCAGGACTCAGGTCGAATACAGGAATAATGTATCACAGCCTTTGGTTCAGGATTTCTTGACATAAAAAGACCTTAATGTTATATTTTTCAGCACAAACACAAAGATAAATTGTCTGTTGTGTTTCGGATGCATCTTTTTCCACACATGTAAAAGCAGATGTGGAGAAACGAGGCAGCGAGAACCAAACAAAGCATAGAAACCACTGCTCATTTACATTTCTATTTATAAGCACCTTTTATGAACGTATTGATTGTGTCCTGCTGCTCCTGGATCAGAAGAGAAAAGATGTTCTGACCAGTAGGTTGTGCAGTGACACCACAGTCAGATGATGTGCAGTACCACAGTAATGCACCCGGTGTCAGAGCAGGACCACACATGTACAGAGTCTGAGGCTCACTGGGGATTAAACACATTGTAGAAGATGATTACAATTCAGAATACATTTAAAAATAAAAATAAGCAGCACGTCACATCACGTAACTGGAGGTGGACCTTTTTTTAAATAAAGACCACCTCTATAAATAAATATAGAGGTGGAGAATCAGTGCAACGTGTTAAAGTGCAAAGAGTTAATAACGACATTACATATATTATATTACACAATCATTTATATTAATTTATAACATTAATTTATCATAGAAACATAAACAGATGACGATTATGTACAAGCCAGTATATTATAAAGATTCAAAGTACTCTATATTAACTCACACTCTGTTCAGTACTTTTTAACTTTTACAGATTATTTGACTTCTATCAACATGATTTTCCTCCAGAATCTCGTTCACTTCCTTTGTTTTGCTGTAATTTTTCTTTCAAAAATGTCTTTTGTGTTTTCTAGTCGGTTTTAAATATGAATTGTGTTTTTTAAACGATATAAAATAGATAATTTATCAATAATCGATATAAAATGTGAGTTTTAATATGAAGCCCCAGCAGGAAAGACGGGTTCCGATGATTGACAGCGCTCCTAGCCAATCAGGTGCAGGAACTTGTCTCCGCAGTCCAATCAGAGTTCTCGCTGACAGTAAGGTAGGTTGTACCGCGGAGAACCGTTAACTCGACAGGAGAACCGACGCTTCTCTCCCGGACCGCGGCTCATTCTCTGCTCCTCCTCCGGGTTACACTGCTCGCTCCTCCCGATTCTTTTCCTCCACTTTCCGAGATGTTGCACCTCCGGTCCACGGTGGTGCTCAACGAGCTCTTCCAGACGCTCACAGGCGGGGTGAGAGCGGCACCTGCTGCCGCCGCCTGCCTCAGCAGCACCGGCGCTACGGGAGGGAGGTCGCCGAGCGGAGGGAGGTCGTTCGCCGGGTGGAGAGCGCCGCAGCACCTCGCCAGGAGGCAGCACGGCGTCCGGGGCTTCTGCTCCAAGGGCGACAGCCACAATGAAGCCGCCACAGAGTCGTCAACGGAGAAGTGAGTCACGTCAGTCCCCCGGTGTGAGGGCGTGTTAGCCGCTAGCTTCACCCATAGCCAGACTCCATAGGGAAAAACATGAATTTAACATGGCGAAGATGCCAGGAAGCCATTCCTAAAAGTGTCTTTATTACTGGAACGAGTCGATAACTACTCACAGAATACATGCCGAATTTATCAATACATCTTAACATTACTTTTAAAACATATAAAAGTATTTTTCTTTTAATGTTTCACTTGCAGGCTGTGAATATTTAATCAGTTTGTTTTCCTAAGCTAGTTCTGCACTGAGCATCACGCAGAGGGACTAGCTGCTGTTACAGATGCTGTTTAGCTGGATTAGCCGATTAGCCGGGCAGCTAAAGGCCTGTGGAGGCTGTAGTTTGGGGTTTGACGGAAGCTGGAAGTTGGTGGTGTGGAGAGGCTCGACCCGGGGAACTGCTCCGTGACTCAATTTCATTAAAACCATCCAATTGCACCTGGGATGCCGGTGTGTCCGACGATGGAATCAGCTGTCGTGACAACCAGGAGCTCCAGCTTCATCTGCAGCTCAGAGACATGAAGCTGAGAGCATCTTCATCATCTTCATCTTCATCATATAACCATTACAAACACAGTGTGTTTAACTTACTAATAACGCACCAGGAGAATGATCCTCAGGCTAATGTCTCATGAAGGTCAGCCTGTGTTTTATCTAAGAGCAGCTAACAGCTCTTTTCTTATTGCTTTTTAACATATTGATCTATTAAAACTATAATATGTCTAAAACCTCCACTGGCCCAAGTTGACCCAGTTTGACCAGTTGTTTACTTTTCCATCTATTATCACAGGAAGCTGCATTTGTGATTATGATTAAAATCGTGTATTACGATTGCATAATAAGACAAAGACAAGCTTAGCTGTGAGAAGCTGGAACATTCATCCTTTTATTGATGCTCAGAACAGTTGTAGATTAATCTCCTGTCTGTCGACTATGAGAAGAAGAAGCTCAATATTCACAAATCACTATGATGACAAATATTTAAAAAACAAATATCTAAAAGCTCACTGACAGGTGTATCTGTCAGTTGGTCTTGTACTTGTATTTGTATGCAGGTGGCTCTCCTCTTATTCTAATGAGATGTAAATCTAAACGTAAAGCAATGCTTCGTGTCGACTGAGGATTTATCTTCCTCTACTTAGATATTTAAACATGGACTGGATGAATCTAGCAGCTGGATCTCCGGTATTTAATAAGATTATTGTCAGTATTTAAAGTGTTAAATGATATTTCAGGATTAAGGACAGAGAAGCTGAAGAAGTTATTTCTGTTGACAAGCTGAACTGTCTTTACTTTGCTGTAACAATATTTAGAGACAGAGATAAAGACAAAATAACTAAAGTCTCATTATTTTTCAAATCAGCTGTGATTCTAGCCATCGCACCAGCCAGAGTTTCCATAGAAATAAAATGCTTCATTGCCCCTGTGGGTGGAAGTTGCCCCATTTGTTTCTGTTCACGGACAATTTGCTTCAGCAGTCGGTCACGTTCATGCAGTCATTTGCTTTGCTGCTCATCCTCAGCATCTTCTTTATTCCCCTGGAGACAAATTTCAGTTTCAGGGATGTTCTCTTAAATACAAGACTGAAGTGTCAGAGAAATCATCAGCTGTCAACATTTAGGTTTAGCAGGGGCTGTAGTGCAGGATGAGTCACAGTGAGTAAGCAGTCAGCAGCTCCCAGTTCTTCCAGGAAAAGATTCATGGGATCCTCTTGTTATCAAGGATCTGCTCCACAACAAATCCAAAAAAAGACTAAACTATGACCCTGCTAAAAGATCAACTCATAATGAAAATAATCATTAGCGGCGTTCATTCACTCACGGGTACATCGTCAATTCAAACAGAAAAGGACAAACTCCCCAGGCTTAGTGTCAGATAAAGAATACCCAGAGTTAGTGTGTGTGTCATAATGTGTTATCCTCTGGTAGAAAAGTGCTGGCAGGGCACTGGGGAGCACTTCATCCAAACCTAGCACCATGTGTTAGTTGTGTTTCTATGTCAACAGTATCACCACCAGTTTGGTTGAGATGAGGCTGCAGTGACGATATGATGCCTTCCTGAAAGGTTTCGGAGACTTTCCACCAGAAGTACTCAAATCAGGAGAGAAGACGCCGGCTGCTTTTCCCCCTGCAGCTGCAGATGCTCTGTCCTCAAAGGGAACAGCAGGAAACAAGATGCTGCTGCTCAGAAATAAAAAAGCTCTTCGGACGCATGCTCTTAGAAATCTCAACACCAGCCTGCTCCCGAGGCTGTGCCCTGGCTAATAAGGGGTTAAGAATGTTTGTAATGCAGCGGAGATCATCCCGCCCACCTCATTTCTGCACGGTTTTTGCACCAAAGCCTGTGTGCTGGCATGCTGCCTAGCACTTGTCAGGGCCTAAAGGAGCAGATGAGTCACTCGCACAGATTGATTTGTGCAGCGCCGCCTCTCAACGCTCCCAGTCTCATGTCTGCATCCACCCCCCCGTCAATTTGTCATGACCAGCGGCGAAACCGGCACCATTGATCGGGTCAGATAAATACTGCAGATATTACACACGACTCAATCCTGACGCAGATCCCAGCTGTCATCTCTGGCAGCGACTCAGAGTGTAATGTCATCATCGATAAGGGTTTGGGCGTGGGGAATAAAAATCAATGAGCAGTAAAGTGCCTTTCAAAAGTAGGGGGGGTTACATGTCTTTTAGATCCTTAAGAATAATGTGGTTTTATATTTTTGATTTTGTAATCCAAGGAGAGTGGAAGCTAGATGGCATCAGAGTGTAAAGGTCACCGACACGCAGCTCACACCAGGTCTGATTCCTGTTCAGCTGTCTCCACCTGTCCTGTCAGCAGCAGCTTCACTGAGCTGCATCTTAACTGACGTGAGACCCTGGAAACAAGTGAGCGGCTCAGTGGACAAAAAGGAACAGGAGACGAAAGAGAAATCAGCTTCTGGACAAACTGTGTGCTGACCTTTTAAAAAGAGAGCAGAGGATGGATTAATGAGAGCAGAGGAGGTAGATTAACAAGGTCGCTCCAGATGTTCCAGATGTTCACCTCTAACCTGCTGGTGATGATGCTCCCAGAGGTGGAATCTCTCTGCGGCCTCATTAACTATAGGATGTTACTTAAGTGTAATTTCATCACCAGAGCCTCATGTTCACAGTAATTCTACTGACTTCATCAGAGGAAGCATATTTTCTCCTGGTGATAGATTCACGTTACTGCAGCAGCTTGAGATAACAATATATGATGGATTTAGATATTTACATTAATGCTTTGGTCTGCGTGTACGATAAGTCACTGTCACTAACTCAGTATTATTCCCTCCTCTCTTCCTGTTGTTGATCTGCTTGCTTTGCATTTGTAAGTATGTTTAAATTTTACTTTTATTTTAGTTTTAGTCCTTTTCCAGTAGAAGTAGAGGTTTTCTGCAAAAAGCCAATAACTGCTTTGACCTTACAATGACCTCACTTCCTCCCAGAGGCTGCGCTTGAATCCCCTCTCCTCTACCTCACCCCCTTATCATCCCTTCATCCCCCCGACACACACACATGCCCACACACACTCTCTGATGTGTATTCCTTCCTCACCAGCAGGCGTCAACCGTCCATTAACGAGGTCAGAGACGGACAAACAGTCAGAGGACGCAACAACATGCAGACTGGCATGAGATTTGTGTGTGATACTGATAAAGGAGACATATGATGCTGTTTTTCTTATTTCTTATGTTCCTCTAGAGTTTGGTAATATATTATGTAAAAGTTCAGAGGAGACTGGGCTTTATCGGGGGGGGGGGGACAAAACATGACATTCTTGTGTTTTCTGAACATTAGAGCATGTAAAAATGTTCAAGTAATAACACAAGTTAAACTGATCAACCTGAAAATGAGCAGAATATGTCTCCTTCAAAGCTGCGTTCCACACATGTTGAGAAGTCACTAATTCTGACTGTTTCCATGTAAAATCAAATTATAAACAGAAATATAATGATGAAAATGTATAATTACATCAACACAACAGATACTTTAAAAACGCTGTATGATTTAAACTCATAACCACTCACAATCTTCTTGTTCAGAATTTCTGACTCAAGACATAAAGTGGAACTCGGCCTAAAAGCTGAATAAATCCAGAGGAAACTCCAAACTGGAATATTTCTGCTCCGATCTCTCTAAGGGTCCGAAATCAGTTTTTTCCTTGTTGGCTGCTGAGAGGAGCCAACTGAAGCTTTACCTTCAGACTTCCTCCCCCAGCACGCAGGCCAGGCAGTGGCCCATGATGCATTGCAGGACATCACGCCCGGGCACCCAGAGCTTTGCACAAATCCAATTTGGTGTTGATATGAATCATAGCAGAGAGCCTGCTGTGAGCTGGTCGCTCCGTCCGCCTCCTGACACACGACTTAACTTTCCTCCCAGAGACAACGTGGTGTGGAAACACTGTTCAGAACACCAGCCAGAACATAATACTACATAATTCAACCAGCCTCCACGTCACATGGGCCACAGTGCAGGTCCAGTCATCACAGTTCACAGACTGGGCTTTTATACGGGTGATTTGCACTGACACTGCAGAACAGAGATGCCTTTAAGGCTCTGTCATGAAATATTTTGAATATTTCAGGTGTGTCTGCTGCTGCGGTGCTGCCCACAGGATTTACTGGATAAATAAAAGTCATATTGCAGTAAATCCAGAATGGTAAACAAAAAGGAGTTTGGATTAAATTGCATGTGATGTGTTGTTTGGTTAGATTAGTGGTTAATCGGCTTGTTAACCATGTTCCTAGCTGGTGTTCTAGCAGTGCAGACTGTTAACAGTTTTCATTACAGTGGCCTTATTGCACCATTTTAATCTCTGGAAACTTTTAAGTTAATCTGAAACTAAAACTCTGAATGTACTGTAAGTTTTACAGAGCAGAGACTCATGCCTTGTCTCTGGCATCAAGTTGTTCTGTAGAAACCTTGTCTGCAGCTCATTTTACTGCAGTAAGGCCAGTGTAAGGTCACGTTTTCCTCTAGTCACCGCTTCTCCTTGCAGTGAAAAAGCTTTATCTTCTCCCTCTGCTGCCCTTCCCCTCCACGTGTCCTCTTCACAAGGCCTCACTTGCTTTTCCTGTGTCTGTGTTTTTTTGTCCTGCAGGAGAAGGAAAGCCGGCATCCTGCCCAGTCTGGAGGACCTGCTGTTCTACACCATCGCTGAGGGCCAAGAGAAAATCCCTGCACACAAATTCACCACAGTGAGTTCTGTCTGAGGCTTTAACAACCAACTGTGACAGCACAACTATGACAATAGTTCGTATTAGATATTCAGCAGGAAAGAGGGACAATATCATGAATACATACAGTATATACAAGCGTGTATGATGTATAGAATGTAGATTAATATGCAAGGTTTGCAGCAAATGAGCATAATCACTGTTTAAATCTCTCCCTGGTTAACTTACGATTAGTAAACCTCCTCTTGTTAGCCTCTTCAGGAGTCTCAGTTCACGGCTAGTAGCTTCATTGATTTGTTGTCAGGCCGCTTCAATCACTATGTTCCTCCTCTTCCTCCTCCTCCTCCTCCTCCCCCTCCCCCTCTCTCTACAGGCTCTTAAAGCCACGGGGCTTCGCACAGGAGACCCCCGGCTGAAAGAATGTATGGAGATGCTGAAGGTGACCTTGAAGCAAACGTCTGACGGAGCGCTCGACAGACACCTCTTCAAAAAGTAGGTTTTCAGGCTGCTTTTGAATTGAAGTACAGAGTGGATGTACAGGGTTTGATTTGTCAGCTAACGTCACTAATGTCCCTGTTTCTCTTCCACATTTATTATCAGCATCAATCTTTCATCACAGTCTATCATACGAATTATTGATGCTGTTGAAAGTCCTGGGTCACTGCACGTCATTCATTATTCATCACCATGTTGAGGATGGATGCAGTCAGGTGACCTGGAGGGAAAAATACAAAATAAAACCTTCGGATAAAGAAGTTTAAAGTGGATCAGTTTGTCTTTAATACAATAATTACAGATTAAATACTAAACGACTAAAAATATCACTAGAGACAAAACAAAACAACAATGAATGTCAAATAATATATCCTTAAACCCCCCCCCCCAACCCTGTCCTGACAGCCACTCTGCTGAATGAGCCCCCTTCAGAGGAAACACTGCTGAGACAGAACTGGGTGACAGCTTGGCAAGCGGCGGTCTGGCGTGTCAGGGCATATGACGCCTCCTCAGGGCGCTTAGTCGTCACCGCACAGACCTCAGTCACGGCGCTGCTGGCCGGGATCCATCACATCCGCTCCTGGGCTTATTTATAGAGCTCAGCAACACAGAGGGAAACATGTGAGCGGGCGGTGGAGGGGAGCGTGTGTTGTCACTGCAGGGATCCCATGCTACAGGGATTACACTGGGTTGGATGCAGTGACATAGCTGAGCCACAAATCTCGTGGCTGTATGAAAGTTGTATGAAAAGTATCTGTGGTCTCAAATAAAAAGCACTGGGAAGGACTGGTGGGTTTTTCTTCCCAAAATAAATTATTGGGATTGCGTGCAGAAATCCTGAGGCCACTGACACCTTGTTCTGAAACTTTAGCAGGAAATGGAGGTACTGATTCAGAAAGAACAAAAGGTTAAAACCCTCATGCTGCTAGTTCAGTTTCCTGTGAAATATTCTTCGTATTCCCTTGGTAGGTTCAAACCACAGCCCCCCTCAGTCATGGTGATTGTCCTAAACTGAGTCCGTCTCCTGTCTCCTCCTCAGATGTGTCCAGAGCAACATTGTTCTGCTCACCCAGGCCTTCAGGAAGAAGTTTGTCATCCCAGACTTTCAGCCCTTCCGTGCGCACATTGACGAGCTGTATGAAAACGCCAAAAACATGTCTGGAGGGCAGGTGAGTCAGAGGGTTTTCTTCCACGTGCGGAAATGTGAAGGTTAATTTCCTCTGGCTTCAGATCAAAATCATGTTTTTCTATTTAATATTCATTTGTTAGCATTGTATTCTTCATATTCATGCATCATGCTGTTTAACCACAATGTGACGACGAGGTGTTGATCCCTCTTTATTGAATTCAGTCAATGGAACATGGCACAGGGAACATTGTCTCTGCTGCACTGTGCTGCAGAGAGAGAATCACTATCTGCTTGTTTTACCATTTGACATCTGACATAACAGCTAGTAAACGCATATTTAAAAAGGTGTTGTGTCATGCTGTAGGTGGCGGACTACATCCCCCAGCTGGCCCGCTTCAGTCCCGACCTGTGGGCCGCCGCCCTGTGCACTGTCGACGGACAGAGGTACAGCTTCACCTCTTTTATTCACATACCAAGATTACATATATAGTCAAGAGAGTAAACGGGACAGATGCTTTTCTGGCTGAACTGTGAGGAGATCTGAAAACATTTGAAGAGTTTGTTTGAGCGTCAGTTCATCTGATTCCTTCTCAGACACACCGTCGGCGACACCAAGGTTCCTTTCTGTCTGCAGTCCTGCGTCAAGCCGCTGAAATACGCTATCGCCGTTCATGACCACGGCACCGAGTATGTTCACCGCTTCATCGGCAAAGAGCCCAGCGGTCTGCGATTCAACAAGCTCTTCCTGAACGAGGAGGGTGAGGAATCACACACACACACACACTCACCTTCTTCTCGTACGAGCCTCTTTCCTCTCCGGGCTCATGTGCCCTCTGTAAGAGGAGCCATCCAGGCCTGGAACTGTGATGAATTATTAATGAGAGGCAGAATAAAACAAGAGGGGACAGTGTGTAACAGAGACACAATCACCTGGGAACACAACAAGCTGCTGGCACGTGGCGCTGGTAAAAACCAGCCAGGCCTGAGACAGTGAGGCTGAAAGTAACTGTTGTTAGTCTCTGATACTGAGATGACAACATGCAGGCGGTGAGTTTAGATACTCACCTGAACCCTGCGGTGAACGCACTGCTCTCTCTTTCTGAAGGAACCACAAAACTATCTGTGGTCAGAAGGTCATCATACAACTCACTTGAAGCTCTGTTCTCTTTCTATTGCAGTTTGTGATTTCGTTGTTTGCATATACTACAATATCTTGGTTTCCTTTTCTCTCAGTGTTTAATAATGTTAAAGATTAAAAACACAGATTATATGATAGATTGATCAGGTTTCCTCTCTTTGTTGTTACTGATCAAAGCAGAGAAGAAGATTAGGATCTAAACCCAGAGAGGAAGTGGTCTGAGTGTGATATAATGTTGTGTAGTTACCTTTCTTGTTATGTTGATACTCAGTGAATCACTCAGCTGGGATTTGACCTCTAAGCATTAAAATGTTCCTCTTTATCCTCTCTCTTCCTCGTTCTACTTCTTTCTTTGATGACACTCATTTTCTTTATTGCAGATAAACCACACAACCCCATGGTTAACGCCTGGTGCCATCGTCTGTACCTCCCTCATTAAGGTACACGACATCCACATCCCCCTTTATCAAGTATAAAATATTACAGACATAGTTTGTGAACATGTGTAGAGTTTTTTTCAGGAAAGCTATAAAGCCTTAGATGTAGAAATCAATCGATATCTTTATTTTCATGTCGGGACTAATGCAGTGACTTTAGAAATGATTTTTATCTGCAGCTACAAAGTTGTGTTGAAAGAGACTTTGTCTGAAATAAAATAATAATCGTCCGGAGACTGTGTTTCTGCCCGAACGGGGAGATTAAGGTTGTAGATAATCACGCTGAAAGGGGATTTGGTTGAAAGCAGCATTGCCCGGATATCCTGTGCACGCACACACACACACACACACACACACACACACACACACACACACACACACACACACACACACACACACACACACACTCTAGAGTCTAGAGAGGAGATGGAGACAGAGCAGCTCAGCTCGGCCACATTATCAGCTTTAATCAGGGAAACTGCAGTGTTTGATTCATATCCTCCACTGACCTTCACACACACACACACACACACACACACACACACAGAGCCGGTTTAAACACACAACAGCACCACCTGCTGACGCAAATTAAAACATACACCACAGCGTCTGGTCTCAAGTGGCCAATGAGGATCAACAGGATTCCATGAGGTCTTCTCAGAGGTTGTCAGTAGCAGTTTAATTACTGTTATACATTCACACAGTGAGAGGAGACTGTGGGAAACCTCTTCTCGAGTACAGACAGTCAGTATTTGTTGTGTTTATCATACAACACATGGCTCCATCAGCCCAAACCTTAATGAGATCATGTTCTATGTGACTCTAAGTCCAACTATTTGCATGCGTTGCCTCCTCCTCTCTCTGCATCTACACATGTGCAATGTACCTGTTCAAGGCTCGTTGTGTGGTTTTATGTGTTGTTGCATATTTTACAGCATTAGGATCTTTGGGATATTATGACCACAGCAACAGGTCAATGACGTTGGTAATTTTTTTTCCTTTTTAATCATTTTCCTCCCTCTTTGATCTGGATTTGTGAGCTTTTAGCTTTTCACTTGGCCGTTGATGAATGTTTACATGTGGCTTTTATACTTTTTCACATGCATTCTCCAAACTGTTTATACATCTGGGTTATAAACAGGACAGCTCTGGCTCAACACTGGTTTTACACCATACTCCATTACCTCTGTAGAAAGGGACCTCCTTTTTGATTTCTCCTCATTTCCTTTACGAGTCAGTGCAGATAAATCAGCCACAGTAGTTGTGTAGTCACACTCTAAGCTCATAGTGTTTAAACTAACTCACCAGCCTTTGTACAACTACCACACTGTAAGTTAACTACTGCAGCACATATACTTACTTTCACAACTTTTCACTATAGTTTATTTGTATTTTCCTTGAAAGAAGAAGCAGAAACCCAGAGTGGATTAACTGTTTTATTTCACCTCCTCCATCACCAGCTAGTCTCCCACCTCTAATCTTAATTCATCTGATGTCATGACTGGTTTGATTGGTCACGTAACTGATGACTCTGAGTGAACTTCCTGTCATAGTTTAATATCATAGAGACGTGAATCATATAATACACTAGTGCATATATGTGGGTAACGTTAAGTGTCAAGATTAAATGTGTTATTGAATGTGTGATCTTGACTGAAATGTTGTGTTACTAATGTTGTTTGTGTGTTTCAGCAAGGGGCCAGCAACGCGGAAAAGTTTGATTATGTGAGTACGACTTGAAAATAAGTTTTGAAACAGAAATAACTTAATTAAGATAATTAATTATCCTCAACATCTGCTCCTCAGGTCATGGACTTCATGAACAAACTGGCAGGAAACGAGTACGTGGGCTTCAGCAACGCCACGTGAGTAAAAACCCCGTCACTGCTGAAACACACTGCACTCGCTGCAGAGGTGAACTCAGGGACACGTCAGTGACTTTCAGAGACAACACAATTCAGTCAGTACAGTTTGATTTGTGTTTATATAACATGAGCTGAGTCATGCCCCCGCTCTGTGCCCCAGTTTCCAGTCAGAGCGTGAGTCTGGAGACAGAAACTTTGCCATCGGCTACTACCTGAAGGAGAAGAAGGTAATGTGAGGCAGAGGAGAGATGCTGTTTCACCTGAGGAGTAAAAACCTTCAGATGAAGCAGTAGCTGTTTGTTGTGGAGGAGCAGCAGATGTTATAACAGACGGGTTGACGGTGTGTTTGTCCTTGCAGTGTTTTCCAGAGGGCACAGACATGACGTCCATCCTGGACTTCTACTTCCAGGTAAACACAACTCCACAAAGGTTTGAAAACACATGTTTGCTTCTCTGCCATCGTAATTATCTATGTTCCTCCCCATCAGTTGTGTTCCATCGAGGTGACTTGTGAGAGCGCCAGTGTCATGGCAGCGACTCTGGCCAACGGCGGCTTCTGTCCAATCACGGGCGAGCGTGTGCTGAGCCCAGAGGCCGTGAGAAACACCCTGAGTCTGATGCATTCCTGCGGAATGTACGACTTCTCCGGACAGTTTGCTTTCCACGTGAGTGACTTGTTCATAAAGATCCTGTAGAGTGACAAACGGCTGAGACACAGCACATCATCATCGGTATCCGTGGGTTTCAGGTCGGGCTGCCGGCTAAATCTGGCGTCGCCGGTGGGATTCTGCTGGTTGTACCAAACGTGATGGGCGTCATGTGTTGGTCTCCTCCTCTGGACAAGCTGGGCAACAGTGTTAGAGGAATCCAGTTCTGCACGGTAACATCAGCTTTAAATCATTTTATCTTTGAGCAACTTAAACTTGAACTGTGGCTCCGGAGCCTCGACTGACTTCAAACTGAAGCATCTTCATCTTTCAGGACTTGGTTTCTCTCTGTAACTTTCACAACTACGACAATCTGAGGCACTTCGCCAAGAAACTGGATCCTCGCAGGGAGGGGGGCGACCAGAGGGTGAGTCCCAGCAGCACCATCCTCCATCAGACATCAAACATCTTTGTCATTTTACCCCCACACTCATCTTTAAATGGCAGCATAGAACATCTGCAGTTTTACTATGAGTTATATCCACATCTACACCAACTATAACTGCTCTAAAACCTTTGATCAGACAGTCTGCGTCACATCCTCTTCCCGTGGTCGCTCTCTGTCCTGGAGGCCGTTTGACATTGTCTTAAGGATTTTTTACTCCACAACTCCACCTGCTGGAAAACTACGGCAACAGTGTTTTATGTTTTTCCTTTATTAAAACAATATCCTGATTTTACTCTTCTTCACTTTGTGGGTTGATCCTTCAGTGTCATGTGCAGTTTATAATAGTATTAGTTAAAATTAAAAGCTTTAATGTTGGCCAAAAAATACATTTAGACAAACATATGCACCTACAAACGGTAATAAAGATAAATGTGTTGTTGTTCCAGGTGAAGTCGGTGATCAACCTGCTGTTTGCTGCTTACACTGGAGACGTCTCTGCTCTGAGGAGGTGAACACACATTGACAATCATTAAACACAATGACACAAGCTTTTTTCTCTTCTCAACTGAACTACAGAAGAATAAAAGATTATACACTGATTAAAGGTTTCTTGAGTTGTTCAATTGTTTGATATTGACTTTATATTTGTGCAGGTTTGCTTTGTCCTCTATGGACATGGAGCAGCGGGACTATGACTCCAGGACGGCTCTGCATGTCGCAGCTGCTGAAGGTAAAACACTCTGCAACAGCGCTCCCTGCAGCCTCACTTGTGTGTAGTGTTGATCTAAGGTTAAATCTGTGTGTTTGTGTTCACGGAGCTGATGTGTTGTGGTTTGTTGTAGGACACACTGAGGTCGTGCGTTTCCTGCTGGAGGCCTGTAAAGTCAACACGATTCCCAAAGACAGGTAACACACAATCTAATAACAACATTTGGGTGTTTCTTTCTTTCTAAGATGATTTAAGTATTTAAATGATTTATTATAGTTTACACTTGATTGATTTAACCTCAGCTTTTAGCTGAGGTTGTGCAGAGTTAAGTGATATGAAGAATTTCGTTATCCTCCGGGAAATGGCACCAGTAAGAAAAACACCAATGAAACACTTTTATTGCACCAGAGCACCTCTGACCGTTCTCCTTCCCCACAGGTGGGGCAACACGCCGATGGACGAGGCCATCCACTTCGGCCACCACGACGTGGTGACCATCCTGAAAGACTACCACAACAAGTACAGCCCTCAGGACAGCACCACGGACAAGACAAACGCAGAGCAGAACCTGGACGGGATGCTCTGATGGAAGAGAAGCAGGAACGTCATGAACTCTGAAAGAAAAACTCCAGGTAGTCAGTTTGATCCGAGGGGAAAAGATCTCACTCTGCGCTTGAGACAACATTTAAATCCTGATTAACAACCACAGTAGAAAACATAGTAACAACCCAGATAACTAAGTGTACGGATCAAACCTAGAAGACGGCGTAAACGCTCCTTATCATGTCGTTGGTAGATGTCGTTTTTGTATTATATTCATGTATGTAACACAAGCGGGGAAGTATTTTTATGGCGGTTTCTCCTTATGTATTTTGTTGTCAGCTTTGTAGCTTTGTAGGAAAAAAACGGCCACTAGTTGAATGCTGGGTACATTTGGCGGTGGCTGGTCAGTGGATGGACTCAGGTGTGAACAGACGGTGTGGTGCTCTGGTCACTTCATCATCACAATGTGGTGGAATGTATCCTCCCCCCCCCCCAAAACACATTAGTGTGTTTGTAACGTGTGCGTGATATTTATTTATCTATTTAAGATAAACTGTACATCCATGTCGTGTGTGTGTACATTCCTGAGAGGAGAACTTGGTGTAAATACGTGAATAGCTGTAGTTGTCTCACTGAAACAAAACTAATTGTGTGACGTAGTTTTCACTAAAGAGCTGAATATTAAATTTCTGTGAATGTTGAACTGAATATTCTGCCATTAAAGTTGAATATGAGTCTAAAGCTTTTTCATCAGCCAAAGTTTCTACATATCCACGTCGATACTGCCGGCACTACTTTCCTGGAAAGTTCCTCCAACTTCAGAAGAGGTGAAGGTTTGAATATGATTGTCACTCATGGAGCTTCTGAGGAAGTGACTTCAGTTCCTATGAGCCTCATAGGAATTGAACCCACAACCTCAGTCTGGACAGACTGTTCCACACACGCCTGTCGGTGTGCGAGTCGAATTCCACAGGTCGGGCAGAGAACATGGGTCATGATTTTGTGCTTGTAGAATATTAAAAAAGTTTGATGTCACCCACAAGTAAAAAGTATTAAAAGGAAAAATATAATTTGAGTTTGACTTTATTTCTAATAAAATCATAAAGTTTTCCACTTGCTGTTTATAACACAAATATTTTCCAGACACATGAATTCTTAGTTTAAATACACAATGTTTTAATGTGTCCTCATCGTATTTCAGCTACAACTGATGATGTCATGTTTTAAAGGAGGAAGACTCACATTCTTACTTTTCACTGTTTCAGTCAGAATCATTTGGGACTTTTCAACAAAAGATATGTACAAATATAAAGTGACAGAACCTGTTACACCACCACCAAGCTGCATGTATTTAATGTCTGCAGATGATTTACGTTGATGCTGTTTTTCTCAGACTCGCTGTCGTTGCGAGGTCTTTCTTCTTTTCTCTCTAAGCAGACGTTTGGAGGTTTATTCTCGAGGCACATCAGAGATAACTAAGTGGAACAAAAGCAGAACAGTGATAAGGAAAGGACGAGCTGAAGGAGACACATGTCCATTTTCAGTCTTCACATGTCCATTTTCAGTCTTCATCTTGGAAGTCTGAACTCATCTGAGGAGAGAAGGCAAGGACAACAGGTGATTCAGGTTTTAGCCAGTAAATCTATTTTAAAGAAACAACCTCACAAAAGCAACAGGAAACATTAGTTTATCTCGTTTATGCATCTTAACTTGAGTTAAATCATGAATATCAAGTACAATTGATATTTATGATTTGAAACTGTAATCAGGAAGTGAGTAATCTTGTTAAATTAGAGCAGCTGAAGCCAAGACATCAAACATGTGAGTTCAAAGACAAACGCGTCACAAACAAACCCACTGACGTCGGTCCCTTCGTTTAAAACAAACGAGGAGGAGAAATCACAACTGTTAGTAAAGTGCAGCAGTGATGGAGACACACTTTAAAACACACACATGATGTAGCAGAGCAACAGATTAAAGCCGCATCTACCTGGATGTCAAACTGATCGAGTCCAATCAGATTGCTGGCCTGAAAGCAGGAAAAAGAAAAAACGACAAAAAGACAGAAGCCGAGATTTAAAGCCGGGTAGAAAACGGATGATGTTCAGATTAATTTTCACAGGTAGATCGAGAAGGGGGGGGGCGGTGAGCTGCCAGATTTGACACACACCAGAATTAAACGTATTGACTTGAGACTAGAGATCGAGACATGAAACAGTAAATAAACAGCTCGGTCACAGGAGATTTAGAGATGATTGATTGTAGAATTTAAATGTTGGCGATGTTTCTGTGACTGAGCTGTGCAGCAGTCTTTACAGCGGTGTCCCACCACAGCACTCACCACAGCATCGATGTCCCTGTGGCCAATGGCCTGCTCCAGAACCTTGTAATCGCCAGGAGACATGGGCATCATGTTGTCCTGCAGTCTGGACGGATGTCTGCGCCAGAGGAACACGCATGTTACCTCACTGATAACAACATGTCAGGGCTTTAATATGTCGTCTCCTGCTTACACTTCTGACACGGAAATGAGCTCCGTCTTCATGTATGCTCTCTTCTCCATGTTCTCCACATCCATCGGCTCTGGAGCTGGGGAGCAGTTAATACTCCGGTTACATTGTGGATGTTACACAGTGTTTACTAATTGACAGGCTGAGGGGTTATAAGTGTCTTACTCTCTGCAGGTTTGGGGTAGTACTTCCCAAAGGCCTTGTCTTTGGGGATGTTGGGGTAGAGGAAGCGGAGTGGGTTCTCTGGGATGTTTTCGGCAGCCATAACCTTGTAGGTGCGGATGATGTCAGGCAGAGAGACGGCGCCCAGCTCCTTCTTCGTGTACGGCTCCACAGAGTGAAAGTCCGGCTTGTCTGGACAGAGAAAGACACAAATGTTAAATTGATTGCTGGTGATTCATTTCCTGTCGTGGAATTCTTGAAAGTTAAAATTGAATTACAGAATTTGTCCAAGTAATATCAATTTTAAAAAGTCTTCTCATCCAAAACTGAATTTTACCGTGCATGCCGAGTTCGACCCAGGTGAAGGTGATGGCTCCTTCTCTGCTGCTCTCGCTGAACCTGAGCAGGAAGGTTCCAGGACACTTGTCGCTGAGCAGAGCCTTCTCCCTCTCTTTACAGATGAAGCCCATGATGGAGCTGCCGACACAGACAGAAATATACACTTCATTTACCGCTTAGAAGAAATCTCCCCCTCTCCCGGTGGAGAAACCCAGCAGAACTCACCCGTCGTTCCACAGGGACAGAAGGTGTCTTTTAATGAGGTCCAGGATTCCTTCAATCCACAACCAGAAGGGGAAAGCTTTCTCATTGGCACTCTGCTGTTCACAGAGACAAGTTAGAGAACTCAATCTCTACAGATGACAACTAAAACGTCTATCATGCAAACTATCAGAGGTAAAAATATTCTCATGCACGACCAGCACCAAATGAATATACGTCACCTTGCAGAACTTGGTCCAGGGGATTTGTCCCTCCGGGTTCCTCTTGGCTCTGGCTCCTGCACACAAACACATTCACATTTCTACTTTCATAATTCACTGAGTTCTGCAGGAAAAGGTTTTTTATTTATTTATTCAGACAGAGGCAGTGAAGTCTGGGGTCTGACCCAGCAGTTTGTCGGCCAGCATGTTGAGCTGCTCCTGGTTCAGGCCTCGCTTGGTGACGGAGGAGAACTGCCAGCTCAGGACCTCGGACAGCTGAGACCAGGTGGCCGACGGAGGAGAGAGGAAGAACTTCAGGTTCTGAGGATGAGGAGGTGAAAGGACAGAAAACACAAAACTCCATTAACTGGTTTACATTTCACCTTAAGGTCTGAGAATGATAATAAACGTTTGCAGCCAATGTCAATGTTAGAGATCTGATGCCAATACCAGCATCAGAAATGCCCCAGAGTCATCTGATCCTGAGTGTGTCCTCACCTTGGGCTCCGTGGTGAGCATGTTGTACCAGAGGATGGACGCCCAGCCGCTGGGCAGCTGGCAGACGTTAGAGATGACCACGACAGGAAGAGACATGGCCTACGACAACAACCAGGACAACACACAACAAGAGAGTCATCTGTCATCTCCTTGAGAATCTGACGTAGATACAACGCAGAGGTTCTGTCGTCACCTCCAGTTTGATGTTGAGTCCCGACTGGTTGAGCTGCAGCTCGGACTCAAAGGTGAGCGAGTGGAGCTCCTCAGTGACGATCAGAGGACCCTGAAGACACACACACACACTCAAGCTCACCGAGAACTACACAATGACAAATTTGCCCTTTTATACATTTTCTTTGGCTCTTACCTCGTTCGTTCTGTTCCCGGCGACTTTCTGCTCTTTAAGTTGCTGCAAGAAGAAAATAATCCAAGATTTTAAATGATTTTACTAAATGTTTTTTATCACAAACAATTAAAAAAATGCTGTGTTTCCTCCTCTGAAACCTAAATGTGCCTTTTTCTTAAAGTGGTTAGCCTTTTTGTTTTAATTCAGTTTTCTTCGTACCAGATGTCTGAACTCCGCTGCCAGGCTGCCGTTCGAGTCCTCCATGTTCATCACTTTGGAGTTTGTTCCCAAAATGTTGAACTTACGAAACCTGGAATCAGAGTTTGTTTTTCGTTATAATGATATAAGCAGTTGTGGAAGTTATATACGAATAATTATAAAAAGTGGTTTTAAATCGTACCCTTTCTTTTCTGTAACATCCCTGAGGAAAAGGAGGAGATATGACATTTATTCAACATGTTCAAATACAAACAGGTACATTTAGTAGAAAAATGAATTGATCAGCTTACTTGTCAAACATGGCTTTGACTTTGAGTTGGTAGTTAAACTCCTGCAGCTTCACCAGGAACCTGAACCAAAATGATTTTTACGTTAATGTTTCGTGGCAACACAGTGAAGATGTTTCAAATCAATCAGCTCAGTATCGCTGAACAATTAACAGAAGTTTGAATCTTCTGGTTACAAGCAAGATTTAGGACTGATAATGGGGCTGAAGTGAATTTATTCAACTGTCATCAAATTAATTAGGAAACAAATAATGAAGTGCACCTTTGTTTGCTTGTTTTCTTTTCTTACCGTAGTTTCACAGTGAACTGGACGCCTGTTTTCAGCACCAGGGGCCTCTGTGGGTGGGTGGGCATGCAGGGCTGCCTCTCCACAACCAGAGAGCTACACACACACACACACAACAATTGAGATTAAATTCCTGATTACTAATCAATAACAAAACCATCAATGACTTGTGTGTAGTGGGTTCCATACTTGGAGAGGAGGTTCTTGAGGAGATCCAGAGCTCGGGTCTCCAGGAAGGTTTTCTTCTGTGTGATGGGGTCACTTTCGTAGGTGAACTTCTGCTCCAACTCTTGCAGCTTCTTCAGGTGCTGCCGGACCTGCTGCAGACTCTCCGCCACTGCTGTGAACCTGCCGGAGGAAGAAGAGAGTGTGTGAAGGAAGGAATGAGAGGAGCAGGAAGAGGAGAGACGAGGGGTGTCAAGACGGGTCTCACCAGTTCTGGAGCTGGTCCACGCAGGCGTTGGGTGGACCTCCGATACAGGCGATCTGCTGCCGCTGCTTCCACTCGGGCAGCTCCTCGGAGATCAGGTTGGACAGTAAAGCCTGGGTGACGTTCAGGAGGTCCGTCAGCTGGGTCACCACGTCCTGACACAAACACAGACAGAGGAGGGCCCTCGAGTTTCCACTTTCTACACCTCAAATCGTGGTTCTCAGGAGTTACCTCTGTCACCTCTGTCTGCTCACCTGTCGTTTGGCCTTCAGCTCGAAGCCCATCCTCCCGATTAGCAGCTTCTCTCTCTCCTGCTCCTGCTGTGTCATGCCGTTCACTTCCATCTCTACAGATACAGGACAACACACAATCACACTTCGCACGAATATCAACGTTTTTATGTATATTTGTCAACACAAAACCAACTCCATCATGTTTAGATGACAGATTTGGATTTTTCCTCACCTCTGTTCTTCAGTGTGTTGATTTTGAAGTCGTACTCGTCCTGCAGATACTCCACATTCTTAATGTTCTGATCCACAAACTGAAGAAGAAAGCATTTTTATCATTTCCAGTTGTTATACAGCATCAACTTTGCAGTCTTGCATTATACACAGATAGTAGTAAATATTGAATATGCTTAAGTCACATTAAGTTAGTATCTATGCCCCAAAGAGTGATGCACTTACAGGAACTGGCTCCTTTTAGTTTACTATGCTCTCCTCGGTCGGTGATAATGTCCCATATTTCAGGCCATGTCTTACCTGGACTGCCTCTTTTATCTCCTTCACTTTGTTGTCCAGCTTTTGTTTCTCCACCACCATGGCCGACACTGTCCCCTCACCCTCCTGCTGCAGAAACAAGAGGCGACACCTGATTAACTTTGGCCCAAATCCTTAAAAGAATCACTATTTAACCACCTGTCGATGTTCATTCATTATGTATTTACAGCTGTTACCTTGGTCATCTTTGCACTGTCCAGGATCTTCTGCTCCTCCTTCAGGTTTCTGGAGATGATCATGGCCATGTTGCTTGGATCATCCTGGAACCGGTCCTGCAAAAACAAATCACTCAAACATTAATAAATGACAGTTACCCCCCCCCCCCCCAAGGTTTGAAGCATCGGCTCCAGGGTCCGACCTGCAGGTTCCTCTTGATCTTGCGGATGTTGTGCTGCAGCAGGAAGTTGCTCTCCAGGGCGAAGCGGCTGTGCTGGTCGTCCAGCTGAGCCAGGAGGTCGTGGAACCGGACGGTCGCCAGTGACTCCTGAATCGACACCGTGTCCCTGAGGAGGCAGAGGGTATTTTCAGGTAATAACAAAACCAATTTCTCTACTAAATAAGTTTGAGAAGCCACTTTTAATACAGCTGTAAGACGTCTGTCACGCTGCAGAGTTTGATTTCTTACCAGTCGATGCTCTCGATCCATTTGCTCAGATACTGTCTGATGTCCATGGGGAAGGAGTCGTCATAGAGCTGGTCCACCTGCTCCAGGTACTTACAGTCCAGCATCTGCAGCTGGCACCACTGCGCCATGTTCTGCTGAGCAGGAGCAGCGTCGTGAGGATTCAGGGTAAGAACCTTTAGATCTGTTACAACTGGAGATGTTCTGATACCAACACCAGCGTCAGAGATACCTCCGATACTTCAAGTGTTGAATTGGTTTGATGATTAGTCTGATTTTTCTTTTTTGGTATTAATTGACTGTATTTGTTTTTTGAACGTTGTATTACGGTTGCTGTGGTTTGACATACTTCTCAATATGGTATTTCAACATTCTGGTGTCGTAACATCCCACCGCATCTGCTCCATCTTCTCCAATTTACTTTTTCTGTGTTGTATTCAGTCTTTCTACTTTAAAGAAATAATAATGTGACATTTATCATAATAATTAGCATTTTCATCTTGATATAATTGTCATCCATATTGCTCGGCTCTATCCCACAGTGACTAATAAAGTTTAATCTAATCCCAGATAATTATAAAATTAGAATCCAACTCATCCAAATCCAAACCAGCTGCACATTCACAGGAAATCAGAAGTGCTGACTCCATAAATACTGTGATCCTCCTCCTCCTCCTCCCTACTCCCTAACTGATTTCTGCCCTAGAAACCAAAACTAAGAAATTAAACCAAAAGGCTTTTGAATTAATCTGTGAGGATGAATGTTGATTTAGATAAAAAAATCAACCAGGAAATGATGTTGTGTCAAACATTTTGTGCTGTTCTGGTTTAAAATCCCCAAAAGGAGACAAGTAATCAGCAAATAAAAGAGACACGTGGATGTGACATCCTTAAAGCTGAAAACGAGAAGATAGTTGCATTGAATCAAATATAACTCGTTAATAAAAGGTTTCTGTTGCAAATGTTATTAATTTAACTTAATTACAAGCTGTAAACCTGAATAGAGGTGGATGTCATGTTAGGTTTCGTTTTTCACCAGGAATCTGACCTCAACACAAACAGATGCCTTTACGCCTCTTATACATAATATATATATATATATATATATATATATATATATATATATTAGTGTGACTTCACAGCAAAACACTAATCTGAATTAGTGTGACTTCACAGCAAAACACTAATCTGACTCATATTAAGCTTCTATAACACGTTTCACACCTGTCATTGTTTTATCCTTCACCACCAGACTCCATTCAGATAATGAGCTTTTTAACAGTTTTATACTAACTTCCACTCACGTGTAATAAAACCAATACAACTCAACACTTTATCTGAATGATCACGTTCCATTGGTGCATTCTGGGATATTTATATTTATCTATAACTCATATTTACAGTTATTGATTCACGCGGTGGGCGGTGACGGGTAGTCAGCACTACTAATAACTAATGGCGGCTGCAGACGCATCAACATAAACGTTATTACTTGTGACTTTATCAACTAGTTAACTGCTCTATTTGTCAGCTGGTTTGTCTAAAAGCGTCTAAAGCTTAAATAACGTCCCACAGACCGGAAGTATGTCATTAAACCTACCTTGGACTGCGGTGAAACGAGTTCGATTCCGGACAGAAAGTGGTTTTATTTCATAAAGTGTCTTAATCCAGTGTTGACTCTGCCTCGGACTTCCGAAAGCTGATATAGTGTGAGTGATTGTACGGAAACGACGTCAGCCAATCCCTGCGTTGGATTTACGGCCTGTGTCCGCCCCTTTCCTTGTGACGGCCAATCAGAACGACGGACAGACAGCTGTTCCGTCAACTAGCAAAGCGCTGCCGAAATAACATTTAAACATTTTAATTATTTCATATAAATGTACTAAAAATGGTACGAAATCAAAAATGTAAACACACATCAAGTTTTTAAAGACTGAGACTTTTTATGTAGATTTAAAATGTGTTTGTGACGATTGAAGACAGAAAGAATGACTGTGAATGTGAACGTTCTTTCAGGGAGGGAAGGCAACAGACAGAACAGCCTCCGGTGACCACGTGTTTTCAGAGAAAGAGAAAGTAACTAGGTCTCAGTCAGAAAACGAAACCTATCTGTCAATTATTTAATTTAATTAAGAAGTAAAACTCATTTCAAACTTCAGACGTGTGAGTTCAGTTCGAAAGAAAGAGGATGTGGTGAAAATCTAACAGAAATATGCAGCTTTAGGTTTATTATTGGTGAGTTAGAAATAATAATATATATAGTATAGTCTTTTCTTTCACCTTAAACAGAAGCAGAATGAATGATAAGAGCATGATATAATAATGAAATTAATTATTGTAGCTCACTTTTTACTGTTGCCTTTTAAAGTTTGACTTATTTGTCCTAATCAAATCAGACAGGTCAAAACCCTCATTTCTGACACGTGACAAGTGATTTATACTCAGGAGTCACATGTAATAAAGGTGTAAAACATTCTTTTATTGTAATATCATTAACAATTTCTCATTTAAAATGAGTAGATAATTCAGAAGAGCAAAAAATAATGTAACTGTTAATAAACAACACTAGTTTCAACTGCAAACCATTGTACTTCTAATATTTATGAGATTTATAGCACATTTGTCATTCTTCCTATTCACACAGTGCACAAACCTTCAAACTCCTACACAAATAACCATTGGTGCAAACATGTGGTGGAGACTCTTAGGAACGTCATTACAACCACATTCTTTTATAATCAAACCACACATTTCTTGTCATGTCTTCAGTGTGGGTTTCACTATCAGAGCACCGACCTCAGGTTTCACAAATATAGTGTGTTATCAACAGTTATAGAAAGATAAATAGCAAGAAACGCAAAAATATGCATCTAAATACGCTAGTTTCATTAGTTTTCTAGAAACACATTCAACTTCTTATATTTTTAAAGTCAAAACATATCAAGTTTATCCACCTGATATTTAGCAATTTTATTTAGATACAAAATCTCATGAAAAGGAACAATTCAGCTTCTCTAAAGTGTTGATTCTTCTCTCATCTTGTGGCCTCATCTAAAGAAACAGGACAAAAACAACCTTGGATCCACATCGTTGCAGCAATGTGACTCTATAAAAAAAAAAGAAAAGTGAACTCAAGTTCACTGCAGAATCACAAACGTGAATGTGTGTCACTCGTGGACGTCCTGTTCCAACAGTGGAGCAAAGGCTTGTGGGTCAGGAACCCCAGCGAGGCACAACAACAGTCAGGACATCTGCACTAAGCTTCAAATCGAGATGAAGCCTCCCTCTGAGATCACATTTCTGCTCACATTCAATTTGGCTGAGGGCTCCCAGTCTTCCCAGTTGTTCAGACACTGGTATTTTAGATCTGAATCAAGCTTCAGACGACGCCTGTGTCTGATTCTCTTGAGCTTGTTCACTACGAGGGTTCACAGGTCTGGTGTGAAGCCCTGAAAATCAGTGTATTAATCAATGTGTGTGCACCATGTTTCCACCAGTTTAACTAACAACCAACACACACACATACACAAACACACACACACACACACACACACACACACACACACACACACACACACACACACACACACACACACACACACACACACACACACACACACACCTTCAGCTGCGGTGCTTCTACTGTCCACTAGATGTCTCTCCAATCACACTACACCAGGACATCTCTTGTTGTTGTTCTAGAAAAAAGTAAAATTAAACGAGCTAATCCATTTTAATCTTTTCAAATCTCAGGGCAGTGTGAGTGTGTGTGTATACATCACTTTTACAGGCTTTTAATTTGATTCAAGAAAATATACACCAGGAAAAAAAGACAATAAACCATGAAACCTCCAGAATAAGCAAAACGAAAACTAAACTGAGGAGAAATCTTTCAGCCTATCAGCGTCTGTCATGGAACTTTGGCTCCATCCGTTCACCCACTGTTAGCGTTTACTGACCATATGATGTCATGTTGCTCTGAGGGAAGACAGAGCCGCCATCTTAGAATTAAAGCCTCTGCATGTTGACAGCATTTCACAACACACCTGCAACAACGTCTTTATAAAAGTGTCTCTCTCCCTCTGTCGTGTGCCGGTCTTGGGAACTGGTCACAGCGAGGAGTCTGCAAACAAGCGTCAGGGCAGAGAGTCACTCAGTTCATGTTTTGTAAAATCAGGGCGCACATGAAAGACGCCCTGCAGGGTTTGTCCTGGTCAGGACTCAAATCAGGACACGTTCTCATGAGACAGGAGGACAGGGAGCAGCAGGAGTTTATCTACGTGTGGACGATGGAAAACAGGTCAACAAGTCTTAGAATATGTGAAAAGGTTGTATCTTTTGTTATGGTGGCGAAATAACAAGTTCAAGAAATTTATATTGAAAATCAACAACATCTGATTCAGCAGCTGATTACTAGAAACTGATATAGTTGTGTTTCCAGGGGCAAAGAAAAAGACAGATTGTTCAGGAGCAGCCGCAGTGGTCAACCACCATGGATGGGATCTTCCCATAGATTATCTGCTCCTTGCGGTTGAAGTAGAGCATGTTGATGGGCGACATCTTGGTGGGCGTGCAGCAGGGCCCCGCCGTGCCCCGCGGGTTGGCCTTGTTCACCAGGTGTGCATGCGGGTACTGCTGCAGGTGCATGAACTCGCACTCGCCCGAGCAGTAGTTGGCCCGGTAGCGTTTAGGCGCGATGATCCAGTCCCAGCCGAACTCCTCGAAGTCGACGGTCAGCGGGTAGCGGCAGCAGCGCGTCTCCGCAGACTCCTCGTCGCAGTTGAGGCCCGAGTCCCGACGGGACCTCTTGGGGCTGTCGAGGATCTTCACTTCGATGAAAGGTTGCTAGAAGACATTAAAAACTAGAGTCACAGCCTTGTGGTTGTTTGCCTTGAACAACCAGTGCAGGTTTTTCCCAGCTTGTATGAGGTCAACGTGACCTTTGACCTTTGACCACTGAAATTGAATCAGTTCATTCTGGTCAAAACTGGTCAAAATTTGATGAAATTCCCACAAGGAATTAACGTTCTTGAGCTTAAACTTTCATTCTTGGATTAAAAGTTCAAAGGAAACATTCATATTCTTCTATCTGCTGATGAAGACTTCACTGGAAGTTCCAGAACAAGCGTGTTAGTCGACCTTGAGTCGTTTTTTAATTTACCCTGAATTTCTTCACTTGATTTGCAGTGAACTCACCAGTCCTTCCTCTCCAGGCTCGGCAGATGTCACAGCCAGATCTTCTCCCCTGGAGTTGTAGGCGTTGATCTCGATGCCGTAGTTGGCCTCCGGTTGTCGCAGCCAAGTCTGCAGCATGGACTTGATGTCGATGCTCTGCCAAGAACCGGCTCCGGCGTCGATGTCGATCTTCAGCGAGCGCACTCGCACACGGGTGTTGTTTCCCTTCTTTCCGGGTTTGAGGTGTGAGAGCTGCAGGAAGACGGTGGTGACCATGTGGGCCGGCCGCAGGTGAACCCACAGCTGAGCCAATAGGATATTTCTGGGCTGGATCTTGGGACTGAGGCTGAAGAGACAACAGGAGGACAACTCGTCCTGGGAGATCGGGTTGTCTGGAGGAAATTATTCATATAAATTATACATAAAAAACTTAAATCATTATTTTGCATATTAATAGTTGACATCTTGTAACTGTTCTGTTTGCCCAACACTTTAGTCCAGAGCTGGGTGAAACTTTGATATTCACGATCCCCTGAGGATGAACCCTGGTTAATCTGGTGATGCCCTTTCAGTCCAGGACAACCATCAGGAAAACACTCTTCCCCAATATCCTTAAGAAATGACGGCCTGTGTGTGTGTGTGTCTGTATCATTGTGTTCCCATGTATGTACCTTTAAGATACTAGAATATTCCTCTGATAGATTTTTTATATATTTAAAACATATAACATTTAAATATAACATTTAAAATCACTCACACCTTAGGTTGGTTTTCAACATGTTGTCTAGTTAAGTTTCAAATCATTACTTCAAGTTTACAACATGTAAAAATCAACTGGAGAGAAACTAAACTTCCACAAGCAAAACATTTCATCAATTTACATTAATAGTTGTTCTTCAATCTCCACAGATCTAAACATTAAAGTGTGAAAAGTTAGGTTTATTCTTTGTAGCATATAAAATAGGTCTTAATTGTCTCCATTGTTCTGGAGGGCTACTGGAAACGAGCGTTACGCACATTTTACGCACGGATTTCGCTCTTTACGCACGAGGTTTTCTAAAAGATCCAGTTGCAGGACATAAAATGTCAAACATATATGTTGGTTCGGTTTAGTTACGCATGGTGGCCATAGTGATGATGGTCTCCGTGGTGGCGTGGTCCTCTTCCTCCACCCGCGGGTCGTACTGGTCCAGCAGCTGCGTCAGAGGCGGCGCTTTGGGCAGCAGCTGGCGGATCATGTCCCGGCTGATGTTGGGCGCCTGCTCCAGCCGCAGGATGCTGAGGATCTGCGACTTGATGCTGTGGAGTCTCATCTGCTTGTTGTGCTCCCGGTACTCGCAGGGCGAGCACTGCTCCCCGCTCTCCACCAGCAGCCTGGAGGTCTGGTTCGTCTCCATGGAGAACCCCGCAGAGGAGAGGGCGGTCAGACAGAACAAGAGGAGCATCCTGGGGGAAGAGAGGACGCTGCAGTGACGCTGGATGATATGAGACTGTCCCCACACACCAGCATTTTATGATTGGCTGCCAGGAGGATCTTTTTTTAATCAGAGAGGACACTTAAAGAGGTAGTGAGATTATATCATGGGTATTAAAGTTTGTAAAAGAGTTTTCCCTCTGCATTTTAAAACTCATTCAAAACTTTTATTTAAAGGAGAACAAAAGTTATTCTTGCTCAAGGACACTTCAAAAAGCAAACGGGGCTTTTATTGTTTTATTGTAAAGTTTTTTGAGGCAAGAGATAAAGAGCTCAGATGTTTCAGCTGCTTCTTCTACATTTTACTATAAACTTTATTTTATTTGCAACTAACATCTTGTTTTGTTTTTCCACCAGTTGGTGTCCCTGCACCTGAGTTGGTAAAGTCCCACCCTGTGCAAAGACTCTGAAGGCACCGTCACCCCCTGACCTGAGGTCAGTTTCTCTCACAACACAAAACTCCTTTTTTTTTTATGCACAGAAACTTTAAATGCACAATGAGCTGAATATTAACAGAAGGAGCTGGACGCCACCCTACAAAGGCCTGGATCAAAGAGTTGAGCATTTTATTTTCTCATTCATGACCAAAACTGATATGAATTATCTTTCAAATGGGTGAATTTCACAGTAAAATGCATAAATATGAAATCAGATAATTGTAATACATAAGTTACATAAGTAATATGCAAAAGGACATGTTCTACATTTCAATCTACTACTTAATCATCCCATTGAGGATCCATGAAGCTTCCCTGTAAATAGGTCCAAACACTTTGAATAGCTCCATGTTGAATAATGATATTCCTCTTGTAAATCATTGACCCTCATTGGAAGCGTTGATGTGTTTCGTGCTGCTCCTCCCACCACTCAACAGCAGAGGGAGGAAATGTGTTTGGCTGCAGCTTCCAACCTTAAATTAACCTGCTCAGAGTCCAGAGAGGAGCTGCAGCACAACACAAGGTAAAAGATTCACACTTCAGCTGAAATATTTGATCTTTGTCCTGTAGTTTAATTTGTTTTGAGTTATTCAACACTTATTAAAGCCTTTAAATGTTCTTCTACAGGCTTTAGGTTAAATAAATCCAGATGATTTAAAGGTCTGTTGTCTCAGGTTCACAAAACAAGGCATTTTACAGTCTGTGTTCTCTGTATTTGATTATATTTTTATACTTTTACATTTTAAGTTGATTTACAGTCTGTTAAATGTACTGTTGCCTGCAGTTGAAGTCAGGTTAAACACTAGTGACCTTGGCTGAGGCTTTAAAAGCTTGTTTGTCTGGATTCTACTGTTTTTGGTTAAACACAACCTGCAGGCGAGGTTAAACTATCCTCAAATACGGGCCAATGTCTTCTGGAAGAGTTTGAAATATATTTGAAATGCTTCTTGTTCTTGTTCTGTTTTTTCTGCAGTCATGGAAATGATCATCAAATACTCATCCTGCTGAAAACAATAGTTTCTCCCGTGTCTCTGTGAGATGGGATGTACTGAGTCCAGATTCTGGCCTTGGTCCTGCTCACACGAACAGGACGACGTCATCAACAAACCGAGAAGAGAAGAAACCAAATCTTTTCTGGAGGACGTGAAGGAGACTGAAGGTGTCGTCCGTCCAGAGGAGACGCCGGCTGACACTCGCTCTCTGACTCTTCTCCCAGTCAGCTGAACCCGTACTGGAGTTGGCTCAGAAGATGTCACAGGATATCGTGGCTCAGGCTCTGCAGCTCTTCTGGGAGGTGGATATTCAATACAGCAACCTGCCTTTCATCGACAATGACTGTGATTATGTCATATGAGCTGGAGAAGAGAAGTTTGTGACTGAACCAGGACGAAAAAGAAAGAGTTTTACCACCAACATGATGCTGTAGTGCTGCAGGAATTCAGCTTCTCTTTACAGAAAACATATCTGCAACATGTTATCAGAGTATTTTAGGTATTTGAGCTCCTCTCACATCACTGCAACATGTGATTATATGTGATGGAAACAATGGAGCTCTATGACTCAGAGGAATAAGACAAATCAGCCTCTGGATGCACAGTTTGAATAATAATATAATAATAATATATCATAACAAAGTAATACCTGGTAGGTGATGACATTCATAGTTGGGTTTGCTCTTTCCAACAAAATTTGAAACTAAACTAAAATATATCATCTTAGGCCTAAAAGCTTTAACAGTCACATTTTTCTTTATCTTTTTACCAAGTTTACACCATGAGCTGATGAAATGAAAATAAAAAAAATCCCAATCTTCCACCAACACTGCATAAAGACTCTTGTCCTTCAGTGAAGCAGCTGTATCTGTGTCCGTGAGAAAAATAACGTGTCTGACGCCCGTTCAACAGGACCACTTTTTCTGTTTCTGACCACCGTTTCTGAGCAGGTTTTCTGTGGACATGAAAACACAACCAGAGGTGAGTCAGGTTAAATCAATGTTTCCCTGTTCGGCCTCTCAAACACGAAAGTCTGTCATTAGAAATACTTTTCTGTTTGTCCAAAAGGTAGAAAAACTCAACACCCAGAATGCACCGGGCTCCTGGTCACTCCCAGGCCTCTCCTATGTCGTAATGTTGTCATTGGTTCAAATCCACCTGCTGCTCTGCTTCAGTATAACTCTTAATTCAAGTAATTAATGTGTGTGTGAAGCTTGTGCTGAAACCTGCAATTACAGAAAAGTGTCCAGATGATGGCGGTAGAAGGCAGTTTACTGGAATGATTCATACTTTCAGTCTTAATATTTAATTAATATAATTTGTCCTTGTCTATTTTTATTTATTTATTTAAAATGTTATTTTATTGTTGTGAAGCAAGACAAATTTAATTTGATGATTTAAATACAATTTATTTATTTCTGTATTTTCAGTGTTTTGAGGAAATCTACGTGCCGCGTCACCGTAGCGTCGTGATGACGCGATGTGCGCGCGACGCTCGGGGGGGCGTGTCCAACGGAGTCACTGCAGCTGCGGACAGAAACAAACACACAGATTCTTCAAGTTAACGGATTCGATCTCAACACGTCACAGAACCTGTGAGTAACCTGAGTTTGTGGAGGGATTTGATCTAAATGACGGTTTAACCGGATAAAGAGCGAAGAGCTGCGGCTTCTTCACCGTTAGAGACAAGTTCAGAGACCGAGGCTGGTTAGTTAGCTGGTTAATTAGCTAGTTAGTTAGTGGGCTAGTTAGTGGGCTAGCAAACAGTACAGTTAACTCATGTGTGTGTCATTTAAGAGAGAAGTGTGTGTGTGTGTGTGTGTGTGTGTGTGTGTGTGTGTGTGTGTGTGTGTGTGTGTGTGTGTGTGTGTGTGTGTGTGTGTGTGTGTGTGTGTGTGTGTGTGTGTCTCTCTCTCTCTCTCATGTCTTCTGATGTGATGAACTGTATGTAAATGAGTGGGGCGCCTCCTGGTGACAACATGACAAACATCTGCTGCATCTGGACTGTTGCATAACAGCGGTGCCTCTTCCTCCTGTTCTGGTTTGTGTCACCTCCTCAGGACCTTTCCCAGCAGATACAACCCCTGTACCAGGACCAGTAGACCTCATGGGGACTGAAGACTTGTCCTAATGAGGTCATGGTTAATGTAAACACGTGAATTGGTCCTAATTAAGGTTAAATCAGGGTTAGGTATGGATTAGTTGTGGTTAGGCATGAATAGGTAATGGGTAAAGTGAGGTATAAGGTTTTGGTGAGTCTGTCCACACTGAATGGAAGTCAATGCAAAGTCCTAGTAGCTGTGCAAACCTGTGTATGTGTGTGTACTCACATCTTTGTAAGGACCTTTTTGAGCTTAGACTTAAGGGAGTGAGGACATTTTTTTCAAAGAGCTGGTAGTTAGAAATGATATGGACATGATGTTGCACCTATAAAACACATTACACACACTCAAACAGAGACACTGTCAATTTGCTGTGTATTGTGTCACTATACTGATTCTGCTGAGTGTGTGTGTGTGCAGCATGTCCTGTCTGGATGCTGACTCTGGCTACACATGGGCTGAGTGTGTGCTGAGTGTGTGTTTGCGTGCTGTCCTCACACACACACACACACTCACACAGTAGTTCACTGCAGTCTCTGTCTTGGCCGCAGCTGCTTCTGGTTTAGAGTTTCTCTGTTGCAAGAGTCAAGGTCGGGTGGACGCTGGTTTCCTGGAGCTGATGACACAAACCTGGTCGAACCAGAATATTTTCAGTTAATTATCATGTTAGACTTACGTCACTGACGACCTAATCATTAGATTTCTTCTGGCTTTGATTGGCTTCACTGAACAGGTTTCAGTAAATGGGATAAATGATGCTGTCAGATTGATTTTGAATTCACATGTGTATTGTTTTTGTCTGTGGCCTTCATATCTTTTGTGTGTGTTTGTGTGCGATGACTCACAAAACCCTCCCGCTCGGCTCCAGAGGGTCGAGCTGAACTCTGTCGGTTCATCTTCATCTCACGTGTCTTCCTCTGTTTGTACTTTTTCTGGCCCTCGTCACATGTACGGGGAACATGCGTGTGTGACATCGACACAGATGCTCGCCACTTGATATCGAGGAGGAGGAACATATAGGTTACATAACATGTGGATGGACGTTCAGTGGGTCGTTAATGAGCTGCAGCATCCTCTTCATCCACCCTTAATCCTCATCAGGGCACATTTAACAAAGTGTTTACAGAAATGTGAAGAAATGGAACTGTTGCAGAGTAGTTTTTAAGTTTGTTATCCTGTGTGTGTGTGAAAGTTGTGTAACCTTGTTAGACATTAAAACCACGAGCCCACATGTTAACACACACACTCAAAGTGATGCTGTGTGTGTGTGTGTGTGTGTGTGTGTGTGTGTGTGTGTGTGTGTGTGTGTGTGTGCGTGTGCGTGTGCGTGCGTGCGTGCGAAACACAACTCCATTTTCTTTAGTGTCTCGCCTCATCGGACTGTACATGTATCCAGCCCAGGCGCTCTGATGCTGATGCTGTGATGCAACTGTTTAGTCAATTATTAATGAGCAGGGGGGACATGGAGAAGCATGAAAAGGGAGAGTGAAACCTCCTTGTAGTGTGTGTGTGTTTGTGTGTATGATGCCTAAGCAGGAACCACCACATGGAGCATGGCAAAAAAACGTATCAAACATTTTAGGGCAAATAAGATGGTTAAGGTGCAGCCAGGAATAAAAACACAAAAAACAAACTTATACTATTATTGTATTTATCATCAGTAATTGTTTAGTTTTGTATTAAAATATTAGAGACGAGTGAAAACAACGTGAAGCAGTTTGATGCACTCATTTGCTTAGTTTGCCAAAGCAATTTTAATTTTTAACATGAAACAGAGAAAAGCAGCAGATTGTTGCATTGGAACCATGCAAACACACCAAGAAGTTGTTTTATTAGGAACACCTATCTGACACTAACACAGTCCTGCAGTGAATCTGCCCTTTAGGACGGTTATTCATTAAGACTGTTTGTTTAGGTTGTGTTATTATGGAGGCTTCAGTTTGTGTTGCTGTTGGAATTGTATAGTGTTATTCTATAGATACTAACTATAGTGTGATTCTATGGTTGCATCCTCCCTGTTATCGCAGGCTATAAAACAGAATTATTACCTCTTCCACCAGGGATCGATGCATCCATAGTGCTGCAGACCAGGCACACAAAGAGTTAATTGGCTCGCCCGTTTGGGAAGCAGCGCTGCTGTAGGGAGAGGGAAGAGAGAGAGAGAGAGGTGTGAGGAAGAGCGAGGGAGAGATGGGAAAGCAGGAGGAAGAGGAGAGGGAGAGGCTGCAGTCTCTTTGCTGCGTGACAGCGTCTGCAGCGTGAGTTTGTTTACATCCACCGGCAGCAGTCGGAGTGGAGCAGATGTCCTCGGGTACTTGAGTCTCATCTTTACCAGCGTCGTCATCACCCGGGAACAGAGCGTGACGCGGTGTTTTTCTGCTGCATGTGGAAGAAAATGCATCATCATGCTGTATGCTAATGGTTTATCTTTCCTTCCATCATATCACTTGTTGCTGGACTTCTGCAGAGAATAATAACAGGGAGATGCTGCACGAGACGTGAGACAGATGCGGGGGGGGTTTACTGACACGGTCACTGCTGTGGTACAACTTTGCTTCAAGGTAAAGAGACATTTTTACAACTGTTTACAGTGTCAGTGCCGCGCATGATCTTTATATACAGTCTATGATCTTTATATACAGTCTATGATCTCTATATACAGTCTATGGTGCAGTGTGGAGGCCGATGTTTAGCATGAACAGCTGTTTACTTACCAGTGATGGCTGTTAATTGAGTTTCCTTTGATTCCAGCAGCACAGGAAGTAGGGGAGACGAGATATTACCCAACCACCAAACAATCCTCATCATAGACTGTAAATAAAAATGGACAACGAGTCTCCACTTTCTTCCTGTCGTAGATAAATGCGCCACCATCTTGCCCTGTGACTTGGCTTCACTTTTGGGGAGCTGCCAAGTCGTCCATGGACCAAACGTTTGATTTTAATTAGTGATTTGATGATGTAAAACAGGGTGAAACATCATGATTGACAGCTGAGACTGACTGGTGATTGGCACAGTGCAAGATGGCGGACGCCTGTATCGAAGATATTTCATGTTTGTACAATAAGAGGAAGTGGAGATATGTGGTTCATTAATTGCTTCATATGAGCTGAGGCCTGCAGTTTTCTTTCCTCTGTCAGTCAAAGACTCGTAGCTCGACCCTGCAGCGCACTTCTACTTTCAGCCTCCCCCGAGCGTTTGCCAGAATAGACCCATCTTCTGTTTAACCCACAGCGCCACTCACAGCTGCACTGGAAGTGGTTTAAGTGTGAAAGTACTCCCAGTGTCAATGCACAATCTGCTCATTCTGCTTTCACTATACTAATATTTGTATGTATGTGTTCTGCTCCTATCAATATTAGAGCTTTACTTGTTTTGTCACTGGTGTGTCTTCTCGAACTTCTATAATCGTGAGGACAAATTTAATTTCGGATCTTGAAAGTGAGGATATTTTTGAGATATTTTAGATTTAGATTGATAATTTATGTCTTTGCTGTAGAGACGCATCAAAAGAAACATAGGTTATTTAAACGTGTCAGACTTAAGGTTCCCTCCGTCCCACCAGACAGGCTTTTTCAGGACACTTGCTGAAAATAACAGAAGGAAGTGATGTCAAAATAAGCAAGTGGCAGTTTCTCACATGTACACAAACTGATCCGTTTGTGGTTTTTAGCTCAAGCTCAAATGGAAAATCTTAATGTGGTGTGCATCAACCTTTGTGGTGATGCAGGGTCGCAGAAAGGTAGCAGTACTTTGCACGGCTTCGGTGGAAAAACTTTTCAAAAACCATGAGTCATTTCTCTCAGACGTGAACTTGACAAAAATTGAGAAGGCGATGTTGCTGTGGTGTGTGTGTGTGTGTGTGTGTGTGTGTGTGTGTGTGTGTGTGTGTGTGTGTGTGTGTGTGTGTGTGTGTGTGTGTGTGTGTGTGTGTGTGTGTGTGTGTGTGTGTGTGTGTGAGAGAGAGAGATACAGGGGGTGGGCGATGCTCATTTTCATGTGAAAGGGCCACAGCTGCTCCGTCCCTCTAAGGAAATTATTCATGCTTTATTCTAATGCTGATCCTAGAGGGTACACACACACAGGGTGTTTTTGTGTGTGTGTCTATTATCGGCTCAATGGAGCAACATGGGGGCAAATTTGTGTTTGTGACATAACTATTTATACTATTTTTACTTATTGCACATTGGAAAAAATACCATCTGTACTCATGACGTTCATACACTCAATGGAAAAGTGTCCAGGATGTGAAGCTATACATCACATTCTCCATTTCAGTCAAACTATGAAACTATGTGCACACACAAATGTAAACGTGCTTGTATTGAACCATGGAGGATGCGTTTTGTAAATCTAAACCCTGGATCTGATGAATCTTGACCTTTTCAAGCCAACGTCAGACACGAGCTGTGATTTGAAATGTAACACCTTCCGTTTCACGTGTTTCAGGTTCTGAGCTGTGAGCCACTCATCCTCACTGAACCTGGATCAGATCACTTCCTCTTTACCTTCATCCCATCCAGACACTGTGAGTAGATTCACCCTGAACACCCTCACAAATATGATCTAGGGCTTGGGCCTGATATTATTTTCATTAGTTGCACAATGTAAAGCTCTGGCCCTGTGGCTGTGAGCTGTAGTAAAACACATGTGGAACTATGCAAAGGTTTTAAGATTAGTTTCAGCCATAATCCCTTTAAGCGCCACTTAAATCCCAAACTAACCTTGTAGTACTGCTGGGTTCTCAGGCTCAGTAATGCCGATTCATCACGACTGCGCTGTGTGATGGAAACTTTCTTCAACACATGCCAGAGGTTTGTTTTAACTCAAACACGGTTGTGCTGCTTGTAGCCACTGAGAGCATTTTGTTGAAATGAAAGCATTGTGGAAACAGGAACAAGTTGGTTTCATTCCGAAAAAGATGCTTTTTTAAAACCAAAACAAGATTTTCTTGCACACGGTTAAGTGAAGTGGAAAAAGAGGATACACTTGATAAATACATCTCGGGATGTCACTTTAATTTGTCTTCTGCTTCTCTTGGATTTGGTGTGAAACGAGTCAAGGAGGAACCAAACGTGTTGAGCTTCAGACTCAACACACACACACACACACGCTCTAAAAGTGTGTTAAAGTCCTCTTGGCAACGAGAAGGCTTGAAAATGGGGTTTCACCATGTATGGTCAGCTGGACTCTCGCTCTCTTCCAGTCTGTTTCTCCTTCTCCCAGTCTGTCTTTTCTTGCTCAAGGATGAAACTAAGACAGAAGCTTCAAACACGTTCCCTCTGCAGCGAGTTGACAGATAGAGGCAAACAAATCAGAAACAGTTGTGTAGAGGTTGAGTAGAAGACTATAAACCTGCTGTGATCTTCTTTAGTTTATTCAATGACCTCTCATGATGGAACTTGTTGCTTTAACGACTTTTGCGCTGCCAAAACAAATCCTCCAACCTGAACATCCTGTCATTTCATCCTCAGGATCATGATCGATTTTGTGGTCAAACAAAGGTTGTGTGGTTGGAGAGTTTTTGTAGTGAGGGGGAAATTATCTGTTAATATCCACAATAGTGTAAACAAGGACCTGATTCCAAGACATCCAGGCCAGTTCCTGTGTGAACGAGTGTGTGACGATGGTGGTGAGCATCTGTAAAGTCTGTTTATACTGCTAATCAACCAGAATCTAAACTTGGTCAATCCTGTACGAGGGTTTTATGTGTCAGGGGCTCTGGGCCTATACTGTGTGTGTGTGTGTGTGTGTGTGTGTGTGTGTGTGTGTGTGTGTGTGTGTGTGTGTGTGTGTGTGTGTGTGTGTGTGCGTGTGCGTGTGTCCTAATTCATGTGACTCACAAACCTACACTAACACACCGTGCAGGCTATGTGTGGAGCTCCCTTTTATGGTAGCATTTCTCGCTCAGTGAAGATTTCTGGAGTTTGACCTCCTCGTTTCCTTCTGCTCGTTATGCTCTTTTTTTTTTTCTACCATCCCTCTTATTCTCTTTTTACAATAAGGTGAATTCCCAGATCTGCTGAATGACTTCATTGATCTGAGGTGTGTTAAAACAAAGACATTTCTCTTTTACAGTTTGCACGACAAAGTGAAACTGAAGTAATGGCTATAGATTGAAGCTCTTTGTTTATATGTTTTTGGAAGATAGAAACAACTCAAACCATTAATGTGTTACAATATCAGGAAGCTACAAGCCATAAAAAGCAAGAGGCCTGTAAATGGATGATGTGTAGGAACCAGTTTTTGATAAGGAAAGTTGAAAGCAAGTAACTTTTGGCTTTGGGTTTGGAAAATGTGACTCCAGTTGGCCGACAGACTGGAAATTTCCTCCTAGGTTTGTGAACAAAGACCAGAGATGCGAGGCGTCTGGTAGTCTGGTGGCATCTGGTAGCATCCGTCTCTGTCCTCAATATACAAAGGAAAGAAAAGCCCTGAAAATACGGCAAGCAACCAAGTGGCTGTAGAGATTCTGCCCACAGAGAAATCCAGGTTTCCTCCATCCTCAGGTCGTGTTCCAGATGTTTACTCTGACAGATGTAGGACGTTGGTATCTGAGCTGACAAAAGTGGGACAAGGGAGATCAGTGCTGGACCGTTTATAAGGAGGAGGTAGGACAGCAACTATTAACCCAGAACCACAGTTAAGATAAGAATCTGTGTGCCTGGTTGTTAAAGATGTAGGGGAGTTTAAATATTCTTTAAGTTACATATATTCATCTCAGAAATAATTTGTTTACTGTAACTTTGACCTAAATCTGAATCACTGAGCACCATCCTACCCAGATCGACAGAAGAGATCTCCATCTGTGTGTTGTCAAACTAGACCATCGGAGCCTGCTTCTGTCCACTGCGTTCGCCGCTTTGCTGCAAATAGGCTAATTGCTCCTTAACAAAATGGGACAGAGGGAACGAAAGCAGGAGAAGACGAGGAGAGTGGGATGTTAGCTCGTCCACAGCCTGAAACCTCCGGGGAATCAAACCCCAGAAGATCCACAGAACGATTCTAGTAAGATTTGCGTATCACGGCAGAAAGGCGACAGACAAGGAAATGATGAGGAAGAGAAAAGGAATTCAAAGAAAGTGCGGAGGACCTCATGAGAAACGTACAGTCTCTTAGCAACATCAACTTTCTGTAGGGTGATAACTTTAACAGAGGCAGAGAAAATGCTAATTTGTGGGATGACACACACACACAAATGCAAATAAACACTGCAGAACCACAGACAAACATACACTGACCAGTTTATTAGGTCTAACAATAGTGTTGTCTAATACAGCAGAGAAATGTTGATTCAGCTGAGAACTGTGGAGGCTGCAGTCAGAGGGTGTTTGGGCAGTTTAGAATCAACACGTCAGTTCAACAACGAGAAACTGCAGCTTCCAAAACAACCACATCCCCGTGACCCAGAATTTACTCTCATGTAGAAAACACGGGAGGATTTGAGAGAAATGTCACATGTTAATATGCAACAGGTAAATTAATCTAGTTTAACAGATGGAATGTGGAGGTAGAAATGCAGATTGGATGAGTTGACCTTGAAGTTGGCTGTTGTTATTCATCAGTTTGACCTTGAAGACGTCACAAGTTGCCCACTTATCTCTGATATCTGTCTGTATTGGTTGTTTCTCGCTCTGTATACATCTCTTTCCTCCTCACTGCGGTCGTAGGCGTTGATGTATTCGCATCATGAATTTAAATTCATGCGTGTGGTTGAAATTATTTCTTCTCTTGACCAAGTCTCATTTTATAAACAACAGCACAGAGCATCAGTGTGATGATGAGTTCCTCCTCCTCCTCCTCCTCCTCCTGTCTCTTTCCATGTAGAGAGGTGAATGAGATCTACGCAGGAAGTGGGGCTCATCACATGGGAGTGTGTGACGGTGTGTGCAAGGTCGTGTGTTCAGGCCTCCTGCTGTCGCCCGCTCGTCTCGGACAGGCATGGAGGGGGTCAGAGAGCGCGGCTCCCGGACACAGAGGCCGTGGTCGGTGTACCGGGCCACCACGTTTGAGCTGTCCGACGAGATGATCGGCCTCGCTCTCGCAGGTAAGAGGGCATTGATTCTTCATAGAGGTTTGATGAAAAGTAAAACAGAACTTGACGATAACAAAACAAGAAAACGTTCATTCATAAAAGCTGTTAATTAGTCACAAAGTTAAAACTCATTAAAGTCACCACTTGCAGTAGCACTGAAAATACATCTGCACACTTGGTGGTTACCACCCGCACACAAACACACACAGGGAGTTAAACTAGTGTGGGAGCGAACAGCCTCTTCAACCACACTTTGCTCCGACCACAGCGATCCCTGAGTGCAGCTCTTCATCCGTCAACACTTCCCACTGAAGCCAGTTTCATTACTTGTTTCTTCGAGCTCAGGATGAAACCTGATGTTGTTTGTTTTCTAGGAAATAGTCAGGACCCAGACGAGCCTGTGCTGGAGTTCAGCGTCGGTGAGTAACACAAGCATAATGTGTCAGTTTGTCCTTTTAACGAGATCAGTGTTACAACATGCAGTTAAATGTTTACTGTCAACCCCCAAATTGACATCATTCTTTAATTGTTTGGTGGCACGGGTTTCAAATGGCCTGTTTGTTTGCCTCTGGACTTGTTTAGTATTGACTGGAGCTGTGTGTTTATATCTGTGTGCATGTGTGTGTCTTCTCGTCCAGTCTGCACAGACCTGGTGACTCCTGCTCTGGATCGAAAGCCCAACAGCTTTGTAGCAGTGAGCTGTACGACGCCGCCACAGGCCTTCTGGACCAAACACGCCCAGACTGAGGTCATAGAGGTCAGACTTTTAGTTTTTCACTGTGAAATAACGTCATAACACTTTTTGAGTGGTTGTTTTACAGAAATGTTGCTGAGTGGCTGTGTGACTTCCTCTGTCCACAGGGCACCAGTAATCCCATCTTCCTCAGCAGCGTCGCCTTCTTCCAGGAGTCCAACATCAACCAGCAGACGCAGGTGAAACTGGCCGTCTATGACGTTAAGGACCGCTCGCAGGGCACGGTACGACCTGGAGTCATTTAATGTGGGGCTGTTATAGCTCTGTTACACCACTGAGCGTCTCTGTCCCTCTGAACTGAGGCTGGAAAACAAACCAGCATGGACTTTGCTCACTTCACACCGGTTAAGAAAAACAGATGATGAGGTAGTTTGTGAACTCCAGTGTAAACATGCGTCTGCCTCTCTGTCTGTCCAGATGTACCTGCTGGGCTCAGCACTTTTTCCTGTCAAGGAGATTTTGCAGGAGAAGAGCCACAGATTACAGCTGGAACTGAGGTAACACACACACACAGATATTTATTTTTATTGTTTTACATATGTTTTAGATATTCTTTAAAAGTTCTCTTTGTATTATAATTTTTTATTGGGTCTCATTGTGCAGATCTGCGGAGAATGTGAGGGTGGGGAACATCACCATCACAGCCTGGCAGATGGAGGACAGAGCGGACCAGAGGATGTCACTCAACCGCCTGCCAGACGGCATCAACGGCCGGGTGAGAGTCCGGGGGGGCAGCACATGCTGCACTGGATTACATTCGGATTCGCAACGACCGCTGGCTCATTGTTTTCAAATGGACTGGATGAAATTTAATTCATTATTTGAGATTGTTCCTGCTGTTAATCAGATTTGAGGCATCTGATGTAGATGAATAATTTACGTGGGAATGATTTCCTGTTTGTCTGTGAAAACAAATTCAACAAAACTCACTTAACCAGCTTTATGACACAGAGCCTCACATGTGGCGTTGAAGTGAGTTATCTCCATTGGAGGTGCACACAGCGGTGGAGGTGGTTGTTGCTCACCGGAGTCGACCTTCAGTCTAACATGAGTTGATGCACGTGTCCTGCAGACGGTGCTAACTGTTGACGAGAGCCTCACGGAGTCGATGGGAGTCCGGATCAAGTTCGCCTCGCTATGCAAAGACACCCTGCTGCGCTCAGGTATGACCACACACAGGTTCTTTTAGTTTATGGTTCATTTTCTTACAGTTGTACGTCTGTGAAGTGCCTAGAAACGCGCAGAACATTTCCAGAACATTCAGGCGATGTAACGTTCCCCCTGTTCTCGCCCTCTCGCCGTCCTCCAGCCGTCTTACCCACGCGGTTCTGTGTTCACAGATACATCAGAACGTTAATCTTATTAAGTAGAAATATATTGATTGTCACTGCAGAGCGGGACGTATCCGTTTACTTCAGGGACATGTCGCACATCCAGAAATAACACCGATAGTGTTTTGGTTACACTAACAGTTTGATCTAATCTTTAATAATCTAATGCAAGCTAATTGAATCTTCTGCGCCTCAGTGTTCGGAGGCACAATGTCCAGGATGTACCGCTTCCCCACGACTGACGGGAAACATCTACGCGTGCTGGAGCAGATGGCTGAGAGTGTCCTGTCGGTCAACATCCCCAGACAGTTTGTCAAGCTGCTGCTGGAGGAGGATGCGGCCAGGTACACACACATGTACATCTCTGACCTTCACAGGAGCTTAGGTTCTTGTTGCAGAACAATTAGATTACTTTTCTTGGAAGATCTCCTCAGTAAAGATGAATTCCCACTTTTCCTTTCTCCATCTCCAGGGTCTGCGAGCTGGAGGAGCTGGGAGAGTTGTCCCCCTGCTGGGAAAACCTGCGGCGACAGATCGTCTCTCAGTACCAGACCATAATACTAGCATACCAGGAAACCCTGTCTGACCTCAGTGATTACAGAGGTTGGTGACCCACACATTCTTAGTGGCCTCCTGTCAGGTGAGTTTTAAAACAAATCAACACTATCCCTTTGTTTCTGTTTCCCCTCTCCACACCAGGTCCATCATTCAAAGCCAGTAACCTGAAGGCAGAGAGGAAGCTGGAGTTCATGCCAACCAACCTCCACGTTCAGAGGATGAGGGTTCAGGATGAGCTGGGCTTTGGTGAGATACGCTCACTTCTCAGCTCACAGTTCTGTTCATTCACACACAGATGTATCTTTTAAACGTCTGCGTGTTTCTCCTGCAGAGCACACGTATGATGTGATAACAATCGGAGCTCCGGCCGCTCACTGCCAGGGTTTTAGAAACAGTGGCCTGAGGAAACTCATCCACAAGTTTGAGGAGGCAAAGAAACAGTAAGTTCACGGATGCCTGGTTGATGATATCTGCTCTTGAGTTGAATCTCATCCTTTGCTTCATTCATAATTTCCCTCATATTGTTTTTAAACGGTTCAAACCTGTGATTCATTTGATGCAGATGAAGTTATTTTGTTGATTGATTTTTTACATAGAATGAACGAATGCATTGTTTCTTTAACTTTTGCATTAATTCTGCAGTTCAGTTGAATTCTTGATTTTATTATTTTCCGATCAGCGTATATGAGGAGGGATGGTGAGTTGTTGCACCGCTTTGCTTGTTTTCATTCGTTTGTTTGCTGTTTGCCTGTCGCTTCTTTGAACCACCACATAGAAACCATTACTTATATAACTCAAGGTTAAGTTCACCACAGACAAACAGGTGAGCAGCTCGGACATGTCACGTAATGACACATGCATCGGTATTAACAGTGTTGTGTTTGAGAGGAATGTGTTAATCCAAGCACTTGTACTGTCTGTGAGTTATAGCAGGACAATAAGTTTGTTAAAATACTGCTCATTTTGTAAATTCAGACATTGTTTTAACATCAACATTAAATCATTTGAAAGAATTTGTCAAATTCTCCTAAAGCTGTGTCTGAATTTAAAAAGTGAGTGACATCACCCAGTTGTTTCATGTTGAAGTAAGTTTCACATTGTCTTGTGTTTATCTGTAGAAAGTAAAGATCAACGTTCAGAGAAGGCATGTGCATGCAGAGATATGTGATTATGTGATAATTTGTCCCCTCATTGGACATAAATCATTTTTAAAATTGGAGCTTCCGAGACATGACATCCATCTTGTCTATGTTATGAGAAGGTGAGAGTGTCGTACAGGAAATCTGCTAAGACCTGGTGTCTCTGCTTCCTGCAGCAGCGCCCTCTCCAGCTCGCAGTCCATCGTCTTCATACCCCAGGACATCGTCCGGGCCAAAGAGATCATCGCCCACATCAACACGCTGAAGACTCAGGTCAGCTACTACGCCGAGAGGCTTTCCCGCGCTGCCAAGGACCGATCGGCCAGCGGACTGGAGAGGACGCTCGCCATCCTGGCTGATAAGGTGAGAGCAGGAGAAAGAGGATTATATTTAATAATAGATATTTAACTACATTAAATTATGTTATAATGTTTTCAACTGACAATTCTGATATCCACGCCCCTCAGACTCGTCAGCTGGTCACCGTGTGCGACTGTAAGCTGCTGGCTTCAGCTATTCAGGCCCTGAATGCCGCGCGGCCGGAGTACATCGCCTCCAAAGCGTCTCCTTCCGCCGACTCGGAGCAAGTAGTCCTCCGTAACGACCAGGACACGCTTCTTGCCAAGTGGAGTGGCCGCAACAGCCGATCCTCGCTACACGTGGACTGGCATGAAGAGGAATGGGTGCGTTCATAAAACAGGAAACACCAACAACGACGGGACTTTCCAGGTTTTGAATCTAAAATGTGAAAACAGAAGTTAAAGCACAAGATTCAGTGTGTTGCCTCTCGCTCTTTCTCCTCCAGGAGAAGGTTTGGGTAAATGTGGATAAATCTCTGGAGTGCATCATCCAGCGAGTCGACAAACTGCTCCAGAAAGAGAGGAGGCCCAGCGATGCCAGTCAGGACAGTACCCAGAGTGACCAGCAGGGCGGCGGCAGTAAGAAAGGTAAGTAACACACAAACACACACAAAGGGCAATTTTATGTGTTTGCTTAATTCAGTGTGTACTCTTGAATACAGCAACCGGAGAAGTTTATTCAAAGGCCAGTATCAAAGGATAACACTGCTCTCTGTGGTTACAACAAGGTAACGGAGGAAAAAGACGAGCATTCTGGATCAACCCAGGAAATATGTCAGAGGAATCTCCATCATCATCATCCTCATCCCCACTTCCACCTTCATCATCACCTCCTCCACCACCTTCCTCATCCTCTCTGCCTGCCCTCTCCTCCACTCATCCTGAACACGAGTCCTGTACGTTCACTTCATTCTTTTCTTTACCTCTTCTCTTCTTCACCCGAGTGCAGCTCTGGTAGTTCTGTCCTTTCTGATTTTTTGTGTCCGAACCTGACCCACGTGACCTGAAACCGAATATCATTTCACACTTTCTGTCTGAACGCTCCCTCTAACACTCAGCAGGAAATCGTACACCTACATCTTTGTTTTTCAGACTTGTGGTCGTCTACAAGAGTGGCCTTGTTAAACCAGTTTTAGAGGTTTGCTTCAGTGCAATCGAATCACAAGACAGAAAAACTGTTCACCTTTGTCTTCTTCCATAAAGCCAAACGAGTCTCATGTTTGAATAGTGGATGTTTTTCACCCTGGTCTGCAGTGTTGTATGTGTTTGTCTCTCTGTTGCCTCGTGTGGCTCACAGCGCCCGCTAATTATGCATGTTGCACCTCCATCCCTTCTTCTAGATGGAAGCCCCGGTGCTGAGGAGGCGTACCCAGGTAAGAGCTGCCTCCTTCGACCTTTGCTTCTCTACATCCACATCTCTACAGGACTGGGGTTCAACAGGAACATACGAGATGTGGGCAGAGATTAATACGTCAGACAGGATATCAACATCCGTCCTGAGTGATCTGAAACCACCCAAGATGCATTGAGGCATCTGAGATCCGATCAGTCAGATCACATCTGTTTAGAGGAACTTAGAGCAGTTCACTTGTGATTGGATCTCTCAGGGCGGATGTTAATATCAGGCCTACAGCTGTTTACCAAGGAATAAAGTTTTTATTTGGTGTAGTACATTCAAATTTCAAAACAGGTATTTTCATAAACTTTACAGCGTCTTACAGGTAAAATAAAGTTTGTGGTTGTTTCTGGAGGTTTAACTTGTAAGGGAACGTATCGCTTCTGCTTTCCTTGTTGCTTCTGTTCCATCTGTTTCCTGTCTGTCCTAAAAAGTCTAAAAATATAAAATTTAACCTAAAGATTCACTTTATATAACTGACCTAATGTTGATATATGTTCAGTTGTGTTTTCTCTAAACTCTTTTATTGTGTGTGTGTGTGTGTGTGTGTGTGTGTGTGTGTGTGTGTGTGTGTGTGTGTGTGTGTGTGTGTGTGTGTGTGTGTGTGTGTGTGTGTGTGTGTGTGTGTGTGTGTGTGTGTCAGGTGAGTGGAGCGAGGCCTTGTACCCTCTCCTCACCACGCTCACCGAGTGCGTCGCCATGATGAGCGACAAGGCCAAGAAGTCCATGGTCTTCCTGCTGATGCAGGACAGCGCCCCAACGATAGCCATGGACCTGTCGCTGCAGTACCGTCGCGACGTGGTCTTCTGCCAGACGGTCAGCACACACACACACACACACACACACACACACACACACACACACACAGCAGCGTGACATTGACTCTCTCCCACACATGTTTACATCAGCATTTACATAAACATGTATTTTCGTCTTTTAGTTAAAGCGCTTGAGTGAGTCACAGCAAGGGGGTGACAATCACAAGTTCAGGAATGTGTGAATATTGTAAACATGAGGACGACAGAGGTGCAGCTGTTGGTGCCGGTGTCACATTTATGACAAATAAACACTGATTATTATATAAGTGGGGGGGGGGGCAGAAGGAAAGCAGAAGAAAGTGAGACAGTAAAGAAAGGAGCGGGCGACAAACCAGAAAGACGTTTAGAGGATTTGTGTCAAAGTAGTTTTCATCTTACAACTTGAAATCACAATGTCTCTATTGCGTTAATGTGTTTGTGTTGCAGCTCACCGCTCTCATCTGCGGCTTCATCATCAAACTGAGGAACTGTCTCCGTGACAACGGATTCCTCCGACAGCTCTACACCATCGGCCTCCTGGCTCAGTACGAGTCCCTGCTCAGCACCTACGGTACAAACACACACAGATAAGGTGGAGACACATGATCTGTATTTACAGATCAGGCCTGCAGCAAATCACACAGATTATATTTTGTACAACAGGTTTTACAGGTTTTACATTTACCTGCAGAGAAACCTATTATTAAGTTATTAAAAGTAATGAATTGTTTGTTATAAACGTGTTTCAGGGGAGGAGTTGTCCATGTTGGAGGACATGAGCGTCGGCATCATGGATCTGAGGAACGTCACCTTCAAGGTAAAAACGTGTGTGTTAGAATATATTATGTTTATGTATATGAATCATATGGTCAAGCTTTTTCACATTTTTAGTCTCACAGTTACAACATATTCTCCATCTAAGAAAATAATGGCTGCAGCCTTTTGTATAAACTGAAGCTGCTTCATGTGCAGCAGCAGCATTTACTCATGAATCATTCAAACATTTCCTTCACTATAAGGTGACCCAGGCCACCGGCAGCTCAGCGCCCGACATGCTGCCGATCATCACCGGGAACCGAGACGGTTTCAATGTCCGCATCCCGCTGCCAGGCACCATGTTCGACGCTCTGCCTCGAGAGATCCAGAGCGGCATGTTGCTGAGGGTTCAGCCAGTGCACTTCAACGTCGGCATCAACGAGCAGCAGACGCTGGCAGAGAAGTGAGTGAGAAAAAGTTTCAGCACTGACGTCAAGTCAATCAGTGAACAGAGTAATGACATGAGACAAATCCATTTTATGTCTTGTTCAGATTCGGAGACACGTCCCTGCAGGAGATCATAAACCTAGAGAGTCTGTCCAGGTTGAATTCGTACTACGAACAGTTCAAAGAAGTCCTGCCTGAGGACTGTAAGTACTCAAACCTCAGAATAATGTATTTGAAAATACTTACACTCCACTTAAATTTTTTAACAGGTTCAGTTATTACCGTACATTCCGGACTATAGAGTGCACCTATGTATAGGCCGCACCTGCTAATTTTTAAAAGAAAAAATAAATTGTACATAAATAAGACGCACACCGCAGTTGTTTTTTTCAGAACAGTGCTTTTAACAGTACTAAAGTTGTCTTCTTCAGTATCGGAATTGAACAGCCTGAAGGTATGCAGTCGCAGTCTCAAAGCGTGTGAAAAAAAGTAGCGGCTTATATGCCGGAATTTACGGTAGTTCTCTCCAGATTTAATCTTTTTCCCTCATCTATCCCCTCGACCCCTCAGGCCTCCCGAGGTCTCGTTCTCAGACCTGTCTCCCAGAGCTGCTGAGGTTTCTGGGGCAGAACGTTCATGCCAGGAAAAACAAGAACGTGGACGTCCTGTGGCAGGCGGCCGAGGTGACGTTCCTGACAAACACAAGAATCTTATTTGTGTTTGAACGTACATTTTACATAAATTAACGTTTCTTCCGTGTCCTCCACCTCAGATTTGTCGCCGGCTAAACGGCGTCCGTTTCACCAGCTGCAAAAGCGCCAAAGACCGCACGGCCATGTCGGTGACCCTGGAGCAGTGCCTGATCCTGCAGCACGAACACGGCATGGCGCCGCAGGTCTTCACGCAGGCTCTCGACTGTATGCGCAGGTAAGACGCCTTCACAGCACATTTATAGATGAAAACTACATAAACCTGAGCAAAATATCGAAGCATGGAAATCCAGATCCCATTGAGTTTTTCCCCTTCATCCTACTGGTTTCCATTCAAGCCTCTGTGTTGGTGTTAGCATGTTTTAGCATGTCCAATCTCACACTGTGGCACCTCATTTAAGATCTGTGTTCACCTGGAGAAATAAATCCAGTCTGGTTGGGGCTTTCAGATTCTATATTCACTCTCTGATGCAGTATTTTGCTGTAGCTTCACCATGAATCAGCTGAAAATCTTTAAATCCAGTGAAGAAACTAAGTTGTGCAGGATATTTCACTCATGTGTGTTTTAAAAAGTTGTGTCTTTGCTCCCGTCCCCTGTTAAACAAACTGATGTTCAAGTGAGAGGCTCCTCCTGTGCTTGTGTGTCTTTTCTTTTCTGTACGTATTAAACTTAGAGTATTTTCACCATCGTCATCACTACTTCTTTTGTCTTTTCATTCATTCATTGAACCCCTGCCTGTTAACAACAGGATAAAGAAAGTGTTTAGTTTGTCTTTACGCTACGTCAGCAACAGTAGAACCTAGAAGTCAGGAGAGTACGTTGTTCCACCGAGACCCAACAGTCCAAGTGTCTGTCTGTGTTCAAAGTGGAGCTTCATGTTGGACATGTCTCTCCTGCTGCACTCGTGTGTAAAAGATGTGATCACTCCTGTGCTCAGTTAAGGTTGCACCCCCCACAGACACTCGCATGATTTGACGATGTGTCTTCACCTCTTCCTCCCCCACTTCTCCTGCTCCTCACATCTCTCCCCCCTCCCCCCCTCCCCTCTGCCTCATCAGCCGCCGAGCATGAGTCATTTCCGTTCATCTTTAGACTTTGATTTAGTTCTGGGTTTAAACTGCGATGCATGTTGGAATATGCTTTGAGATGCTGCATCTATTTCCTTTAAACTTCACCTTTATCACCCCCTGAAAACGAAGTAAAGGAACAATATAACTTGAAGTTAAGTTCATAGGTTTTCTGCAGCAGGTATTAAATATTATCTTTTTATGAATTTCTCACCATAGCATGTATTTTCACCTCATCCCTTCATTTTAAAGGGTGTTTGCCCTTTTCCACCATTTCCCCTCAGCTCCCTCCTTCACCCCATGTCTTAGGTAAATAAACATGGAGCCATTGTTGTATTTTCTTATCTTCTTTCCTATTCTGATCGAAGCATCTCTCTTCATTTTCTCTTTTGTTCTCTCTCTTCTCTTCCTCCTCTTCCTCTGTTTCCCGCGACATGATTTTCACGGGATTGTTTTCGTGATTCATTTGCAATATGATTTTTTGTATTGCTTTTAAATATTGTTGTTGTTTTTCTGTCACACCGTGGAAACTGCCGTCTGTCATCGTGGCGGTGGCTTCTTCGTTTTCATTGTGGCCGTGTCGCCCGTTATTTTGCCATTTCACCTCTGTGCATGATGCCATATGTTAATTTTGGCTTTGGTGCGAAACATGCGGCTCCCTCTCCTCCTCCTTTCTCTCCTTCTTCCTTCCCATCTTTATCTTCTCCTCCATCACCTGTTCCCCTCTCATTGCCTTTACACTTCATCTTTTTCCATCTCACTCTCCTTCTTTCAACCCTTTTATTTGCTGCTCCACACCTCTTCCTCCTCCTTTTCTTCTTCTTCCTCACACCGGCGTGGCTCGGCAGCATTGGTACGAGGGAGGGGGTGATCCAGAAGAACCTGAGCGGCTTGCTGCCGGTGCGTGACTTCCGGCTGGACCCCAGCCTCATGTACTCGCTGCCCCTGCTGGCCCTCAGCCCCAACCTCCTGGTGGTGTGGATCTTCCTCAGCGTGGCCTATTTCCTGGCCAAGCTCCGCTGCAGCTGAGTGGCTGCAAGCAGCCGACTGACTAACAGCAAAACATAACGCTGTACTGAGGAGGGGTGGGAAACCTCCACACTGACTCCTGAGGGAGTTTCTGAAACAGTGTCCTGTGAGAGTGTGTGTAGTTCATGCACATTAACATTGTACAGCATGAACACACTGTCCCACCCTGACCAAGGGCTTTACGCAACTAAACCCCCCCCCCCGGCTGTCTTTTATTTGATTTGTTTATGGACACTCTCTGTTTGACTGAACATGGTTCACGAGCCAGGAAATGTGCTGTAAACACGGATTATATCCCAGTGTAGATATGATGGTTTACTTCATGCAGATTTAAACTTTTCATACATCAGCACTACATCCACTAAACTAAACTGGCTAAATGTAAACACTGATGTTTTCTAATCAGCCGGTTTAGTGTGAACATAGTCTGGATGATTTCATGTGGATAATCTTCAGATATAGAACAACACTGTGGCTGAGCGAACAGCTGGACTGCACACTCAACATCAGCATGTTGAAAACCGTCTGGATGATGAGAGCAGACACTTCACGATTCCTCTCTGCACTAACATGTCGATTTCAGGCCTTCAGGAGACTTTAAACCTGAATTTATGTTTGTGGATTTTCACATAGCGCCCTCTAATGGACAGATTCTGCCTTGTTCTTCATAGTCAAGAAGAAATGCTCACTCATAACGAAACAGAAACACAAAGGGATTGTTTCTGAAAGTTAGAAATGACAGAACTGAGATTTGAAAATGTATGAAAATAAGCAGTTTATACATAATACTTGTTTTCAGGAAAGAGTTCTTGTTGCTAGTAGCTTTCATAATGAAACAGATACATGATTTGAGCTTTGCAGAAACAGCTGCTTGTTGCATTCATGCAAAACATTTAGCTTGATTATCGTCATCTTCCATGTGCTTTTGCACCGAGGAAACAGAAGCTTTTATTAAGTAAACTTCAGATTTTATATATTTTCAGCCAGCATATGCTAATTTTCTTTTCTTTAGGTCTTCCTGCTTTTTGGGAAGATAGGAGGTTGTTTGCTTCCACTTCAGCCCGAGCACTTTCCAGCAGATCTGGGTCAGATATTACTTCTCACTGACAGAGTTCTAGTTTGACACAAATCATCCAGACTTGAGACTTTAACCAACTTAAAAGCCAGACTTAAAAATAAATGATTCCTTTTCCTTTCCTGCACATGCATGTTTTTAAATACCTCGCACACGCAAACAAACAAACAAACCAGAAAGTCCAGTGATGACATTGATCCTGCAGCTTTTTAAATTTGAGCTTCATTCCTGGAGAGCGTGATGAAGAGGAGAAGAGTCGTCCATCTTTATTCACAGTCTGTTGGAGCCTGGCTGAGGTGTTTTATGGGTTCAGATTATTTATAAAGACGGTGTTTGATTCACGCACTTTAACTGGTCCCAGTTTCCCTCATGACAATCAGTGAGGAATTCAACCCACATCTGCTCTCATATCAATTCAGTGAAGTTAAATCTTCTTTAAGATGCAGTCTGTAGTTTGGCTCCTGATGGAATGTACGACAATAGGACATTCAGGGGAAATGTGTTCATGTAGTAATGTGTCTTCACCCTTCAGAGCATTTATCTGGACCCGATCACATCCGTCCACGTGTTGACTTTGTTCCTTGTAACCTACAAAGAGAAACGGGTACAGATCGCAGCTATTGCAGTTGAAATTAGCTTTACACAGTTTTAGATGGTGGATGTCGTGGGTCTGTCACTTTGTTGGTGGTTGAGCTTTAAGACGAGCGGATGAGGAATGTCGCCGTGTTCGTGCCAAATGCTTCCGTCAGGTTTTTATCAGGTGAATTCAGCTTTGTTAGACTTGTGTTTGCAAAGAGATTGAGTCAGACTGCACCTCGTGTATTTGTCTGTAACCATCAGTCTCCTTCCTGGATTTTTATAAAGGCTCCGTCCCATTAAGATCGACCCAGTAAGAGAATAGATGAGACCAGAATAAACCTCCTCTGGGAGAGTCTGGTGCTCGGATGAGCCCCTCAAACACACGGATTGAACCAGAAAAAGAAGCAGAAGTAGTTCTGCTTTCAATTAATAAGAATAGATTTATATTTTATTAGTCAGATTGATAACTGATTAACCAATGTCCCAAACTATTCATTCATCTTTTAGGAGTATTATATATGTGTTTATCTCGCTCAGCGCTACCTCTGTCAGACCAAAGCAACAGTATTTGTTCCACTTTGAGTTTAATTGAAATGTTATGAGTACACATCTAATAAATATGCATCATCATGAACAAGCAGGGATGTGAGGAAGCTGCAGTTTGTTTTATGTACAATGTTGAAAAGGTTTTCAAGGCTTAGGCCCCGTGAATTAATCATTTAAATATAAATCACGCGTCTGATTAATTCCTCATAAGTATGTTATCACACTGAAGTGCTTCCTAAAACCAATCAATCAATTTTATTCTTATTAAATCCACATGTATCAGAGAATATACTCGTACCGCTGTACATACACTGTATTTAAATGCTTGTATTGCCTAAATATTTGCTACATCTATATATATAAATTAAATTAACTTATTACAAAGAGTATAAATATATATATATAAATAATCCATATTATGTGAATACTATGGTTGTGCCATGCTCACGCTGTCGTCACTTTATATCACAGCTACTTATGTGTAGTTACTGCAATATGCATATATTTATGTTTTCTTTACCACGACTGTTCACTGCATCAGAAATATCAACTGCAGACAGATATTATGTTAAAGAGAAGTTATTGCTTTAACGTTTGTTGCTTGGGTTCAAATTAAACATTCTCTCTTTACTTGTTTTCTTCACACCTATAAAGTTTAAATGAGCAGTTTTATGTTGAAGCTCTCGCTGTGTCCTGTGCTACATGTTGCACTCAATGTACCACAAACCCTAGAAAAGCTCCCGCCCTGAGCCGCTGTCCTTCCCTAATAAAGGATGTCTGCCTCCACCTGCAGAATAAAAACAGTCTCCACTGACATTCTGTGGTATTTAAAGTTGGTCTGATGTTTTATTATTTATTCTTTGCGTCTCTGAACCTCGTTCACATGTCATCAACATGCGTCTCAGGTGAGTCGAGCGCAAGTGGAGAAGGGAAACACCTCAGTGTTCACATCCTGGGCCAAATTTCCGTGAGGACATGGAATAATAAAACGTACTCTTGTGTATTTTATTTGTAAAATAGTCCTTTTACTCTGTGGTATTAAGTACAGGAGCTTATTACAGTTGCAGCATCAGATTACAGATTAATTTGTCTGTGGCAAACAAGATGTTCATGTCAAACATCTGCTTTTGTTTCTCCTCTCGCTCTGTCTTCTCTTCCTCCTCTGTCTCCTCAGCGAGGGCTGCAGACGAGAGAACACAGTGAAGAACGTGGGATGTCGGAAGTACGCGTTCAACTCGCTGCAGCTCAAAGCCTTCCCCAAACACTACCGACCACCTGACGGCACCTACGGCAAAGTGGAAACCTGATTGGACCGCAGAGACTGGTGTGTTGGGATGTTTCCGTATTATTGGACCAGTGTGTTCTGGGAAGCGGCAACATGAAACTGGGTAGAATTGAGACAATCCAGACACGGATCAATTGGTCCATCACGACGCCTGGTGGCTGTTCCGGAGGCTTTGGATTTGGTTTGTTTGGAGATTTTTCTCACTGAACCCACAGATTTCTCCGAGCTGAGTGTAATAACTGATTGTAGGTACTGTAGCACTGTCTTATGTCATGTTACACAACACAAGAATGTTGCCCCTGGTAGCTCTTTACTTAGAAATGACCACCACTGCCTCCTGATCAAAGACTGATATAATCATTATGAGCTTCACAGACATTATAAAGTATGGAAATCAAGACAAACTAGAATAACTCATTAAAACAGACAATACTCTCATGAAAACACATTCTGACTGTGTGTGGTTGTCAGTCCGAATCCCATCAGTTCCTACTGAAGACGTGACTCTTTAAAAAACGGAATTAAAAACATAGTTCCATCTTTAAATACTGTTTCCCCTTCACAGTCGTTGAAGAATGTGCTATCAGGCCGTCTTAACTTCTGAAGTGCCCTTAAGCAAGACATTAAATCCTTACCAGCGTGACGGGGGGATCTGTGATGACTAGTTTTCATCCCATCTTTCAAGTGAATATATTCAACCAAACAAAACAAATGAATGTCCAACGAGGATTTGTTTGGACGTTTTTATATTTTTCTTCACACAGTTTTGATTTTATAGTTTTCTCTCTAATGATCTGACCTTTACTATTTGTGGTGATCAATAGATAAAAATAAAGCTGGTTTAAGAGCAATGTTAAAATATTCCTAAATATGATTAAGAATTGATTTGTGAGTCTATTTAGTTTCTATGCAAAATGTTGTCATAGGTATGCTGGATTTTAAAGAGGTGCACAGACACAATGTTAAAAAGCAGCTAAAAACTAAATTTGGGGCATTTTATTTGTTTTTATGCACACTCCTGCCACATTCATCTGCAATGATCTGTTTGTTCCACCAGGGGCCGCCGTTGCTCCGCACTGTAAAGCCTCCACAGTTTGTTTGGCTCCATCATAAGTGACCCCTTAAGTGAAAAGCATCTTACTGTAACATGAACCACACTGTCAGACTGTTATTCTACTGCCGCCCACTAACAAATGCATCTGTCACTCAGCACAGTTTCTATTCTGTAGCATTGTGTCACACGTTTGACTTAAATCTGCCTCTGAAGCGTGAGGCCAGAAATAAATCTGAAAACAGTGCTTTTGTTTTCTGTTGTTGAGTTAATATTAATATAGAGACTATTATTACTCATTATTAAAATAGAGATTAAACTGAGTCACTAATGAATGGGCGGCTGAGTATTTTCCTTGTGGGGTTTTGTAATTTATCACAAAATGTATTTATCAGCATTAAATCATCATTTAATCTCAATGTGTTGTCAAGACATGAGTTTTATAATGAACCAAATGACATAGATTTCTATTCCCCGAATGAGATCAGTGAGTGAATCTCTGGGAAATCGTTGCAAAACTACATATATAACGATGTTTGAAGTAAGTGAAAACAAAACCTGGATCTGTGCCCTGATCTGGATCTGCACCAAAATCTGATGAGTTCCTCCTGGACTCCAACCACAGCCGACCACCACGATTCATGGAAACCACTTCACTTGTTTCTGTGTAATCTGGCTCTTTCATAACCACTTCTGTGGAGTTAAGAAAAATACAATTTAGTTATGAAAACTACTATTTCTCTTTTGAGTTAATGTCTCTGCATCACCACATGTGTTACTTTAAATATTCCTACATTTATGTATGTCTATATGTGCTGTTGACTTACAGATCTGAGCGGACACAGTTTCACTTTGTGCAGGAGATGAATGTTTTCACTTGTTTGTTGTTTAGCAGGATTAAGCTAAAACCTCTGGACAGATCACCATGGAAACAGAAGGCATCAGGAAACTTTACATTTTTATGAGGATCCAGAAAATCAGTTTCACGTTCTCTGCAGCGTTTCCTACAGAATCCAGTCTGTGGCTGTAGCTGGGACGGACGTGCACGGACGTCGCTATCAAGCACAAACCGATTCGGAGTGACAGGTACACAGACTCAAGAAGAGAACTACACTGATAACACTCACAGGAAGCAGAAACTCTGGAGTCTGACTGACTACGTGGACGGTAAAAATGTTGTTCACGGATAGAGCACAACACAGAGTTATAGATTTCTTATGTAAATAATCTTTTGGATCATTATGAAACTGGCAGGACAAATTAGAATAAAGCAGCTGCCACAATCGAGACAGTTAATGTTAAGATGGGACAGTGGTGCAGGTTTGAGCCCTTCTAGTTTTAACGTTTCTCTGTAAAACACATCAAGAAATATTGATAATTTGATCAAATGAGTGTAATTAAAGGAGAAAGCAGAGGATACATGAGTATTTTATAGTCACAGTAGAAACCGCATGGAGACAGATAAAGGAAAAGAGCTGCAACAGTTTTCCAGGCCCTCCCATCCTCTCTTTCCCATCCAACCAGTGCTTCCATTACCTTCTCTCTTACTGGCGTTCCAGTGAAACGTGATAAAAACGAATTAGTTACGAGAAGTGCAAACCATGAAAGTGGTATCATCAAACTTTTGGGAAATAAGTTACTGGGATAACCAAGTGATAGAAACAGGTCGACTGGGTTGAGCTTCCTGAAGACGTTTCTTATCAAAGAGGCTTCTTCAGCTAATGCTGTGAGTCCTGGAACCTCCCTGCTGTTGCTTCCACTGGGAGTCACTGGGAGTCATTAACCCAGTGAGTCATGTGTCCTGAGGTGTGAATTGTAGTAAACTTCCTGGGGATGGAAGTCAGGACTTTCTGTGGCTGATACTTAGTTTAAAGTAGAGATGCTTCCTGACCTGAACACTGGGGAAACTGGCACAGACCAGGAGAGCCAGCTCCTCAGGTCAGGACTCAGCAGTGTCCACATGTTGACCAGGGAAGACAGGTGGTTTTAAAGAAGAGTCCTTCAGGACACATGACTCACAGGGGGCGGGTGGGTCAACGACTCCTAATGACCCTACATGGGAAGTACCCGGGAGAACCCAAGTGTAAAATGTGCCAGACAAAGTGCAAAGCTTATTGAGATACATGACTGAATCAACACGTCTCCTTGTTGAGTTGTGGGACAGACGTGGGGACGAATGAGAACTTAAGAAGGTTGGTTTTACACTTACAGGCTCTGTAATGACTGAATTAGAAGAAACTCTGTACAAATTTTCTATTTTCAAGTGTAATCCCTTAAAAATGCAGTAAAAAAAAAAGTTGTAATCCTCATAAAACCGTGTGAGTTTATCAAGTGGGGTTTTCCCAACAAAATCATTTTTACATCCTCAGAGAACTTTTAAAATCCACTCTGTTCCTGGGTTGTCTTTTAACGTCACATGAGAAGCTGAACAAATTGTGTCAAACACACCAACACATCTCAAACCGCACAGCCCTCACAATTGTTACAGTCTTGTGAATGAGTGAATGAGTGAGTGTATATGTAGTGAGCTCGGCAGCAGGGACACACAGTCGTCAGACACGGTGGTTCACAGACGCGTCGCCAGCATGAACACGCTCTTCATCGGCCAAGTCATCGGCATCATCCCCATCTCTGCCCTCCTGCTCTTCCTCCTGGCCAAGCTGGTTTCTCGCCACCGCCCCAGCCCCATGCAGGACGGTCGAGGCTACGCTGTGCTGATAACGGGGTGCGACAGCGGCTTCGGACACCAGCTGGCGCGATGCCTCAACCACAAAGGGTTTGTGGTGTTCGCCGGGTGCTTGTATCCGGAGGGAATCGGGGCCCAGAGTCTGGCCCGGCAGACATCCAGCAATCTGAAAATCCTCAAGCTGGACGTCACCAAGGATGAAGACGTGCAGCAGGCGAAGAAGATGGTCCAGGAGAACCTGCCGGAGAAGGGTGAGAGTTTCTGTCTCACAACAACATGATACTGAGATACTGAGCTCTTATTTTCAGATGTTTGATGAGTAGTGTTTATTGTTTTACTGCACTATCGTAACATTATAAACTACAGTGTCTAGATTTTGACTTTTATTCTCACAACTTTAGATTTTTAAAGATAAATATTAAGTTATCAGTCAATAATTTTTATCATTACTCCGAAATATTGTATCTTCGTGACGTGAAGATTTTATTTGGACTGATTGTGACATGAGAAAGTACCTTGAGGCCACAGACTCACTTCATCGCATTCCTCATGACCTCTGACCTCTACGTTCCCAGGTCTGTGGGCCGTCGTGAACAATGCTGGGATCACCGACTGGTCTGAGATCGAGTGGAGCACGTTTCAAGATTTCCACAACATGGTCGACATCAACCTATTTGGCTGCATCAGGACCTCCATCGCATTCCTGCCTCTGGTCCGTGCTGCTAAAGGTACAATGTTGTACTTCAGTGTAACGTCACATTTGAATCATAGAGGTGATGTTGAAGATGTTTCCTGTCTCCACAGGTCGGATGGTTTATGTGTCGAGCATCTTCTCCTTCTTCAACTGCCCCAACATGGGAGCGTACAGCGTGTCCAAGAGGGGCCTGGAGGCCTTCGCTGACTGCTTGAGAGTGGAAATGGCCAGTTTTGGTGTGAAGGTACGGTAATCCTGTGAAACCACAAATACACACACACACACACACCCACGTGGAGCACGAGATGTAACTCATGCAAGGAAACGGACTCAGAGTTTGCAGGCTTGTTTTTGTTTTGATGTCACATGTTCACATGCTTTCTTCTGAAGAGGTGGACGACAGAATTGATCTGAGACAATAAATACTTTTATTATTTGTCCACTTTCAGGTCAGCATCATCCAGCCGGGTAATTTCGGCCAAGCCACCAACATCATACGGATGAAGTCGGGTCTGGATATCTGGGAGAAACTGGACGACGAGCGCAAGCAGACCTTCAACCAGCAGTACATCGAGATGGCCAGCGAGTACTTCATCTCCACGTGCAAGGCGGGATTCAAGGACACAGCGGTGGTCATCGACGCCATGATGCACGCGGTCATGTCGGGGCAGCCCAAGTACAGATACCTGCTGGTCTCAGTGCTGGACCGGTTTTTCTTCCAGCTGCACCCGTTCCTGCCCACAGTCTTTACAGATTCTGTGCTTTCTCTCAGCTCGATGTACGTGAAGAGAAAAGAGTTGCTTTACGCCAAGTAGGACAAACACTGGTTGCTCGTGGGAGATACTTTGTTTTGGTTGTGAATCGTTCTGTTGTGTGTATTTCTTATTATTTGAGCATTACGGATGTTGTTATATATATATATATATTTTTTAATATTTTTATTAGGAGGTAAGGCACAGTAGAACAGGAATCAATGACAAATTTACATTGAGTATCACATAATCTCTGTACGACAATTAACAATATATAGAGATATTGACACCATAAAAATACTGTGCATCACGATGAGTTAAGAGTTAGATATACAATTTACCTCCTAGGATGTTTTTTGGTTTATGGACCACATGAACGTGGTCATGCGAACAATACATTACACAATTCAATGAAAATAATAATAATAATGATAAATAAATAACTGAAAATTCTATAAGTTATAATTAAGTATTAAAGCTACACAATATAAATAAAATAAGAAATAAATAAATCAATAAATAAATAAATAAAAATAAAAAGGAATAAGTGAATGAATAAATAAAAAGGAAGAAGAAAGAGAGAAAAGAGAGAGAGGGGGGGGTCCGTCAATCGGGGCAGGGACTGGAGAGAGTGGAAGAATGTAAGAAAGGGAAGCCACTTATTATAAAATTTGTTAGAGCTACCTTTCACTGAATATCTGATCTTTTCCAGCTTCAGAAAAGACATGGTGTCTTTGAGGCACTGAGTACTAGAGGGAGCTTTAGTCGTGGAGAAGAAGGTGGCGTCTTGCCAGTAAGGAAGTAAAAGCTAAAATTTGTATTATTTGTATCCTATGATTTCTATTGTTCCCTACATTTCCTATACAAGAAAAACATAAATTTATATGATTGTATCTTATCCAAGCAAATACACAATCATGTTTGTATATGTGTGTCTGTGTGTGTTTGTTGGCAAGAATATACAGAGAGCATCTTTACCACTGAGTTGAAATGAGCTGTTTGTTCATCTGTGTCAAACTCTTAATGTAAATCAATAAAAATCTCTCCAATAACACGATTGTTGTGAGTCACGTGCATTTGTTTGGTAAATAACGACAACAGCAGCTAGAATGTCCCGATTTAAAGTTCACACGCTCGTAGATATCAGTCGTTTGAATGTCTGATTATTTTCATCCAGATCCATGAATGTTTCTCTAGGAAATTGGTGAGAACGTTAAACACGTTGTTTAAGAAAGTGAAAGGGGAAATCCTGAAGTTTTTGTGTTAACCTGCTCACAAACAAACTCACAGGGGTGAAAACATAACCTGTTGTTTTGTGCTGAGCAGGTCGTGGATGTCTCTGAACCCAGACATGCGGCCTTGAGAGTGAAGCACAACAACAACCTGAATAATGAGCTTAAAGATGGGAGCTGCACAATCAGGTGATAAGTGTCACTAATTCAAATCACACTGTTGAGCAACATCAACACTTGTTGTTTATCGTGTGCCCCTCGCTGTCGACCACAAAGATGGCCCTGCTCAAGTGGAAGCTCTGATTGGCTCATGTTCTCCGGATGGTCAGGCAAAGATTAGATTTTGGTTGCAGGGATTATGTGAAAAGACAATGACTTTCATTTTCTCATGAATGAGAAGCAGAATTTCCGAGAAATAAAAACAAGCGTTAAACGGCTCCTATGTGTGACAGACTCATCATCAGCTCCCCACAATCAAACCATTGTTCCATCTTTATACTACACTTATAAGCTACTTTGCAGCTTGTGGTTGTTTCCCTCGGCCAAGAGTCACCGTGACCTTTGACCTCTGATATCTAATCACTTCATCTTTTAGATTTTCTGTCTGTCATTGACTAATTAATGGACCAACAGGGTAAGAGGTTTAGTTTTATTATATGATTTCTAGGAGTCTGTAGTTTATATGATTTCCAGGAGTCTGTAGTTTATATGATTTCCAGGAGTCTGTAGTTTATATGATTTCCAGGAGTCTGTAGTTTATATGATTTCCAGGAGTCTGTAGTTTATAAATATGATTTCCAGGCATCTGGGCTGAAATGACTCCACAGAACAAAGCTCTCACAGATGTGGATAAAACGTCCCTTTTCACAACAGTAAATATAAAAGACTGTATTACATCATTGGATTTTCCCATTTTTTAGCAGATGCCACCTGATGGTTTAATGTTCAGTTCATTGTAGGTTGAGTTTTGTGCCCAGGAGCGAAATCTGAAGTTTCTCTATCCTGATATTATTTTGCTGACTTGAATGAGTCATGGTTTTTAAAGTTTGAACAGTGTGAACAAGGCCTTTGTGGTATTAATACAACTGTTCAGTGTATAACCTAGAAAGTAACACTTGTGTTGTTTGTCAAGAAATGAGCCGACAACTTTGTGTGCTCATGACTGGATCCTTGACACAGTGGTGTCAGTTGAAGTTTTGATCTTGTGAAGCAGATTTGTCTGACACCCTGTTCACATATACACACTGATCTCTGTTTATTTCAGTGATCAGTGTGTATTTCCGTGCATGACAATTCTGACAATCCTTGTTTTTACTTGGTTTCCTGCACTTGAACAAACAGGAGCTTTATATCTTATTGATACGATTTCATCACACAGGAAACCCGACTCTGACCCACTGCTGGTCACAGATTGAGAGTCTGTGATGTTCATGAGGGTGATGTCTGTAGATCTGAGGAACATCACTGACTCAGCCTGGGGTGAGTGTCCTGAAGTGAACAACACCTCGTGAGACCGAAATCATTCATTATTAGCTTCGGGTCAAGTTGTTTGTTAGCTCAGAGGGTAACATTAGCTGTTAGCTTATAGCTTAGTTTGGCAAAATTTGCTGTTATCTCAGAGAGCAATATTAAATGTTAGCTTAAGGTCAATTTCATTCTAACTGCTGGTCTAATAGTTTTCTGCCTGTTTCACAGATTCTTCTCTGTGACGTGTGTTCAGAGTTTCCCACCAGGATCAGTTCAGGAAGCAGAAAGCAGGGTACAGTTACATCATCACTGCAGAGAGTTAATTAGCTGCCAAACAATGAGACATGTTCTCATCCTGATGCTCAGAAGTCTTATTCCTTAGAAAACAAGTTGAAGATAAATACAACGACAGTCGGACACACTTTTGTTTTGAAATCCTTCAGACAAAGACTTGATATTTTACAGTTTAATCATAAACTTTGTTGTAAAATGGTGTGCCTTTCGGCATTCAATAAATTCGGTTATCAAAATAAAATATAGAATATTAATATGTTATTAATATTAAATAATAACTTTGATTGATTAAAGTTACCTCGGGGCACCACCCTTCAAAGGAAGGGAAAAGATAGCCAATTTATTGATTAAGTCTCATAAAAGTACTAACTACAAATTTGGAACTCTGATTAACAATTAAATTAATAACTATAACCAAAATTACCATCTAGATAGTTAGCTACGTTGAAGGATATAGAGTTCTTAACAGTGTAGAGGTTGGCAAAATTCACTTATGCAACATTAATGAAAGAAAAACATTTATTATGAATATAATAAAGTATAGAAAAATACACAAATTACTAATGGTGTACTTATTAAACAAAGATAGGTATGTGAGTCTACATGTGTGTGTGTGTCTGTGTGAGTCAGCGTGCTTTCAAAATGGCAGATAAGCTGGAAGCTGCACCTTTGTGCTCCTCTCGAAGAGTTGGATGGAAAGAGAAGATGTGAGCTGGAGAACCCAGGCTTCTCCCCTCGGTGATGCAGGAAAAGAGGCTGGACAGCTTTCTGCCCTGTGGAGGGATTGTAGAAAGAGATAGAAGAGGGGGAGACCTGGCCTTATATTGGCCCGGTGACCTCACAGATCATGGGGTCCAGAGTGACCAATGGGAGTTGAAAACCTGTGTCCCTGGGGGGTTTTCACACCTCTGTGCGAAGTTCTGGAGGGTCTTGGGAGACTGAGTTCTTTGCTCTGGTTTTCTCCGGAACAAAGGAAATGCGGCTTCAGGCTTTTGACTACCCATGTAGGCCAAAATGTGGTTTCACAAAAACCATGTCCCAACAACTTTATTATAAATAAACTAAAACAAATACAACAAGATATATAGAACTTGAAATAACCCTTGTGTTGTCTCTGCTTCCCCCGGCTGTTGGCCCCCCTCACATAGCCCACCCCATATTAGGACGCACACGTAGGGCAATAGACAAGTGAGCAGCCCTTGCAGATGTATTTGTTACACCCGCGGCACACGGTGTGAGTTTTACAATCCTTCTTCCTGGGGCATATCTGACACCTCTTCCTCTTACTCGCCCCGAGCGGGGCTGCTGCTTGGGCTATGGAGGAGGCCGGACTCTCGGGTCGAGTGTCGTAGTCGTCATGGTCAAGAGCTCTCTCTGAGGCAGCGGCGGCTTTTACAGTCTGCGCTCCCTTCGTGCGATGAACGGAGTCACGAGAGCCTTTCCCAGCTGCTCTAGGAACACCCTTGGCTTGTTCCGCTTGCCCGGCATCCAGTCTGGGTTGATCTCTCTCCATATCACGAAGGCGTTGTAGGAAGAGACGTCGATCATGTTGTGAAAGATGACCAGGGGCCAGCGAGTCATCCTCCTGCAGCTGTACGTTCCGATCACCTTGCCTAGGTTGTCCGAGCCACCTTTGTTGCGGTTGTAGTCCAGGACGATGATCGGTTTCCCGTCCTCGCGGCTGCTGACGTCTGCCTTGGTGTGCCGTGTGCTCAGGAGCACCACGTTCCTGTTTTTCTTTGGGATGTAGGACACCAGAGTGGCGGTGGGCGTGAATGCAAACTTGGATGAGAACACCTCTCTTCCCTTGACTGTGAGCAGCCCGGTCGGGAGCTCGGGCTTGTTCTTCCGAACTGTGCCGACCACAGTGAGCTTCCTCTCCAGGAGCTGCCGCGCAAGTTCGTAGGAGGTGAAGTAATTGTCGCACGTGATATTACGACCGTGCAGTCCCTCCGTTACATCGAGCACTACCCGCAACCCCTGGTTCCGTTCTGGGCGTCCGCCGCTCGGCTTTCCGGTGTACACTTGCATCTTCCAAGCGTAGCTGGATTTCGCATCGCAGGCCACCCATGACTTGATCCCGTATTTCGCCGGCTTGCTGGGCATGTACTGACGGAACGGACACCGGCCTAGGGAGAAAAACAGGAGGAGAAGAGATGATAGGAGATGAGATGAGGACAAGGACTAGCAGCCGCTATCTGCATAACATAACATAACATAACATAACATAACATAACATAACATAACATAAAACGGAAAAAAAGACTAACCCCTGAACGGAACCAGTTGCTCGTCCACGGCCATCCACATGTCCCAGACCTCTCGCATGGCCGCCAATTTGTCCGTGGCTCATCTCGTGCGTCTCGCGGTCATCAAAGCGCAGCAGTCTGGAGTACGTGTGGAAGAGTTTTAGGGGCATCTTGGCACGAAATATCGCCCGGCCACTCTCGGCGTCCCACAGGCTGGCGGCGGCCTCGCCCCGGGACCTGTACACACCCGCCAAGATCAGCAGCCCTATGTAGGCGTTCAGGTCGGTCTCATCCATCCCTTTCCATTCGTCGCCATATTTTCGACGACCCTCCCGATTCGTCATCTCCAGGATGATGTTCTCTACCGTCGGCGTGATGAACAGGTGCGGCTCGTTGCGTGGAGCGTGGGGCCCGGGGGGACCCCGCTTTGAGCTGCAGCAGAAGAGGAGGAATAGGAGGAGGAGCAGCAGCCCCCTTCTCGTCTGCTTCTCCATCTCCTTGTCCGTCTGCTTCTCGTTCTGGCTCTTCTGCGTCGTCTTCGGGTTCAGAGGATGGTTGCTGGGAGAATAGCTGTTGGAGAACCTGTTCTCTGGTGAAACGCTCCTGACGTGACATCGTGCCATGGTCCGGGAGGGGGGCACATGGAGAATGATGCACCGGCTTCTTTGAGGGTCTAATGTACCCCCCCCCCCCCCCCCCCCAGATTACAACTGGAATCAGGTGTGGGTCTAAATGACCCCACAGAGCACCACAGCGCCCTCTCTGGGGGTCTAAATGACCCCCCAGGAGACACACCCACAATCATGGGTCAATCTGACCCAGGAACAACACGAGGGTTAAGACAAATAATAAATAAAATATTTTTTTTCTCAACCTAAACATAAATGCACATCATATGACATAAAGTGGTCATATCTGCGTGTATTGGCCGATAGCGACACATCCGTGAAAGTCTCGCATTAGCCAATGTTTTATTAAGCAACTGATAAATCCAGCGGGCTGTGAAAACAGTTGACAACCATCTTGTGACCTGTTATGACCTTATCTTTATTACGATCTAGCCTTCACTGGGAAAGAGAATTATCAGAAAACAAAACAAAAAGCGTGACAATTCCAAGAAATTTCTTTGAATTTCGTCACTAGGAGCAAACCTCTCTGAATATGCTCCCATGTTTTTATTAGAGACAAATTAAGGTCTTGATCCGAAAGATGTTTAAAGTGACCCTCATGCAAATATATTATAAATAAATATACATACATATATATATATATATGTAACCCAGATCTCCTGGGCCTGAGTTCGTAAACACAAAAAAATGAATATGATCTCAGAAGAATATTTGAAACGAATCTTATCTTTTGTTTAAATTCCTCTAATTAATATTAAAGACCACCACAACTGTATTTTTAAAAGTCAAAACCTTCACAGGTGTTTATTTAGCATATGAAATAAATGAAATTGTTGTGAGCTCCTCTCTCAGGAAGTAAAATATTTACAAAATAAAATAAATTGCACAACCGTTATATGAAATGTAACATTCTCAAATGCACAAAATAAAATACAGGGTCTCTTTTAATTGTTTAAACCATTCCTATGGATTCTCAATTTACTCTTTAATTAACTGATAAGGTTAAATACAATCTTTACCTTTCACAGGTCTCTGAATCAAAACAAAACAATTCCTATCAACTTTAAATTAAATCACAAACATCACATGTGGGCCCACTCCAGATATGATAAACTCGAGACGCAGTTGCAGGCCTGTAGTGATGCTCGGGTGCGGTGAGGCCTGAAAACTGAGTGGCCACTTCACTCAATCAAGAGCATAAAATAAAAACACGTGCATTGTTTTTCAGTTCGATACTCACAGGTCCAAACGAGGAGCAAATAGGGCAAGGACAGTCACAGATAGGGGTGATGGCAGTCACAATCCAAACACAGGCAGCACACACAGCAACGAAAATCCAGGGAAGAATAAAACAGCAGGGTCCATCCACCAGCAACCATCTCAGTCTCTCTCTCTCTCTCTTCACAGATGTCCGTCTCCTTTGGCAGGTTACATAGAAGAGTAATATCAGGACCACGAGTAGTCGACCTCGACGACACCTCTTAAATGTTTCCCCCCGCACTACACTTTTCTTCAGGACTCCGGACACTATCTCTCTCTCTCTCTCACCTGCTCAAAGCTTAATGAACCACAACCTACACTTCATGTCCCGCCATACCAAGACGGATGACTTGGATTGGCTGTGACTTTGCTACTACCCAAAGACGAACGCAGAAACTGAATGACTGACACACAACTGAGAAAAGTTAGATGTCACATTAAAAGCACTCAAATCAATAAGTCTGTCGTCTTCTCAATCTCAGAGCCTTTTAACCACACATCCATTTATTGATCTACTTTTTAACTGTAAATAGCTAAACTTATTAACTGTACATATTATATTTATTACATTTTATCCCGTATTTATCCTTATTTTAACTACTATTTTTAATAATATGAACTTATCTAATTATCATGAACTTTCTCTTTTAATACAACATTTGTTATGCTATTTTGAGATTAATTTTATGCACTGTATCCTAATGATTTTATACAGGGCTACATATATATATATATATTACAACGTATATTTCCTGTTGTGCAGTAGGATCATGGTTGAGTGCAGCAATGACCCACTTCACTCGCCCTCTTCTTTTCAAATGAGATAAACAATCTAATTGCGGTAGATAACGCTGAGAGAGCCCCACTGCACCACTTGAGTCATCTGAGCAACCGACCAAAAATCACTTCATTATGCATCATTCATAAAACAACATAAATCAGTGACTGTCTGTGCTGCGCGCTGCAGAGGTGTAGAACCAGTTGTGTTAGTAGCCTCGGACTGGTTTCCCTTCTACTGCATGTCATCAACATGTTTACGTGAACTCTCACAAAGTTGTACAGTAACACAACTTCAATTAAATCCAATTAAATGACACAGAAACAAATAATTATAATGCTGGAGGACTTTTAAGTCAGTGAGAGTGATGCCATCATTGGAGTTATGTGGGATGTTGCTGCCCCCAGCTGGTCAGATTATGAACTGTTTAAAGTTTTTCAACATTCTCACTTATTTGCTCTTTTCTAAAGTGTTTGAACACTGTTCTGGTCTGCTGTGCGCCCCCTGCAGGTTGAATGTTGACCTGTAAGAGCATCAGAGAACCGCCTCCCTTCCTGGATTGGATGCTACTCGGGATTTCAGTGGTCGGATTAAATCATGTGGAGGTAAATTTCATGAGACATCATGTGACCATTTTCATCAATGTTCAAATCATGTTTCTATGATATTTACTGATCAGTAGGAAATCAGGTCAAAATGTTTGTTTCCTCTTTCAGAAACGTAAGAGATCTGGGTTTTTGTGACTGAAATCTCAAATATTTAGATCACACACAGTCCACATTTCCCGAACAAGGTATTTATTAGTTTAATATTTTCTTTCTTTTGACATAGGTGTAAATCTAAATCATCCCAGAGAGCCACGGAGGCAGGAAGAGTCCGACTGTCCCCAGCAGACACACGATGATGAACATCCACAGGAAGATCCGGTCTACGACCATGGCCACGTACTTCCAGTCCTCCTTCACCTGTAGAGACAAAACAGATGAGAAGAGGACGAGACTCTAGATGAAAGTCTCTTATTAACCAAAAGCAGCGACACTTGCCGAGAAGTCTGCATCCTCTGCTCTCAGATGCTCTGCGATGTAAGTGACCCCCTCCAGGGCTGATACCACCGCAGGAGACAGAACAACGCTGGATGGGCTCTGGATCAAACCATGCTCCACAGGAGGGGTGTCCCAGTCCAAACTAAGTGTGGAGTGTCTCTGTTGGAGGAGGGTGTAACCAGGAGATGGAGGGGAAGGTGGAGAGAGAGAGGAAATCCTTGGACGACTGCTTATCTTCAGCCCCGACCTCGGCAGGTTTGAGTAACCATGAATATCACAGTAGTGAATTTCATCTCCACTGTCCAAGGAGTCCAGCTGGTGGCTGCCGTGGCAACCATTGTCATCCTGGTAACCATGGAGATCGATGTCTGACTCCTCAGTGATCCAGGTAGATGTGATGTTGGAGGGGCCAGGAGTCCAGACAGGGAGGAGCCTATCGGTTAGGCGTCTTCGCCTGAGAAAACAAAGTGAGTTTGGGAAACAATAACATGACAGATTTGAGTTTTTAGTGATTAAATGTTAATGATGATGATTATAAAGCCTAAAGAGTACAGTCTGTTTGTCCTGAGTCTAAACTCACTTCCTGTTGACTTGTTGCTCACCTGACAGGCCTCAGATCGTGATGTGGACGCTTCATGCACAGCCAGCGTGGCACCAAACACAGGAAGAGCCTACGAACCCACCGGGGCATGGTGTGAGTCACCGACGAGCGGTGGTGCACGTTCAGCACGAACACGGTGATGACGATCGACAGCGTGACGAAAATCATGGTGAAGAGCAGGTACTCCCCGATCAGCGGAATAACCAGCGATGTGGACGGGATGATCTCGGTGATGAGCAGCAGGAAGACGGTGAGCGACAGCAGCACGGAGATGCACAATGTGATTTTCTCGCCACAGTCCGACGGCAGGTAGAAAACCAGCACGGTCAGGCAGGAGATGAGGAGGCAGGGGATGATGAGGTTGATGGTGTAGAACAACGGGAGGCGGCGGATGACGAAGTAGTAGGTGATGTCCGGGTAGATCTCGTGGCAGCAGTCGTATTTCTTGGTGTTATAGGTGCCCACGGCGTTCACAATTGCCCACTCTCCACTCTCCCAGTAATCCTGGAAGTTAGATTTTTGTTAGTCGTGCTCATGATGCGGCTCCTGTTGGTCAGTCCTCCATTTTCAGACTGAAATTCATGGTTCACAGACAATGTATAAAGTCAACAACTGTCCCACCTTCAGGTCCACGGTGTTCTCAAAGGGCTCCAGGTCGATCTTGGCTCGGTCGTACGTCCAGGAGCCGAACTTCATCTTGCAGCTCTGCTGGTCGAACGGGAAGAAGGTGACGTCGATGGAGCAGGACGACTTGTAGATGGCCGGTGGCACCCAGAGGACGCGGCCCGTGTGAAACAGCTGGGCCTTGGTCATGTGGGTCACAGCGAAGTCTCCGTCTGCACTGGAGAAAAAAGCAGAAGGAAGAAAATGAGGTACATCATGAAAATGAGGTAGAAATTGGAGGAGATGAGAGAAAATTGACTAGAAATTGAAGCACTTTTTATTCAGCAGAGCTCCCGAGTTTGCATCTCATTGCATTTCAAACTCAAAAGGTGAATCAATAAACCTGCAGCCAAATCCGTTTACAGAGGCGGTGTTAAATAATTGATCAGTGGATGTTAACGACACTGTATTCATGATGCAAGCTCATTTAGACAAATGCTGAAGGAGGAGAAAGTTTCATCTCCTTCCAGACAAAACTGCAGAATTAATGCTTCCTCGAGTCCCGAGGGGAAGAAACTCGACTCCAGACTCAAGTGAAAACCGCATGACGCAAGATCTCTGTGCAGCCGCAACAGAATCAGGGTCATTTATTCAACAGGATAATTTGCATGAATCATCAATTGCTATGCAGGAATATGCAGAAATGGCTGTGATGCCGTCAAGCTGTTTGCCTCCATGCAAGTGACCTTCCCTCCTCATCCGCTCTCCTGCCGACGAGGACGTAGTTATATGGATCAAGCAGGTAATTGATCACTACAGATTTATTTCCAGCTCCACCTACAGAGATTCAAAGTCATCTCAGGATGTGTATGCACCCTGAACAATACCTCACACATATCTGTGCTCCAGCAGGGAAAAGTAAAGTTAGTGTTTGGTGTGTGTTTACTTGTTGTACAGCACGATGTCAGGCACCCAGATGAGCTCGGAGGGAACTCTGATGGACGTCACATTGTCGAAGTCAGACGGATTCCACTGCAGTTTGTAATCCGTCCATTCCTGTCAGCACACACACACACACACACACACACACACACACACGTTCTCCTTTAAACCACTGGGGTTAGGTTTTCACCCCTGAACATTATTACACATAAACCACTGAACGGATTTCCACAAAACTTGGCAGAAGGATGAGATATGAGCCAAGAAAGAACTCATTCATTCAGGAACTTTTTTTTTACCCTTCTTTAGAGTTGTGAGATTCCCAGAGAATAAATCATGGATCCTTGAAAAAATCTGTATGAACTGAAATCTATGCGCAAGTTGGTGCAGACCCAAATAAGACTCTGGATCTACTGGATTAAATGTGGTTTTTGAGAACTTGTATTTTTCTTATCTTTCTCAAACCTCCCACAGTGACATGTGAGTCTCTTTCCAACCTGTTTCAGCCACACATTGGTCGTCATCATCTGATTCTTCTCATCCTAAGAACCGAAGAATTCACAAGTTTATGAATCAGTGTGTATTTTAAAATGTTCTTCTTTTATTATTCTGACATTTTACAGGGTTATACAGGATGCGTGTGTTCCTACCACGTCTATCAGCTGCGCGATAGAGAGGCCAAACTTGACGATGACCACGTCGCTGATGTTCCGCGCCGGACGGGTCCACTTGCTGTAGCTTCCAAACAGGCTCCTGAAGAGCTCGTCCTCAGTGTGGACACGAGTCCAGTCTTCAGCCAGGACTGACAACGAGGGACAGGACAAGAGGAGGAAGAGGTCAGCCATTTGATTTAACTATTTAAAACTGAGATTTATGAAGTATAATAAGAGTTATATTTTATTATGGGACATAAGTGAGACTAACAGATTTGAGATGGTTCTTGTGCTTTAGAGTTTCACAGTCGCAGATAATTAAACTGTGTTGAAACCAACATTAAGCCAGTTTTTTTCCAGCAGTCGTCACATAATTTCATGCTTGATTCCTGGTGTTTGACCCTTTGTTTCCGATGTGGTTCAATCTCTTGCAGGTTAAACGGACACTGAACACAGGACCAGGCGGCTTCAGGTAAAACATCTTCTTCCTTTTCAACACCCCCTCACCTCTCCCTCTGTCTCTGAGCTCACAGCTCACAACTCTGGCATCACCAGCAAGCAATTTAGGATTAGCCACCGCGTGAGAACCGGAGCCAAGAGCACGAACAAATGTGTGTGTGTGTGTGTGTGTGTGTGTGTGTGTGTGTGTGTGTGTGTGTGTGTGTGTGTGCGTGCATGTGTGTGTGTGAGTGAGTGAGATTCCAGTTCCTGTGATTATATTTGACTGTTTATAACCTGACGAAATAGTGGTTCAGGTAACATAGTCATGAATGAAAATGCTGTAAGGTAGTTATCGTCATTATTAAGTTTAACATTTTATTGAATTTTTATTTAATAGAGATGGAAATTCATAACTTGTTAGGTATTATATATTATTATTATATCATAAAGCCACTAAGTTGTGTATTTTAAATATTAAAAGTCAAATGTTCAATACCTGAAAGAATAAGAAAATAGAGATTATTATAAAAACAGTATTATGAATTTTTGATGGATTATACAGTAATATTTGTAAAATAGGAAACTACAGAATGCTTTCGGGTACAAGAGACATTTCTATGTCATTAAAAACTCAACAGCTACACATTGAATATTGTAAAAATGGTAATATAGAGATTAAAAAAAACATCGAACCTTCTAGGATTCACAGTTTGATGTCTGTTAAGTTTCTTATTAAATCCCAGGTTTCTAACGGGAGGAAACACACAGAGAAAGAAGCAATTTGAACAATCAGTCAATCTTCACTTATCTGTCACCGCTTCACTCACCGGAGCTGATGAGGATCCAGCAGCAGCACAGTGGTGTCAAATCCATTTAAAACAACCGAGATGTTGTTTATTAATGTTGTTATAAATCAGATGGAGCTCAGGTGGTGTCAGAAATGTTCTGCCTTTGTTCCCAGTCTCCTCCGCTCTTCTTCAAACAGCCTCAACCCCCCACGACACTATCTCACCATCTCCTGGCGTCAGGAGCCAATCACATCACGTGTTTCTGCTGCTGCTTTAATAATAATAATAATAATGAAGATGAAGATGATGATTATGATTATGATTATTCTCCAGTATCTCTGTGCCTCTGATCCATTTACACATCTTCATGTTAGGACCCAATATTTAAATTTGCAGAGTTTATGTGAAGCTTCATGGTTTCACTTCCTTTCTGCAGAGACCACACTCCCCCACTCACCCCTGACTCCCCCTTCTTAACTCTTTAGTATGAAGTGGTGTCTGGGGTCTGGATACATCATTTAAATCATCATTTAAATAAACTGCTGGAATCAGCACATTGAAGCGCTCGACGAGGGGAAACTTAAGTATTGAATATTAAGTTTGACTTATAACTCAACGCCATCGTTTTAGGGCCACGGTCAGAATTTGTGATGAGGGAGCAAGTTAAAGACCTTAAACATTTACCCCATAATACATATACCTCTGCCTACTTCACATGAAAATATATATACAATACCATGAAATAATAAAAGACGTGATCAACAAATCATTTTATTGCTTTGAAGCTGGTGGTGGAGCCCACTGCATACATACATACATACGCAGTAGCCACGTCAGTCCATGAAAGTTACAGCGGTGCGGAGCTACAGTAGGCACGTCTTCTTTTAAATATATATGTCGAGAGTCTCCTAAAATAATAAAAGGACCAGAGTAAAGTGCTAAACTTTTTGATTCAACTTCACTGAAAACCTCCAGCTGCACCTCAGTCCCTGTGGTGGATCAAAGTAGAAAACGTTCGTAGCTCAGGAAGATTTTTGGGAAATTAAAAAGCTGTGAGGTTACAGAAAAGAAGCAGGAGCCACATCTATACTGCTGGAGCACATCAGCATCATCTTTTCCAGTCACCAGGTTCACCGCTTGTTCTCAAATAAATGAAAGAGTTCCTCTCCAACGTGAGAAAAGCATCAAACGTGACAGTGACAGCTCGGAGTAAAAGTGGGGAAAAAACTTTCAGGATGAAAACACTTTTTAAAAAATGGAATCAGAATCAAACTCTTCTTTTACTTTCATTAGGAAACAAAAAAGTATGTCAGGAAATTAAATCACAGTGGAAACGTTTCCCCTTTCTCCAGTACATGTTTTCAAAAAGGCTACAATAAATTACTAGAAAATTAAGAAATGAAAACACAAGCAAATGCAGAGCGATAAATACAACTCAGAAACAAAAATATCAAGGTGAGGCTGGAAATACTGTGAAAGGAAAAGACAACCAAATTTATTCTTCTACCAATTGATTAAAAATATCATCTGGTGTGTTTGGTTGTTGTTTGGTCACTAGGGGGCATTGAGGTGCAAAAACAACCAATTAAAAGTATGGTGAACATTCAATTTAGTACAAAGCTGAAAAGGTCAGAATTTTAGCTTTTGTATCTGAAATACCAGATTATCATTAAAACTAAAAATACAAAATACTGAGTTGAATGTCTGCTGTGCATTAAACAAGCATTAAAATAGAAAATAACCTGTAAACAATGCAGACAGACTCATTTTCTCTCTGCATCTTCTCTCCATCATCGGTTTGAACGACCCAGCCGTGAATCAGTTTGATTACAAACAACGACACAGTGTCTCTGTGTCCTCGTCTAATGTGCAAAACATTATTTTTTTTAAAACCCTCTCTGGTCTGAGATCTTTGCAGCACAGGAACTATTTTAATCGTGTCTTCTGAGGAACAATAAAGAAACAGAGGCTTGGAACCATCGTCTCAGCCGTGGAGTTGGACACGATTTAACAACATTAATATTAAAAATGCTACATGTTGCACCTCCAGCTTGTTGTGAATCTGATAGCACGATTTCTTCTGCAGAACCAGATGCTGTTTCCAGGCTTCAGAGCATCGGCCTCTGCTCCAGCGGCAGACTGTCCAACAGACACTTCAGCTGCTCCTCGCCCAGCTTGATCTTGTCCTCCAGTTTGCGCTGCTCGATGATGAGAGCCGACTTCATCTTGACGAAGTGCCGGTAGTCGTCCAGGCTCTCCGCGTCCAGGTGGACCTCCATGATCCCGGACACTAGGCGCTCTCGACGGTCCAGGTTCTCCTTCAGCTCCTTGGCGTCTTCGTGCTGCCGCATCAGCAACTTGCGTTTCTCCGTCAGGTTCCGCTGAGGGTTAAGGATACAGAAATGTCATCTGTGTATTTAAAAACAAATCTGAATCTTTTTTTTTCATGTGACCTGGTTGATTACCTTCTCCTCTGGTGAAGCTTCATCCTCCAGGCTGTTGAGGGCATTTTCCACCCGGGCGAGCCGCCCCGACAGCGACAGCAGAAGGCTCACCACCTTGTCCAGGTCGCCCACGAACATGCAGAATTTGTCGAGCTGGTTGGGCTGACAGAGGCGCTGCACGGTGACCTCCACCTCCCGACCCAGGGTCTCGTTGTCCTCCACATCGTCCTGCAGGCTCTGCCGCGCCTCCCGCAGCACCTCCAGCTTCCTCGCCAGGCTGGAGATCAGCTCTTGCTGTAGAGGACACATTGAGTAAAACACTATTAACACAATAAAGGAGAGTTTTTCCACACTTCCAACTTCTACATGACGATATCTATGTCCCAGGACGGTGATGGGTGAGTTAGACCTTTTTACTGGCCAGATCGATGTCCAGCTCGTCTTCAGAGTCCTGCTCCTCCAGCTGCCCCTGCATGTCCTTCATCTTGATGAGGAGCTCGGCTTTGGGAGCTGATGTGTTGTAGTAGGAGGAGCTGGGGACCAGAGAAGCTGCTGCTGATGCAGACACATCCTCCTCCTCCCCCCTCCTGACAGAGAGAGCAAAGGAACAGACAGCTTTCACTTTTCAATCTAATAGTGATGGCTGGAGGATATAACTGTAATGAATCGTTTGACCGCTAGAGGGCAGGCTGAGTTAAGGGTGAACAACAAAGTTAACAAAAAGTATTTAAAACTTAAATTTATACCATCATGATGTATGCCTTTACATTTTATTCCCTGTGTTTTATTTATATATGCATTTGTCTTGCAGGTTGGGAAATGTTTCTACAGTAAGCTAGTGATGCTGGGGAGGTCAGGAATTCTTGCTTCATCCAGATAAAAAACTTCATCAGGATGTTTAGTTGAAGAAATGGAGACGACCTTGCAAAGGTTAAAGGATTCTTTCCCCACCTGTCCGTGATCCTGGGGGACAATGTGGTCGGCCTGGAGCTGGTGGGGGTCCTCCTCCTCTGGTGGGCTCCCTCCAGGATCTGCTCCTCTGGGGGAAAGAGCCCCTCCATGAGGTCCATGGTGGTCTTCCTGCCGCTCTGGTTGAGGATGTCCACCAGGGACTTGTCTTTACCCATGATGTCCCTGGCCAGTTCCTCTCTCTTGGCGTCCTCCTCTGAGCGCTGGACACCTGCCGAGCTCGACTCTTTGTCCGTCTCTTGTAAGGAAACTTGACCCGGGTTCTGAGTGACCTGGCGGATGTAGGCGCTGAACAGGGACGACACTGGGTGCTCTGTGGCCCCCAGGCAGGGGATGTAGGGCGACGGCTCAAAGGCACTGCAGGTCTCGCCGCTCGGGGGCAGGTAGGCGCGTCCCCCCCGGTCTGAGCTGCTCTCAGCGTGGACAATCCTCACGGGGACTTTCCTCACTGGACTGTTCACATCCATCCCTTCTGCAAGCTTCAGCTCATTTTCTGACCTGGAAACAGCTCAGTGTCAAAACCTGAAATCATTCAACTTCTATTTTTTTTAAACATGGGGCCGAGACTAAATATGGAAGTGACTGAGGCGAGGAAGATGCCTCGGAGGACAGACGACGGAAAATAAAGACAAAACAGTATTGGGTTAATTTTCTTTAACAAACACCAGAGCTGCTCAGTTGACTGCTTCTAATTAAAGGATCGTACAGTAGAGTCGCGATGGAAAGCAAAGGTCACAGTAGTCATGTGGCTTTCACAAAATTACAGCCTCCACTTCGATTCATCTGAGGCTTCAGAGGAGATCCAGCCCGGTCGTTCTGCAGCAGCTGAGAATAAGCCACTACATGGTTCCTCTGACAAACTTATGTCTCAACTGAACTGTTCCCTCTTGAACTTGTTTACCTGGAGCTCTTCTTCAGAGCCTCTCCCTCGAGTACACAAGGGAAACGCTTTACGTAACAAGGGGCACTGAGGAGACCTGAAGCACTTCTGCTAAGCTGCTTACCTGAGTGTTGAGTCATCCTTCACGGCCGGCGGCTTGTCGGTCAGTCTCAACGGTGCAAACTGTGGCGAGGGAGACCGCACTCGATCTGCGGTGGGTAAAGACAGAGGGGCCATCCAGGAGGAGCGAGGCGATGAAGGCCGTGGCAGCTGCTCCTTCTCCTGCGCGGGCTCTACATCTCCTTTACTCACATCTGGTGGGGATGTCCAGCTGAGGTGAGGGGAGCTGGCCGGGGCGGGGCCAGCAGAGGAGCCGGGGGGAGTATCATGGTGCTGGGTGTCAGAGCTACAGCTGGACAGAGGCTGGAGCGCGGCCGGGTTTGCCTGGGAGGCAGCAAGGAATTCCTGGGAGGAGAATGTGGTTTCTGGCGGCAGGAGGCCCTTGGTTTGTGGAGGCTGAGCTGCATGCTGGGAGCCAGGGTTGGGGCTGTGGCTGCGAGGGCCCGAGGAGAGTGTGGTCTGGGAGGGATTGGCAGCGTTGGATTTGGTCCTGTGGTCAGAGAGGCCTGGTACTGGGCCCTCGTTCCTGGGCACTGACGGGGCCAAGTGTGGGCTGCGGTCGGGTTGATATCGAAGTCGGTTCTCTGATTCTCCTCTAGTGGTCAAAATAAAGACAAATTTCATCAGTGCCAGATACCAGATACAACATGGTCTTAGACAAATAAATAGAAACAATAAACTTCCCACAAAATAAACACACATGATTCAACAGATTCCCTGCAAACACATTGAAATAAGCAAAATACAGCAGTGAAATGAAACCTGAGGTCATGCCTATTTTATTTTAACAAAAATACATTGATTTAATTTCCTCACAAAGCAGCTCAAACTAAGTACAGAACAGGTTTGTTTTCCCACTCGTCCTCATGGATTCACTCCATATTTTCTGTGTTTTTCAGCACCAACACAAACCTGCATTGAGACGACATGAGTCAGACAACGTTTTGTGGCTGTTTGAACCACAGCTTGCTTCAAAAAAACAACATCTGAAACTAAAAATTAAGATTTCTATTCTGCACTTGAATAAATGTGTTTTTGATAGAAAACCTTTGGCTGAGATGAAGTTTAACATTGTTTTTTATTTACTCCTCTTGCAAAAAAAGGATGAGATTTTAAGACTTAGCCGAGTTGTTTACCTGGCGAGGCACCACTCTGTTTACTCCACTGCTGAACCACATGAGATGCTGTGTGTTTACAGATTTGGAGGCTTGTGTGTGTGTGTGTGTGTGTGTGTGTGTGTGTGTGTGTGTGTGTGTTGTTCTGCAGGAGACCTGAGCCATGAATGTAAAAACACAAACTGAGGCCTGACTTCAACTGAACTGTGTCTAATTATTGTATTTACCTTATTGTAAACCTGTAACATTAATATTAGCATTTGCAAAAGTGTTTCCAGGTTAACTATTGGTTGATTGTGGTTGAAATGTCTCATTTCCTGATGTGTGTTTTTGTCCTACTCTGTGCAGAATGCAACAAATACAACAAAGGAGCGAATGCTGTGGATTGATTTCACCATTTGACCAAGAAAATGGTCACGAATGCAACAGATGAGTATGTTTTTCTTTGTGAACAGCAGCTGAAGAAGGAAGTGATACACTCTCCGCCCGTCGTAAATCACCAGCTACCCCACTGACACCTTTTTAAATCTAGGTGTTGTTTGCTACGGGAGTCGGGGAGATTCCAATCAGCTCAACGTGAGCAGGAGGTTGGGAAATTATCAATTCCTTTCAGTGCAGGAAACCTGACCTGTTCTCTTTCTGAAATCTCACCACTCAAATACATTCCTCATCTACTTGAAACTTCATCGGCATTTCTCTATGCCGGATGTTTTGGCAGGTCGGAGTGACCAGGCGGCTGGTCGCCGTTTAGCTGCTGGTGGGAGTGTTGGAGGCAGCAACCAGCTTCTGGACCTTTTGTTGACACATTACACTCTATCTCATCATGAGGTAAACATCTTTGTGAGAGAATCCTTTAAATTTGAACGGAATTTCCTTAATATTGTGTGATTTTGACATCTGCTCTACAGATTGACATTCTAGTCTCTTATATGTGCTATAAAACAAACTAGAACCTCACCTGGTGGTGTAACTGCTCTGCTGGTCTTCAGGGTCTCTCCATGATGAGGGAATATTCTGCAGAATAAAAGGTAGAGTTCAGGGCTTTTGTAAATTCAGACTCTCCTCAATGACGTCATTCTCAGTATTGCAGATGTTGAAAAACTAACCTGTGCATAGAAGTCTGCAGACGGAGATGATCTGGATCTCTCATGGGTGCAGATGACTTTTCTCCTCAGCATCTGCATCTAAGATATTCTCTGCAGAGTGATACCTCCCTTGCGTCTTGGCCTCTGGCAACTTCTTCTGCTTGTTCCATGTGGCCTGGTACTCAGCGAAGGTCCCGAGCCTCTGCTGCTCCAGTAAGGTCTGTTTGTACCCAGGACTGAGGCGGTCGGGGTCTGCGGAGGAGTGTGGCTCCTCAGGCTCTGCAGAGGAAGTGTTCTCTTTGACTTTGCTTATCTCACCCAGGTCTGTGCTCAGGTTTGAACTTTGACTTGACTTCAGCACAGGTCTGGAGAAAGCTGGTTTGGCCTCAAAGAACCTCCTGCGCTCTCCGAAGGACCCCCTTTGAGGTTCTAACTCCACGCCTACTTTGTCTATCTTGTCCGGCTCTGAGAAGGAGTGAGTCCTCTTTGCCAGGGGGAAGCGTTTACGTCCTCTAATGCGTCCATTAGAGGTTTTCAATACCGGCACCTCGGGTCCAAGGGGCTCCAGGTCGCGTCTCTGGAAGGAGGTGGCCTGGAGAACCCGGGCCTGTGCCTCTTTCAGGTGATCCTTGTAGATATTGGAAAAGGAGGCACCAGAGGATGTGGAAGTCTCTGGGGATCTCCACTCCTCTACCTCCTCGTCCTCTGCATCACACGTCAGAGTTGCAGCGCTGCGACTCTTTTGCAGCTGAGCTCGTTTCTGCTGGATCTCTTTGCGGAGGGTGGTAGCGTAACGGTCACTGCGTCGATTCACCTTTCCACTGCCAGTGGCCATGGTGTCACCAGTATCCTGGGTGGACATGACACCCATGGTCAAAGCTGCAGGTTGCCTCTCAGCCAGACTCCTGCTCTCCTGGGCCAGGGAGTGGAGGAGGGGGGTTTTCAGGGGGGATATCCGCTGGTCTTCTTGAGGCACCCATGGGTCTTGCTTCCTTGAAAGACTGACCTTATGATCATTACTTAGATGTGTTGCAAAATGTCTTTTGGTGTCATTATTGTGTCCTTCAGCTCTCTTTGCAGCATCCTCTGGGCTGTGGCTGTTCTTACAATGTTCTGAGGTTGGATGAAGACCATTCCCCAGATGGGAATGACCATTGCGCTCCTTATTTTCGCTGTAAGGCATCTGGGACTGAGGTAGAGGGTACTTTGCCTTCAATGAACTTGAGAAGCCTGGTTCATTGCTGTTCACCCAGTGTGCTTTCTCCGTCTCCCCCCTCCGGCCCTCTGCTTTGCCCTGCCTGGCCTGAAGCTCCGCGGCCTGAGCCAGATGCTTGCTTCCTGGTCCATAGTATCTGCTGTGGCCCCAACCCTCCAGGTGTGGGTTTGCAGCAGAACTTGTCATGGATGCAGTGGAGTGCCTAACTTGCCTGCGGTTGAAAAGATTAGTGGGTAGATCCTGGAGGCTGCGATAGTAGCTGCCAACACTCTGAGTCTTTGCAGGAGGAGCTGACCTGGTCTGCAGGTAGAAGGGGCTTTCATCACTGTACTGCCTCTGGTGGGCAGCTACTTGGGTGTAATGAGACTGTCTCACGTCATTGCTGGACAAAGAGAACAGTTTGTTGGGGTGCAACTGGTTGTGGTTGTGGTCGGCTGTTGTGTGGGGGGGATGGAGGGAGTCTTTGGCGGGCAGGGGCTTGAAGCCGTGTCTGGGATCTGAGGTTTTTCCTTGGTGAGATCTGAGGCCGTTCTGGTCATTGCTCTCAGTCAGTTTTTCTATGGATCTGCGGTGGCTCTTTGTGGGACCACTTGGCCCTTCGGGGTAGGGGAACACTTTTGTGGCAGCAAAACTGTCACTGCGCAGGGGAGGAGGTGGGGGAGGGGGAGACTGGGACTTCTTCTCTGGTACTTGCCACACTGGGCCGATGCTCAGTCTCCCTGCGATGGAAACCCGAGTGGCAGGCTGCTCCTCTGCCCGTAACCCCTCCCAGCCTCCGTTCCCCAGCGCCGGCTGGTGGTACCTGGGCCGCCCGGCCTGTTGAAGCCCCTCGCTCTGAAGGCCCTTGAAGAAAATGATTTCAGTGCTGGTTCCCTTCCTACCAGACATGCTCTGGTCGTGAACAGGAGGGCTGGAGCCGTTGGAGAAGCAGCTGGATGCAGAGTCTCTCTTGCCTGCAGGTCCAGTGAGGGGCTCTGCACCGCTGATGTATTTGGTTGGGGAAAGACGACCCGGTGGGAAAGGATGAGAGGGACGGTCCAGTCTCTCCATGTTGTTCACTGAGCTGAACTGACTGGTTAGCTGACGCTGGCTGTTCGGTTCCCCTTGAGTGGACAATTCTTTGGGCCTGGTTTGTAAAGTCAGCAGAAAAAGTTAAGTTTAAGGTGTGAGGCAAATCAAAAGACAGAATATAATTTGTGCCATGTTTCATGCAGAGAAACAGAAGAGGAGAACTTTAAATCCTCACCTTGCTTCATGTTTTGGCTGCCAGACCGGTGCCGGGGTGGCCTCTCTCCCAGCGGGCTCTGTCTCCTCTTCTGTCAGCTTGGAGGAGTGCCAGGAATGGGGCCGCGAGCCTGGATCATTCTTTCTGCAAGGCACAGAGCAAACACAACAGTTTACTCTATCACAAGGGAGTGTTTGACATTTAAGCTTCTGCGCTGTTTTCCCAAACTCGGGTTTCAAACACAAATAATTCAGCTGGGTGGGTTTTTTGTGCAAAATAATAAACTTTAACAATTTTTTCTGACCTGGAAATCAAATTAAATCATATATTTCTTATATTATCACCTATAGAAACACAAAATGTTAACTATTCCCACCGAACGTACACATACCCTTTGAAGCGGTTCTTCCTGGAGAACATGTTGAAAGAGAAAATCATCACACGTGGTTATTGAATAAAACACACCAATTTAAATGATGTGAACGAAAACCAAATAATAGCACTAGAGCTGACTGGACATCACACGACTGGAAACAACTTTAAAACCCAAATCAACTAAGACAAATGAACAAATCACAACTGAGCTCGGACTAGTAACATCACTGAGGGAAGAATACAAAGGAACACAACACAACATAGTGACCAATGGCGACTCTGCTTCATCACAAACTACCAGCAATCACAACAGGACACGTTTCGCTGACGGTACCTCATAGAGCTTTGCAAAATCTTGGTCAGAAAGCTCCTTGCCACGTGAACTTCGGTTTCTGACGGCATTGTGCGTGGCGATACAACATCAACCATTTTAGGTCTGATGGGTGGTGAGTAAAAGGAAAAATAAGGAAAGTAGGAGGAGGACATGTCGGCATCAAACATCAATAGAGAAACATCATGAAGCTGAATTTTCTTCTTTCTGAAGAAAGAACAGGAAAACAGTGAGTTGGAGGGTTAGGCCAGAAACTTATTTCACCAAGATGCTCCTCTCTCTTTCAGCTTTACAAAAACACCACAAGGGGTGGACCACCCACTGGTGTAAGGCCGAAACAAAGCAAGACAACACAACACAATTTAGATCCATTTTAATTACAGCTAGATAATTAGGACAACTGGAATCATTTAAAAGCTTTGTGTCTGCGTTTTGCACCAAAACCGTGAGTGCACTTTCATATCCAGAATGATGTATAAAGCCCCAAGCAGGCAGGTATACCCCCCCCCCCCCTTTTATTGTGAAGAGGCTTCAGAACAGGAGCAGGAGACAGACCTGTCACAGCCATATGGCTCCTACACAGCTTAGCTGCTCAGCTTTTAGAAAAAATTAGGCGGCTATAAAGTGGATGCTTCCCTGACACCAGAACCTCCTTCACATCCAACTGATTAGATTAATTTATCTAAAAACAAAAGAACAACTCCTGAAGAAGACAAACTATCCACAAAGTTAAAAAACATCTTGATTGGACTCTTCCTGAATTCCCAGAGTTCAGAAGTCGATCGAGGTGAAATGCCTCGTCCAGACGAGACGTGAGTCACCCTGATTGAAACGTTAAGTCTGCCAGGTCGTGATGGAGATGCTGCATTCTTTCACAGGAGGAATGCAGGGAGGTATTTTCCCTCCCTGCCATACCCTTGCTTCAACTGGGACGTCTCTGTTGGCCTATCAGGAGTCTGACTCCAGCTTGTCACTGTGATGGAACAAAAGATCGTCATCTTTCGGACTTTCTGTTAATACTCTGATTTCTGACTTCTTTACTTACTTGTGTTTGATTTTCAGTTTAAGTTTACTATTATAGTAACTAAATAAAAGTTCCCAAAAGTATCTAAAACAAGAAATAGGGTTTCCCAAAAACCTTCTCTGCCTCTGTTCAACGTGACACAAAGTGAGAGTTGCGTTGCCTCCTGCACAATGGAAATGCAAATGTCCTTTTTCTAAAGCGCTGAGGGTCTATTGTCAAGGGATACAGCTGCTCTGTCACAGATATTCCACAGGGGAGGAGACGCCGCCGCTCGCGCCCAGGAAACATGAGCTGACGTCGAGCCCAGCTCATTCAGGAAGGCACGAAACTGAAACACAGCTGACCCAGTTGGCTGTGAGTGAATCTGTCATCGAGAGGATTCATTAAAGGTGAAGGGAAACAACATATCGGTTAAGAGCTGAGACAAGGGAACGGACATTTCTCTACTCCAACAAAACAATGTGGGGAAATCTGAACTTTCAAGATGTCAAGTTTGGTGGAAATCTCTGCAAACCGACCTGAGCCTGAACTTTATTTTCTTAATACAACAGCACGTGCAGTGAGTCCGTCTGTATTTTCTAAAACACAAAGGTAGATTGATGCAGGAGGACAAAGGAGATTAAACCAGATTTCAGCATCTGTTTCAGTTCTAACAAAATATAAAGAAGTGACAACGAGCTTCTTGTTCCTCTTTGTGAAATGAAAGCAGCAGCATGATGGTAACTCACCCACCCTGTGACACTTTGTGCTCTATGACAGGCCCGGTTCAGAAAGAACACTTCCACCTCACTTGTCCACGACCGACTCCTTCAACAACACTTGAGGACAGAAAAGAAGATGCACCTTGACACCGCAGCTCTCACCAGTCTGACAGAAACGAGTGCTGAGGAATCTGGCAACTCCATGACTGAGGAGCCACTGACTCCCTCCACCGGTGTGAACACACACACACACACTTTGTTCTGCAGAGGAGATTTCCTCCTCAGGGATTATTGAGGGGGATTTGAGACGAGGGGGAGGAGTTATTGTCCTGTCCCGCGTCCTTGCTGTAATCTAGTGTTTGGACTGTGAGTGGCTGCGATGGGGCGTCAACACCACAACAGATCTCTGATTCACAAAGACAAATACAGGATATAAAGTACGGGATGACCACGATCTTGAACATCCCTCAGTAGAGCTCACACGTCCACACATGATTCTTCTAGTAGAAAAGAGAAGTGGTGTGAATCCTGTGGACTAATAAACCAACAAACAAACAAATGGACCTTTGTGGAAAAAATACTGAAATCAGAAAAGATGCTCCTCTCTGTAATATTTAATTTTAAAGTGGGGAGAAGCTGTACCCTGATCTCAAGAGACTCTCATGCTTAAATAAACCAAAGCAAATCATTATCAGATTTAGATTTTGGTTAAATTCTGACCCTGCTGCTGCTGCATCTCCTCCGGTTATCACCACAATGTCTGATTCCATCATCGTTGTGTGTGTTTCAAACCAGTTTTCTCTGTTCTACGTCTCCTTCAGTGTCCTTGTGGAGAAACACAACACAGACAGGAATGTTTGGCTGGGGTCAGCGTCTGTTTTGAGAGATACCAGCCAATGTCAGACTGAGAGGGAGGAGGAGGAGGAGGAGGACGAGGCAGATACCAAGCGACTCCTTCACCATGAAATAACTGCTCCTCTGAGGAGAGAAGTCAGAGGTCACGTGATCCACTGAGGCCTGGATGACGGTGTGAGTTTTAAGTTGTTATCGGGTTTCCAGGAAATCTGTTGCCGTTTTCAGACTTGAACTCTGTCTGAAAATCTCCAGAGTTTGTCTTTCACACGTGAAGAAGCAGCAGGAGATTCTCAGGGTCAGACTCGTTCACTACAGCAGCTTCAGGTGTTAACTTATATTATTATTATTAGTATTAACTAACTGACGACTGGATCGGACACTTGGTTTTACTAGATTCCTGAAATTCTCAATCCTGATATTTACTCAAGAATGTGAACAAACAAAATTCCTGGTTGTACAGAGCGACGCACACTAAGTAATAACTGATGTTCAGTAAGATGATAACTCCCTCGTATTTTCACTCTCATCCTACGGCTCAGTGGAGACACGTGTTGCTGAATCACCAGCTTGTTGGCAGCGGATCCAGCAGTGGCGGTGGCATCAGGCCGTGGGGCCGAGCCACGCCGCGCTGAGCTCTAAACACAGACGCACAATAGAAAATGCTGGCGTCATCACAGCTGGGCTTATCGGTGTGTCACCGCCGGGACCGGCCACAAAAACATCAAAAGAGGAGGGAGGCAGAAATGTTTGAATGAGAAAGAACCGATCTTTGATTTACCTGAAAAAAACAAACAGCCGGCACATCTGGCTCCGGGATCTAACTCAAGATTAATTCATAGCAACTAAATCCTGATTATTTTTATTAGTTTATTATTTATAATGGTTTTAAGTATAAGTCATGAAAAAGTGAGAAAATATGTTTTGAACTGACCCACATTTGAAATATTCAGATAAAAACATAAGCTTTAAAATGCCTCATGAGTATTATTAGAATATATTAAGATTTTATGTTATTATTTACCTTATAAAATTTAAAGAGCCTGTAAATAAATGAATTTCACTTTGTTTTCGGTCAAAAATTAAGATCGTGTTATTGGGCCTAGGGTGAACACACACACACACACACACACACACACGCACACACGCGCGCGCACACACACGTACGAGAATCCTCTGAAAATTATTTCAATCTGTAAGCGACAGATCAGCTTTCAACCTGTGTGTATTCTAGTGTGTGCGTGTGTGTGTGTGTGTGAGTGAGATAACAGTGATTTACCAAACAAATGATTCACCTTGTAAATTTACTCCACACACACACACACACACACAGCTTTAGCTCTAACAGTTTACCTGCACTAAAGCTGTCATCCGTCCGTTTCCCCACCGTCACATAAATCCTCAGGATATTAAAGAAAGCAGAAGAAACTCCCCCCGGGCAGTTTGTCAGCTTCTTTCTGACCCTGTGACTCAAACCAGTCGCCGTCTTCTAAACTTCATGTGTCGTCCACATAAAGAAAAACCTGCCGTTATCTCAAAACTTATCCAGCGCTTCCTGATCTAATCCCATTTGTCAGGAAGCCAAATGATTGAATCGCAGGAGATGAAATAATAAAGAGGCGGAGAAAGAAAGAGACGCAGGGAGAGAGAAGGGGAAGAGGAAATACCTGAGAAGTGAGGGATCTCCTCTTTATCTTCTAAAAGCCAAACATGTCCAGAGAGAGAGAGAGGAGAGACACACAGACAGGAGCGCCCACTCTGCAGCCAAAGCCCCTGAAAACAATAGGCTCTGCTGATATGGCCTAGTAGTGTCAACTCACCTAGGCAACGCGGACTGTACCACTCCTCCTGCAAACAGGGGAGGACACCAGGGTCCAAGCTGCTCTGTGGATGACTCAGCATCCCCTCAGAGACGGTTTGTGAGGTTCCCCTGCTGAAGTGATTGTGGCGTTCGCTCGGTGAACGATACTTGGTTCCAGTGTTTACTGTGGGTTGAGTGAGTCGTTGGATCTCAGCGTGAATCCACCTTCTCTGTCTGTTGGCTCAACCCACTCTGCAGAGCTAAACCCAGGACTGTGGCTTTGCAGCCAGTAATTGGATTCAGGCTTAAAGACGTCAGTGACATATGTAGTAAAAAGTAAATTGAATAAATTATAATTGACTCCCCAACTTTCTTTTAAGTACAAATAATTATATTGAAGTGGTCAATTTGATGTTTTCACTGCTGTGTTTCATCTTAATTGTACAACTTGTTGTTTTCTTGACCCTGGAATGGGCCTTTTGTATTTAAATACTTTATATTGAAACACTTTTGAGTTTCTATGACAACTGAAGCTACCACAGGTTCTCCTTCATGTTTGAAAGGAGAGGGTGCAACATGCAGCTTCACCACTAGATGTCACTAAATACCCACTAACCCTAATGTATCTTTAACAGAAACTGAAATTATTAGAATAAAAAGTGATGAGCAGATAAAAATGAACAGAACAGCATGTAAACAGATTAAAAAATAGAAATACTGTGTGTGTGTGAGCACAGAGCAGAAGAGCCACAAACAAAGAGCAGAACACAAATACCACTTGATTATGTCATGAATATGGCTAATTGACGTATTACATAATCCAGCAACCTCTCAACACGCTTTATTTACTTCCTTTGACTGTAGATTTATTTTAACTATATCCTACATTTCTCATATTGATCGTAGCCGGTACAACCACATCCTACATTTTGACCGGGTCTTGTTTTGATCTGCACATGCCGTCGTCATCTGATTGTCGCGCTTACTGAATCATTATCTGACCTGTAGAATAACTGTGTTGGCCGAGGCCTCCACAATACCAGCTTTTGTTTTACTCTCAGGGGCAAACAGGCAGCAAGAGGCCCACGTGTGAGGCTGTCAGGCCGGGTCTGCCTCAGCTGGCCCCCCCTCCGATTAGAATGATGACTGGTTGGTGAAGTTAATATAATTTAGGAAGTTTTAAACTGTTTTTTACTTATTGTTTCAATGCTCAAAATGGGAAAATGTTGTTTAATGAAAATATAATATGTTTATATATATTTCTCAGGTATTAAACTTGTGTGTGTGCTGTGTGTGGTACCTTCGGACCACCAGGGTCAGGGTCTTGTGGGAGCCCTTCACCAGGCAGATGGCCTCCTGCCGGGAGCCGCCGAGGGGGACAGTGTTGATGCTCACCATCTCGTCCCCGGCTAGGAGACGGACGGCTGCTGCCACGCTGCCCGACTCCACCTGCACTCACACCCAGAGACGTCAGGTGCAGTTAGAAGTGAGTCACAGTTGAGCAGGTTTTATCTTGAACAAATACAACAGGACAACAAACTTCAGATGTGATTTCATCCACATCACCCAGGAGAACCTGTGGTGGACAGCAACCCGAGCACTCTGATGAAAAATTAAACTCTGTGGTCTGTAACCAGAGCTGGACGACGGCTCCATGTGAGCTGCAGCTCTCAACAGCACACCAGGCTTACAATAAGCAGGGTTGTGGGTTCAATTCCCAAGACAAAGTGCCTTTTTATAAAGATTGATCGGCAAGTATTTGTTTAGATATGAACTAAAAGCTCCTTCAAGACTCCGATGCTTATTCTGATACTTCAGCTGTCCCTTTTGAACCTGATGTGTAATATCTCACACACCAGTGTTGTGATGTGTGTGTGTGTGTGTGGGGGGGGGGGGGGGGGGGGGCATTTGCTTTCAGCTGCTTCAATATTTCAGACGCTGGAAGGGTTCAAATTCTGCACCATGAATCTAATTCAGAGGAGGGGAACCTTCACACTCTCGTCTTAACTCAGCAACACTAGACAAGTTGTGGTTTTAAAACCGGTACAAACCGTTACCTTGGTGATGACCAGCGGCTCCCGGTGCTCTGTGCCTCCCCTCAGGGTGAAGCCCCAGGGTGCTTTGCCTCGGAGCAGCACTTCCACCAGCTCCTCGTCCTCCTCCTCCTTTTCATCGTCGTCCCCTTTCCTCCACCGGCCCGCTCCCCGCAACTTATCCACCTCCCTCAGCCATCTCATCCTCCCTGCTGAAGCTCTCAGGTCGTCCATGGCAGCCATGACGCCTCCGGCTCAGCGGGCGCCATCAACATCAGATCAGTCAAAACAACATGAACTATAGTGAGCAGGAGGTGTTTATTCAAATTAGACCTGTATTGATGGATTTATGAGTTGATCTTCTGATAACTGATATCTTCTTATCTTATATGAACATTTACTTGTTAAACTATTAAATGTGAAACGTTAAAGATTAAATACTTGATACATTCATTCAAATCAAGCAAAATGTGGCAGCTACAAACTAAGCATGACATGTAAACAACAGGGGAAGTTGATTATAACTAAACGTATTCTAATGTCAGACATTGTTAATCGACTTTTTAGTTAAATTTCAGAGCTTTAACTCACCTGTGATTAATGTTCTCTGCACCAAAGCTGCAAGCAAAGGTCCAAGAAGAATAGAAAACAGGAAACAAGACAGAGATGAGAGGACTGACTGTGTCTCTCTCTGTGTGAAGCTCCAGCAGGTGATGGCAGCTGCTGCTCTCTCCCCCGGGTCTTTCTCTGCAGCCCCCGTGTGGAGCCCCTCTCTCCGACCGACGCCACCCGCTCCCTCCATGATTGATGTCATGGCTCCCACTGCTGGAGACGTGCAGCATTGTCGGCTGGGTGATGCCTTGAGGTGCTTCAGGTAAACTTCACTTCTCTTTTCTGCTTTTTCATTTAATGGAGGTATTTCTAAGGAAGAATATCCAAATTTACGCACAAGAATATCACCATAAAATAAAAGAGTGAAGGCTTTATTTCCATATCAATTAAACAGATTGGGATTTGTTTTGATATGCAACAGAAAAAATATAATTTATTAAATTAAATTAAAGCAAGTTTAAAATAAAAAAAATAATGTTAAACATAATTAGATCTCCACACATGAATAGGCAACACACACTAACATCTGATGGGGATAATCAGCAGTGAGTTTTCCTGCTTTACTTGTTTTATTTCATTCCATTTTGAAACAAGTTTGTGTGTGTGTCTGTTGAGGTGTGGACGGTGGGTGTGTCAGGTCTACTCAGACATGACGCCTCGACCTGTCAGCTCTGTTTTGTTTTCAGGTCACGTCAGGAGAAGACGCCGCCTCGTCACGAACGTCTAGAACCAACCAACGTAGGAACTCAATTCTGTTGTTTGTTTTGACATCCATAAAGTTCCTTCTCCCTCAAAGTGCTTCACAGGGCAACAACTCAAACAAACAAGTCACCAAATCCACAGAATTCAAAGATAATAGTTAGAAAAGTTAAAGAAACGGCTCAAGAAGATAAGTATTTGTACAGGCCGGTCATATTCTGTACAAGGTAATAATACTAAAAATAATATTATAACAAAACAGATTGTTATCTAGTTATTAGAGAATTAGTCTGAGATAGAAATTAGATAGATGGATAGATAGAGAGAGATAGATAGATAGATAGATAGATAGATAGATAGATAGATAGATAGATAGATAGATAGAGAGAGAGAGAGAGAGAGAGATAGATAGATAGATAGATAGATAGATAGATAGATAGATAGATAGATAGATAGAGAGAGAGATAGACAGATAGATAGATAGATAGAGAGATAGATAGATATTATACATTTAAAAATGATGCACAAAGACTTTCTGCCATTCTCTCCATCTGTATCATAACCTGAGGAGAACAGATCAACTTTCACAATGAGTCACATCATTCTCTCGACTCAAAGTTTGCTCATCGCATACAATAAAGATTTTTTAAATATTTAAAGCCAACGCCTCAAACTCCACCTCTGCTGACACAATGAGACAAGAGCGGAGTTGTGGCAGACACAACGTTATTTATTGTCGCTCATCCTCTCTGCACGGACAGAAGCTGCATGAGTCGACAGACGTCCACATCACGTAAGTACAAACTTCTGTCTTTTCACAATTTGCATGACTGAAAATAAGTTTTCAAACAATTATGCAGCATTTAAAATTTAGATTAAATAAAACTGGAATATTAGATTGATTAACATGATTTTTACTGTAGAAGCAGAAAGTGAAAATCTCTGTCTAACTTTGAAAGAAGCAGAAAACAAAACTACTTACTGTCAAAAGTAAAAACCTGAGAGAAAGTTTAAATCTTTCTTTCTACTCGTTAACAACACAGAAGATGTGCTGCATTAAACAACTGCAGGGTCAACTTTGTTCTGCAGCCTTTTCCAAGCTTTAAAACTCATAACGTTCAAAACAAAGGCTCATGTTTCCTCCTTTTTAATCATACACAGAGTAATTTGCTTAGCAGATTTTATCCACTGTCTTGTCAAACTGGTTTAACTGAAACCTAAACTGCGCCTCCCTGTTTTTTTTAATTGTAGTGTCTCATCATCCTCATATAGATAAACAGACAAGAGGAAATGTTTAGCAGCTGCTCTGGTAAGAAAATCCTCCTTTTCTTTATTCTACATTTTCTTAGTTTTTCTAGATGTTGCAGTTTTATTCTTGTAGTAAACGTTGACCCTGTCTTCTGATGGATCTTCCCACAGACACCCACCCGTCAGGCTTTGACCTGACCATGGGGTTGGCTGGGGGTGAGGAGGGGTGCCACGGGCCTGGAGATGTGGACAAACATCATGGAGGAGACCAGAGAAAAGACGACCATGATGGTTCTCATGGCGGAGGCGGAGGCTATGTTGATCTTCATGGAGGACGAGGCGGCCATGACGAACCTCATGGTGGAGGAGGCGGCCATGATAATTATCAGGGTGGAAGAGGTGGCTGTGTTGATCCTCATGGAGGAGACCAGAGAAAAGACGGCCATGATGGTTCTCATGGTGGAGGCGGAGGCTATGATGAACCTCATGGTGGAAGAGGTGGCTATGATGAACCTCATGGTGGAAGAGGCGGCTGTGATGAACCTCATGGTGGAAGAGGCGGCCGTGATGAACCTCATGGTGGAAGCGGCCGTGATGATGGTGGTGACAGAGAAGGCTGCCATGATAATGATCAGCATGGGAAAAGACACAGCCCTGGTCGTCGTCGTCATCGTCGTGGGAGTGGTGGTGGTGGTGGGAGCCCTAGACACCACAGTGGTGGAAGTGGTGGCAGCGGTAGCAGCGGTGAAAGCTCTGGTGAGGACGACGGCCATGGAAAACATGGGCGCAAACACAAGGGCAAGCACGGCAAGGGGCACGGGCCTGGGGGTGGCCAAGGCCACGGGCGTGGTCATCATCATGGGCACGGGCACGGAAGATGGTAGAAAGGTGAAAACTGGCGACATTTGAATTTCATAAATGGCCGATCTTTTGAGAATTTCTCTGTTTTCTCAATGTTTTGTTCGTTGATTTTCAGGCGGCAACCGGAGCGAACCCGACCTGCACTGAACCCTGATAATTGTGGTACTTTGCCTTGTACTCAAACTACCACCTTCGTCTCTCCAGTGTTGTCCTCTTCCGCCTTGAAGCAACAAGTTGAAAGTTGAAAATCAGCCAAACAAACCGATGTTGTTGATTAACTGTGCTGCAGAACAATGAAGTTAATCCTGTATTTCTGCACTTCAATAAAATGTTTTAAAGACAAACTCAATCATCTTTTTGGTCCTTTTTTATACTGAATCTAAATATCAAGACTGAAACACCACTGAACGCTGGATATTACCCATGATCCTCTGCTTCCAGAACCAGAAGAGCTGCGGCTGTAACAAATCCACCAATCTCTGTTTAGAATTCTTAAGATAAACTCTGGTTTTTAATGACTTCTAAGTCTTTTTACTCTTCAACCCCCTTGAATAAAAGCATGAAGCCATTAATTAATTCATCTACTGACAGTTCAAATGATAATTATACAGCTTTATGATGTGATTTCCCTTTTGCAGAAACCACTTTATTCCTGTAGAATTGTCTTCTACTGCCACCATGTTGTCATTATGTGGTATTACAGGTTTCAGCTTTGTTCTGGTTCATTTGGAGATTTATACTGGAGCAGGGCAGCAGGTGGATTTTAACCAATGACATCTGTAGGAGGTTTGAGCGACTCCACCCACTGGGCAAGGCACCAGTGTCAAGCAGGTTCAGCGAGACTGGAAACCAGACCTGTGTAGCTACTTCTGTTTGGGCAGTTGAGAAGGACATGTTTCTTCTACCAAATTAAACAAAAACTCAACAATGACGTCTTTAATTGAGATTGACTTCATATGGACATGGACTGGACAAAGGGATTTTACTGGGAATCTTTGAATTCAGATTTCTTTTCTGCAACTTGCTGAAGTGAAGCTGCACCATCAACATTCTTTCAATGTTTTGCCAGCTCGTGTTTTGAGTGTGTCACAGCCCACATTAGAAATACTTGACAACTGTGGCTGAGTGGAAATGGGGACCTGGGTTGTATCTGGAGTCGGGACTCACAGAGGAACTCTCTGCATGCTGCTGCTCCTCTTGCTCTGCTGCTTCGGAGGGAAATGCGAGCTTCAGGAGTCAAAACCACTGGAGCCGACCAACCTTCCCTCCGTCAAACCTTACCCCGATGAGATCAATGAGCCTCAGGCCTTTCCCGAGGAGGAGAGGGCCTACCTCCCTGTGTTTACTATGGACTACCCTCGCATCCAGGTCCCCTTTGAGTTTACTCTGTGGATACTGCTGGCCTCCTTTGCCAAAATCGGTATGAACCACGGCGTTTGTGCACGATGTTATAGTCGAGCCTCAAGTCAAATCTTTTCATTCTGTCTCCGCAGGTTTCCACATTTACCACAAAATCACCATCTGGATCCCGGAGTCCTGCCTCCTGATCACCATCGGCCTCGTGGTCGGCGGCATCATGCACTCGGTCAAAGAGGAGCCCCCTGCCGTGCTCAACTCCAATGTCTTCTTCCTCTACATGCTGCCGCCCATTGTCCTCGACAACGGCTACTTCATGCCCACGAGGCCATTCTTCGAGAATGTGGGCACGGTGCTGTGGTACGCCGTAGTGGGAACGCTGTGGAACAGTATCGGCATCGGGCTCTCTCTGTTCGCCATCTGCCAGTTTGAGGTGTTTGGAGTTCAAGATATCAACCTGCAGGTCGGTGAAGGTCATAGGGCGGAGGGGTGGGTGTATCAGGGCATTCATTGGTTAAAACTGTGACAGAGGAGGAAAGTGTGAAAGGTCAAAGGTCATCTGTGCATAAGACAGTTTAACTACCTGGATACACTATGAAGGGAATAAACTTTATTGATGTCACTCACTCTATTTCCCAGGAGAACTTGCTGTTTGCCTCCATCATCTCTGCCGTGGACCCTGTGGCTGCTTTGAACGTGTTCGAGGACATCGGCATTAACGAGCAGATCTACATCGTCATATTTGGCGAAGGACTCTTCAACGACGCCGTCACTGTGGTGAGAGCAGGAGACGTGTGACCTGGAAAACCTGACCTTTGATAATCAAGGCTCATTTCTAAGAGATTTGATTTATTCGGCTTTGAATTTTTTGCCTTTATTTGTTTAGTTTGTCAAATTAGAAAAAGTTGAAGCCTTTTCTGCACAAACAACCATCAATGGATTACTTTAAAAACACTTAAAAACACGGCTGGTTTTAAAAACAAGTTCCTTCTGCAAAACCTCCTCTGGCTCAGGTTTGAGCTTTTTGTGATGTGATGACTGAAGCTGCATGAAAGTGTTTGAAGCAATTTAAACTCTGATAACGTGTCACCACAGTAAAAAGCAGCCGGGGTCCTGTGCATGTGTGACACAGTTTGTTTTCCCCTGCGACTCGTCGGGCCAGTTCCTTGCTGTTGAATGGGAATGTCGAGTCATTACTTACCCACCTTTGCCTCGGACGAGTTTCACCTGGGAGTTTCACTCATCACCTCCTGGCACTGATAGTGTCAGTCTGAGCCAAAAATAAGTTATAACTCAATTCTTGAGTGTTGAGAATATCTCCAGTTTATCGTCTCTGTGTGTAAAGTTGAACCTCAATGGAAACCATGTCTCCTGTCTCTCTCTCCCCTCAGGTTCTTTACAGCATGTTTTCCTTCTTGGCCGACCTGGCTGTCGCCGAACCAAGCGACGTGTTTCTGGGGGTGGCCCGTTTCTTCGTGGTGGGCGTCGGCGGCGTTCTCTTTGGCCTCCTGTTTGGATTTGTGGCGGCCTTCACCACCCGTTTCACCCACAACGTCCGTCAGATCGAGCCCCTCTTCGTCTTCATGTACAGCTACCTGGCGTACCTGGTGGCCGAGCTGTTCGCCATCTCCAGCGTGTTGGCGTGAGTGAAACACAAACACTGATACGAGTCAGACGAGGGATATCCACTAACCTGCATATTACAGCTTTATTGAATTTGTCTCAGGGTTTGCAGATGTTGCAGTCATGAGAATAGTGGGTCAGATTCTCTAAATACCTGTAAGATATGATTTATTGCTTCCTTTCCTTTCTGCTCCAGCTCTGAAAGATACAAATCTTTGCTGTTTGCCTCCATCATCTCTGCATCAAACATGTTTTAAGACTCGCTCCTCTGCATGAGATCACAAGTGTGATTCATTGTTGTTCTTTGACCTGAAAGAAGAGATTTGTTTGACATGACAGCCGGTGAAAACTAAATTCAGGTCGCAGATACACAAAGTAATAAACATTTCCCTACAAAATAAAGTAAGAGTAGATATACTCGCTTTTATTTTTTTATTATAATCTGATTCTGATCGTGGACACATCTATTTTAATTATAAACAAACCTCCCTCACACATGTGTTTTGTTTCCCGTGTGCAGCATCATCACATGCGCCATAACCATGAAGTACTACGTGGAGGAGAACGTGTCTCAGAGATCCTGCACCACCATCCGTCATGTGGTGAAGATGCTGGCCACCATCTCAGAAACCCTCATCTTCTTCTTCCTGGGTGTTGTTACCATAACGACCCAGCACGAGTGGAACTGGGCCTACATCCTGTTCACACTGCTTTTCGCCTTCATCTGGCGAGGACTCGGTGAGAGACGCTGATACAAAGCTCTGTCCCCTCCTGTTATAAACGCTGGACTCTAATCAGTCTCTCTCCTGCAGGGATTCTGGTGTTGACCCAGATCATCAACCCGTTCCGCACCATCCAGTTCACCTTCAAGGACCAGTTTGGACTGGCCTACGGAGGCCTGCGAGGGGCAATCTGCTTCGCCCTGGTCTACACTTTGCCCGAGAACATCAACAGAAGGAACCTGTTCGTCACGGCTTCAATCGCCATCATTATTTTTACTGTTTTCATACAGGTGGGCCAGATATTCACCTCCTGCTTCAAATTGTCAGTGTTTCATTTCCTTTTTGAGTCTTTTGTTTTCCTCTCTTATCTTTTAATATCGTATATCTCATCCTTTCCTTATTTAAAATATTCATAACCAACTGTTTCACTGCAATCACTTCCTTCTTTCCAGGGAATCAGCATCCGTCCCATTGTGGAGTATTTAAACATCAGGAGAACCAACAAAGTCATGACCTCCATCAACGTAGAGATTCACACCAGGGTAACGTCCTGCAGCACGTGTACTTTCCTCTTCTTGTTATCTGTGTTGAGTTGTGACTGTTGTGTGCCTGTGTTGTGTGCAGACGATGGAGCACGTGGTTTGTGGTATCGAGGACCTGTGTGGACAGTGGAGTCACTATTACTGGAAAGACAAGTAGGAGGCTTTGTCATCTCATTGATAGAACTGTTCCTCGCCATCTTGTCTCCTCTAATATGACCGGATGCGTCTCCTCCTCCTCAATGAGGATCAGTGTTAATAATCTTTGTGTCATTGTGCGTCAGGTTTAAGAAGTTCAACGATCGTGTTCTGAGGCGTATCCTGCTTCGAGACAACAAGGCTGAGTCCAGCATCGTGTCTCTGTATAAGAAACTGGAGCTGCAGAACGCCATCGACCTCCTGGACACGCCCGTGTGGGACCTCAGTGCAGCGCCCTCTATTGTCTCTCTGCAGTAAGTTCAACAGGCCGATCCGTTTTGGGCTGACTTGACTAGAAAGGACTCAGAGTGCAGTTTAATTAATTAGATTCAGATTCAATGATAACACAAAGAGACGCAATGAAACACAAAGACAGGAAGTAACACAGTGATTGATTAACACAACAGAAACTGTATCTGTCCACTAACAGCATCACAGCCACTAAACCTTTATGCCAAATCTAATTTGTCTCCAGCTGATGATGCAGATGGAAAACATCTCAATGATAATTACGAAGCTTTATATTTTATTAGCGTCTCTCGTTCACTGTGCGTTGCTCTCGCCCTCCGATCAGCGACGAGAAGATGGAGGCGTCTCGACCGAAGAGGAAGTTCCTGGCTGCTGACGTGAGCAAGATGCACGACATCCTTTCCAAGAACATGTACAAGATCCGACAGAAGGTAAAGTCATCGCCACAACTTCACAGAAACTTTTCACCAGTACACCAGCTGTTTATGTGTGTAATGCTCTCCACCTGCAGCAACAACAAACTACAGTGTGTGTGTGTGTGTGTGGGGGGGGGGGGCTCTTCCACCAAATATCTCTGTATGTATTCCAGACGATGGCTTACACCAACAAGTACAATCTGCCCGACGAGAGCCGGACCAGGGAGATTCTGATCCGCCGCCACGCCAGCATCCGACGAAGCCTTCGTGCTGAAAGTTTCCGTGAGAATGTGAGTTTTCTTCTGTTTTGTATTTGCAGACATGTTTGCTGTGTTTTGTTTTCTCTGACCTCAACTCTTCCTCGTCTTCCAGCCATCACAAAACCTCCCCCGGTCTCAGAAATACTTCTCCCTCCAACCCGGAGCAGATCTGGAGTCGTCCTTTCCCCTCAGAAGACGAAGTCACGGTGAGTTCACAGGAATTTGATTTGTTTTCCCAGATGAATGAATCACAGACACGTGACTTCTTGATCTTCAAATATTATTTTAATATTCAAATCCTTGTGTTGTACTAGGTGGTAGTGAGCTGGACCGTCTCTCAGCTCGTTTCCAGTCAGTCCAGTGCATCGCCCCACTCCTCCACCCGCTCCCTGGCTGCTAGGAGATTGAACACCATCAAGGAGGCAGGAAGTGCTGGGACACGACCCCCTGCCCCTGCACCCAGGAGACGCAGCTCAGAGTGGGCAGAGGGAGACGAAGACCCACATCCAGGAGGAGCAGGCGTGGAAGCAATGCGTTCTGCGCAGCTACCGCCAGGCTGGGTACCTGAGAACCAGGATTCAGGAGAAACCGAGGCAGGAAATCCTTTACTCAGACACTCGTCATCGGGGCCTCGAGGTTCAGGGAGATCGTGAAGATCCGAGGGAAGTAGGTTCCGTCAGGTTGAAGTAAATCTCGAAATTCCCTCCCTGCTCTGCTCTTTTCTACATAAATGTGGCTCTTTAGCTCTAATTCAAGCAACAGGAAGAGAACATCCATCCTCTTCCAACTTCCAAGAAGTGTGTAATACTTTCTGTCACACTTTACTCCTTCTTAACTCAACCAAATAAAAACTGTAATTCTCAGGTGCCACGTTCTGAACGGTACACATGTAGGAAATATTTAAAAGTAGTTCGTCAAATAGCACGGTGTGATTTTTTTTATATTGCAAAAGTATGAAAATAAATCTCAACAAACCTCAACTCTCTTGTCTTGTGGTGAAAAAGCCACAATTTTCTTCACTTAAGATCCAACTACATGACGGCATTAATCCATAATTAACTGAGCTGCCAATCAAACCCATACAACAAGGTCACGTCCACGCAGAATCTGTAAATATACCAAATTTCCATTTATGCTTAACAAACATATTCTTCTGGCTTTTACTGGTTATTTATATTCGCCATAACTCTCCTGTCCAATTGAGCAGATGGCAGCAAGTGGCTGCTGCTAAAATTAGCAGCAAGCGGAGGTTGAGCCAATGAAAGTTAAGTAAAATCACTCAAACAAGTTTGTTTTCAAAGAGGAAACAGTAATAGTACAGAAAAATAACAGAAAATAAATGTTTTAAACTTTTAATATTCTCCTTTTATAATGTTGATTTATTTAGGAAATAGTGGCCTTGTTGTTGTTGTATTTTCAGCTGTGGAATAATACACATTTTGATTATTTTGATAATTTCTCTGTAATATTGAGTTAAATGTTATAATTTTAAATGTGTGTTTTTATTGAAATATATGTTTTAATTCAACATAAAATAAGTAGATATTCAGAAGCATAAAATTATAATATTTGTTCATTTCAATTAAAGTATTTTCTTCATCTGCCTGTTAACCAATCAGGGAGAAGTACCTGTTGACCTCTGACCTCAGCGAGCATCACGGGAGACTTGTCGTTAGCTTTGTAGCAGCTAAAGCTAAAGCACCGGTAGTTTGTTACAAACAGGAACAGAACTTGTTGTTTTTAACTTTAAACAATTAAAATAAGAAAAAAACTGGAAACTGGGACTGAGGATGTAAGTTGTGAAACAGCAGCGGAGGAAGTTTCTCTCACGTTAATAACCGGAAACAGGTTTTAAACAGTTAGCCTAAACAGTTAGCTTGAGTTTAGCATCCAGCTGCACAGATGCTAATCACTGAAGTCCACCTGCACAAGTAAGTGTCAACGTTTCATTAAAATGTCTCATGTGGAAGATTCTGTGAAGTTTAATGTTCCCTTTAAATTAAGAACATTTACACTGTGATGTTTAAAAGCATCAAAAACCATTGTGTTGTGTTGTTTTGTTGTGGGTTAGCTTGAATGCTAATGTGTGGTTATAGAGCAGGGGCACAGTACTTTGTGTTCTAGAGGAAATAAACATGAAGATTAAATCACAGTATAAAGCTACATTTACAGATTCCACATTTATAGTTTAAACTCAGCATTTCATTCATGCTGCAGCGGCTCCTGGTGTTTTCCTGTCTTGGTTATAGATGTGTTAATAAAACCTGATGCATGCCGACATGGTGTAATACGACACGGCTGCATTCTACCATCTAGAAGCAGGCCGAGGACCCACAGGTACAATTAAACCCGGGAGAGTGGAGCAGTAAACAATCTCCCCCTGTTCACTTTAATGTCCAGTTTTACGAGTGCATCCGACTCAGTGACGGCCGTCCACAGCCAGGGTCATCAATTTTTGTTGTGTTCTTTTATCCCGAAATATGAGAAGAGCCGGTCTCGGTTTGGTTCCACAAGTATTTATTTAGAAGCACTGAAAAGGAACAGTATAGCTATGTGCACATAGCTATAGGCACTCAATACACAGCCATCTAGTAGCACGGGGTAGTCAAGAGTCGCCCCGAATGGACGGCGGGTGCAATATTTATAACGAGGTGGAGTCATTGTGGTTGAGACCTTGGCTATCCCTTGCTGGTACGAAGGCGTGGTCCCCAGCCTATTGGCTCTGGAATCCGCGAATGATGAGGAGCCGCTCCCAGTTTCGCCCCTCCTTCGACAGTAGCTGGGCAAATCTTCACATTCTGACAGTGTTTGGTTTCATGTTTTACAGACAGGCCTTCAGCTGAAGCCTTGTGGGTCTTCAGTACTTTGCAGGTATGGTGTTGTTGTTCATTGGAGTGAGAAACCTTGCGTTCCTGCATTATTGGCTGTATGTTCTGTGTGCGTAAGCATGCGCATTTTCTAGACAAAACAAACACCTTTCCTATCTGGCCTTCTGAACCTAGTGGCAGCTGCTTGAATTCTTTCTAAGGGTAGGTCACAGTTTCTTATGAAAACAGTGCATTCATGTATGTGTGATGAATAAAGCTAATGGAGTTTAGGCTGTAATATAATAAATTAGGTATGAGAACAAGTTAAAGTACAGTGTATTGTATGCCACAGATGTACAGTCTCCACAACAGGCATTATCAGACAGGTGCGCGACTGAACTGCGATGTGACGCACACACACACACTAACCAACTTCCAGATTAAAACCAGCCAGCAACGGCTACTAAAAGTCACTATGTGAAGGCCACACATTCTCCCACATATTCAGCCCAAACTGCCCCTGCCCCCACCCCTGTCTAACATACTGCATTTGTTTAGAGTTCAGTTTCATTGCCATCTTCACAGACAAACACACAATGAAAAACATAGATTTTAGTCTTAACATCTTTCAGAGTCTACATCTTTATATCTGAGGTACAGAGAGTCAAAGAAGCTGTAAAACGTCCTGCTGACATGTTCCTAGTTCCTGAAAGCAGCTCCACAGATGTTTATTCCACCTGAAAGAACAAGCACAGTGTTAGAAGTCACACTCAAACACATTTTATAAGTGTTATTTATTATTTAAACCCTGTTTCTTTGTGATTTTTTAATGTTTTTAACTATTTTCGCTCAAAAGAATCAAAGAACTTCAGACACGGAGGTTAAAAAACTGTATTTGAAGACGCAAAACATCCTCAAAGAGACTTAAAGTGTATGTATTAAAAATCTATTATGAGTTCATAGTAAATGGAAAATAACTAGGTGTAGGAGTAATTCTTCATCTCATAACCAAGTGTAACTTTCTCCCCATTGAGGCTCATTACACCGTGTTTGTCTTCATTATTCCTGCTGCACCGCTGCTCTGATTAAAGATGTTCCACTGCGAGCGGTATTTACTGCAAAGCTCCAACACACTGTGAAATCAACTGTGTTGGAAACAGATAAAAGAAATTAAATAACTAAATAAACACAATGGGAATATTGTTTATTAGTGGGAATTATAGATATGAAGATAAATTAAAACAGATGAAAGAGACTTTACAGTTCATTTAAACACTTTCACACACACAGATCCTTTATGATTTGTGGGTTCTACATGTGCCTTTCTATATATTTGTATTCATATTTATATATATATTCTATTCCTTGTTTTCAAGTTAGGTTTTTAAAGGTTTATTACGTCTTAAGTTAACTCTACTCACACTGTTTGTCTTTCTTTGCTCTTGACGACCTTTGACATTTTCTCTGAAGTGAATAGAAATCAATAAAAACTCAGTTTATAATGTTAAAAGCTTCTCTCGCTCGATGACTGATTATTTTCTGGACAATAAATATGCCAAAATCATGCTCTTACATTTTTAATGAGGGCAACAGTTCAGTGTAACGTACAAAGACAAGTCTGGGAAGACGGATGGAGATTTATTATGCTTACAGACGTCGGACACTAAAATAATCGTAGGGAATAAATTCTTGAGGATATGAAGAAAATGTTTATTTTCTTATTTCAAGTTCTCTATATGTGTTTGTATTTATATATTTTCTAACCCAAATTGTTCGTAGGTGTGAACGTTAGCGTGTCTGGACCCTGTGATTGGCTGGTAACCAGGATGTGCCCCGCCCCCTCGTCCAGCTGGGATTGGCTTCAGCTCCTCCCACGACCCTCAAAACGATCAGTGGTACGTATGATTGGCTGCTCATGTTTCACTGTATGTTAGTTGCATGTTCAACACAGTTTCTTGGGGTTGAGTGGGATTGACGGAATCCAAATTAGATGAAAGGAAATAGAATTTTTATTCCATGTATAATTAAAAGGTTTAAAATGATAATTAACATGCTCCTCATTGAATAGTCTATTACTTTAGTATGTTCTGGGTTTTGATCCTAAGCTACTGACTAAAGAAAACATATTTAAAATACATTGTTAAAGTAAAACTTGGTTAAAAAACATTTCTATATCTTAGGATCTTCTGTTGCAGCCTCATTCTCGTCATGTCATTGAAACAGCAGCAGGTTCACGATGGGTCAGAGTCTTTAGTTAAACATGAATCCATCAGTGTGAGTCCTTCAAACACAAAACAATACAATCCACACATGCTGTCAGAACAGCTTTCATGCAAACGCCAAACCTCCTGCCCTCAGATGCTTTGAATAGAAGCGTCAAAGAAACGCGTTCAATGTAAAAGCTCAACACCAAACGCCTGCAATATCTTCGCCTGGAGCACATTTGCATTCTGATGAAGAAACGTCTTGGTTCGTGGGAGGATCTGGCAAACATCCTGGTTTATGAACTGTCTGTCAGCCGCATGTGAAGCTGCACGTACAGGAGTCGCTATAGAGGGAGGACCAGGGGGTTTATTCAGTGTGCTGCTAGAGGAGGAAACAAAGGAGGGAGCAATTCAATAAATAGTGTGTTTAAATAACAAGGAGGAGGAGGATGAGGAGGGTTTCCAGTCTTTAGCTCTCAGCAGCTTCAGCTTCGGTCCGCTCAGAGCTGAGGAGGAAGAGGAGGAGGAGGAGAGGGGGAGTCTCAGGAAACTTCACATCAGAGCTGCGGAGGAGGAGGATTTTATTCTGACTCCCTGTGTTTCAGATATAAAAGAGCATCGGTGAGAAGTGAGGAGCAGCGATGAATCAAACTGCATCTGTGTCCCATCAGATCCAGTGTCAGCCGATCAAGGACGACAAGGTAGGATCTATTTACTCTTTTCACTATCGTACATACTCACACTCAAAGTTTTGAACATATTTTGTTTTAGCTTCCGCACTTTCCCCACAGGTTCCGTTTAGCTTTGAATTAAATAAAGTTTTACAGGTTTTATTGATTCAAACATCTTAACAAAGCAAGAAATGGGAGAGAAAAGGAAAAATGCATCAACTCTCAGAATCCAGTTATTTGACAGGAGACTTTACTCAGTGTTTGCAGAGCTGGTGAATGTAAAGTGAGTTTCAATGCTCTGCCTCCACAGTAAAGGCTTCATGGGACATTGTGTCGTTACACTGGCGCCTGTGACTCATTGTTGTGACGGCGATAACTCAACAACAACAAACTCACACTTATTTACCTGTGGAGCAGACCTGAGTAGAATTTGGTGCATACATTTTCATATTAATGAGGTTTTTAAAGAAACTACAGATACACTTGTTTTTTGTGTAACAGGAATGATGAAGTTTTTTTTCCTCACATCAGCAACCTGTTGAAATTAGAGCAGGACCAGAGGACATGAAATAAAGCTGCATATGGTTTAGTAGTAAAAGTTTGTGGATGTTTGCTTGTAAAACAAATTTTATTCAGCGAATGGAGACTAATTAAAATCCTTATTCGACAAAGTCCTTTTCCTTCATGTATGCTAGCGGAGGATCAAAGTGAAGGTGTTGTTTTCTGTCACCTCCTCGTGTTTCATGGCTGACAATACGAGGCAGAGACATGGTGACAGCAGCCCCAACATTAAAGAGCCTCATTATCGCTCGCAGTTTATGCAAAGCGTCTCTCAGCTGCGAGCACGTTCCTCAGGCATCGAGAGGAAGAGCAATAAGAGGAAGAGGAAGATGATAATCCCGCACAATCCCGCGCTGCTGCTGCTGCAGCCATGCAGCGGCAGGGCGGGAATACTCTGGCAGGAGGAAGCTTTGAGAAGAGCGACAACTTCACGACATTTCCTCAGATACATGAGATCTGGTGTTTTCTACAGTTCATCATCTCATCAAAATTAACTTCAGAACTGTCAGAAAGGCCCAGCAACAGAAAAAATAGCTTGGATGCATTGTTGTTTTGCATCTGCATTATTTAGAGTGCTTTTAATTGTCATCAATCATCACTCAGTAATCCAGCCTCATGTGCCACCGGGTTTTAGCTGCTTCATAAATAAAGCCACCGCCGCCTCTTAAGATGCAACGTGGAAATTCTGCTGATGCTCACGGGGAGATAAAGATCTTTTTTATGAATTTAGATTCAAGCCTTGACCCTGAAACGGAGGAGATGCAGGGAAGGTTTAACCATATTTGAAGAAGCAGGGATTCAAACCCCGACTGAGAGCTTGAGGACACTTCACTCCCACCTACACCTGCCGCCTGCACCCATTGGAACCAGGGAACGGACCCAGACCAGCCCCAGCCCCAGCACCCGGAGAAACAATGCATTGGATTGGGATATGAAAGCTTCCGTACAGGACGTGCTGGGCTTTCCTCTCACTCAGGACCCACAGGGATGAAAAACACACTGAGGCACGTTCACTGGCTGCAACCCAGAGGTCCGACTGGATTCAGGGACGGGTCAGAGAACTCACGCTCCAATCAAAGCCGCTGTGGAGGCGTGGAATCGAAACATATCTGTTTCCATAAGCAGAAATCCCACATATAACTTGATTCAGATTCACCCAGGGACATTAAATATGCATTTATGCACTGCAAACATATTTCTCTCACTGTCAAGGCCTTGTTTAATAAAACAGTGGTGTGTTGATGCTCAGAATTCAACTCAGCTAAACACCACTTATATGTGTCGGGTGTCTGTGTTGAACGTTTCCTGTATTTTGTTTTGTTTAGCAGTATTTCTGAAGGTGTCTGGCTTTTCTGCTTCTAAACGTTGTGTGTGCGATGTTGTTTGTTTGTGGTGTTGTGCATTTCACTAAGTGCCACTTCTTTACTGCTGATTTTGTTTTCAAGAGCTTCGATCAAGTCCAGCCGGTTCCACGAATCCACTTATTTGCTGAGATGTTAGATGAGAAGACTGTGGTTTTCTTATCTGTCTACAGATGTAGGATAACTGTTCAAAAAGTTTCCTCTAAGTTACGTTTTCTCCTGGTGGCAAGAATCCCTGTATCAAGCTGTGAAACAGAGCAGACAATTCAAATTCTCTAATCACACTCAAAACCTCTTAATATTAACATTAGCCCTGTGTCGTCACTGCCATCTGTTGCCGTGGAGACGGACATGGCGTAAAAACGCTCATTAGCATGTGAGCGGAGGAGGAAGGTGACGAATCCTGTCCTGTCCTCATTATCACTGTCTTTACTGCGCTAAAGATAAACATGTCATTATCATGTCGACCTTTCAGCAATGATCAGCTTCAGTAGCTAATTTTAACATCTCCCACTCACTCAATGACGCTGCTGCAGCTAAACAGTATCGTTGTGTACACATCCAACGCTGCGTCGCTGATAAAAAGCAGAACTTCGAGTTGCTGCTGCCTCCACAAGTTTAGATTTAAAGACACTGTTCAGTTGCTCAGCCTACGCTGTGATCCTGTGAAAACCAGGCCGAGTGTGAGGAGGAGCCTCGCTGCCAAGTTTCTGACGACGCACAAGAACACGATCGTTTGAAACCGAGGCCAAGTGACAGACAACTGACGATTCCTGTGTCACAGCCTGAATTTAACATTCACTGTCACTGCAGAACCATCACAGTCACACTACTACTAATACTGCAAGAGGTACTGCAACAGGTACTGCTGCTGCAACATCACCGACACTCACCCACACCTCTTCATGTATCTGATCTATAAATGTATGCAAGTCTATTTTCTTGCCACTAGAGGGCAGCTTTACACAAGTAATTAAAAAAGCACTCCAATGCTTCTTTATACCATATTATATTTATACGTCTTATTTGATATATAACTCGCTTTATATTTATTCCAGGTTAGTATGAGTTCCCGTTGACGCCACCTGTGATTCCTGCAGCACGTGAACACAAACGTAAAGAGGCAAATAGAAAATGAGCCCGTGAACCATCCTTCAGCCAAGTTTTTAAAATCACAGTATTTGTCATCATTGTGTTTTTGTCAGTGAGCTTCGCTACAGACGGGAATAGAAGCAGCAGATGTTGAGATAATTGCTGCTGCTGGTCAGTCACTGCACAGAGCTGAATACAAACCACTGAGAGAGACGAGGGCTGAGCTATTTAAAGCTTTTCTCTTATTCATTAATAAACTCTGATCCACGGCTTCTCTCCAGGTAGAAACACGGGAGGTCAGATGGAGGAAAGCGTGTAATAAGCTTTTTAAAAGCTTCCTTGAACTCATCAAAACCAGATTATTTTCCAGAAGTGGTTAGAAATTCTGAGAAGATTGATTCCCATGTTTTACCTCCACCATGAGTCTGTAAAAATGACTGTATATTATACCAGTTATAGTCCTTGAATGAAAGTTGAGGTATACCTAATGTTTCCTGTCCTAAATTATGATTAACAGTGATTAAACTGTAGGTTTGTTTGTCCCAGATAAATAAATGGATATTTTTCCTCTTTTTCCTTGAGGGGTCTTTGAAACTTTCGCCTCATTGTCCCTTTAACCCAGAAACCGAATCACTTCAGCTCATCGGGCCTCAGTGTCACCACCAGACAAATTACCCCCGACACAGAATTAGATTATCAGCCTAACGATGCCGATGGAAACTGGGCTGACTGTTTTCATTTATGAATGACACAATTTTTTTATGTAGTAAAATCAGAACAGAGGTTTTTTTGGTGCGTGTGTGCATGAGCGTGTCTGTTTACTCCGAAGAGAAAAGCCAGACGGACGTCAGTGGCAAAGAGACGGAGAGAAACCGCCGGAGAAGTCGTGTTTTCGGACATCGCCCCCTTTTGAGTTTGGAGTTTTGACTGGAGACGTCAACATGATTGACCCGGAGCTCAGGTTCATAGAGGTGAGGGGACAACACGCTCTTATTTATACAAACCAGCGTTGGAGAATCAATATGTCTGGTGATCAATAATGGCCTTAGACTCTATGTAGAGTTTGATATGAGGTTGTTTGTGAAGAGGTGACAGACTCGTGGTTTATCACCTTCTTATCATAAAGTCCCAGGAGTGTCAGCTGCCTCCAGAGAGAGCGGAGGCCCTGAGAAACGGCCCCTCTGGGAGTCGCAGTGTGTCAGGACTGAGATTATTCCTGTAAGCGTGAGTGATGGAGGAGCCGCAGAGTGTGTTTTCTGTGAGATTTGAAAACAGGATGTTGGGGCAGGACTTGAATAGAAAACCAGAAAACGTGTAATTCAAGTCCCGTGAGTGGAGAAGTAAAGTAAACTGAGGAGACTGAAACAAAACAAGAGCAACATGCTGTTTCTTTACATTAGTTCATCTGGTGTCAGATCAGTAGAAATGTTCACTTATGGTTTGACTCTGAAAGTTTTGAATCTAACGAATCTGTATCTGAACATTAATTCTCCCTTTCACCGTCTCTCTCTGGATTCCTGCTCGACTGAAGCTCATCCAAGGCGTCAGGTTGATAAATGGCGCCGCACACTTGGTCTGTCGCTAAACCTTGACCTACTTTCTTTTCTAGGTCAAGAAAGCAGATTCAGTTTTTCCTCCACAGCTCAGTTGTTTTTTTATATCTTGGCTCCTGACATGTTAGATTCTAATTTGTCATCCACATGCGACCGTTTGTTTTTAATATTTCAATTTAAATATTCGATGAAGTAATATTACTGAGGATATGAAGCTTTCCATAGCAGAACAAATTCTCGTTGATCAAAGAAGCTTATACTCTTAATTTATTCCCTCTTAAATCCCTGTTTATAGATTCAAATATCTGTATCATCACCATGGAGAAATGCTCTGCAGGTACATGTGACTTTCATATGCAGCAGCATTAACCTCCCACCCACAGCGCTCTGTCTTTATTGGTAATTTTGCATTTCTATAAATGGATGTTTAAGCCTTGAGGAGATTTACAGCGTTGCCACGGTTCAGAGTTTAAAGGCTCCTTCTGCTGCAAAACACACAGAGGTGTGAATTAATATTCCAGCCGGGGACGTATTACGGTTATTTACAGTTTGCTTCTTCCTTTATTTAACTCTATACTTCATTGAGAGGAAGGAAGAAAGATAAAAACGTGACAAGCAGCAGGTAAAGTTTGTTTATTTTCTGCTTTCTGCTTTGTTTTTTGAAATAATCTTAAATACACTCAATACAAATACTTAAAAATCCATGATTTATTGAAGTAGCACTAGCACCAGCACATAATGAAACAATGATTCTTCTGATTGTTTTGTGTATCCCAGCGAGGATGAGAAGTAAAAGACCTTTCCTTGGTATTTTGTGACTTTAACTCTTATCAGGACTCAACCTTCTGGGTCAGTTAACGCACTCAGGAGGCATCCTTATCACTCCACTTTCCCTCCAAACCTCAGTGGTGCCCAACTCTGAGCCCTGTGGGTTTCCGTCCCGGCAGCGGGTTAATTACATTCACCTGGCGTCCCTGGCGTGTATCCCTCACTGATAAGATGGAAGGAGTGAAGCCCGGGAGGGTTTGGAGATCAGGAGAGAGGAGGAATCTCAGGTTTTGGGCTTGTGACTCATTAAAGACAGTGTTGTCCGCTTAGTGCACCGGGCACAAGCTAAGGGCTTAGCTGAAACAATCTGGATGCAGACGATTACAAAGTTTGCTCAAGTTAAAGTAGAATTCTCAGTGTCGTGGTCGATGCTTTGGACGACAGGAAGAGGAGTGAAGACTTAAAACCCGATAATGATAAACCACAAGTAGCTTCTGTGCACTGTTCTAGACAGAAAATGCCATAAAAGGCTAGTGCACGTAAAGAAACTGCAAACACGCTCGGATGCTGGAGCTGATAATGGATTTGCACACAAATGTAGCTGCACAAAGTAGCCTGTGGTCTGAACAGGCAAGTGGAGAAGGTTTCTGCCTCTGGGACATTAGTGAACTTCCCAAACATCAGCAGAGGTCAGTGAGGAACCAGATCGTTTCCATGTGGTCTCTGATTCCACCTGTTCAATATTTAATGCCTAAGAGAAAACAGTGGAGCTTTAAGGATCCTTTCTTCCCCTTTTTCCTCTTTCCACTTCAACCCCTTCGTTTCCTCCCCCTCCTCCACATCTTCCATCAGCCTCAGCCTGACCTCCTGCCATCTCTCCTTCATCTGAGCTCCAATGCTGCTCGTTCAGTCTCCATCAAACGCACCCACACATAATACTGCACATGGTTTCTTAACTCCTGATGCTGAAATCCAAAGATCCTAACTCTAAAGATCTAAAGAGGCAGTTGAAGCTCTCACGTTTCGTTCATCATCACATGTTTTTCCAGCATTTGGTGTTGAAGTCTAGACACACACGTACACGAGGAGACTCGGTCTGATTGTCTCTTAGCGTCCACTGCTCCATCTTCATCTGCGTGTGCTTTTATTTTTTCTCATCCCCTCCCTCCTCCTGTTATGACCATTATTTTCAGATGGGAGCAGTGTGCACATTGCGTGTGTGTGTGTGTGTTGGTGCGGTTTGCGTCTTCAGGGCTTTTCTCTGTGACACCTATCAGTTTGCATCCAGTCACTTGGCAGCGTGAAAGGCCGGCTGGTTTCTGATCCGCCCGATTGTCTCGCTTCGTTCTGCTCTGAAGGGATTTCAGACCAAGACGCGCTCTCAGCTATAATCCTCATCATTTATTTCCGAGGAATATTCCAACGCTAGATATTACAGAAGGGCTCAAAGTCCCTGAAGTGATAGGGTAGGAATAGTGGAGTGACATCATCAGAGGTAAAAATACACACAGTCGTACTGTAAATCCCTATGGGAATATTACACTGCTTCACTCATTCTAATTCACAAGAAAACTATGAAAACTGCACCCTTTGGTTTTGTGTTTGTTAGACTCAAGGATCAGAGTGTTTCTCTTTTACTATGTTGAATAAGTATGAATATTGTCATAATTAGATTTTAGGGGCACGTGCAAACTGCTGCAGCTTAATGAGATGATGTAATACTCTTTGATTAAATTGAAGCATGTGTTGCGTAATCTGTCAGCAAAGCAGATTGCTAATTAAACCCCACGCATGATTCTTAGTTAAGTTAAAACAAACTAATGACTGAGTTGCTTTAATATCGTGCCACAGCTTTAATTAACTGAGTGTAGGACTGGATAATACAGTGAACTTTAAAACTCAGACTGGGTCACACTCATAAGTTTTTGTACAACAAACTTGTATAAGTCTGAGACACAAATAACACAACCAGGTTTAGAATCTGTTTTCTCGATAAGATTGAATGAAATACTTTAGATCAGCACCACGGACAGAGATACATCCACCGTGGTGGTGACAAATTCAGGACCCTGGACAGAGGCTGTGAGTATAGATTTAGGTATAATAGATTAAATCGGTCTGTATATATAATAAAAGCCAATGACAAAAACTGTGTCAAAATAAAATCCTGATTACCATGAAATTGATTATACTGTTGTATTCCCATTAAAAACCGTTGTAACAGTGGTACAAATGTTTTAACACACGTGTATATACAGTAATTTAAGTAACTTAATAAACATTTTAATAATTTTCCAGTTAAATATGATGTCAAACATTCAAATTCAATGGTCCCAAAGTCTTTTCTAGAGACTGACTGATGAATAATCTGTATATAATAATATTATCTGTATCGAAATAATTCTAAATTGCAACTTAATATATATCCATATGAGTAAATAACAGTATATATATATTTCCTATTAGTCACTACCTTTGTGTGGTTGTTCTACAGAAGTAAAAGCCCAATAGAGGTAGTGTGTGGAGGTTTTTTTTATTTTGAAGGGCTCACTGGGGATGTGTGCTTCCGCTGTTCCGGGCAGCTTGACGCTCCTGCCGCTGCTAAATTGAGGCGCCGACAGGTCTGGATGTTATTACCGGAGAGAGCTGCTGGATTCTGGCTGAGCATCGACACCGAGCTGCAGCCACAATGACGGCGTCCAAAGACCCGACCAAGAAGAAGCCCAAGGAGGCGCAGCAGGACGAGGTAGAGATCAGTCACCACACGCGTGTTACTGGACAGGAGACAGGAGACAGACATGATGGAGGGACGAGGGGGACAAACTGTGGAGACTCCTGCTGCTGCTGCTCCTTCAATTACTGCAGGATTTAATGAGAATAACACGGAGACAGTGGAAGGAGCTCAGCGCAGGGACGTTTCCACAGGTTCCCTCTCTTCATGTGGCAGCTTCACAGGATTCAATGCGTCTCACAACAGGAGCTTCAGTTGTTTTATTGAGAATTGCAGTTTGCATGTGACAGAATGAGACAGAATGAAATCAGACTGTGAGTGATTCACGTTTAAACTCTAAAGTTGTGATGGTGTTTTTTTTTTAGGTGGCTGGATTTGTGTTTCTGTAATTGTTGAGTTGTATGTGTGTGAGAGAGCAGCTGTGAGATGTGTAATCTGTCATTGTGTGAGTTGACTCAGAGGATGAACAGCGACCAGCATCCTCAGCTCTAATGCACATAATCACATACAAACAGGCTAATTCCAAAACACACTGTGCTATATTGCTCATGTGACCAGAGAATGACTTCTCTGTGTTATAACAGATGAAAATGTTTTAAATGAGGCTCGCTGCAGTTTCACGTGTTGTTTTGATGCTTCAATGAAAATCGTAGTTTCTCCTCCTGTAAATACAGAGTTTTATTTATTACGCTTTATTTCTTTATCACGTTCTTCCTATTGTGTTTTTAACTGAGAAGTCCAAAATGAAACGTACACATATAAGGCTGCAACTATAAGAAGGATTTTCTCCTGATTATTCCTGAATCTGTAAAAGACTGTATCTGCATATTGTACATTACAAAATAATTTAGACAAATTACAGATTTATCTTTGAATTGCACATTTATAAAACAGCCTATTATCCTATCTAGTATTCCTATTTCTATCTTATTCTAGATGGCGTTTCAAGTCTTTATATTTGAAATAATTTATTAATGAAGCAGCTCTAGTTTTATTTTTTACAGCCTCTTGCAGAAGAAACTGTTTTTATCCAGACTCAGGTTCACATCTGCAGATTCGTCAATGTTTTATAACACAAAGATCTAAATCCATCGTCCTGTGTCTTTGTATCACTGAAAAACAAGTCTATATTTTATGTCCTAAATAACTTCCATGTGATGGGTTTGTTCAGGCTCAGTAATCAGTTATCACTGTAACTGCCCCTCCTACACACAGACACAGACACACACACACACACACACACACACACACACACACACACACACACACACACACACACACACACACACACACACACACAGCACTGGGTGGGGCAGTCCTCGCACACCACTGGGCCATTGACTTCACCCCGAGTATTAGTTCTTGGAGCTAATTCTTTTCATGCTGTGTGTGTGTGTGTGTGTGTGACTGTGTGTGTGGGTGTGACTGTGTGTGTGTGTGAGGCGAGCTTCAGTTCCCTGTCTGTTGCTCAGGCTCGCTTCAGTGGAAAGTAAAGCGAAGCAAGTGACAAGTTGAAGTGTGTGTGTGTGTTCCTGCTTCATTAATTACACAGTTGTTCTGGGCACATTTGTTCCTCTTATCTTCCGTTTCTGACACGTTCATTCATTTACAATGGTTTTAATCATAATAATCCTTTAGTCACACTCGTGTGTTCGATGCTGAGATACCCACCCCCCCCTCCCCACCCCCCTGAAAATCCCCTCAATCAACTGAGATTTGTTATCGAGGTGAAAAAGAAACCGTCCATGCTGGAAACATCACTTGAAAGAAAGTTAATGTCTGATTTGTCAGATGTGTGAAGAAGACATGTCTCTGTCTTCCTCTGTAGCTGCTCTCAGATCTGCACTGAACTCCAGACATGTCCCTCCTGGCATCATGTTCCTCAGGTAACTTTCACCAACCGAGGCTGAAGCTGGAGACAAAGGATCAGTGGGGAGAAATGATGTAATCCAGAAGCTTCAGGAGCTCTGGGTCAGCGGAGTCAACACATTAAAAGTCTTTTTTGTCCCAGATTCTTAAAGAAAAAACTGATTTTCTTTCTGCGAAAATTTAGAATCAGTCGCTTTTCATTTTGTGGAGCCCAAATGTTTTTTTTAACTCTAATGGCTGTTGTTGGTGGATAATCCCTGCTCTGTCTAGACAGGATGAATCCAAGCTGCATAAGAGTCTGTCTGTTTTCAAATATCCAAGAGATTTTAAATTCAAAACTCAATCTATGTGGTATTTAGACTCGACAGACAAATGCAGCTTTTATTTAAAATGTTCCGTCCCAGTGTAGCCTGTTGATTCTTGAAAACCCAGTTTATCTCTGTGCTGGGACCAGAGGAGGCTCAGTAGATGCAGCTTCTTCAGGATGTAACCTCAGCGTCGGACCTCCAGGTTTTGTGTGTGACACCCAACGAGCAGAGACGCTACCGCAGATTAATTCCTGTCGTTTCCGTGTTGACGGTTTGTTTTCATGTCTGCAGGAATTTGTGGACGTGAGCCCGCCGCAGAGGAACTGGAAGGGCATCGCCATCTCTCTTCTAGTCATCGTGGTCGTGTGCTCGCTTATCACCATGTCCGTGGTCGTCCTCACACCCGGTAATAACATCCACTGCATAAAGGGGCTTTTTGATCTGGAAATGAATATGAAAGAAGCCATTTGACATTGATGGAGCATATAAATAAAAACTGTATTTGGCCACTTGAAGCAGAAACAAGTTTCCTCTGCTCATATTTATACATATATATACATTTATATTATATTGTTTAAAGCCGCTCGGTGTTGTATTTAAACATTTCTGACAGCTTTGCATAATGCAGAGAAATCTCTTGAATGAGAATAAGGCTTATACGCCTGTGTGTGTGTATGTAATATGTGGATTCATGAATAGATGAATATATGTAATCACTGCATCTCTCCGTCAGTGAGTCGTCGTCGTTGTGTTTTCTTTTCATTGTCTCTTTGCTTTGTCCTTTCGGTCTTTCGGACCTGTGAAAATACACTGGATTTCACAATGTGTGTGTCTGTGTGTGTGTGTGTGTGTGTGTGTGTGTGTGTGTGTGTGTGTGTGTGTGTGTGTGTGTGTGTGTGTGTGTGTTTCTTCCCAGTGGAGGTTCCCGGCAGCAGCAGGTCCAGGCTGACGGTGGCAGACCTGTACAAGCCCGAGTTCAGCGTCCATGACCCCGAGGCCACGTGGATCAGCGGTAAGTTAATATCAACAACAAAAGCACTCAGGGATACAAAGGGAGAAACAGCAGCAGTGGAAAAATCAAGAAATACATTTTTTCTTCCTCATAAATTATTGAGCTTTACACTTTCCCAACCACGTGGTTGTAACATGGAGGAGACGCTGTGCATCCACATACAGATATCTGTGGTCAGGTTTCGACTGTTTGAGTGAGTCCATGTGAGAATACCTCAAACAGAGGGTCCCCACCTCTCGTTTGAGAACCACAGATCCACCGAATGGTCGGAATCCACCGGTCACGTCTGATGTTTGGCTCTGAGCCTCCTGCGCTGCGTTGGGTGTCTGCAGTGAGGAGTAAGAGATGTGGAGGAGAAGCTGGTGCAGCTCAGGAAGACGAGGACAGCGTGACATTGAGGGAAGTGCCATGATGATGTAACAGAGGAGAATGACACAGTGCGACTTTGAGAAGAAAGTAGGGAGGTGACATCTGAGCAACGTTTGTTATTTGAATCCTCTACATTTGAAATAGTTTGGTCAGAGGTTTTATTTTGGAAGGAGCTGCTAGTCAGGTGGATGTTTCCTGTTTAGCAGTGTGACACATTTGATCCTTGATTTTCTCAACCAATCATGAGTCAGTCGTTTCTCCCCAAATTTAAATGAATCAGAGACATGAACACTCGAACATAACATCAGCTTACATTAGTTTTTAATCAGGGACACAGTGTCTCCCTGTGCTGTGATATTAAAGGAAACTAATTAAATATAGACGGATTCAACATCAGTCATTTTGTGCGTTTCCTTGTTGTGTTGATAAAATCACAATTGTTCTTTGTTTCATATTGTCTGTGAATTAGAAGCATGTAAACTCCAGATTAATAATGAAGATCGATAACGTTGTTCATTGAGCGAGTTCCAACGTGGCAGCAAATTAAATTCAGAAAATGATCATTAATGTGAGATTAAAATACATTCATTTAAATTAAATAACTAGATAATGAAAGATTTTCAGGTTAATTGTCTCCATCTTGTCAAACCTGAACATATGACCTGAATAACAAATCTGTGGTTCAGACGCAGGAGATGGACTCAATCTTTCTATCAGCGCAGGCGAAACGGGCTCCGAGCCCTGTGGGAAGTGCATTAACAGAAAATGAGAATCTGTCCACCTGAGGTTTCATTACAGACTCCAAACATTTGTCAGCGAGGAGAGGGAGGTGGTGATAATTCCACATTTATTAAAACCATTTATTCAGAGAGATTACAGTCTCTGCAACAAGCCACCTGCAGAGATCCTTGTGAAAACTCTGTTGAGGTAAAGAGGGCAAAGTGGTTCATGGGATAACGTTTGATTTTCACTTTGTCCTTCGTACGGTTCCAAAAAACGAATGACTTCATTTGACTTGTGACGGAGACTTAATCACATTAACAGCTGAGACACCATAGAAGAAAAACTGCAGAGCTTTGTCTTCCTGACAAACCTTTTACCAAACTACCAAAAAACTAACTTTATTTAATGCAACCCGTTTTCTTTTTCTTTGTGTGTGTGCATAAACCCATGAGCTAATCAAAACGCCCCCTGCTGACGTGCATATCCAAACACAGATGGCCTCACAGTGTCGTGTCTTTACTGACTCTGGGTCAAATCCTCCCACCAGGAAGAACCAGATCTAAGCAATAATGTAATAATAACTGTTGGAAAATCCTTTTCAACACATTTACGTTAAGTTTGCAGCTCAGCCATCCCAGTTGCCAGGCACCGATAACGTAAAAGGAGAGAAGTTTAAAATACGTTGACGCTGCAGTGGCTAAAAATGTAGTTGCTTAAATGCTGTAGTTTGTGCACATCCCCAAGTGAATTGAACACGAGTAGCTCTGGTGAAGCCTGAAGGTGACATGACCACCTCCATCGGGGGTCAGAGGTCATCTCTTCAGCAGCTGCAGCTTCATGTAAACAGTGATCGGCCATTAATTGCAGGGTTTTGTCAACGTGTCCTTGAGCAGGACACAGAATCTGCTCCCTGCCGCTCGTCAGTGGCATCTAAGTGACTGAGGTCTAAATGCAGCAGATCCACATCTGTGTCATGACGAGCGTCAGTTCCTCGCTGACCTTTCCCCCCCCCCCCCCCCGATCCTCTTTCCCGGCCCTCCTCCCGCCCCTGCATTACGTAAGGAGCGCTCAGCTGGAGGTGTTGGTTCTCTGCTTGACGTGTGGCCGAGAGTGTCTCCTCCACATCAAACCACATGTTCTCGCTCACACTCAAGTCCGAATGTGGATAATCTGAGATTTCAGTGGTTTTTATCTGCTTCCACGACAGATTGTTTCCATCTGGGGGAAGAAAGAAAGTAAATATAATAGAGTGTGAGAGATGGTTTCCCACCGCCTGCTGCGTCCCGTCTTTCCACAGGGAGATAATACTAATGACTAGTCCTGCGGCCTGTGGCTTCTCATTATGGGCTCTGGTTTGGGATGCCTACTAACACACACACACACACACGCTTGTGAGAACCTTATTTCACTCCCTAAAATCTGGGACATTTGATCTGATACGACTCAGACTCTGACTTTATATCATCTCCACCAGCTGCTGTTGACAATCAGCACAGTCAGAGGGGTTTAAAGCTGCTATAATTGATATTTTATGTAAATTTGTATATGAGACAAGTCAATTTAAGTTATGAATTAGAGGATTAACAGATAATTGAGTGGAAATGCTGGAAAAAACCCTAAAACCTAAAGAAAACTTGTACAAAGACAGATTTGATCTCCAGAAGTCCAACGTTTCAGGTTATATCCACTCTTATACTTTCTTTTAAAGCCAAAACGACCTCTGTCCAGATGAGCCTTTTTAATTTGCCTCCTACATGTATGACTCCTCCTTTTAATTCTGAAAGGAGCTTCAGAAAACCCTGCAGGCGTCGGTGCACTCGTACTTGACTGCAAAGCCGTGCATGTTGTGGTGTGTGTGTGTGTGTGTGTGGAAGCCGTCAGCTTGTGTTTGATAGCAGCTGAATTACATCATCTCAGACTGAGAAGGGAATTTTTTTCTATCAGAACCACAATATTGAATTTTCCAGCCCAGCAGGGTCAGATGTCCCATTAGCTGTTTTGTTGAGATTGATGATAAAGTTGGGAAATTACCGTCTGACACGTTGTTGTGGTGTAAATCTAATGTCGGCCGGGTGCGATGAGAGCTGAGAGCCCGGCTCTGGATTTACTGCTGCGCCTCCTGGAGGTGTTGTGCAGGCGACTCAAAAAGTCTGTGGTGAAAATTGCTTCCTGCACAGACCTTACGATCCCAGAGAAACATACAGAAATAGAGAGAAACCCAGCATCTCTCACAAGGAGCGACAGGAAGGAATCGATGGATCGTTGTGTGTAATTCTTCTTTTATCATTTAAATCATCTTTTCCAGCTCTGTTCTGTTGACACCTGCAATTTGCTGCTTTTCTTCTCGATCCTTAAAAGAAACATCAGAAGACGCTTCACAGGAAGAAAATCACAGCTGACTGACTGAGTGACGTGTGCCCTTCTGTAAACATGTTGAGCAAGAACACAGATAAATACTGTATGTCTTACTGCCGCCCCCCCCCCCCCCCCCCGCAGGCATCAGTGTAAACACTGCTCCATCAGTATTCCACACTGTGCTCGCTGCATATTGATGATTTTCTTGCATCATCGTGGGCATTACGGACGCTATGCTGATTTTTTATGTTACCAAGGGAACCATGTAATCGCCTTTTCAGCGGGGAAGGCTTTCGCGGTGTACGTCTAATTCGACAGCCCCGTGTGAGGTGGGGTCACTGCTGAAATGAATTATGTATGGAGCCGTTGTTTACATCGGGTGCTCTTGATGTGTGGTTAATGTCCAGGGTGTTTATATCCAACTCCTCAGAGGATGAGGGAACGTCCAGGTACTCGAGTGCTCCAAGCTTCTCGCCACCTGCTAATGAGGATCGTACAAACAACGGGCAGCATCTTTAGCAGTGACCCTGTGTGAATCCAAGAGAATAAAAATAAAATATTGTAAAATATGTGCATCATAGCGAGATAGTCCTCCCTTTCAATAACACATCCCCAGCAGGTCCTGTGTAAAGCTTGTGTTCCTGAGCGGCCGCCAGAAATACAGACGGTAAACACAGGAATATGGACGCTCCCATTCAGCCACAAGAGCGAAGCCAATGCAGAAGTGCCTGTCTTCTCTCAAATGACTCCACTGGTCTCAAAAAGAAGATCTCACGACTACAATAATAAATAATAAATAGTGTCAGACTGCAGAATGTCCCATGATGTCACGATGGTGCAGAAGTAACAAACTGCTGACGTGGGGTTTTCTGTGAAGTAGAGGAGCTTCAGACTTTGGAGAACTTTCACTTCTTTACTTTAACGTCTGGAGTAGAAAACAAAAAACAAATATCTCCTTCTCAGGTCATTTCTTCACACGGTAACTTGACCTTTGTTTTGACGAGGTGAGGTCACTTTTCATTGTCTTGCAGTCCACTTGCGTTGCTCTTTGCTGACGGTAAAGTGACCTTTCCAGGAGCCGCCGGCTGTTTCCATCCTCTGTTTTTCTCCCTCTCAGATTCCGAGGTGGTTTACAGGAACCGCGACGGCCACGTCATCAAGTTTAACTTTGCCCTGAACGAGACAGAGGTCATTCTGAGCAACAGCACGTTTGTATGTTGGGTTTTCTTGCTGTTTTTTTAAAGATAAAGTCATTGTTGCCTTTTCTGTTGTCATCCAATAACTTGTTCTGTTTTTATTTTGTGTTTCCTGTTCGTCAGGTGGCTTTCAAAGTGGCGAAGTACTCGCTCTCTGCAGATCTGAAGTACGCGCTCTTCGCCTATGACGTCAAACAGGTGAGTTTCTCTTTTGAAAAGACATGCCTCTTCCAAATGGCACGATAAATCAGAATCACAGGGAAACCAGCCAGAGACCTGCCGGCGCCTTTTTCTGATTTGCGTCCCTCTCACAAGCTCACAAGCTGTGATCGCAGCCGTGGATCATCGTCAACATCACCAGCTGTTCCTCTCTGTTCGCTTTTGTTTACTTCCTGGCAGCCTGTCATTTACTTTGTTCTCCTGTGCAATACCCACGGGTGCTGTCAGTCTCTCATCTGCATGCGCACACACACAGACACACACAAATGCTGTTTTCCTGTTGGACGTGTCGAGTGTGACCCGGACAGTTTCTCCTGCTGCTGCCTCACAGGAGAAACATGAAGCAGCTTAGAAACCAGAAGATGATCCAGCTCCTGGTTTCAGGGCCTTTTAGTCAGATGGATTTCTGTCCGATAGAAGGATGCTCATCCATCTTTATATATAGAAACATTCATGCTCGGGCATAATTTTCACTCCATTTCTTTTCCAGCACATTAAATTAATTGCGTTCCCTTTTTATTTGTTGCCAGAGCAACGTGAAATCCCCTTGAGGAGCTGGTATCGGCTATTTTTTTTACTCAATTGAAATTCTCTCAGCCAGTGCACCGCCATGCGTGAAGAGAAATCAGCTGAGCAGGAAGCAGCTCAGCTCACCTGGCAGTGAGGAGCTGAAGCAGAGGATAGTTTCTGGGAGTTGAGGCTTGAACAAAAATTTATTTTAACTTCAAGTGAGGAGCCGGAAGTTTCTGCAAAGACTGAATATGTCAGAGGGAAGTTTGAAGAGAATAATGCAAAGTAAATATTTCAGTGTAAACGTCACATAAGATGAAATCAGGTCCATCTTAGGAACAATGCACTAAAATACACGACTTGAAATATGATTTACCTTGAATTTATGGAGCCTCTGTTTAATAATAACACACAATTTAGTGTTATAACATAGCACCACACACACACAGATGTGGATGGTATAAAACTACAGGCTTTTGAATGTATATTATACTTGAGATTGTTGTTTTCGCTCTGAATCCAGTTTTCATTTATTTTTTATCCTTCTTCTGTTTGTTATTTTCCTGCCGTTGTTATTTTATGAGCCGCTTCAGTGACTCCTCTCTCGATATCGCCACAGAGTTATCAGACCGAGATCAATATTTGCATTATGTAACGGTCTGAACTCTGATTGCAGATGTACAGATATTCCTACACGGCGTCTTATATCGTCTACAACATCTACACGAGGTGAGTTTACCTTGACTCTGCTGGTTTTATCTCTATGTTTTAAATGTGATGATCACTTTGTGATCACTTTGTGATGATGTGTGTGTGTGTGTGTGTGTGTGTGTGTGTGTGTGTGTTTGTATCAGGGAGGTTTGGGAGCTGAATCCTCCTGAGGTCCAGAATGCTGTGCTCCAACACGCAGCCTGGGGCAAACAAGGACAACAGCTGGTACGTCTAAAGGCCCCAACTTACACCATTATGAGTATTATTATATACCATGTGTGGATAGTGGGAGGAAGTGGAGACGCGTTGTCCGTCTGTGTTCCCAGTCTCTGGATCGTGAGGCTTTTAAAGAGAATGTGAAAGTTCATTCTGATTAAAACCCTTAAAACCATTCGCCCGGCAATGTGACCTTTTGCTCGGCTGTTGAACAAAAGAGCATTTTTACATTTTCCCTAAATGTTTTTTTGCACCGTGTGCTCAGACTTCTAAAATACGAAAGTTTTATTTGCATGTGTGTGTTGACCCCAACAAAATGCAAAGTGGCTGCTGGAAACCAAGCCGGGGAGAGTGAATAAAAAAGAATCCAGGTGGATGCAGGATGTTTGTTAACATGCAGGAAACGTCCGACTGTTGCTGTTAAAAAATACAGATGTTAAAACACGGGTGGAGGAGAGAGACACACACACAGGTTTACTGCATGGTGAGATGAACAAGAGGCTTCAGTACGAAAAACAAATGTAGTTAAATAAAAGAAAACGTGAGTTTGTGTGTTTCTCTTCAGATCTACATCTTTGAGAATAACATTTACTATCAGTCGGATGTGAAGAGTGTCTCCCTGAGGATCACTTCATCTGGGAAGGAGGGCGTCATCTTCAACGGACTCGCTGATTGGCTCTACGAAGGTGCACGCCTATGAATGTCGAAACGCAGAAAATTAGAAAGTTTCTGGGCTTTTCTGATGCATCTATTAATCTGTTAGTCTATAAATTCTGTGTGAAATGTTCAAACTCAGCCGAGTTTGCAGGTAGTAAATGTTTTTTTTAGATGTTTCTTCTCTGAGAAATGTTCCGTGATCTTTGGAGGAGGAAACAGTTTCAGGGCAAACTGTGTTTGGCTGTTTTAAAATGAGTCAAAGATTTGTCTCTGACATTAAAAAAGCCGCGGAGCAGACGAGACAAACTCAGCAGAAAGGCAATGAAAAATCAACAACAAGCGTCCACGATCCATTAAGTCGATGTGTAAACAAATTCAGCAACGAGCTGCAGTTTGCACAGAGAGCAGCACAGACAGAGGCAGATGGGAAACCAAACAGAATCATTTTAGCTCGTTGATTCACTCTGAGCTGTTTTCTTTTTGATTAGCAATTTACTTTGGATGTTTTTACAGTGAAGGAAAGAGCAGGATATGTATAACCCTTGTGTTGTCCCTGCTTCCCCCGGCTGTTGGCCCCCCTCACATAGCCCATCCCATATTAGGACGCACACGTAGGGCAATAGACAAGTGAGCAGCCCTTGCAGATGTATTTGTTACACCCGCGGCACGCGGTGTGAGTTTTACAGTCCTTCTTCCTGGGGCATATCTGACACCTCTTCCTCTTACTCGCCCCGAGCAGGGCTGCTGCTAGGGCTATGGAGGAGGCTGGACTCTCGGGTAGAAAGTCGTAGTCGTAGTGGTCAAGAGCTCTCTGTGCGGCGGCGGCGGCGGCTTTTACAGTCTTCACAACCGCGGCAGACGCTTCCGTGCAGGGGATGCGCTCCCTTCGTGCGATGAACGGAGTCACGAGAGCCTTTCCCAGCTGCTCTAGGAACACCCTCCGCTTGTTCCGCTTGCCCGGCATCCAGTCTGGGTTGATCTCTCTCCATATCACGAAGGCGTTGTAGGAAGAGACGTCGATCATGTTGTGAAAGATGACCAGGGGCCAGCGAGTCATCCTCCTGCAGCTGTACGTTCCGATCACCTTGCCTAGGTTGTCCACGCCACCTTTGTTGCGGTTGTAGTCCAGGACGATGATTGGTTTCCCGTCCTCGCGGCTGCTGACGTCTGCCTTGGTGTGCCGTGTGCTCAGGAGCACCACTTCTTCTTCTTCAAAGGATGATGAATCTGCAGAAGCCTCACCCACTGGGTCGTAGTCTTCATCACCGTCGTCATCTTCGTAGTCAATTCTCCGTCTTCGTCTTCGTCTTCGTCTTCGTCTTCGTCACCGTCTCCGTCCTCTCTGTCTTCTTCTCGGCCTGCTTTTCTATGTGCTTCTCGGTCTGCTTCTCCATCTCCTTGTCCGTCCGCTTCTCGTTCTGGCTCTTCTGCGTCGTCTTGGTGGTTGCTGGGAGAATAGCTGTTGGAGAACCTGTTCTCTGGTGAAATGCTCCTGACGTGACATCGTGCCATGGTCCGGGAGGGGGGCACATGGAGAATGATGCACCGGCTTCTTCTCCCCCCCCCCCCAGATTACAATTGGAATCAGGTGTGGGTCTAAATGACCCCACAGAGCACCACAGCGCCCTCTCTGGGGGTCTAAATGACCCCCCAGGAGACACACCCACAATCATGGGTCAATCTGACCCAGGAACAACACGAGGGTTAACTGTCTGATTCAAAGCTCTATTTTGGCTGTTTTTGACCAGCGTTCACCAGATTAGACCAGATTATGCGTCTGTGTGTAGAATCCACACAGACGCATTCAGCGGTAGAGGCTTGTGTGTAAACAACTCACTAAGAAGTGGAATAAAACCAACAAATAAAATGAGTTATTATTTAACATCAAATCCTGTCAAGAGAGACTCCAGCTCTGATTCCTGGTCGTTGTCATCATCATTTCTCTCCTCAGAGGAGATCCTGCACTCACACCTGGCTCACTGGTGGTCGCTGGACGGGGAGCGAATGGCCTTCCTCACCATCGACGACACCCGGGTGCCCAACATGGCTCTGCCCCAGTTCACCGGCAGCACCTACCCCCGAGGGCTGCAGTACCCGTATCCTATGGTAAGCCTCCTCTACTCAAGCTCTACTTAAAATCAGTCGTAGTATCAAGTGGTATCTTGAATCCATCAGTGTGTGTCTTGATCTGACGTCTTCAGGCCGGTCAGACGAACCCTGTGGTCAAGTTGTCGCTGGTCAACCTGTTCGGAGCGACTCACACTCAGGAGCTGCAGCCTCCTGATCAGCTCCGGCACAGAGATTTCTACATCACCATGGTGAAGTGGATCAGTCACACGCACCTTGCCGTGCGCTGGGTCAACCGGCCGCAGAATGTGTCGCTGCTGACGGAATGTGACGCCACGTTAGGGGTCTGTCTTCAGGTGGGTGCTCGTGATCGATGGAAAGCTCCCACATCTGTTGCCATAGAGATGCAGCTGACCAATGAGTGACTGTAAATATCTATGGATGACATGACGGCTCCCCAAAAGTGAAGCTAAAGCACCTTGATCGCCCCCTGGTGGCTGACTGCAGTACTATTATATACAGTATTAGTATTATTAGCAGTAAAATCAGGGTGAAACGTCATGATTGTGACCTGAGAACCTTTTAATTGCCTCTTGGTTATTTAGTACCATCAGCTGGTCGGTTGAGTTGAAGCCTGATACTTGAGCATCGGATGTCTCGCTGCCTGCCGTTACCTCTCTCAGAAATGGTGAAATGCAATGAATCCTGGGATACGTTGTCCTGACACCTGTCCAAATGGCGACAGTCTGGCTGCGGTGCTGTGACGCATTCTGTCTTCAGGTGGACGTGAAGCTCTTCAAAATGTCTGCAGCCATTCTGCACTTACTCAACATTTGTCTGAATGAATCCCTAGAGAACATTTACTGTGTGGAAAAGTGAATTTCACGTTTGTCTTCTCCTTTCATTCAGAGGCACAAGGACTCCTCGGAGACGTGGCTGTCCAGACAGGTAATCCTGAACACACACGTTTCTCTTCAGTAGAACTCCACTGTTTTCTCCTCACAAAATGTCCTCTTACGTGCAGGACATGAAATAATGACCTTGCCATTGTGTGGGTGCATCTCTATCATCTATATCTCACAGTGATGCATTTTCCATTATGGAGGCAGAACTCGTCCATGCATAAAGTGTGTCACCTCTGAAGTCTGTCTCTCCCTGCAGGGACAGGAGCCGCTGTTCTCCAAGGACAGGAGCAGGTTCTTCCTCACGCTGCCTGTGAAACAAGGAGGTCAGGGAGATTTCCACCACATCACGATGTTCACAAAGAAGGTGACTCTCCCCTTGGTCTCCCTTTACTCCCCCACTGCCTTTGACAATGTAAGATGAGAGACATTTTCTTTTAACCCTGAAAACTGATTCTCCTCCAGCTGCGAAGCGACCAGGACGAGGTTCGCCATTTGACGTCAGGAGACTGGGAGGTGACAGAAATCGTAGCTTATGACGAGAACAACCAGCTCGTGTAAGAAAATTAATTATTTAACATCCGGTGCTTTGTGCCTTCTTGTTTTTTCGATGTGATCGTAATCTTCTCGGTTCTGTGACGTCTTCTTCATCAAAATTCACCCTCAGATGAATTTTCCAGTCTTTCTTTGCCCAGCACAGCTGATTCTTCTGTTGTGTCGCAGCAGTAAAACATGTTTTTGTGATCATGCTCTGTGAGCTGCAGGGTATGTGGTCGGGCAGCCCCGCTACGCAGAGGCTGGTGAATGCACATGTATAATAGATCCATGACCTTGTCCTACTTTAGCTGCTCTGCTTCTCTTACACAGATACTTCCTGAGCACAGAGGACTCGGCGCAGCAGAGACACTTATTCTGGTAACACACAACAACCCTGTCATCTTCTCAAGTAATTCATTCTTTCTATGACCAGTAAACTAAACATTTTACCTCTGATAGGGTCTCCACCCTTGGCCTGTTTCCACGGCGATGTCTCACCTGTGGACTGAAGGAGGAGTGTACGTTTTTCGACGCAAACGTCCACCCCGATGCGCAGCACGCCGTCCTGCGCTGTAAAGGTCAGAGAGTCGAAGCACGATGCAGAGGAACTGGTTCAATTTGGACTCAGTTTTCTCTCTTCTGTTTGGATTAGTCTCCTACAGAATAACAAGTTTATAATCTGTTTACACTCACACTGAACCATCATGAACTGTCAGTAAAGTAAAAACTCTCCTTCCCTGTCAGGCCCTGGAGTTCCAGCTGTGCTGCTCCTGAATCTGGATGATGTGGACTGTGAGTCGTCTTCATTACGTTTCATGTGAAACCAGTTTGTGTGGCCAGATGTTCTCTATCTCACCTCTGCGCTCAAATTAAGTGTCATCATCTCGTTTGTGTTAAAGCAGCTGAAGGATTCGATGCTTTGCCAAACGACGCCGGTGATTTATTTCATTTCAAGATGTTTTTATTCCAACGCCCACGATTCCTCTCATTTCCATAAGATAACAGTCAGCGCTCCGGAGAAAGAAAATACATTTGTAAAAAGTGCTGAGTCATTTGACCAAATATTTATTCTGTTATACCCTCAGTTCTGATCTGAGTCTGAAGCTTCACGTGTTTGTTCCATAGTTTCATTTGATCTGTTAGTTTTGGTTTCACATTGAAATTTAGGGACTAAAGACTTTTGTCATTACCTACGTGGGCAGCGTTCCACCTATACTTGACTCTGATTGGGTGGTAGACGCCATCTGACGTGTTGTCAGTTGGGGGGGGTGGTAGTCTTTCTGTTTCTGGTTCATTTGGTTGCCATGGTAACATCATGATAGTATTCCACAGTACTACAGTACTCCACAGTACTACAGTACTACAGTACACACTAGTTCAAATGCACCAAATAAACGTCCTCCTGGTTCTCACATTATATCGTCCTGCAGCTGCTTCCTCTTCTTCTTCTTCTTCTTCTTCTGTTGTTTGATGCTGTCTCTGCTTCCTGTGATTGGTCCAATAGTCCAAGCTATCCACAAAGTTATTTCACTCTAATTACCTTTGGTCCCTCCGAGTCGTGTCTATTTAACTCTGTGACTCTGTTCTTCATTCTACAGAAACTTTATTAATTTCTTTTCTTCTCAGCGTATTTCATCCTGGAGAACAACCTCCCTCTGCGGATGGCGCTCCAGACCAAGAGGACGGTTCAGACCGACATCCGCTTCATCACCCGTGACAACTTTGGTACAGATGAAGAGCAGTAAAAAGCTGTTTGTGTGTCTGTGTGTGATGCTCATGAGATCTCATACACATTATGTCTGCGTCTCACAGAGCTGCCGCTGAAGCTCAACTATCCTCCCGACTTCTCCGAGTCCTTCCTCTACGGCCTCCTCCTCATCGTGTAAGCCTGTTTCTCTGCTTTGATTGCATTAACATTTTCTCCCATTCACGCTGAGAGCTGCACCACCAGCCTTCAAAGGCCACGTTCAGCGAGGACGACTGGAAGTGAAAAGCTTCACTCCTCCACAGCCGCAGGCTCTGAAACACATTTTACATTTCAACAGCAGCAATGAATGAGAGTAAAAGATGTTCGATGAGAAAAAGCAGAACTCGTAGCGACAGTTTGAATCAGTTTTTATGCTTTTGTGCAAGAGACTATTCTTCTTTTTCAGTCTGTGAGGTCAAACCTGGAACATGAGCATCTGAGCATTTTATATAAAATATACATCAGGTCAAATGTCTGGTCGGTTTGAGGCTGTGATTCACGAAATCTTTGATGCTTCAGCAGAAAACTGAATTTCAGACTGAAACCAGGAGACTTTTCAAACTATGATGTCGTCCTTTATTAAGTCCCTTTTATTACAGACAGAAATAAAAACTGAATTAATTTGTTTGTGAGTAATCATCTATGTTTTGGTTGCTTCCCGACAGTGGCAGTTCTCCCGGCACCCAGACGGTGACGCAGGAGTTCAGGCCGGACTGGGACTGGGTGCTGGTGGGATCTGAGCAGATCATCGTGGCTCGACTTGACGGCAGAGGTTCTGGGTTCAGAGGTCAAAGGTGATGTTAAATCTCCTCAAAGCAACACACATAGAAACTGTGTCTCTGTGCGTTAGACTCTGTACTGATGGTTTCTTTTCCACAGGGTTTTACAGGAGGTCCACATGAAGCTCGGCTCCGTCGATGCTGACGACCAGATTGCTGCTCTGGAGTACGTCACACACTCCTGCACCTTTTACGTTGGAATTGTCTGTGAAGGAGATTTTTAAAGCTCTGCGTTGGCAGCACCTAGTGGCCGGAAGGCAGAATGTTTTCGGGTTGTCTGTCCGTTAGTCCCACTCTTCGATATATCGCAGGAAGAGCTTGAGGGAATTTCTTTGAATATGTTCAGTCATGGTCCTGAAACATGTTTTCATCCTTTTGAACGTGATATTTAAAGTTTGCCTTTAGGGGATTTCTTCACATTAAGGGTCAAAAGTCCTGGTGATTTTAATTTTAATTTAATTTAATTTAATTTTAAGAAAGATTCTCTCACGTGTGATGGAGCTAATGATGAGTTTAGTTAATCCCAGCCTCTGTGCTGATTTCCATCTCTTCAGGAGGTATCTCAGGGTAATGGCTGTTTGTGTTTGGGATCAGAATAAAGAATAGATTTAGGTTTGAATGTTCAACTCATGAATGTTAACAACCTGCGAGAGTCAGTGTGAAAAACAACTTCTATTATCATGCTGCCTTTTTTTTATCTGCTTTAAAACGCCTGTGTTATTTTTTCATGAATATCTTTATACGTTGAGATTCTATCAGGCCGACACAGGTGCTGAAGAAAAGATTCAAACAGATAGAAACAAGCGATTCTTCTTCTGTCTGGTTTTCTTGTTTCTCTCACGCGCTCGTCTCAGGATTAACCTTCGACCTTCTGTTGGCCACTTGTTTATCTGTCAGTCGCCTCTCAGAGCTTCAGCTGAGGCCTCTTTACTTACAAGTTCATTTAAGATGTGTCGTCTCCTTGTGTTCTTCAGTTACCTGGCGAAGCTGCCGTTCATCGATCGCACTCGAGTCGGAGTCTTCGGAGAGGTTCGTCCGTCAGACTGAATTAATCAGATCTGACACTTAAATTCTCTTATTTCTATCAATAATAACCTAAATCTAGCCGACACAAGTGTGCGTGTGTATTTAACATCAGAGACGACCCACAGTTTGTTGTGTCTCCATCAGGATTACGGCGGCTTCCTGGCGCTGACGATGCTGAAGTCGCCGGAGCGGCTGGTGAGATGCGCTGCGGCTCAGACTCCCATCATCGACTGGTCCATGTATGGTGAGTAACGCACTCTGCAGGGACGCAGGAAGTTTTTATTACCTCTGCTGCTGCTCTCGACTTGTGACGTCTTTGTCCTTCACAAGTTTGTCTGGCTGCTGCGACTTTAATTATCTGTAGGTTCTGCGTACGGGAATTCAGGCTTATTGGGTTTTAGGATGAAAAGCTTTCATTTCTGGGACCAGTATCAGAGAAACGCTGCAGCCGAGGAGCGACTGTGGTGTGTGATTAGAATTTAATAAACACAAGTGAGGGAAAATCCTCTAGAACAGAAAACAACAAGGATTTCAAGCCTTTGTTTGAGGCTTTAAAAACATCATGAACACTGTTAAACGTGTAAAATCTTTGTGTTAAAGCAAAAAGAAGCTCCTGCATTTGTTTTCCTCCCTAAAGTGCCACTTATTTCTGATTCTACTTCTAATAACCTGTGTTTTCTGCTCTTTCTCCTTCAGCCTCAGCCTTTTCTGAGCGATACTTGGGCTCGCCCTCCACCGAGGAGAGCAAATACCAAGTGAGCTGCTTCTCCTCATCATCCATCTGTGGCTGGGCCTGGGTTTATGTTTATTTATGCACCAAATCATAGTTAAACTGTTCACAGAGCCAATAAAACCACACGTTTAAATTTATTAATATTATTGAGATATTTACAAGGAAAATCAGCAAATGAAGTATGAGAAACTGGAAAAGAGTAAAAATGCTAAAATAATTAATTTTTATTTATACATAACAATTAGAAAAGCAATTTGTAAAATCAGTTTGACTCCCTGATGTTCACAGCCTCTAAATTAAAATCCCCCAGTTGAGTGTAAACATGTTGTTTCTCTTTGCATGTCGACTCCAGCGTCTGTGCTCTGTTTCCTGGTTGTGTGGAGGTCGCAGCGTTTTCTAAAGCAGGTCACCAAGGTCTTTAAGAAAATATGCTCCGCTCCGCCTCACTTCACAAACAAACCTGTCGCGTTCCGTTAAAGACAAAGAGGAGAATGTGGCCGCCAGCATTTCAGGCAACGCTCCAAATATTATCTGAGGCAACAGCGAGGAGAAGAAGAACAGGGAAATGCCACAGGTGGAGGCTGAAAACATAAATACACAGTTGTCCTCCATGTGAAGGTTGAAGCCAGCGTGCGTTTTTCCTCCTAAGTGGGCTGAAGCATAACTGGGCCAGAGGACGCTATTTCTGACTCTCGCAGCCGGTGTCAGCTTGTGTGTGTGGAGTTCTTATAGACGTGAGATGTGGCACCGTCTGATCAGACTGAATAATCAGCAGGACGTCATTGCTCATCTCGTCCAGAGAGAGACGGGTTTTAAAACGTGTGTTTGACCGGAAAAATCATATCCTGATTAACGGGAGATAATTTAACTTCAGTCGTCCTCCTCTTCTGTTCTTGAAATCATCCGCGGCTGCCTCCTCGACGTGTCATCGTTACTCGACCAGCAGCAGGACGACGAGTGAGAGGAACTGCCTTTGACCACTGTGTGTCTCGGTTTGTGTGTCACTGAGCGTTTGTGCCCCCCGGTAGACTCGTGTGTGTGTGTGTGTGTGTGTGTGTGTGTGTGTGTTTTATAGTTGTCGTACAATATTTGACAAAACAAGCTTCTTCTCGACATATCAGACTAGTTTCCATCGCTCGTCACCTCAGTAGAATAAAGTTCCCACTGTAATGTTGAGTATCACGATGCCGTGCAGACCTGTAGGGGCGCGTCTGGGTCCGACGTGTCACTGACGTGGAAATGCTCACGTCAGTAGATGTTGTCCGACCTCTGGACAGCAATAGATGTACAGAACTTTTCTTTATAGTCCCTGGTTCTGTTTCAACTGGGAATTTATTTTTTAATTTATTTATTTCTAAAGTCGATATTTATTGTTTCACAACATGTATTTTCTATTTTAAAGAGATTTAAAGGGTCAGTAGGGGACATTCGATCTATTAGAAAAGCACGTTCACCAATTCTAGTTTTGTTTAACTCCACTTCTCACATCCCGGGTCTCTTTCTATTTGTTTACGACACAGTTGCAGGAACTAAATGAGATTATTGCTCTAACGTGACTTTGACACTAGACTCATCTGCTAAACACAGAAGACTACAGGTTATGATTTATAACAGACACAACAGACTTCAGTCGTCCTCCTCTTCTGCTCTTGAAATCATCCTTTGATGTAACTGAGTTGGAATAATTTCTCTTTATCTGTGCGTTCAGGCTTCCAGAGTCCTGAGCAACATGAAGGGTCTGCAGGGAGGAACTCTGTTCCTGGCTCACGGGACGGCGGACGGTACGTTCACGCTCGTCACGTGTGTCATTACAGGCAGGAGTGAGTCCTCAGTCTGTGGGTGTGGAGGTGTGTTTCTGAAACGTCTCGTTTGTCTCCACAGCCAACGTCCACTTCACGCACTCGGCAGAGCTCATCAAGCACTTGATAAAGATCGGCGCCAACTACACCATGCAGGTAAATAATACATTTCATTCTGAAAAGAAAATGAGTCTGTTTCAGCTGTCAATCAGGATTTTTCACCCTGTGGTATGAAAGAATGTCCCATGAGCTAACATGGAGGATGGGGTGTATGACATGTACTGCATCCAGCCACCAGGGGGCGATCAAGATGCTCTGGGAGCTGTCATCTATCTTTATACATAGCTGCAGACAGATGAAAATACATCTTCTGTTTTGTGTTGTGTTGTAATGATGTTTTCTCACTCACCTGATTCTCACTTTACCTCATGGCTGAAATTCCTCTTTAATTCAAAATCAATGTTATCGTCCCTGCGCTCATGAAAACCTCGTTTCACACCTCGATGAAAAACCAGGAAAAAAAACAACTTAACTCACTGAAAATGAGGCTTATTTGTCTCGGTTAATAAAAATGTAGATTTAGAAACTTTGCTCCAACAGAAACAAAGAGTTTTAAATGGATAAAAGAGTTTGAGGAAGATTTCCACTCTGACGTTTAGAGATAGACTCAGTTCTGATGAAGTAATTGGACTTTAAGTGGAACGTGTTGATATATGAATTGTTGATATACCGTTTTATGTGAATTTGTGTTATCTCTTGACTCATTTTCCCTCCTGTCGTCTTTATTTTTTCAGATTTACCCAGACGAGGGACACTTCCTGTCCCAGCGCAGCCGCATCCAGCTGACTCTCTCCCTGATTGGTTATTTCCGCAGCTGCCTCCTCGACGTGTCATCGTTACTCGACCAGCAGCAGGACGACGAGTGAGAGGAACTGCCTTTGACCACTGTGTGTCTCGGTTTGTGTCACTGAGCGTTTGTGCCCCCCGGTAGACTCAAGTGTGTGTGTGTGTGTGTGTTTTTTATACTTGTCGTACAATATTTGACAAAACAAGCTTCTTCTCGACATGTCAGACTAGTTTCCATCGCTCGTCACCTCAGTAGAATAAAGTTCCCACCGTCCGCTCTAATGTTGAGTATCACGATACCGTGCAGACCTGTAGGGGGCGCTAGCTCGCAAACATCACAGACAATATTTAATTCAAAATGTACTTAACTAAGTAAATAAGTGACGGTAGCTTGTTTATAACACGTGTAACTTCGGCCATTAGGGGTCGCCCAATCAAAACAATAACAAAAGAGTTCATGTATAAAAGTTTTATTGACGTTACACAGAAACTAAATCTAGTTTTTAGACATTTTAATGAAGAATTGTTGCATATTTTATCTTTAAAGATTCTGCAATTGGCAAAAATCTAAAGTTAAAAATGATGATCAACCAAGTGAAACAAATGCACTTCAATTTAAAAGTTTTTTCTGGATAAAGCCAGTAAAATAGAAAATGTCACAGTTGATCATCGTTAGAACATTTTCAGCCTACGTGTGTGTGTGTGTGTGTGTGCGCCTCTGTTCACTGTATTTTCTTATCGTGCCACAGAAAACACTCTGAGCCTTTATGAAGATTTTTCTGTTGACGGGTTAAAAACATTTTTTTTTTTCATTTAGGATTAGATGGATTTTTCAGCAGCCAATTACATCGATCACACACTCTCTCTCTAGATATTGTAAAAAATTTTGTTTTCATGCAACTTGGTCGTCTTCTAAAAAAGCACATTTGGTTTAGAACCAGACAAGAAGGACATTTTGGTGTCGTATTGTTACTCATTTCATTTAATTTCTACATTTCTTACAAGAGTGAATCCATCAGCGCGTCTGGGTCCGACGTGTCACCGACGTGGAAATGCTCACGTCAGTAGATGTTGTCCAACCTCTGGACAGCAATAGATGTACAGAACTTTTCTTTATAGTCCCTGGTTCTGTTTCAACTGGGATTTTTTAATTTATTTTTGTATTTATTTATTTCTAAAGTCGATATTTATTGTTTCACAACATGTATTTTCTATTTTAAAGAGATTTAAAGGGTCAGTAGGGGACTTTCGATCTATTAGAAAAGCACGTTCACCAATTCTAGTTTTGTTTAACTCCACTTCCCACATCCCGGGTCTCTTTCTATTTGTTTACGACACAGTTGCAGGAACTAAATGAGATTATTGCTCTAACGACTTTGACACTAGACTCATCTGCCAAACACAAAGACTACAGGTTATGATTTATAACAGACACTTTATTATTACTATTATTTGGGAAAATAGATGTTTTTCTATGTTTTTATTAAATTGAACCGCTCTGAAAAGCGGTTTAAAATCACTACGTCCCTTTGAATCATCGGCTGAAACAAATATCTGGAGATAGAAACCCATTTTTGGGGGATTTAACTAAATTCCTATGACCTGCTAATTGAAACGAGTGTAACCACTGTTTTTATTTAATGACTCCTCTTCACCCTCCAGCTGTTTGATATGTTTTTTGGGAACCATGTGACACTGTGGTCCGCTAAGCGTGGCACTAACAGGCATTCAGACGATTACTGTCGGCCGCACATGAGCGCCATTAATCATGGTGATGCATGTCCTCTGCACTGTTGTGGCTTTTAGACGAGACAAGAACACTTGACTTTAATTTCCAAATCTGCTATTAACAAAAGAAAAAGCTAAAGTGACAAGCGTGATAATTCCCCAGTGCCAGGTGAGCGGTGGGTCTGCCGGGCCGACGTCTTTCGGTCTCCTCGGGTACAGCCACACTCCGATCATCCAGTTAAAGGTGAAGCATGGAGCTGCTGCCGTCCACTTTAGAGTAACTGTGTGTGACGTCATTCTTGTCTCTGTTGGGATTTGTACTGTAAGTCTGGGTTTATTCTCGGGGACGGGGAGTTCTGTGAATGTCGGTGTGAATCTAGAGGAGCTTACTGTATTTTTTGGCTGTTTTAATATTAAAGAACAATGAAGGAGACGTGTTCGGGTCTTGTTTTGTGGTTGAGGAGTAAAAAGCAACTTTATTTTGTGTCTAAGGTTTCCAAGCTGTTGGCTTTGTGTCTCTTTGTGGTCATTTTGCATCGTGGTATGGTCATATTGCATCAGTGTGGATATATTGTGTTTGCTTTGCATCTCTTTGTGGTCCTTTTGCGTCATGTTGTGGTCATTTTGTGTTTGCTTTGCGTCCCTGTGGTCATTCTGCATCTTTTTGTGTTCAGTTTGCATCATGTTGTGGTCGCTTTGCATCGTTTTGTTGTCATTTTGCATCAGCATGGTCCTTTTGTGTTTGCTTTGTGTCTCTTTGTGGTCTCTTTGCATCATGTTGTGGTCGCTCGGCCTCGTTTTGTGGTCGCTTTGCATGGTTTTGTTGTCATGTTGCATCATGTTGTGGTCTTATTGAATCATGTTGTGGTCATTTTGCATCATGTTGTGGTCATTTTGCATCATGTTGTGGTCTTATTGAATCATGTTGTGGTCATTTTGCATCATGTTGTGGTCATTTTGCATCATGTTGTGGTCTTATTGCATCATGTTGTGGTCATTTTGCATCATGTTGTGGTAATTTTTCTTGTGTATATCAGTAGATCTAACTCTAAAACCTTTTTATCGAAACGTATTTCTTCAACCTTCCATTGAACCACATCAATCTGTCCTGGTTCCACACTGACACCAGCAGCTTTTCTTGTCTTTGTCCTGCTGAGTCGATGTGACTGTGTAAACGTGCCACAGACACTCACACATGACGGAGGAGCTTCCTGTTCTTATGAAGAGCAGGAGAAGAGAACATTTATCTTTGTCTCTGTCCTTCGTGACCTTTACAAATCCCCTGCCCACACTGTTCAAACTCAGCTTTAATTACATCAACACAATTACAGAGCGAACATGAAGGCCTTGTCCACCGAGGAAGGTGAGGACTAAGAGTCGCAAAGCAACTTCAGAAACTGTGAGTTAAGACCTGAAGCGGGAAGTAAGTCTGTCTCTGGTGGTTCTGCTTAGAAAATCCTCAAAGAAGACAAAACCTTTTGTTAATTTCCTACTGTAACAAAAGAGAAAAAGCTCCGTTTGAAACCAGCTTTAGTTTAAAGTATGAGGCCGAGGTCACGTCTCTTCCCCACCAGAGGGAACCGTGGAGCTTGGTGTGTGCAGAGTCATGCTGAAGCTGAGGAGAAACTTCCACTTACTGCTCACACAAAGATGGAGGCTGTCTGTTGAACCACATATCATCCAGTGAAGAATGTGAGACTACATCCTGCCCAAGTTATCTGGTGACTTTTCTGGTCATTCTGCAGCTCTCCGATGTTTTACCATTTTTTGATCAGTATTTGGTCATTTTGCATCTTTGCGGTCGGTTTGCATCTCATAATTTTTCTTCCCTGGAAATAAAGGCCCCTTCTCCAAATGAGGAAGAACAGCAGGGACCTATATGAAAGTAAAATCTAAAAGTTTCATGTGGAAGCCACAGTTCCTGAATAAGGAGCTGACAGAGAATGAGACAGTGTGATTGGTCAGAGAGGGAGGAGGATGTGCTGCTTGTTCAGTTTGGTTTATAAATCTTATAAGAAATAAAATGTAAGATATTTAAATGTTGTGGTGTAAACCTTGAGAAAAACTGTTCTGATTTATTTGGAGGCATCACATTGCCACCTGGTGTCAGAAGCTGTGCAGTTCACCCAAAGTAAACTGGTTGTGTTCAGTATGTGAAGAAAACACATCTTGGCTAAGAAAAAGAAATCTACTTATGTTTAGTGCCAACTCTCAACTTGAATTCATGTAGGTTTCTGACTAGTACTGAAAGAATTTATCAATTCATTTAGGATGAATCATTAAAACATTTATATCATTGTAAATATGTACATAAACCACCTCAGCCTCTAAGAAACAGATTTTCTCAAATAGAATTAAATCAACATATAATTTCAGCTTCATTTCCTTGTTTCTAAAAGCAATTTAATTGCTAATAACTCTGCTCAATGATTAATTTATAACAGGAATGTAAATTAATAACCTGGAATAATGTCGTTGGAACAAGAGAAGTCGATGTAAACAGCTTTATTTAGAAAAAAGCTACAGATGAATTATTCTCCTTCACTGGAGATTTGAATAAAATCAAACACCATTGGATTGAGCTCAGACAAACTGCTGCAGTGGCAGGAACATTTTGTTTATTAGTGGTCAACACACCAGCTGTCAAACTGCACATGAACACTCTGTTGAACATTAAAATAAACTCTGGACATTATAATCTGAGAAAATTTGAACATTTCGTCAATCCAGCTCTGTCCTTGTGTTTAATACTCTTCACCCTCTTCATCTTCCTCGAACGAGTCGACGCCGACCTCCTCGTAATCCTTCTCCAGGGCAGCCATGTCCTCTCTGGCCTCGGAGAACTCGCCCTCCTCCATGCCCTCTCCAACGTACCAGTGCACGAAGGCCCTCTTGGCGTACATTAGGTCGAACTTGTGGTCGAGCCGAGCCCAGGCCTCGGCGATGGCGGTGGTGTTGCTCAGCATGCACACTGCCCTCTGCACTTTGGCCAGGTCTCCACCAGGAACCGCGGTGGGCGGCTGGTAGTTGATGCCGACCTTGAAGCCGGTGGGACACCAGTCCACAAACTGGATGGAGCGCTTGGTTTTGATGTTGGCGATGGCCACATTCACCTCCTTGGGCACCACGTCGCCACGGTACAGCAGACAGCAGGCCATGTACTTCCCGTGGCGAGGGTCGCACTTCACCATCTGATTGGCGGGCTCGAAGCAGGAGTTGGTGATTTCGGCAACAGTGAGCTGCTCGTGGTAGGCCTTCTCTGCAGAGATGACGGGGGCGTAGGTGGCCAGAGGGAAGTGGATACGAGGGTAAGGCACCAGGTTGGTCTGGAACTCAGTCAGGTCCACATTCAGGGCGCCATCGAAGCGCAGGGAGGCGGTGATGGAGGAGACAATCTGGCTGATAAGGCGATTCAGGTTTGTGTAGGACGGACGCTCGATGTCCAGGTTCCTGCGGCAGATATCGTAGATGGCCTCATTGTCAACCATGAAGGCACAGTCAGAGTGCTCCAGGGTGGTGTGGGTGGTCAGGATGGAGTTGTAGGGCTCCACCACGGCTGTTGACACCTGAGGAGCCGGGTAGATGGCGAACTCCAGCTTGGACTTCTTGCCGAAGTCTACAGAGAGGCGCTCCATCAGGAGAGAGGTGAAGCCGGAGCCGGTTCCTCCTCCAAAGGAGTGGAAGACCAGGAAACCCTGGAGCCCAGTGCACTGGTCGGACTGAAGGAGAGAAGAAGAAAAGGTTAACACACACATCTGGGTCTCAGGGTTTAGATCCTCAAGAATTTGGTTTGATGTGGTGGTTTTCATTCAGCTCACAAAAGCAATAACTCTCCCTGAGCTCTAAACCAACAATGGAGATTTCTCCACTTCAGACACTTGTGATTAATGACGTCTGCTGGATGTGTTGAAACTGCTCAAACGTCTGGTAATGACTTCAACATGTTTGAATCTTAACTCTAAGCAGCCAGTGTCTCCGCTCAGCTCCTCTTACCAGTTTGCGGATCCTGTCGAGGACGGAGTCGATGTGCTCCTTTCCGACTGTGTAGTGGCCGCGGGCGTAGTTGTTTGCGGCGTCCTCCTTCCCAGAGATCAGCTGCTCGGGGTGGAAGAGCTGGCGGTATGTTCCGGTACGAACCTCATCTAGAGAAAGAAGAGGACAAACGTTAATACTGATTGATTTGAATGAAGTATAAGTCTGTTGAATTCAGATTTTAAAACCTCCTGAAACTAACTACAAATATTCTGTGTATAAAATGAATTTGAGAGGATAAATAGTAAAACATAAATCTACAAACCCTTGTTTATGAAGGAAATTATAACTTTAATTGCTCAAAATGAACTTTGGCCAAACTCTAAATGAATGTTACATCATCCCTTCTCTTGGAACAATTTATTGGTTTAGCTAATGATCAGCTCGATTCATCTTTATAGTTTTATAGATCACATCTCAAACAGAAGCTCCTTCAACTCCTCGTCTGTCGCTCCGAGGCAGGTATATTCTCAAGCTAAAGAAATCCCGTCTCTCCTCCTCACCAATGACAGTGGGCTCCAGGTCGACGAAGATGGCCCTGGGGACATACTTCCCGTTGCCGGTCTCACTGAAGAAGGTGGTGAAGGAGTCGTCGCCACGCCCGTCGGACTTGACGGTTGGCATCTGTCCGTCAGGCTGGATGCCGTGTTCCAGACAGTACAGCTCCCAGCAGGTGTTGCCCATCTGGACACCGGCCTGGCCAACGTGGATAGAGATACACTCACGCTGTGGATGAAGAAAAGAATCATTAATTTTTTTATTTAAACATTGTCTGAGTGCAGATGAGGATCAGTTTCCCGCTGCTGAAAGTCAAACCCACAACATGTCGAAACATAAACAGGTCAAACCATTTTTCTGGAAATCTTAAGTCATCATATCTGTTTTTAACGGGTTTGACTTGCTGAGAATGACAGTTGACTGGGTGGAGTCAATGTGTCACGGGGCCTTTTCTTTTTTATTTGCATGAGGTCGTCCTCTGCAAACAGCCATGTTCTCAAACATCCTTGTCAGTGGGATGTGAAATCAACAGCCAAATCTAAATACGCCAGTGGAGGTGATTAGCACCGTCATGTCGGGGCCAAAGTGCTCCCACACCCTGCTGAGGTATTTTTCCTTCCCTGTAAATAATTTGGGTGTTGGAGGAGGAAGGAGTTGGTTCCTACAGCCTGGAAACCAGTTTGTTCTCATTACTTGTCCTGAGGGACATTAGGACATCGTCCGTCCAGTCTGGTTAACTGCTCTTTTCAAAGAGAGAAATAACTTGAGGGTGAAATCAGCTTCATTCATCCGGTTTTCTGCTGATGTGTAAAAGCTTTGTTCCACTGCTGTGTTCACATGACCACTGCAGAGGTCTGTCAACAGAAGTCCAGCTGTCACTGGTAACATGAGAACAACTTGTGTGAAAGTGTTGCTGCGTCAAAGTGAAGTTATATTCACGTCTGACGAATAGTTTCACATGGTGATGTAAGAGGGGGAGACGGATTCCGACTGTTGCCTCTGACCTAATTCTTAGAGGGGATGCGTGACTTGCGCCTGTAAAATATTTGCGTTGTTGTTATATTCCAGTGCGTAAGTCCCTCGGTGAGCCGACACTAGAGAACATCCTGACAGAGCAGCTCTGTGTTTTTCCAGTGAGACGTAGTCAGCAACACAATTGCACTCCAGCAAAGTGCAGCACAACCAAGTACTGAGGTTTTCTCCTGGCTTCACTGAACTGAGTTTTTCAGTGATTGCAAGAGACACAACTTTAAGTATTAGACATTTAAAACGCTGATTCCATAACAGGGACGTGTGCAGGAGTAGAAAAGCCCAATTAAAAAAGTAGTTATATCTAATGTTTATGGTGCAAATATAAATTTTATTAGCTTGTAATTTACATGTAAAATAACTAAAAGAATAAAAACTGTAAAATTTAAGCAAACCCCACTATTAGAATAAAAACTAGAATAAGGTCAAAGCAGGAAATGGAATTTGAGAAAATAAACTTATTTAAGCGTGGCTCTGGCCTTGTTGTAAATGTCGACCCTTTGACCTCTGCCCCCCCCCCACCCCACTAAGAACCTAGAGCTGGACAGTGACAATGGATCGATGGAGGCCAGCTCAGCACACGGGGCTATTTAGAGTGAGCGCCCCCCCACCACACACACGCAGCAGCTCTGACCCACTAACCCTCCAGCTTTTATATATATATATATATATATATATATATATATATAATTCTCCTAAAAATAAAAGCATCTGACCAACTGATCTCCCTGCAGATTATAAAAAGCTCTAGACACATAACAGCTGCTGCGCGAGTCACACGGATCTGACATCTGCTGGCAGAATGCGACGGGAGAAGGGAGCGGCCATGTTTTTACTCCGACAGATCGGTTCCATGTTTACAGGACAAACCCGCCGCAGAGATTTTTTAACTCTTCCGGGCTCAGACACCCATCTACTTCCGGTTTCTCTTCCGGCCTGAAAGTGCGTCACGCTTGACGTTGAGGGGCCCTGCGCGCGAGAGCGAACACAAGAGAAGCATTGTGCGGTAAAAGTAGCGGGTTCGAACCCGGAAAGGAGCATTTGAACGGGTTTTATTAATGAAATCAAAATGGCCGGATGTGTTAACTCTGAGGTGGTTCGATCCCTCAAATCCAAACGAGTGGAATAAAGGGGGTTCTAATGGGTTCTCCTCCCCCCGTTCCATCATGTTGTGACCCGAAGCGGGAACAGTCACCAGATGTGAGCCACTTGACAAACGTCTGTTTCTCAACGATTTCAAAACGACCCGCAAACATTACGACATCCGTCTTCTACGCAGGAGCTAAAGTCTACACTAAAAAAAGGGAGGGAATCGAACTCAGCGCGGTGACACGTTGGTTCGCCAATGGCCCCCGCGCCTCGTGTCGGTTTTAAAATGTCATTTCCCTCGGTTTTCTAAAAAAGGGCGTGTGGTTTTCAAAATGGATGAATCCCGCAGCAGCTCGTCGGCGCAGAGCAGCCGGAGCACCGACGAAAAATGGGCCACATCAGCATTCCTCCACCCGCCAGGCGAACAAGCGCCCTCCAGCCTCACAGGCCCCCGCAGCCCGGGTGGGAACACTGCACCTTCCCCGGGGCCGGAGCCTCATGTCTGCGACACGTCCGTCCCCCCCACCCCCCTACGACCTCCATGTTTTTTTTTAATTTTTAAAACACTTTAAAAACACTTGCGAGCGCGAGCTTCACGTGCCACAAAGTCCCCCCCCCCCCCGCAGCCCGGAGGCCGTTCAGGAGGAGGCGACGGAGAGAAGCACCCGGATGAGGAGGATTTATATTAAATCCACTCAAACCAGAAGCAAACACTGATTATCACAAAAGATTTAAAGTGAAATGTTCGATTTGATACGCAGCAGATAAAGAAAATCTCTGAATGGAGCCGGTTTCAAAGCTGTTTTAATAATGACACCACGCGTTAGTTATTAACAACGATGATGATCATAATGTGAAACTCACCATTTTGTTGCTTTAAGTTCTCCTGCTTGTGAAGACGAAGTAGAAACGTGTGTTCTCACAGTTCACCTATAATGAGATCTCTGTGAGGGAAGTACTACCAGAGAGGAGCGCTTCTTTTTATATAGCTACTACAGGGGGGCGGGGAGAAGAGGAGGAGCCTCAGCCCGCTGCCACACCCCCACCGCTATTTTTAAATATGAAATCACATGTCAGAATAAAACCAGGAGCATGAAAGTGCGTTTACTGAAGTGTTGGACTTCTGTTTCAGAGGATTCAGGGGTGAAGATTGTGCTCGTAGAGGAACGAGAAGAAAAAAGAACAAGAGGACAAACGAGACAAAGGCTGAAGGACAAGAGGAGGGGGAAGAGGGAGCAGAGGAGCAAGAAGAGGGAGAATAACAAGAAGAGGAAGAAGAGCAAGAAGAAAATGGAAGAACAACAAGAAAAATGCTTAACGACAAATAGATAAACGAGACGAGAAAGAGCAAGAAGAACAAGAAAAAGAGCAGCAAGAATAATAATAAGAAGGGAGAGAATAACAAGAGGAAGAACAACAAGAAAAAGAAGAGTAAGAAGACTGTGAAAGAAGGACAAGAAAAGTGATAACAAAAGAGGAACAACAAGAGAAAGAGGAAGTAGAGGAAGAAAGACAAGAAGAAAAAGGATTTTAACAAGTGGGAACAACAACAAGAGAAAGTAGAGCAAGAAGAAACGAGAAATATAATGACAAAAAGATAACAAAAGAGGAGGAAGCACAATAATTATTATAATATTATAATAGTATTATAATTTGTATTTATGACTCCTCAGACTTCATCATATAGTTTATGTAGGAAATGAAAAAGTAATTCCTTCAATTTATACTGAAAAGTCTCACATGACGTTTTTCTGTTTTTTCCAGTTCCTAATCTTTACAGCCCCCTGATCCCCTGACGTTGTGCTGCAGGTTCCAGCCACTGGATGGCGCCCTCACTTCGGTGTTTCCTGTATTGAGGACCCCCCCCCACCACCACCACCACCACTGTGACGGTGGCTCACTGACTGCTCTGGACCCTCAGGGGCCCTGAAGCCTCCAACCTCAACCACGTCAGTGTCTTTTAATCTCCTGCAAATGTGATCATGCACCAAAGTATCAAATGAGGCGCAAACTACAAATATGATGTCACCTTCACAATTATATATTTTAGTCTTAATAATAATTTAAAGTGATTTTTTTCCACTTTCCACTTTTGTAGTGAAAACCTAGTTTCATGTGTTGGGTCCAAACGTGTAGAAAGTACTTGTGTGGTTTAGTTGGTAAATGTTTTCCCCCTGCTCGCGCCCTGTGAGCCTCACCTGTCCATCACTCTTTGCAGGAATGCAGAGCCGATCCAGGAGCCGTCAGATGCCTGAGCTCCTCGCACCAGGACTCCAGCTCTGAATGTGAATGCCGTCCTAATCCTCAAACGCAGCCCCGAGTCCGCAGGAGCCCAGAGCTTCATCCCCTCCACTGCTCATTCCTCTTCAAACACACCTACAAACATCTGCTTCGCTTTTTTCATACCAGACGAGAGATAGTTTGCGATAGAGGGATAATGGAGATCTTTTTCATGTGCTGTGTTTCGTCCCCCCCCCCTCGGAGCGCCACAGATTACTTTTCTTTTACAGCCTGAAAACTATTTTAGTGTTGTGCTACTTTTTCTTTGCTTCAGCTTGAGTCAGAACGTGCGTCTCAAAGATATGTCATTTAATTTAAGTGTTTTTATTGTTTAAAATCTCTATATTCTGCTTTATCACAGCTTTGATATTTGACCTGTCGACAGGAAACTGGGTCGATGGATCGCAGCAGGTGGAGCTGTTGTTACTGTGATGAGTGACAAACCAATCAAAACCAAAACCAGTAAGAAGGTTCATCTTTGTCTCTTAAATCATAGTTTGTATGACACATTTAAAGTTGTGGTTTTAAAGCTAAACTGTCGGCACCGAACTTCATTGTCTTTTCAGACCATTTCCCTCAGAAACAGCTCAGTACTTGAGATGGAGACGTTTGTCTTTCTGCAGCATGTCCACTCAGAGACGACTTCTCCTGCACACTTGTCCTTCGACGTCCAGCGTCTCAGAAACTGTGCAGAAGACATAGCAGGTATTTAAACGGTGTGTGAAAGAGAACTTGTTCCATTTGCACGTTCTGCCCCTGTAGAAACTTTAAATGCATGTAAATCTCTTCCCAATCGCTGAAGTGGGACATTTCAGGTGCTTGACGAACCACAGGAGATCCTGTGTATTTATTCTGTCCTCTGTCTCCAGGCTGAAATAATCCAGCGCTCGCATTCAAGTGTTCAGATGACTGTTGGTTTCATTTCCTCCAGACTCCCTGTGTGACCTCCCCTCACGTGCAGCTCACTCTAATCCCCCCAATTATTTTCATGACAAGAAGATTTAGAGCAAATGTTTCATCCACCTGACAAAACACTCATCTGTACTCAAGCTGCTGCTGTTCCTCATCCGATGGAGAAGAACCAGTTTGTGTTGTACAGATGGAAGTGGAACAGGTTTTACACTTTATCTCACAGCTGCACTTGTTGCACTGATTTTGGTCATTTGTCTAATTTAGTGTAATTTCGCATCTGTTATTTGTGGTTTTATCTCCTTTTTGTCATATTGAAGCATCTTTTCTGGCTTTTAACTTCTCCTTTTGAACATATTTGTTTATTTTGGGAAATTGTTGTGTCTAATTTTGGTAGTTTAGTCTATTTTATTAGTCTTTTTGGTCATTTTGTCATCATTCCATCGTATTGTGGTCATTTTGTGTCTTCTCTTGGTTGTAGTGTCTCTTTGGTATTTTCCTGGCAGATTTGTGTTCGGTCTATTTCAGTAGTACTGTTGCATCACTGTTTGTACATTTTAAAGCATCTTTTCAGACATTGCATAGAAGCTTTGTCTCAGACCGGACCTCTCAGACCCCTGCTCCTGTTTAGTTATCCATGTGTTGATGAAAATTAAAATCTCTTAAGCACAAATTTCAGAAGAGTCAGTTCAGTTTTAATGAATAAAATATCTGTAGCATTGTGATTTCCTATCAAATAGATTTTGTTGGTTTGGTATTTTCCGTTTATAATTACAGCTGCATGTTGATCTATAATAATGATCAGTAATGGATTACATGTTGAGAGTAACTGGGGGGGGGTCCCAGGCTGTAAATCACAGTTGATGCTCAGTGTGTCTGTGCTGCTGGTGATAAGAGTTGAGCTGTATTGAAGCTGGATGGATGCAGAGATCAAAGTGGGTAGTCAGGGCCTCAGAAAAAAAAAAATCCCACAAATCGTGCTCTCCAGATAAAAACCTGATGCTGCTGTGCGACTGCAGCCGGCAGCCAGAGGGCCGGGGGCTGCAGGAGCCTCCAACCCCCCCCCCCCCCCCACCCTAAATAACAACCGGTTAGTGGTGCAGGAGTTTTACAATCAGAGAAATCAGAGGGGAGCGGGTGGGGGGGTTCGTATTTTGGGAAATAGCTGAAGTTTCTTTGAATATTTCTGTAGTTATTTCCTGTTGGTGATGATACGACAACCAGTTAAGTAGTTTATTAAATTTCCCTTATTTATTTGAAACATATTAAAATCATAGACTATAAACCAGGATGGCCCTTAGTCGAGCTCCTTCCTCCATCAAGGTCTCAAGTTTCAGTCTCCTAAATATATTTGTTTCTGCTTATTTAGGGAAAAGATATTTAGAAGTGTTTGTAATTTGGTGCAGATCCAAATACAAATTAGGATCTAATGAATTTAAACGTGGTTTCATAAGGACACTGTTGGAAGTTTGAGCTCTATTGAGTGACTGTGTACTTCTATCATATTCCCATGGAGTTACAGTCCTGGATGACCACACTGCACAGTTTTTAATATCATACCTACGCTACAGTAGCTCACTGCTGTGGAATGTCAGTATTATTCTCTGTTGACCTGCCAATCACCATCAGCATCAGAATAAATTGGACCTTCCTCAGATACTGTCATTGATTTGCTTCTATCTCCCTCTGCCACGCCGCAGCATCGAGCCGCCTCCACTATTGATCTGCAGCTGGAATAATAAAAACCTCCACGGGAACGTCACCCCATCTGGATATGACTTTTATTTAAAAACTCAATTCTCCTCGGCCACGGAGAAATGAAAACGTGTCACATCGCAGCAGACGAGGTTGTGAACGAATCAAACAAATCAACAGGGCTGATTTCTAATGAGTTAACCCCCCCCACCCTTCTGATCCGGTCCTGATTTAACGCCCGACTCGGGTTGAGTCTGTCGTCATATGAATCTGCAGCCGCTGTCTTTATTTCCCCCGGTTTGACTTTTCCCGGTGCAGGTGCTTGAATTCACAGCCTTTATCTGCTCCTCTTAATGTCACATGTAACCAAAGGGCTGCAGAAATGTCAGGCGCACACACACACACACACACACACACACACACACACACACACACACACACATACTTTCCCCTTTTCTTAGACAAAACAATGCATGAAATCTTTGGCTTTGCTGAAAATCTTTTTCCTCTTTGTGAAATATTGAGCATCGCTGTGACCTTTGACCTTTTACACAAACATGCAAATATGCACATGATCACCGTGGTTGTAGTCGACTCTATTTACTCTCAATACTTTTCCTGTCTCGTGGCATTTAACCATAGAAATAAGAAAATAACGCATAAAATGACCAAATATTCCATCTGGGAACAACACGTCCTACATCTTCAGTTATTCATCTAATTCTGCTTCAAAGTTTTATTCTGCACGTGTAGAAATTCAGATTTGTAAAAAATACAATACTCAAATAAACTGATGTATTACGAGTCTGAAGAGTTCAACCTCAGTATAATTATAAGCAAATAAATATAAATAAAAACTCTCTAACTCTGTTTCTGGATTTAAAATGTTAAAAAACAAATTTATGAAGTTTTATCTGATAAAGAAACTAATATTACATTTTACTGTAAAATAATAATTTGTCTCAAAACATTTTACTTTTATTTCCTGACATAACAGGAAATAAAAGTAAAATGAAAGATTTCACAGAAAACATTTAAAAACTTTGAAATGAAATGAAAAATGGAATAATTTAAAATAGAATAAAAAAAATTCATCAAACATCCAGTTCAGCAGCAGTAACTTCATTTATTTATGAAATCAGACAATGACAGTTTACTGTGAGAACACAAGACCATTGTAGAGTAAATCTACTGAATACTGTGATAAATCACTATGACTAATAACCAGGGTTTGTGATAAACAACACAAAAGGATGGGACACACACATCTGAGAAGCACAAAAACGTAGAAAAACAAACCGTACCTGACAAACATGTTTTTATACACTTGCAGTTTATAGTTTTGTCTTTACTTAACAATACAATGCAAATAATTAAATACTAATATAATTTGAATTAATGAAACAAAAAATCTGTCCTTTCCTGGTCCACAGGATTTAAAAAGGAACCGTTGCCATGCGTCACTTCGATATGATGGAAATTACAGATAAGATACGACTCTTCAAATAAAGGTTTGTGTCCAAAATCCTTCTGAAGTGTTTTTTATGCAGCGCACAGAGCTCAAACTGACCGGATTGACTCCAGGGATTCAACTGGAAATAATCTAACAGTGCCATCGCCGAGGAAAACAAACGTTCCCCGTGTGTCGCCTCGTTCTCCCACGTCTCTAAAATGGCAATGTGTCAAGGAATAACTTATCTATCACGGCGGGCGGCGGCACCAGATCCTCCAGCTTCAGGTAGAAAATCCTCTGCAGGCCCTGGATGCACAGAGTGCGCAGCTCAGGCAGCTTTTGTAAAAGTCTGGACAAATGGTTGGACCAAGAGTCTGAGCCTCCGTCTGTGCACGTGCCTCCGTCCTTCAAGCACTTGACAATGTTGCTCTGCAGCTCCTCCACTCTCTTCGGCTCCTTTAGTCCGTGTCTCTCTGCAGGTCCATAAATCACAAAAAACCTATTAGATTGTTTATCGATCGATCAACTGTGGTCAATTCCAAATCTCTAAATCCTATAAAGTAACAGGCTGAACCTGAATGCAACATGAGTGGACGACTATGAGTCCTTGACACTTGAAAACAACAAAGTGTGAGCATGAATTAAGTGTTTCTGGGTCTCACCGGTGACCAGCGCGAGGCTGCATATGCAGGAGAAGGTGGAGACGTCCAGGTTCATCCTCTGCAGGTTGGCGGAGAATTCCACGATGCTGTCGATCCACTCCCCAAAGCCCCGGAGGCACTGGAGCCGGTGCCACACCGAGCCATCACAGAAGATCAGCTTCCCTTCCTCAGGGTTGGATCTGAAACGTGGGTGAAATTGAAATGTAAAAAAGGTGAAAGGCAGAATATAAATCACACTTATATGCACAAGACAGGAGCAAAGAAACCTGTCATCCATTGTGGGATAATTTCAAAAGAAGAGCGTAGCCTCAAATTTCAGGCCCTATGATTAAAAAGTCCTCTTAATAAATCTAATTCTGCAGCTTCCAAAGAAAAGAGAAGTGACAGAAGTCAGGACCTGGGTGTGATAACAGCTTCTTTACCTGTATGAGAGGCGTAAAACAAAGAGCTCCAGGAAAGCCGAGTAGAAGAGCAGGTCCTGGTCGTGTTTGGGCAGAGCGGTAAAGCCAGGGACCTTCTGCGCCCACCCCCGAATCACCTCCATCGACGTGGTCAGGAGGTCGTAGAACTGCCTGACGTGCTGCGCCTCATCTCCCAGAGGACTCCCGGGACTTTCCCTGAACTGCATCACGGGAAACGCCATGAATCAGTGCTGTGTTCTGTGTTTCAGGTTAAAAGTGGAGCAGTCAACGTCAACTCTTACTTTGGAGTAGTCGAGTTGAGAGGGTGGAGGGTTCGACTCCACCAGTGCCCTGATGAGGGCGCTCAGGAGGCTGCTGACGGGTGAGTCTGTGGGAGCTTTGGGTTTGGACGGCAGGCGACCTCTCCGACCTTTCAGACCGTCTGTCCTTACCACTGCAGAGCACGTGGAGAAAGAGACGTGATGAATGGGGTTTCGAGCATAGACTGAATATAAAGAGGTTTGGAGGTGTGTCTCTTTACCTTCTTTGACCATCCCCACCATAAGGCACTTCTGGAAGCGACAGTATTGGCACCGGTTCCTCCTGCGTTTGTCCACCGGGCAGCTTTTGGCAGCCAAACACACGTACTTGGCCTTTTTCTGCACTGTGCGCTTCATGAAGACAGGAGGAGAATCAGTCAGATGACAAAACCTGCGCTTGACCTCAATGTGATCATGTGTGAAAGCATTTGAGAACCGTCGCCGACATCTCAAAGGGGACAAAAAAAATCTGTGTGAGATGTTCTGATCTGTGGAACCCTCTTTGAATGGTTCTCCACACAAGAACTGACCCTGGTTCCACACATGGATCCTTAAATGGTCCTTTTAAAAGCAACAGCAGCGCTCTGGCTCCTGTGAGCCATGCGAGGCAGGATAAGGCATTCAGCTGGCGGACAGGGCAGTCTGGGTAAATACAGGGTCGTGGACATTCATAATTTGGAGAATCGCAGGGGGAATCTCCTCAGAGACAGGGGGGGTTGTTTTTATTCAGGGCACGTCAGAGGCCGTTTTCATGCAGGACATTTGCCCCTAAAACGCTTGTGTCAAGGGATCAGAGCGTGCGTTTGAAGTGTAATGACCAATTTAGCAGGTCTCAGAGGGATTTTTATATTACAGCCTATAACTAGAAATTACGGTTTTATCAGGCGACAGTGAGGCCATGTGTAAAAATGAATACATCAGTGCTTTTGTGAAAGAATGGTCTGATTGGAATGGTCTCTAAAAGAACCAACTTAAATCCAATCAAAGCTTAAATTCTGACCACTGCAATAATCTGTTTATAATTTTAATGCAAATATAAAGGTTTCTGTTTTACTTTGGTGTAAATCTCCTACGGTTTTCTCAAGTATAACTGCAGTTTTTATGCAACTTTAAGTGAAACACAAACCTTGAAGAATCCCTTGCAGCCCTCGCAGGTGCGCACTCCGTAGTGCTGGCACGCTGCGTTATCCCCACACACCGCGCACAGCCCCTCCGAGCTCAGGAGTCCGCGGCCGGGCGCAGAGGACCCCTGGTAGTCCATGAAGGGGTGAGTGTGGGCGACCTGCAGCGGGTGAGGAAACCCCACCGCGGGCTGCTTCCCCAGGCCGGTGGAGCCCAAACCCCCGGGACTGTCCAGCGGCTGGTGCGCGTCCAGGTTCATGGACACGTGGAGGGATCCGTCGAACTTCATCTGGCAGGCGGACAAACTCTGCCCGCTGTGCTGCGCGTGTTTCAGAGAGAACAACGAGAACCTGCACAGCGCGTTCTTCCTGTGCGCCGCCGCCGCCAAATAGTCCTGACGAAAAGTGTACAGAGAAGCGGAGTCGTCCCAGATGTGGCCCGCTTGAGTCTGGAAGCCGGGCGTGATGGGGGTGTGCGGGGAGGGAGACCGGTAGTAGTGAACCGAGCCCGGGGAGGAGAGCAGCTCGTCGGGATGGTGCGAGGGATGCGGAGTCGGCTGATACAGCGGACACCCGTGCGCATCCTCCACCTTTACGCACGGCAGCTCCGCCTGAACCGGCATCTGGAAGAGGCACGGGGGCTTCACGTCGTACCCGGAGCTGTACGAGTCCGCCAGGGGGCCGAAGCTGGGGCCGGAGGAAGCAGCGGAGATCTCGCTGTTGGTGAGGTCCATGCTGAACTTGACAAACTCCGGGGTGAGGAAGTCGCAGCTGCGCTCCCCGGCACCGCTCTGGGAAGCCGGGCTGGCTCCGGGTGGAGAGGAGCCGCACTGGGTCTGCACGCACGGCATGGTGGTCTCTGCACACCAGGAGATACAAGTGGGTGAAGGAACTGGTTTCACTGCAAAATACAGCCTGTTGCATTCTGGAGTTTGAGTTATGTTACTTAAAAGGTGATTTAAATCTAACAATATGTCAAAAAACACTTTTGTCTTTGTCACACAAATTATTATAAAACATTTAATTTAAAACAAGTTTCAAGACTGTTCTTTTGAGATCAATATGCATAAAGAATTTAATGTAATTATTTATTACCTGAAGACTTGAATCTGCAGTCTTATGTTTCAGAGGAGCCTGTTTCCTGGAAACAAAAGAAAAAAACACACCAGAGCGTCACTTGCAGGATTTAAACTGAACTGAAGCTGTTGATAAGTAAAAAAACAGAAAGTACCTTAAAGTTCCGTCCAGTGCAGTAGAGCGGTGATAAATAATCCCATCTCTCCTCTGGTGCTGGACGTGTTAAACTCCCTCTTCCGTGCTCCAGCTCTTGTCTCTGCTGCAGACTCACACCCACAATGTGCTTTTGTTTACGCGGTGCGCACCGTGTGCCAAACCCCGTTACGCACAAGCCACAGAGGGGTGGAGTGTGCGCCATTGACTGGTCCGGGCACAGAAAGGCGTTCATGTAATTTGGAAAAAAATGCTTGTGACCCACTTCCCTGCAGCTTGCGTCATAGTTATGGTATTTTATTGCCGTTTAATAACGTGTAAATCTACTATATAATGTTGTGTAGGGATGTGTGTTGTGCTTTGAAACTTAAAGGGAAGTTATTCACTGATAAGAATCTGATTAATATTTCCTCTTATCTTTGGTAAAGACAGCGTCATTCTGCACCATTTGAAAATGTCACATTATTTCACGCTGCTCGGCCTCTGGGCTCAGACGAGTAAAAGGTCTCAGTGTCTTTGAGTTAAGAGCGAGACGACCCAGATGAGGAGGCTAAAAACATTCTGTGCTTATATCTGTGGTCAGGTTGTGCATTTACATGCCTCTGTTGTGTTGTGTCTCCACCTCTGTGTGGACATTTTGTGTCTCTTACTGGTCTTTTTAAAGTCTAATTATAGTTGTTCTGTAGTTTTATGTTTTTGTGGTTGTGTATTTTAATCATCTTCTTCATCTCTTCATGGTATTTGCTTTTCTTTGAGGTCGTTTCCTGCCCATTTTGGCCATTTAGTGTCTTTGTAGTTGATTCATGTGACCTTGGAGTTATTACTGATCTCTTTGTGGTTGTTGTTTATCTTTTTGTGGTGATTCTGGTTGTTTTGTGTCTCCAGGGTCATCTAGCATTTGTGATATTTTTTTGCATCTCTTATTTTTGTGTGCTGTTGACGTCCCTATGGGTTCTTTGGTCTTTTTCTGTGTCTTCAGTGTCATTTTGCATTGTTTGTGTCCATTTTGTGTCTCTTTGGGTTGATTTGTTTCATTGTGCATCTTCTTTTTGGGTCATTTTGTATCTTTGTCGTCGTTTTGTTTGTTGTAGTCCAATTTTTTTTGTCGCTTTGTGGTCATTTAGCATCTGTTTGTAGTTATTTTGTATAACTCAGTAGTTTTTAATATTTATTGTAGTTCTGTGTGTGATTTGCAGGTAAAACTCTGAGTAAAAACCTTTTGGCTTGTGTCCATCAGATCCACTCATTAATCCAACCATGACTGACAGAAGCAAACGACAGCTGGTGGCCCCTCAACCTTTATGGTTGTCCTGGAGGAGGAGGAGGAGGATGGAGATAGAGGAGGATGAAGGAAGGAAGAGGAGCAGGATGGAGATGGAGGGGGAGGGGGATGGAGGAGGATAGAAATGGGGAGCGGGATGGAGACGGAGGAGCAGGATGGAGATGGAGGAGGAGGAGTAGGGAAGAGGATGGAGGAGGACAGGGAGGAGATGGAGGATGAGGATAGGGGATGGAGGGGGAGGAGATGGAGGAGGAGAGGGGAGGGAGGGAGGAAGAGGTGGAGGATGAAGGAGGAGAGGTAGGATGGAGGTGGGGGAGGGATGAAGGAGGAGGAAGGAGAAGGAGGAGGAAGGAAGGAGAAGGAGGAAGAAGGAGGAGGAAGAAGATGGAGGGAGGAGGAAGAAGATGGAGGGAGGAGGATGAAGGAGGAGAGGTAGGATGGAGGTTGGGGAGGGATGGAGGAAGAAGGAAGGAGAAGGAGGAAGATGGAGGAAGATGGAGGGAGGAGGAGGAGGAAGAAGGAAGAACACCACTGACACCCCTTACGTCGCCTCGAACACGATTGGACGAGCTCCGCCCAGCGCCGCGCTCTGATTGGCTGCGGGCGGCGTCACTCCTCTGGGGCTGCACTTCCTGGTTGTCGCTGTCAGACGCAGCGAACCTTTGATCAACAGCTGATGTCGCGAGTCCTGCTCAGCTTCACCTCCACAAACCTGTAAGTGACGATGTGTGAGCGACTTCCTCTCGTTTCCTGTCTCGTTTTAAACGTGTGTCTGTTCCGAGGTTTAACCAGAAAGAACCCGAACGTGTGAGAGTTGATGTTTGAGACGAAGCAACGAGCTCCGTGTCAGGGAAGGACACGAGAGGTGACTAAGAACACTAACACCCCCCATCTCTTCCTGTCAGGGTGTGTGTTTTCTCACGTAAAGCGCGGATTCCTGTTAGCACGTAGCTAATCCACTGTAATAACACGGTGCTAACACACAACACGTCCACACAGGTCGCGTTCAAGATGCTGGAGACACTGGTCCCACACTAATCTGATCCCACTGAGGAACACACAGTGGAAACACTGTCTATATGGAGTTTGGTGTTAAAGCAGCTTCCTCTGCTGAAGCACAATGAGGGAGGAGGAGGAGGAGGGTGAAGGAGGGGTACCCCAGCTTCATCATGAGGAGGAGGAGGAGGAGGAGGAGGAGGAGGAGGAGGAGGAGGAGTAGTTTTTCATGTCAACAATTAGAGACAGCCCCAGTGGCTGAACTACAGCCGTCAGCAGATTCCTGTCACCGGTTGCTCGGGGCTAATTATTGTCATATTTGGCCTTTGCAGGGTTCAGTAATGAGCAGCCGGTGAAAGGGTGTGAACGCGTGAGGCCTGTGGCTTAGTGTGTTTGGGTTGTATTGTGTTCAGGAGGACAATGCACAAGGTCCAGAGTCCAGAGGTTTCCAGATGTAGACAAGAAACAGGAATAATACGCTTATATTTGACTCATCTTTAAGATAGGAAACGTCACTGATGTCACACTGAGGAGATTCAGCAGCAAATCAAAGAGAAGAGAAGACGTTAAAGTATGACATAGATGTAGAAATACTCAAATACAATGAGAAATTCAGCCAGAAAATACTGAGGGTATGTACATAATACACACCTTTCATATTATCTGTAGAGAAACGTGTTTGACTCAGGTACAGTGGCACAGATGATAAGATGATGTAAACTCTATTGTTTGATTTATATAAAGGAGATATTAGAATAAACATACATTTATATGCATTTATAGACTCTTATAAATATAAGATATATTTACTTATTTAATTCTACATTTAAAGTACATGGAACTTGTATTTTCTGCTAGTTTTAAGTAACATTGTACAATTCTAATTTGGTCAGAAAATGGCAGAAATGTGCAGATGTTTGGTGCAAATATTTCCTGTTATGACGTCTGTGTAATAATTATTATAATTATTCATACCAAACTGCTTGTTGACATTTGTGCCATCTGCAGCTGTGTTGAAATGCATTAGAATCTGCCTCAGCGTGTGTTGACTCTCTGGATCCTTACACATGCATCGCTGTGCGAATGCAGATATTTGGGGCGGGACTCTGGGGGGAGTGGAGGCCCTCGGCCTCAACCTGGTGTCATGTTCAGCTCGTTATGCAACACAGGATCGTTATAGAGATGCTGTAACTGGTGCTTATAGTAAACTGTGAACACGCTGTTCAGATTTCTATTTGCTGTTTGGCGTTGAGTTGCAGAATCTGATCAAATGAGTGGAAGCTGTAATTTTTCAGTTATAGTCTTTATATGAGATGGATGATTTAATGCATTTTACTCTTTAGTAAGTGAATCTGGGTTTTAAACAATCAGTGGATTGTTCAATCAAGTCATTATTAAGAATGTATCATTTGGTCCATAAATCTGTTTAAAGTAAAAGGTCAGAACAGTTTTATAAAGTCAGAAATGACGCCTTTTTACTGTAAATTAACTCATACGTGACAAAGAAAAGCTGCAAATCCTCACATCTGATGAGCTGCAACAAGAGAAAGTTTGTTCGTCCAAATAACCAATTAAATTAGTTGTTAATTGATCATGTCTCAATCGGCTAATTGATTAATCAGCTGCTTGTTTCAGCTCTAAATATGATTCTTCCTGCAGGGACTCTCTGCAGGAATATTTTAAAGTGTCCTTATGTGAAAACTAAATGTCATCTGTGTAATTAGTCATTTATCGCCGACTCTTAATACATCACACACAGGAGTTAATTATCAAAGCATAGACGCCTTCATCAACAATCATTACTACTACTACTACTACGAAGGTGTCAACTATCGAGTAATCTGTCAATTAGTGATTTCCACGAATCGAACTGTCTGATCATGTAGTGTTTTTAAATGTCAGAACTGAAAACAAATGACCGTCCTGAGTTTCCAGAGGGAGTGATTTGTCTTCATTTTTATTTACTACTTTACAAAGTGAACTTTATAATGACAGGACAGGGACATAGGTAGAAGTTGCAGCTGTATAATTAAGTTGTGGTGTAACAGGTTATAAGTTTCTCTCTAAGTTACGAGAGGTGACCGGTGATATAATCCGACACCAGCTTCCTGTGGACGTCGTCTCCATGTGAAAGTTTGTTATGGTGTTGCAGCGTTTGAGATCCTCCCCCCTCCGCACACACTCGACTCCCTCTCTTTAACTTGCCTCCTTCACCTGTCAAGTCAGAGCCTTATAACCTCAGTGTCCCCTCTCTGTCTCCTCTCTGCACTTTACTCTCCCTGCAGCGCCAACGATGGCGTTCAGGAAGGCTCTGAAGCGGACGGCGATCATTGGCGGCGGGGCGGCCGCTACATTCTTTGGCCTCTCGCAATTAATCGAGTACAGGAAGATGAAGGTAAGATGAAGGAAGCCGCCCTGGAGCTTGTGTGATCATTCCACCACATCTTTGCTTCTTTTCTTCTTGCATGAATACAGTTTGCAAGAGTTAAGTTGTGAGTATCCTGTTTATGAAACCTGGCTGTGCACTTCCTGATTCTACGAGGGAGGAGCTGCCTCTCACGACAAGTCCTCTCTAGATTTTGGAATGTGTTTGCTTTTGCCCTGAAGGTTTCTGTTCTTTTTTTTATTTGTATTATTTTTTACAGATTGCTGTGCACAAGCCACGTGCACTGGATCCTGATCTGCTTAGAAACAATGAATTAAAACAAACTCAATGTATTTTCTTCTCAGGTTTTTTGCATCCAAATGATTTTTCTTTTACTTTCAAGTCCGACGAGTTTGTCTTGATCATCAAACTTTATATTGGGGGGGGGGGGGTTGAACAAACAGTCAAAGGTTTACTCAGTGTGGAAGACACTGTGGCTAACATGGCTTAGCATAAAGCCTTGAAAGATCTAACGTAGCTCTGGCTAAAAGTCACTGGCGACTCTAAAGCTCACTTCTTAAATTACATACTGCAAAACGTGTTGTTCTCTGAAACTTTTTTACTCGTGAATATTGACGACAAAAACTCCGGTGATTGGAGAACAACAGGTCGAGTGTTTGTCGAAGGGGTTGAAGTCGACGTCTGACGTTAGAAAACCAGCGTTTGTCTTCCGGTCAAGTCTCAAAACTGAGCCATGGATCATCTTCATTATAAATAACCGCCCAGCAGCTGTTCTTCCCCTGACCTCTGACCTCACCCAGGCCTGTTTTTAGAACATGCCGCTAAACCACATGCCAGACTTTATTTGACTGTACAACCTAATGTGAACTCTGTTTTGTGTCCTGGCGCGATAATGTCTTCTCTTGCCCATCGTCGTCCCCTCCACCAAAGCATGGATTGGTAAGCAAAGAAGTCGACCCTGATGAAATCTAATTATTTTCACAATAGTTGATAATCATGCATGCGCCTGATCCCAGTAATTGCAATGCTGATGAGAGGAATGTCCATCTTGTCTCCTGTAGCAAAGGCATATGGCTTGAAGAAGTTTGCAAGGCAGTGGCCGATTGGCTATTAGCATGGGCTTTGCTGTGCTATTCAATGTCCTAACCTGATTACGGGGGGGGGGGGGGCAATGCTGGGACTTAATTCTGTGGCGATGTTTGTCTGTATGCATCATCCAAAAATTGACAATGATTATATCATCGCCTTGTTTGCGGCCGCGGAGCCTCAATTACAAACGCCTGCAGCCATTTGCAAGTCAAATCGCTGCGTTCGCCTCAAAGCGGCTTGATGCAATCATTCAGCCTGAAAAATGAATAAATATCTCATCACAAGTGTGATTCACGTTCCTCGTATCAGAGGAGCTGTGTGTCTCCCTCGTAGGTGTGATTATTCCTGTAAAGTTAATTATCCTGATAGTCAGACAATGGGTTTTAATGATGTCCAAAGACTGGAGTCGGATTGGTTTTGTGGGTTTGGCGGAGATGCGCATGTTGCAGCAGCAGGTAGTAGTAACCCATAGCACGATCTGCTTTGCTTCTAATCGCAACGAGAATATGTTTTTAATGTTTGTAGCAACACTTGTGAAGTAAAGGGAACAACGAGATATCATAAGCACAATTATTTCCTCACACTCGGCCAAGAACAGCTTCAGAAAATACAGACGACATGATAACTTATATTTTTCAGGCTGCTCTTCACTCATCGTAATAACAGTGGATGTATTTCCAGTCGTTATGTTTTTGTTCACACATCCTTTTCCATCCATTACAACCTGATGCATCCTCACACTAATGTCATTATTATTCAGAATGATGCATCATCCCATTTCACAGTCCGGTGCATGCAGTGTGCTTATAATGTTTCAAACTGCAAGTGTTGCTATATTTAAGATGTTTAAATAGATCTCAACATAGAAATTAGCATAGAAATCTATTAACTTTGAAGTTGTGCGAGGTTCTGTGCTCATTGTGCGTTGTCGTCTTGTGTCATGACCAGACTCGGATGGCCCATGTAGCGGCGGAGGCAGAGCTGAAGGCCCCCTTCGCCAACGAGCTTCCCTCTCGGCAGGCGCAGCTCGCGGCGCTGCAAACCACCGAGGAGTTTGATGTGCTGGTGATCGGAGGAGGGGCCACAGGGGCAGGATGTGCCTTAGACGCTGTCACGCGCAGTAAGCTCACTGTCGGCAGCTCCGCTCTGCTTTACCCTGCCACACCCCCCCAGGGACCTTAGAGGTTTCAAGTCTGTAATTGTCCTCATGGAGGGAAAGGCCTGGCCGGCTGGTGACAGTTTATAATGGTCTCACTCGGAAGTGCAAAGGTCGTCACTGGAAATACACTTAATGGTTTGATAGTTCCACACTTACACAGTTTATAGTACTGGGATTTATGATATTCTCCCTCTCCACTGTTTTGCCTGATGCACATTTTTCTGAACACATAAAACATTTGTGTATCAGTGCAGCTTCTCTTGATCTTTTCCCCGACTTAGAGAAGTTATGAGGACCAGTGTCATCACACTGTGTTAATTGCTCGCTTGATATAAATAACTTCGCTGCAGAAGAAGATTTATAACAAGTAGAAACTTTTAAACTAATTCTGAAAGTGCAGTGACTCATCTCACACAATGTTCCTCAGACCTGAAGACCGCCCTGGTGGAGAGGAACGACTTCTCCTCTGGGACGAGCAGCCGCAGCACCAAGCTGATCCACGGAGGAGTCCGCTACCTTCAGAAGGCCATCATGCAGTTGGACTACGAACAGGTTCCTCTTCCTCTTTTCATTTCTCCTCCTCATCCTCGCCTTGTTGCTGCTGTTTCTTCATCTTATCTTTTACGTCCCATCAGTACATGATGGTGAAAGAGGCCCTTCATGAGCGAGCCAACCTTCTGGAGATCGCCCCTCACCTGTCGGCCCCGCTACCCATCATGCTCCCTGTTTACAAGTAAGTGTCAGACTCTGGTAAAAGGTTCCAGTCTTATCGTCCACTTACTATTAGCTTTTCCTATCACACACTGACGACACAGCGTCAGGGGCAATGTGAGGCTCTGTAACTGGCCCAAGGACATTTCATCTGTGGACTGACTAGCTGAGGATTACACAACCCCCCCCCCCCCCCCCCCCCCCCGTCCTCTACTTAGTGGACGACTCACCTTACCTCCTTAGTCCACAGAATAATATAAGTGGGCTCAGGACACGAGGACAAACAGTTGAAGAATTCAGATGATGTTTAAAAGAGCAAATCTTCCTTTCCAAGGTGGTGGCAGCTGCCTTACTACTGGGCGGGGATCAAGATGTACGACCTGGTGGCCGGGATTCAGTGCCTGAAGAGCAGCTACGTCCTCAGCAAGACCAAGGCCCTGGAGCATTTCCCCATGCTGAAGAAGGACAAGCTGGTGGGAGCGATCGTCTACTACGACGGTGAGTCACCGGCTTTGTATATTTTCACATAGACACGAATATGTTTGGAGAGTAAATCTAACAGGAACGCGTTCGCTTTTTTATTTTCTGTAAACACCGAAAGGAGGCAGGTGGGTCAGGGCTGATGCTTTTGTCCTTTTCACTGTTTTCTCTTCTTGGTGCCAACGACTGGAAATGAACAGAATCAATTGATGGATTGTATGAAATGAGAAAAATACATATTCCATGATTTTAAAGTACAGCTGTTGAGCCTCTCTGTGCTGAAGCCATGTGAAACCATGCTTTGTTTTCAAAATGTGAAAATGTGACTGTGAAAAGCCAACAAGTAGAATAAATAACACCTCTAACAAAAAAGACCAGTGTTCAAGAGGAGCAACTGTTTTATTGTTTTCTTTTTGATTTGACCTTGGATTTGTGGGAAAACTCAGTGGACAACAAGCACCTGACTTTAAAAGTGCCAACCTGAAAAACTAAATTCCTAAAAAGAGTGAATAACTCGTCCTTTTAAAGACAGTGAAAAGATTAAAGACCTCCCTCTGATGTGAATCCTGCCTCACATGTCCACTGGTCCCTGACAAAACGTGTTGACAGGCCGGTGGGACGCCCTCTCCGCCCTGGGGCAGTAAAGGTTGCGTGTTCGCCGGGTGGGTGCAGAGCAGAATCATACATATGCTGAGTGTCCAGCTGAGTGTGAGGAGATTCTCGTCCCTCCGGCGTTGTCTCCTCGCCGCCACTGCAAATAACAACTGTGTCTGCGGGTGATGTGTGTGTGTGACTGTCGGCTGCTCCGTCTGTCGGCTCGTCGCACAACAGAGAGCTTGTTTTTTAGATATGAGGATTTTACTGTTTATTGTATCTCACAGTTAAAAACAACCGATTAGACGAGAGCCAGGCTGATGTGGCTTTTACTGATTTCTGATATTTTGGCCGATGTATAGAAAACAATTCCTCAGATGTTGTTTGTAATTGAGGCTTGAAATTTTACATTTTAACCTAAAACTCAATACTGAATGAAGAAAAACAGAAATACACCAAAAATGTCTGCATTTTTAATTAAGGAAAATAGAAGTTTCACATTTATATTCAAACTGGATATTTTTATGTCAGATATAAGTCGATTTACTGGAGGCTGGAAAAATGGGAAAAAGCATTTCCTTGGTGCGAAGCAGCATGTTTGATTTCCTCCTCCAGCGCCACCTGCTCTGAGGGGGCAGACGGGGCCGGGATGGTGGAGGGCTGGGGCGTCTTTTGTCCAATTATGCCGTCTGGAACAATCACGCCCGTGACATTTGGAAATCTGACCTTCTCTCCTGGTGGTGAGCAGCGTCTGCGGCGGTCGGACCGGCTGAGCAACAGCCACTTTCTCCCGCTGTCTTGGTTACCGCCACCAGCCGCAGCATCTTTTATTCTCAGACACAGGGGAGCAAGTGTGTGGGCCTCACTCATCCGTCCACTCTGAGTGAGCTGGTTGATTTATGTGCTGCGTCGTCACGTGGTTCATTGTCGGTGCATTGCTGAGGTGTTTCTAATATTCTGACCCCTGAGGTAGAAACACCTTTAATATGATGTGGTACAGCACCTGTCTGGACTGAATCAATGCTTTATTATTCAAACTAAGACTTATTTAGAAATACAATTCTTCCTCTTCTCCGTCCTCTTCAGGGCAGCACAACGACGCCCGGATGAACCTGGCCATCGCCCTTAGTGCTGTTCGCTACGGCGGCGCCATCGCCAACTACACGGAGGTGGTTCACCTGCTGAAGACAAAAGACAAGGAGACCGGCAAGGAGAGGGTGTGCGGCGCCCGCTGCAGGGACGTCATCACCGGTGAGGCGTGGCCAAGGTTTCCCTGAAAAACTAGTTAGAGGAACATTTAGATTTACATCCATTTTTTCTATCCCACCTTTAAAAAACAATATTTTACATGTACTCATTTACTCAGTTTAAAGACTGTAAAATAATTAATCGTATTTTTTAAATGTTGCATAAATTGATGTGAAGTGAATCGTCCTCTCAGCTTCTACTTTTTAGTGTTAGATATAAAATGTAATAAAGATTTATGATGCCGTTATATTTTAGAGGCAAAGGTCAGTGAGAACACGATATGTTTTTACAACGAGTGCTTATTTGAATTGTCCGTCTTATCAACAGGAAATGAATTTGACGTGAAGGCGAAGTGTGTGATCAACGCCACCGGCCCGTTCACCGACTCCGTGAGGAAGATGGACAACCAGGAAACCATGAACATCTGTCAGCCCAGTGCCGGAGTTCACATCGTCATCCCCGGTTACTACAGGTGATCAAACGTTGACATTAATCTTTATTGAAGTACTTCTTTTCAAATGCATTAACTCGTGCATATTATTCCAGTGTGTTCTCATTCCTCTGTGTAAACGCCGAGCTGGATAAACTGTTATCTGACCTATACTTACATGCACAGAACAATCGTCTCTGGTTAAGACACAGCGGCGCGATAGAGTGGTTCTGTTGAAGTTGAGGTTTTTTAAAGTTCAGCAAAGCTTATTGAGCGAAACCCGAGGGAGCGCGAGCCCTTTGAGCGGCAGCAGAAATGCCAACCACCTAATTCTCTCGTCTTCCTCCTGCCGCGATCTGCCACCCCCACCTCTTCCTCCTTCCTCCAGTCATTTTTCCTTTTTTCCTCCTCTCTCACTCCTCAATTTGATCATCTCCTCATTGTCTCCCTTTTGGTTTTTCCTCACATTCAGTAACTTAGCTATTATAACCACAACCTGCTGCCACTTATACATTTGTTTCGCTATGAATCCTCTGTCCGACAGTCCCGACAACATGGGTCTGCTCGATCCCGCCACAAGCGACGGACGTGTCATCTTCTTCCTGCCGTGGGAGAAGGTGACCATCGCCGGCACAACCGACAGCCCCACCAGCGTGACGGCTCACCCGATCCCGGGGGAGGACGACATCAACTTCATCCTGAATGAGGTCCGCAACTACCTCAGCCCGGACGTAGAAGGTACTTCCTCTGTCCTGAGCAGCACAAAGTCACTGTCACCTTTTTTTAAGAAGTGGAAGTTTCTGAGTTTAGTAAAAGAACGATGACTCTGTAACATTCACTCTGGTGACTGTGTGTTTGTGTTGTTGTGTCGTAGTGCGGCGAGGTGACGTGCTGGCAGCGTGGAGCGGCATCCGTCCCCTGGTGACCGACCCCAACTCCAAAGATACTCAGTCCATCTGCAGGAACCACATTGTCAGTATCAGCGACAGCGGACTGGTCACCATCGCCGGTCAGTTTGAAGGTTTGATAATAATTAACTTTTACTTTTACCTTATGATATTAACGCCCAGCTTTTGTCCTCAGGTGGGAAGTGGACCACCTACAGGTCCATGGCTGAGGAGACACTGGACGCTGCCATCAAATCTCACGGCCTCTTGGCTGAATCCTGCAAGACGGTTGGTCTGATGCTGGAGGGGGCGAAGGGCTGGACGCCGACGCTCTACATCCGCCTGGTGCAGGACTACGGCCTGGAGCAGGAGGTGAGACACCACGGCCACAAATAATCCCACCAGTGGAATTAAACCTCAGTGGCTGAAGCTAGATGAGTTAAAAGATGACGTGAAGGTAGAATCTTCACTATAAAGTCAGAAAGTAGGGCCCCAGAGAACGACTGATTCTGTGCCACAGCACAGAACCCCTTTAAACTCTGTGATTGTCTACACACAGGACACGGACACCTGCGTAGTACGGGTTGAGGTTTTTGTTTCTGTATCAGTCTTTTTGCCGAAATATCTTCATCACTCTCTTCTTCTTCGAGTCGAACAATCAAGATACAACCTTTAGAAAGACGGGAACTGTTTCTTTAGCAGCAGCAGTGCCGCCGAGAACAGTTGTGACTTCCTGAAACATTTTCAGCCCAGTGAGGTGTAGACAGAGGAGACCTTTAACTACCTACTGTACACACACACACACACACACACAGACACAGGTTCATCTGCAAACAAGCCTGTAAGAGACAGTCACTCTCTTCTTCAGCAGCCGTGGATCTGACATTAAAGCCGCTGCTGTAACAACGCTGACATTTCTTCTACACAAAAGACTGGACACACGTGGAGACGCACTGTTCGCTGAGCAATGTATCACTGGCATTAAGTCGGGGCACATCGATTTACATCAGCTACACGCCATCTTTCCAATAATTGGCCTGAGCGTTTTCATTAAAGCCAATAGCACATTGTTTCATGAAGAAAAAGTGCTGGAGTGTCTTCAGTACACTTACTCCTCATTAGAGGTATCCGGCCACGGCTCTGGAATATTCCTAAAAGGTCACTGTTGATATTTGGACAACGTTTGCCCTTTGAACATGATCGGCAAGCCCCCCCGATCTGAATAGCAAAGAGAGCTCTCGTGTTCCGTAACACATGATGCAGCATCGACAAAGTGGCGCTAACGTTTATCGCTCGGCTCCGAGGAGGTGGAATTGATCCTGTGAACACGAAGGAGCTGACACCGGGAGACGTGTTGTTTAACCTGTGACTTTAGGGTCGTGGAAACAGCAGAAGTAAATAAACTTAAAGACAACTAATCAAAACTCAAATAATCACGACACAGCGTCCGGGCTGCAGACTCATGCTCTTTACTCCAGTCAGAAATAAACTTAGAAATGGTAATTATGCAAAGATGTTTTTCAAAATGTTTTATTTTTGGTATAATTAATACTCTATTTACCAAATTCTTTCAAACATTATATATATTTTTTTGTACATTTTATTTACATTTGTTTAATCTTTTCACTGTTTTATTTTATATTTGTTATCTCGTTTCCTTCTTTCATCTCCTTTTCTCTGTGCTCAGGTCGCTCAGCACTTGGCCGCCACGTACGGAGGGAAAGCGTTCGACGTGGCCAAGATGGCTCAGGTCACAGGCCAGCGATGGCCGATCGTAGGCAAGCGGCTGGTGTCTGAGTTTCCATACATTGAGAGCGAGGTGAAGTGCGACGCCATGGAAACGCCTCAGTTGTGTCTCACAGCTTTTTATCTCATTCATGTGTGTGTCTTCCTCCTCAGGTGCTGTACGCCATCAAGGAGTACGCCTGCACCGCCATCGATGTCATCGCCCGACGAACACGCCTGGGCTTCCTGAACGTGCAGGCGGCCGACGAGGCGCTGCCACGCATCGTCCAGATCATGGCGAAGGAGCTGAGCTGGAGTCAGGAGAGGACGACGGTGTGGTTTCACTAAAGGTTCATCTATTACGATGTGAGATACAGTAGAAAATATTCACTTCTCTCTCTGTGTGAAAATCAGGCTGAACTGGAAGCAGCCAAGAAGTTTCTGTACCAAGAGATGGGCTACAGGTCTCGTTCTGAGCAGCTGACCAGGACGACCGAGATCAACCTGGACTACCAGGAAGTCGTCAGGTGATGAGATGCTGATTGGTTCAGACCAGGTCGACCTCTGTGATCTCTGTGCTAATAACTCATGTTTGTTTGACAGATACAAGAAACGCTTCCACAAGTTTGACAAAGAGAGCAAAGGATTCATCACCACGGTCGACGTCCAGCAGGTTTTAGGAGTAAGCATTCGTTCTGTCTCTTTCTCTCTCCCTCTTTCCTCATCTCCTCCTCTTTTTCTTTCTTTCTCTCTCTCTCTTCATGTCTTTCTTCCCTCACACGTCTTCCTGATCTATTATTGATCCTCGTTTTTTTCCCTCTTCTCTAAAGAGCATCAACGTTCACATTGATGAAAACGCGCTTCATGAAATCCTCAACGAGGTCGACGTCAACAAGAACGGACAAATAGAAATAGACGAGTTCCTGCAGGTACGTTACAGATGTTGAGTCGGTGTCAATGAAAACCAGCTTCACCAGTTTTTATTTCAAATTCTTATCACATTTAACACGTTATAATTATTTATCCATCAATCTTGTTTTTTCCTGAGGCAGATAGAAATCTGCAGAAATGACAATTTCAGTGTGTTTCCAATAGAAATAATGATTCCTACAGTTCTGTGTCCTCAGAGAAATTAAATGGTTTTGGTAAATGTTTTTTGTATTTATATAGCGCTTTTCTAGTCTTGATGACCACTCAAAGCTCTTTACAGTACAGTTTTACATTCACCCACTCACACACACATTCATACTATGAATGACAGTTTGGTTTCAGTCTTTGTTCGTCACAAACATCTTCTGTTTCATCAGTTGTTGCAACAGGTCGACTGTTTCCAGGAGAAATCCACATGTGGCAGGAATGTTTTGAATTAAGGAGGATTCTGCACAAAATGAAGAAAATTAGTTGTCACATTGGAAACGGACAAATATTTTTCTCCCGTGGAAAATAAAATTAGACTTTGGCGAATCGCTGACAGATTTAAAAATAGGATAAAGATATAGAATTTGCAGCTTGAACAGATGAGAGGAAAAATATAAAAACACCTCTGTCAGCGTCAGGAAAACAAAGCTTCTGTCTTCTGTCGCCTGGTTTTTCTGCAGAAATCTGGATTCAAATCCTGAAATTCAGTTTTTTATACACTTTACAAATATATCATATCATAGATATTAATACTCAAGCAGCAGTAAAAGCCTCAACATGTCTAAAGTCATCTGTTTTCAGTGGTTTTCCTCGTGTTCCTCGCTGCCACGTTCTCTCTGGTCTGGAGTTGTGGTTAAAGACAAATTGTCCAGCAGAGATGTGAAGGTGTGAAGTCTGAGCCACAGGTTTGAGCTGATGAGGCTAATGAGAGAGGAGTTATCGTGTAATGAGGCCTGAAGTGCGTCCACTGCTAAATCACTTCCTCACAGAGTCGTCATGTCGGAGCTCGATGACAGTCCTCGTTAGTGGACGAGTCTTTTCCCTGAAATCAGCTGGAGTCAAAATACCTGAAGTACGATGGAGCTGGATCTTTATTTAATTCATGTTGTGTGTTTTCATGTTTGTTTCTGCCTGTGTTGCTCCGACTGGCCATGGACAACTTAGGGACAACAAGCAGGTAGTGAAGCGCCAGTGGGGGGGTCGGCCGCTGTTGCTTCCTGAGTCAACAACCATTAACAACAAAGATACACCACTTTCCTGAAAACTGACACAACTAAAAACTGGTCCAACAAGTGTTAAAGCTGCACGAGGTGACTTCACGTGTTATTGACACCAAATCCCATGAAAAGACCAAATCAGTTGATCCCATCTCTCATCCAGGTCTCCTTTGATTGATTGATTGGATCAATAAAGTGAATCAGATGATTTTAAGCCTTTAAAACATCTGTGAGATTACAAAGGTGAAAAGTGCTTCTTCAAACTTTATGTATAAATATATATTAAGTAGAATTTATTTATCTCTGTAGCCTAAAACATCACCAATACATTTTCTTTTTATTATTTAAATTCAGAACTGTAGTTTCCAGCTGCTTTAGTAAATTATTGTTCCTCTTTTAAAACGGAATGTATTTATTTATTTACAGATCTGATGGAGACAAATAAATAAGCTAAATAAATGTTATAAAATAAATAAAGTATTTCTTCTTCATAATTAAAAACAACTCTCAGAAAATACAGACAAATGACATTTGTTTGTTCCTTTCATGGGTTTTGGTCGACAATAAGAGAAAAGTAGAACAAGGTAAATATCTGAAGCTGCATCTTCACATTCACACGCGAGTCACACGCCTGGTTCAGCTTTAACACGTGAAGAACATGGCTGGTGCTGGTTTCACATGTGACGGTGGTCGGACGCCTCTGAAGTCTGTGGGGGTTTCACACAAGTGTCGTACGGGTAATTATTTCCTGCCAGTGTGACAAGTTAACCTTTTCCCCGCTCTGTGCGCCGTGTTTCCTCCGCTGCAGCTGATGAGCGCCGTGAAGAAGGGGCAAGTGTCGGACAGCCGGCTCGCCATCCTGATGAAGACGGCGGAGGAGACTCTGGATAAGAGGGGCCCGGTGACGGTGGACCGCAGCGGGGGCGGAGTCTGAGCACGCAGGATTTTAAGGGACGCAAAGGAAAAGGTGGTAATGACGACGACAACAACAACAACAACAACAACAACACAACATGCAAATGGTGCTATTTGAATGACAATGCAGCAATCAAGCACACAGGTGGACGGATTCAGCGACACTCCTGATTCCTGAGGGTGAAAGAGAATCTGATGATCCAGGGCAGATTTTCAAGAGTCGATGCTTTTGTTTGTTTCTCAACATCCGGTGCCTCAGATATCACACAGCACACAACCTGTTTTATACTCTGTCTTTCAAACTGTTTAAATTGTCTCTGCAGCTTCTCCAACACTCCTTTTTTTAAACTTTATTCTTTTTAAACGACGCCGATTGAAACCGTCCTCGACGCGACGCAGCTTTCGAGTCTTTGGTCAAGTTTGATGTCACGGGTTCATTGTTTCCCTCAAAGTTTCCCGGAGAGAATTTGTCTGAATGTGCATCAGAGAAATGCACTTGAAACATGATAAACACCAATATCTTGATTTTCTGACAGAGAAGATGAAAATAACACGTCCCTCCAGGGAACTTTAGTGAATAATGTCCTGTAAATCAAATCCTCACTGATCGTGTCAGTGTGTAGTTTCTGATCTGAGCACTAGTGGTTTTAATATTTAATATTTAATGGGTTTTAAAAGCACTCTGAGACGTTTCTTTTCTGTTGCCTGTTCTTTGTCTTGAGGGTTTTTAAACAACCGGTCAGGGTTAAATGTAAAAATCATTTTTTCCCAGCGAACTACTGACGTTTACATGACGAGGTTTCAAGCTTTAGCTTCCAAATCACTGCTGTTACTGTTCTTTCCATATATGTATATTTTTTCTTTTCTCCTCATATGCAGAGATTATAGATTTTAACTATATTTTAAAGTGCATCTCTGGTATTTTATTTGATTTAGTATTTGCTTTTCTTTTAGATTGAGCAGCTGTATTAATGCACACTCAGTCTGTGGGACTGCTCTATAACCTGCATGCTGTCAGCTGATTGTAATGAGAACTTTAAAGCAGATTAATGTCGTTGCATGTTTGGTTTTCAAGAGTTTGGTGATTTTCTTCTTTTAAAGGGTCTGAATGTACAGATTTACCTTCACGTGCCTCAGATATGACACTTAACTATTTACACTCTGTTTCACAATCAAGTGCAACAAATACAGGAAGTAATGTTGAGATATTGATCATTTATAAGAGTTATTATAATAGGAAATGTGTTTGAAATGCATTGTATGTTTATACGTGTGAGAACTGAGGCCTGTTGTAAAGGGCGAGTGTTTTAATATAAATGTTAGTTTGGTTATTAGAGACCTGTAACTCAAAAAGGGACTTTTATTTTGAAGGGCTGGGGTGTCACTGAAATCTGGACGATTATAAAAAACAATGTGGTAATAAATATCAATGTTTGAGTTAAATTTATTGATTTGAAGGAAGTTTAGGTCAGATTCTTATGTTCCCACCTTTATTTTTGCACTTATTTTATTTTATTTACTGAATTAAAAATGTAGGTGGACGAAAAAGCACTTGATGAGGATTATAGGCGGCAAATAAATAAAAATAAAGATCAAATTGATTCCCAGGCGTTTTGAATGTGTTAGATTTAGTGTATTTAAGGTTTAAAGTTTATAAAGATCCTCTGACGCAGCATTCGGACCAGGAGCTGCTCTGCCCCCCTCACCACAGGCCTGTGTTCAGTCTTTTATTTTGAAAGGCATGTATTTGTATGTGTGTGTACATTGTGCTTCCTTATTGCCTTCACGTTTATTCTCATGCGTAACTGCAGATGTGGAGATTTTCTGTTGGACTCTGATCATTTTTATGCAGTAAACCGAATCATTCCACGTACCAAACGCACTGTTACTGAAGTGTGTGTGTGTGTGTGTGTGTGTGTGTGTGTGTGTGTGTGTGTGTGTGTGTGTGTGTGTGTGTGTGTGTGTGTGTGTGTGTGTGTCCGTGTGTGTGTCCGTCGACAATTGCTCATGGGCAGCACCACGTGAATCCTGATGTTTGATTGTCTCCTGCAGGATGAAATTTCAGCTTTATCCTGACTCAAAGAGAATCATGTTCCTGGTTCTTCTTCTTTTCCTCCAGTGCAGTGCCAGAGTCTTCAGGTCTGAGAAACGAGTGAAGGAAACAAAGTCATTATCTCATTAAATGTATCTGGTTGCTTGAAAAGCTTTTGTGCCATTTGTGTGTTTCTTGTGAGCGTCGTTCAAACCTGGCATCAGAGCGACGGGAACCGGACACAAGCATTTGTTTTGTCTTTATTTGTTTGGGTTTATTGTCTCATTTCTTCTGTCAAATTATTTAAAATTGTAAAATCCAGAGGAGAAAATGTATCTGTCTTTATATCTTTTATTTCTTATAACCTCAAGTGTCTCACCACAAGGTCCATTTATTTTTGTATTTATGTCTTTGTATATAAAGTAGATTTGTTAGTAATTGTAATTCCAACATTGAGATTTTTCTGACTTGCTCCAGAACAGCCTCTAACTGGACGTCGTCCTGAGAGGGTTTCCTTTACTTCTGATCGTATACTCAATGTATTTCCTGCTTTACTTCTCCTGTGTTTGTGAAATGAAGTGAGAGTCGGTGTAAATAGAAACATCATCGATGTGATGTCCTGATGGAGGCTGCGTTCGGAGGGATTCAGTTTCCTGTGAAGTGAAAACTCAGGTTTCCCCCCTTGCTCACGTTGGCTCTCACAAGGATTGAAGTACACGAGCTGAGTGAAAACATCCTTTTCTCCTGAAAGGTCACAGTGAGGTTTGAATGACAGCTTCAAGTCCGGGGCTCATATTACAATCTGCAGCCGTCGTCCCTGGAAAAGTACGGGGGGGCAATTCATTGTAATGAATAATGGGACAAATGTTGCACATCACCACCGATGCTCTGTTTTAGTCTCTGGAGGATCAGGACAGTGACGGCTGAGGTGTCCGCCTGCACGCTAATTGAAAAGTGTGGAGGATTGGGGGGGGGATCAAGGCTGCAAACAGAGTGGATCCTGGGATCAGAGGGATTCTGGGATCAGGCTGCAAACAGAGTTACTTCATATCTGTGTATTCTCCCTCCTAGTACTTGTAGTGTCACAAAATCCTGATTACTTTTTTAACTTTGGTTCATGTTTGATTCCAGGGTTGATTCCAACAACCTCCACTAAGACAGAGTAGTAGGGTGGGCTGTGTGTAGCCTGACAGGCGAAACCCAGGGTAGAACCCACAGGTGAGTGTGTTCACAGATTCTTTTCTCTGTTCTGGAGACACATGGAACCATTGAGAAAGTTGAACACTTCAATAAAGATATTTGATTGGCTGCTAAAAAGTCATGAAATCTGCCATTAAAATGGTTTCTCTAACATTTAATTTCCAGGTAATTGTTCGCTTGGTTAACATTAATGTACAGTTTTTAAAATCTCAAGTTTAAAGCTGCAAGAATCAACTTTTAAATCATTGTGTCCTTTTTAATTTGTAATTGATTTGGTGTTATTTGTGTTAAAATCATGAAATAATTAAGTTCTGAAGCAAACCCCTAAATGCCTCCGTCCTGACTGGGAGGACTGGTCATGATGCTGGAGTGACAGGAAAGAGGGAGAGAATGTCATCTGAACCTTGAAATGTCTGAGTGTTAGGAGGTGAAATAATGGCTCCGTCCCCTCAGTCCCCTCTTTGACCTCCTCTGTGACCTTCACCTCGCTCCTTCACAGGCTTTTCAGCCTCCAGCGTCTCCACCGGAAACTCTTTCAGGCTGCGTCTCAATGGACGCCTGCCAATCAACGAGGAGGTTCATCCTGTCAGCTGCGACCGGGACTGAAAGGAAGAGGATTGTTAATGGTTTCCTCTTTAATGTAAAACAAGTGCAGAGAGGAACCAACAAAAGGTGACGTGCAAGCTTCAGCTGTTAAAAGACTCCCTGGATGTTGTGGGTTCCATGGATTTTACATTGGTTTACATTCAGAAACCGGTTTATAGTGAAGTATCGTGTTCAAAACCTGATCAAAACATCAATTCCCTGTTAGACTGATGATGTTGTTGAAGGTTGGTGAGAGAAATAGATGTGAGTTCAAATCTGCAGTAAAACAGATTGTAATATTATATTATTTAAATCTGATAATGTGACTGATATTAAAAATCAGTTAAGCTCAGGAATCTTTTGAAATTGTTTGAACCGTTTCATGCTTCAGCTAATCTAACAATCTCACACACAATTAGAATCATACAATTAGAATATAATTCAAATTCAAATATTACAGTTGAATTTTACTTTTACAAGCAAACACAAATCAATATGATGTTTATGCATTGTTTAAACACAGTGAGGACGTATATCACATCATTGATCTGCATCAGATTTGTGTTTGTCGTTCTCTGCTCATAAAGAAGAACTAATATAAAACTGAAATAATAAACCAGAAAGTCAGGGAGACAATTGTTGCTTCAGTTTGTCAACTGTGATGTTTATTATGATCATTATTATCTATATCTATAGATATATTGGTATTTATGATGGTAAATTATATATATTATGGGTTTGGTAGGGCTGGGTGATAAAACACTATCAACGCAATGTGTAGACTTTATTGACATCTAGTGGTGAAGTTGCATATTGCAGCCTCCCCTTCCAAACATGACAGAGAACCTGTGGTAGCTTCAGTTGTCATAGAAACTCAAAAGATGTTTAGTTTGTCCAGTCTGGGCTACTGTAAAAAAAAAACATGGCGGCCTCTTATAAAGTATTTAAATATAAAGTGTTTACATATAAAGTGTTTAGATAAAAGACCCTTTCTTGGGTAAAGACAGTGAAAGCATCACTAGGATTATTTTATATCAAATTTCCAATAGATCCTTTCAGCTGAATCTTACACACTGAACCTTTAATTGTCGTCACTAGCATTATAACAAAGGTTCTGCTCTCAAGTTCATACAGATATCTTGAAATAGAATCATATATTCAGAGTTTTACTTTGGTTGTACAACCTGAGGTGGAAAGTGTAGCAGCCTGCAGATGAGTTGACTTAGTCAGTTGAATGAATTGAATGATTATTTCTCCTCACTGAGTTCACACAATACAAATGTATTAAATCAACATGTATTGAACTTGTTACTTTGATATTGATGAAAATGAAAAGCTGATCATTATTGTCATAGTTTTGTTTCCCAGCCTGAAGATAAATATCCAGATGTTTCAAGTCAAAGTCAACTGGACGTACTTTAGTTTGTTTAGGACAAAACAAGTGATCAAGTCTTTGACATGAGAATTTAAAACACGCTCAGTTTTCTAGGTTCATGTTTAAAAGGTGAAAACTTTAGAAACAGCTTCTTTCTGCTCCAGACACAAGTTTCTCTCTTTTACTTCCCATGACTGAACAACTAGTGCCAGGTGAGCTTAGCTTATGATGCTAGCTTAGCTTAGCACTCCCATTAGAAACTAACGAGACGAGTTTTCCTTTCAAACACAAGTTAACAATGAAGAATGTGGAGCGACACGTCCAACACACAGATAGATCCTGCATCTCCGGCTCCGTGCGGAAGTACTGACTGGCAAACCGGAAGTGGAGGAGTCCAATGGTGTATATGGAGAAGGAGGGGGGGGGGGGACTCGCGGGGGTCACTGACGACATACTATACTGACTTTTTTTTTATAATCTTATTTTAGACGACATGCTAACCTATGACATTTGTACTATATAGGATAAGAAAACTTTATGATTAAAGCAACTTTTTAATCTTTATTGTCACATTTCCATGGCAGTACACAAGGTGGATGTTTTTTTGCACAGGTCATTTAAACACATTTCACCACCCATCACCAGATAATTACTTCACTGTTGTGTCTGTCAGATTAAAACGTCATGATCCTCTGGTACCTCAGTTTCCTCCAAAGGAAATGTGACAGCACGACATGCGAGATTCCTTCAGCATCACTCCATCCATCTCCTGACCCGGTGCTCACCCTCTTTCCTTCAGTGTCACCCCAGACAATAACGAGCCCAGGGCGAGCTGTGGTATTTCAGGCTACCTGCCCTTTACCTCACCCCTGGATCAAGGTTGCATCAGGAAGCAAGCGAAGGCCAAAAAGAAAGAAAATACAGCAGAACAAACATACTTGATGTCACCATGACCTTTGACCCAGGACACCCTAAAGCCTCAGCTCATCATCACTGGGGGGGGGGGGTGAACGCTGACACTTTATTCAAATCAACCAGAAATATAGTCATGAGATGAAAATATAGTGATGCGGTGTCGCTCACCTGTTTTGATGGCGACCACCTCCGTCTGCAGACGAAAACCTGGTTCTCAAACTGAACCAATAAACCTGGTGATTAACATTCACAGAATAAACATTTCATTCAAGTAAAATGTACGATATTTGCCTCCCGAGTTAAACTATGAGTTCACATGTAACTAACTTAATAAAATAAAAGCAGTGAGTTTGAAGTAGTAAGCCAGAGAAATGCAGTACATCCTCCCAAAGAGTAAATATTCAAAACAGAAATCTGCTTTCATTGCATATGTACACACATCTGTCTTCTATCCATCGTCTGAGATCTGGCGCCATCTGCTGTCCACAACACGCACTGTCACACACCACATGTCAAAAAACAGAAACACATTGAGTTACAGTTGAATAACACATCGTGTAGACATGAGGCTTTCAACACTGACACAGATGGAGGTATTTATAACATGTGTCACTATTCCTAATCAATTACTAGAGAGTATTATGTATAGAGTGTGTGCAGGTTCCAGCTCAGTCTGTATATATACACGTTTGTTACTGTAATACCACCATAACTGTCGTGTTTATTGAAACAGGACAATACACAGATAAAGAAATTCTTGATCCACTCAGATGCACAATGAAAAGTGATTTGACTGAAACGGTTCTACAAACAAAAGACAGAAATTACCCTGAGTGTAAAAAACAAAACTACAGGTCGTCGTCCTCCTTCAAAAAGCTGCAAAAACCTGTTATTTTGCAGGTTTTTCCAAAGAAATAAATGTAGTTTTTGTAATATCTACATTTAAGTATCATAAAATACCCTATTTCTGTTCAATACTATCACATCTACCATTGTAATTATTAACAAATCACTTGATTTTAAATTAGATTCCACGAATTCCTCTGGTGTGGAGTTTATTGCACGATGAGATCAACTCTGGTCAATTACTTGAGTAATTACATTCAATGAATTACTAATAATAATTGGCTGTAATTACATTATAACACTAATTAAAGCTGCACTTGACGTAACAAGGTTTTTTAGTTCGTTCAAAAATAAAACATTCAAGTGAGAGATTTGAGATTTTGGAATTTAAACTGCTCAGACAGACTGACTGTGACCTCCAACTTATACATTCAACTGTTTGTTGAAATCACTACTTGTACGTACAGATTTTACTTACATATAATACAGTCGTTGTGATGTTAGTACCAACTACTGAATATGAATTAGAAAATAAATATAAACAGAGTAGTAATCATCCCACACACACAGGGTCTGGATGGTAACTCGGAGGGGATCACAATGTGGCCGACATGCTGGCAAATGTTCAGTCTTTTTATACAACAGAGAATCAGCTGAATATATTTGACTGGTGAAGCCAAACTCCTGCTGTTCCCATGATGCTGCCTTCTTCCGCCACTAGAGGGGAGCAGTCACCCACGTCCTCCACAGTACGACTCCTCCGCTTGATCTGAATTCGATTTGCACGAGCTGCTTCTCACTTCTCGTGTTTGACGTTGAATCACTCTTTCTCGTCCTGAAGGTCCACAAAGTCTCCGTCTCTCAGGATAATCCCACCAAGATTCCTGCGGCAAACGTGGCACATCACAGGCTGCAGCAGCAGCAGCCGCACTCAGACTCTGATGATGCTGATGGAGGAGGAGGCTCTGTGCAGCTGCAACCACAACACAACAACAAACACATGAGTCACAAACACAAAGAGACAGAACAGGAGCCTGACTCACAAACCTCAGGACGACAGTAGTGTGGCTCAGGTTCTCGTGCACCGCCACTCGACCTGGTGAACGCCACATACGTCTGTCAAAGGATTTATGATCCGAACAATGAGCTGCTCCACTTGTGCACGACAGCTTGACATTTAAGAAGATGTCCCATCGGACTCGGAGCAGACTCAGTTTAAGTTTATTTGCTTTGTGCTTTTCAGTTTCTGGGACGATGAAAACATGTTTTTAATAGATTAAATAAGCTCATTATTACAATTTAAACTCAGTTAATCTTTATTCTGAATTCATCCTGTGCTGAAAAAACTTCATTCAAACTTCATTTAAATCTAGAGAAACCAACAGTTTTGCAAATGTGTCAGTTAAGAGATCTCAGGGGAACTGAGAAACCTCTCTGAACTTTTACTGTTCTGCTTTTTGATGTGAGTTTTCTCTGCTGCTGTGTTTGTGTTCACATGAAGTCGGTTCGGAGGTCTTCTTCGCTGCCAGGTGATAACAAACATTTTCACAGAGCCACAGTGTCACGCTGCTCATTTCTACTGATGCACAGCAACAACCAAACAAGCTTCTGAAGCTAGCTCTGCGTTTCCAGCTGAGCCGTTTTATATTTAGCTTTGGTAATGGCTGGTTGCTAGGAGACCTCTGATGCAACTACAAAATGCCCTTCAGAGGAAACTGAATATTCCAGGCAGCCAGGAACGATGGTGCATTAAAACTGAGGAGAAGAAGTTGAGGAGGAGAAATGTGTCACCCTGCTGCTGCGTACGGCTCCGTTGTGGTAGACGGGCGAGCTGCTGGCTGAGGCGTTGTAGTAGGTGGTGGTGGCGCGGACCAGCGGCCGCTTGGCTTTCTCCTTGCTGCTGCTGGTGTCGTTGTCTTTGATGATGTCATACTGTCGGCAGAACAGGGCGATGACGGCTGAAACACAAAGTCAAACAGAAAGAGAAAAGAGATGTAGACATGTGAGATCATCGATATGGATTACTGAACGGGGCCAGAGACACAAAGAAACAAACACAAAATAATGACTGAGAGACACAAAACGACAACAAAGACACAAAAGTGACCAATAAAGGACACAAAACAACCAGAGAAGACCCTTTGTCCTCTTGATGGGGAGGTGCTGATGATGCTGATGATGAAGGGGATCAGAAACTTGTCGTCCTCCACACAGACACGCACGCACACACACACACACACACACACACACACACACACACACACACACACACACACACACACACACACACACACACACACACACACACACACACACACACACACACACACACACACGGTGGCTGACCTGCCCACAGCAGCAGCACTGTGGTGATGATGAGCAGCTCTCCTGTCTGAAGGTGAGGAGTCATTCCCAGACCTTCCATCGCCGGTTCATCTGAGGACCAATCAATATCCAGCTCTGTCAAACGTCAACAACACAACAACCATACGTGTGTACTGTGTGTACTGTGTGTGTTTATTTACGGTGGTCCAGGACTCCGACTGGATAATGGTCAGTTCTCTCCAGAGTCCTGAAGTGGACGGCGCGGCTGGGTTGGCTGTCAGCGTGCGGCCCGACGGACTGCACCTGAATAAAGAACAACAACAAAGCTCATATTCTGAGGGAAACACTGAAGATTTATCAGAAACACTCCCAGTCCGTCATTAACCGAGGCCGTCGTGTTATGTAATGGGGTGCGAGGGTGGGTTTAACGAGCGATGAGCTTTTGTGTTTGGCCGCAGTCCCGGATTATCACCGGAGGACAAATGGTGCTGGGAACGAAGACGCAGAGTCGGAGCTCGAAAGATAAAAGGGGAGAGGAAAGTGAAAATCCATTAGAACAGAAAGAAATAAACACGTGTGAAGGTGAATTTCTCCTTTGAGCAGGACACAGACGTTTGTAGCAGTGTGAAAACAGTGCTGGAGGTTGATCAACTGCACACAGAAATCCTCTCTTCCCTCCTTCCTCTCACTTTCCTCCCGTCCACAGGGAGGTCAGAGGTCAAACGTCAGCCCCCCCCCCCCCCCCCCCCCCCCGACACTGGCTACAATTCAGCACTCGGTGACACTTCCTCGGGACGTCTGCCTGCTGACGAGCACATTCAACACAAGTCCTCAGGCTGAAGGACGGACTCTGTTTGGGTCTATTAAGCTGTGATGGATTATGAAAAGTTCATCAGCGTCACATTAGACGCTCGTCCCTCAGAGAGCAGCTTCTGATTTCAGCCACTTTGAACTGTGATGACTAAGAAACGTGCTTTGATAGACATGAAAGCCACTGAATTACACACAGAAGAGGTTCATGAAATCAGATCATTTGTAAAATCACATTTACTATTAATAAAGTTCTTGGACTGAAGCTGCTCGGCACATATCTCATGTCTCTTTGTAGCAGATTTCACATTTTAAGTCCACTCTGTGTGTGTGTGTCTGTGTGTGTGTGTGTTCCCACCTGGACGCTGTAATGTGTGTCCTCGTCCAGGTCCCACAACACACACCAGCGGCTCGACGTGTTCACCTCTCGGATGGAGCGCTGCATCAGGCCGTCCTGCCTCTGGAGACAAATGTGCAAACACAAGAAAGTGCACGTTTGTATGCAGAGTGCACACACACACAAACACACACACATTTAACATGTTAATGGGGGAAATCTTTGGTATTGATTATTGTATTTGGTCTGAAAATGAGGTCAAATCCAGGCCTGTTTCTAATTTGACAGCAGAATTGATTCAGTGCATCATCTCTCTATTTCCCAACATCACGTTATAAATGCAAATACAAGCCTCCTCCCGTAACGAGCTGCTTCACCTCATATCAAAATCAGCTCCAGCACTTTCTGCCCCACTGGGGGAAATTAGGTCTGAAGGCAAGTTAACAGAGGAAATCATTGTTTGGAGGAAACAGAAAATGTACAGACGGGGAAGAGTCAAATCCACTGACAAATATTTAACAGTTTAGAATCAAACTGAAGAGGAAGTTTAGAGATTCATCCTGATGACTTCAAAGAGTGTCAGCGTCGTCCTGCTCAAGGTGAGAAGCTCTGCGGTGACCAACACCCCCCCCCCCCCAGAGTCAGGGGAGGAAGTCGGCAGCAGAAATAAATCTCACGCCTGCAACTTCAAAACAGACACTTTGTGCAGAATCAGCTCGGATTTACTTCATACGTCGGCTCACATCAATTAACCTTGTGTTTGTCATCGTTTGGGATTTATGGATCAGAATGAGGATTATTGGGAGTTTCATCTAAAATTAGGGTTACTTCCTCTGTGTGTGTGTGCGTGCGTGCGTGTGCTGTTGCATAATGTGTGAACCTCGGCAGCCGGCACTCTGGGATTTGGAACAACTTCAGATGAGTGGAGCTTCTCTTTGAGCACATTCCATCGTCCTGTTTCTCCTTCACAAACACGCGGCTCAGCTCGTTACTGGATATGAGGAATAATCTGCCAGAGCTCCACCTCTGCTGCTTATTTAAAAAAAGCTGCAGATAAGCTTGATTGAGCTTTTATATAACTGCATTTCTACACTTCCTTCCTCAGCGACTTCTGATGACTAACAGTCAGAGCACAGGAGATAAAACCTGCATCCACCTGCTCCCACCTCCTCCCTCTATTCATATTTGAGGACGGACTTTACATAAGTGCATTCTGGGGTTAAAGCAGAATATGTTTTACATCCTCTTGTTTTCAAGAAGATGCCACAATGGTTGATGGATGGCAGAGACGTGAGGGAACTTTAAAAGAAAAAGGAGAAAAAGGAGAAACAAGAGAAATGAAAAACAAGGCGTCGCCTGTAGATGTTCCTCCTGCGAGGACGAGTCCCGGCCAAATCATTTCCACTAATGGAGACGACTCCCACTCAGAGCTCAGCTAATGTCTGTTTTTGCCAAAAACCGTGGGTGGTAAAGAGTGATTAGAGCGAGCCGAGCTGAGTCTGCAGCCTCGGCTTGGGGAGATGTGAGATGAGCGAGACGCAGCGGAATATGGGCAGAATTAATGTGAAACGTCGTTTTTGCAGCGATGCAGCCTGGGAAGGGAGGAGGGGGAACGTCTGCAGGACTAACGCAGCTCTGCATTAAACCTGAGGTCGTCTCAATGAACTGAGTCTGCAGGTGAAAATGCAGAATCTGTAGATGAACATTTGCAGACGACAACCTGCAGAGAAGTTGAGATACTAGTTAACTAACATCATGTTTAACTTTAAATTAAAATGAGTGTGTGGTGGCTTTTCCTCTTTCTAATAATTACATTTGAATTTAACCCTTTGTCATCTCCTCACTAATTGGACACTTGGAAAGTTGAACACCTTCCTCTGTCTGCAAACTTCTATAATAAAGAAGATTTGTTTTCTTATTTTCTTATGCTCAAGGTCCCTGGAAGCTTTTCCATTTTTATGTTTACGACCACAACCGTCTGGTGCTTTTCTTTAAGGAGTCACATTCAACCCGTCGAGACTCAAAGTGTCTCAGAGCGAAACGCTGACTGTCGACTGGCCTTGTGAATGATGCAGCGCTTTTAAAATCCCCAGCGGGAAACAGAGGAAGAGAAAAAGAGATAAAAGCAGATCTGAAAAGAAACATGATTCAGCTCCGGACGTTTTCTGACCCAGAACCCGACAGCGAGCCAAGTTTCTGGGCGTTCGATTCATAATTGAAATCCTGTCAATTAGTTTCCCTGAAAAATGAATTGGCCTTGAACCAAATGAGACAGATTGACTCGGTTTAATGAGGAAATTAGTTTTTAGGCTTTTTGCGGATTAAACCAATTAAGAAAAAGTTCAGTTGCCAGTAAAGTAAATATTCTCTCTTACACACACACACACACACAAAGTGATGACACAGGTTTATTGTACTGTACCTGCTGGGAGATGGCGTATCCAATGACAGTGTCTCCCTGAGGAACGTTCCAGGTCACCATGGCTGAGTGCGCCCTCAGCTGGGTCACCGACACATTCACAGGGGCCGCTGGCACAGCTGGTAACACACACACACACACACACACACACACACAGGCACACACACGCACACACACACACACACACACACACCACGTCACTGTTTCTTCTCCTGAGGAAAGTTAAAGAAGATTTCAGCCTTTATCTTCTTCAGGCAAATTAATCCATTAAAGATAAATAAAGCAACATGAATAATGAACGTCAGCCTCGGGCCTCTCCTCAGGACTAACTGCTCTCTTCTTTGTTGTTTCTACATTCATCCCTACATGTTGCTGTGGGCATTTTCAATACAGGACAAATACAGTTTAGTTAAAAAAGAATACAAAGTCAAAGTGAGTAGAGACAATAAGGTTCAAGAGTTGTCAGATAAAACTTATATTAATTACTTTAACTTGTGTTTTCATCTTTGACAAAGTCATTAAAGCTTGATTTTTTAAACATTTAAGCATTTTTGTTGATTTCACAGATGTTTAAAGGACTGATATTTGTGAGGGTGTGTGATTTGGTCCAGTGAATTTAAATGTGGTTTCATAAGATTGTCCTGCACCCGACCTGGACGTCCTGGACGACAAAGCAAATACACAGATACTCAATCATGCCCACGTTCCCATCAGCATCCTGTCCACATGTCCTTGAGCAAGACACAGTGGTGAGGACAATTTACCCAGTCTCCTCTGTCAATGTGATTCCCTTCGGATTAAAGAGTCAGCGAAATATCTCAAATGTAAATGGAGATATTGGGGCGAGGGGAAATAATGCCAAGGACACTTCAGATTGGCATTGAACCCCCACCCTTCTGGTTAGTGGACGACCCGCTCTACCTCCTGAGTAATTCTGACTGCCGCCTCATTAGGAGCAGTGACATTCAAAACTAAAATGACAGCACCACCTCTCCTCGGCTGCAGAAACAAAGAAACCCTCCTTCCAGGCAGGTGGAGGCGGCGGCAGTGACAGAAAAAGAAACAGTCTGATTCCAGAGCGAGGATTCAGGCTCTGTGGAGTATGACCGTGAATGTCAAGCTCTATCTCGGTCTAACAAGTTAACCGCAGCTCATTATGCAAGCCAGCCTCCCCCTGCAGGACCCGCTGCTCCTCCGGCCAAAACTGCCTCACAGTCATTAAAAGAAAAATCTTCAACACAACAACAACATTGTTTCCTAGAATGCCCTTTGACAGCTTTCTCAAAGCGTTGCATCCAGCGCGCGTAGGTGGACGTGAACGAAGCCGCGTAGCAACAAGAGCAAGAAGGTGGGAGGTTTTTTTTTTCAGTTGAGAAAAAGCCCAACCTGTCTTGTGGCTGCAATGCATGCTGGTCTATTGCCTGATCGTGTGGGCATACAAATCGACCGAGCTCTGTGTCAAGTAGCAGCCGTGAGGAGAAGCTGACGGCAGTTTTCCACCAAATATCTGAAACTAACGCCAAGGTTTGGATGGAGACACGTAAGAAGCCAAGAAGTCACAATGACCTTGACCTTTGAACCTTGACCCATCAAACTCTTCCACATCAAACTGGGAAAACCGTTTCTTTACGGAGCTGGATTTGTGTTCACCTGTTGAAACTCCGGTCACGTTACAGCTGCTAAACCCCGACCGGCTTCATCCACCATGGCTGCAGCGCATCGACACACACACACTGAATAGACTTCTGCAATCACATTATACACACCAGCACGGGGGATAAGAGGGGCGGCTTTGATAGAGTCAGGAAGACAGAGGGGGAGAGATGCAGATGAGAGAGAGGAGGATGAAGGATGACAGGAATATGAGGGAGGGGAAGAAGAAAAAGAAAGATGAAGAGGACAAAGAGAGAGAGAGAGCAATTATCTCGGGCCGGATATCAAGAGATGACGAGTGGATTTTTCAATCTTTTGGTTTTGAGAGAAAAGATGGACGAAGGGCAAAGTGAGATGGATGGACGGAGAGGGAGGGGAGAAAAGATCAATGATGGAGGGAGTGGTGGAGAAAAAGCCAGCGAATGGAGGAGTAGAATGTGGATATTGATTAAATTATGAAATATAGCACTTCAGATGGATGTAAAAGCACAGACACACATGTCCTTGGTCGTCCTTCACCTTGTTCACCAGTTTATGTTCATTTATCATCTCTTTTACACATTCTGCCACTTTTCAGATATGAAGATATATACCTTTTGTAAGAGTATATAATAAATATTAACTTACTACATTCACAGCCAATAAAACCCCAGGACAGTGACTTGAACCGTTCATGTTCACTCCAATGAAGGATTTAATAATAATTTAACAATCAAGCGCCAAGAAAACAGTTTAGATTTTTGTTTCTATCTGAAAATGGTTTCAACGTCAAGTGTGAAGTTGATTACTATTAACGTTTCTGCAAGAAATCTGCAACAAGCGACACCACAAACCAAGAAAACAGCTCGTTCCAAACAGGTAGGTTTCCAACGGGCACTGAGCTGATGTCTTTTATGTTCACTCCCTCACATTTCTGTCTCCACTTTCTCCTCAGAGGAAAAAACAGATGTGAACACAAGCAGTGGTTTGATGCTCGACTCTTTTCTTGTACGAGGAGACAAACAAAAGCTCCCAGCAAACCTGCTGTCAAGTCCATGAATGCCTTCCTCCGCCGTCCCTATAGCAACGCCACAATGACGGTGCCTCCACCACCACGAAAACAAAAACAAGCCTTGTGACGGCCGTTGTTTACGTGGTGGCTCCCGGAGTAGAGTAGTGGGTGACGTGCGAGTCGACTGTAAATCACAGCAGAGTAAGAGTTTGCATGATGGAGTTTGACAGCCTCATCTGGCTAATGGCTCCCTGCCTCCCTCTGTGATGGATGTGCGTCTGTGGAGGCTCCACATCCAGCGACAACTGGTGCATGCTGATCCAGATACAGTAGCATCGCTGACACATCCACAGACAACGGGCCCCTGGGCACAGACACGTAAACGCCCCCCCCCACAGACTGACAGAGACGATCTGTCGTTTCATGTATCAGGCGTCGTTTTACTTCTCTTTGAGGAAGTTTGGTTGTTTTACGCCTCTACTGAGCCTGTTTATTGAAAGTTTGTCAATAGTGAACAGGTCCAAATTGCACCAGATTTGATTTACAATCAGTTGGCACAACCTCGTTCCATGAAGCTCCCTGCAGCATCAATCTTGTAAAATCCGATGAGTGCATCCTGAACTGCTGTGAGCATCAGTTCTTCTCCTGCAGCTACTTTGGCAACACTTTCATTTCATTTAATAGTTTAACCCAAAAGCCTCCAGTTGCTTTTCATGAATAAGAATCCTCTTTGAAACCAGAGGCAGCATGAAGTTGATGAGCTCCTGCAGAGATGTTTGTGCCACGAGGGGAGAAGGTGAAATATGAAATGCACACTTCATTGGCCGAATCAATAACTCGTACATATATATCAGCCGCCGAGGGGACACATGTGGATTCTGTTTGCTGAGGCTGAATTACACAGAACCTGGTGTAAGAGGTGCAGAGAGCAGGGATGATTTACGAGCTTCTCCACTACAGCTAATTATCTGATAGACACTCAATTCAACTTTTGACAGTTTTACAACAGCTGCTTGTCTGGTTGAGTAAACAGCGGACGAGGCAATACGTTAAGGTAACGCTGCACCGCTGTCATGTACCCGACGCTCGGGATGATGGGAAGAATAAAAGATCCCGACCTTTGCCGTAGATGATGATTATTCATTTTCAAGACAAAGCTCCTCTTTAATTTGTGATGTTCACACTGTTTGTCACGGCTTCAGTGAATCAATGTACAGATTCCATCAAAATTCAGCCTCACATGAAACTTTTGGATCTAATTTCCCATTTTAGCTTCAAAATAATGTCTGAATATGGTAATTTTCTCCTATTTATGATATTTATATTGAGCGAGTAGTAACAATTTAAAAATAGAAGAAAAAAGAAATAGGCTGAGCATCTTAAATATGAAAAATTAGGATAATTACTTTCTTTCCAAAATAAGAAGATATACTTTTTATAAATGCACATTCTCTTTTTAGGTAACTAACTTCTAAAGAAATTGTGTTTCAATAAAAAACAGCAAGCTCCTGGACAAGATCACTTCAGAAATGTAATTTCATGGATGATGTTAAATTAACATTTGGAACTTAAACTTAAAAACACAACTTGTTTGCATCTATTTCTAGTTCCTGTTGGAACTTGGATTCATAATTAAAACTGAGGAATGTAAAGACACTACAGGTCGGACTCACTTGCTCCCACCATCCCTGGTGTTTCCCAGCAGGCCATCATCATCACCAGCAGCGGCAGCAGCAGCCCGGGGTCCAGCTGAAGAGACCCGGTCATAACCTCCTCTGTCTCTGGCTCTTCACCCTCCTCCTCTTCCTCAACTCTGCTCCGGTCTCACTGCAAGTTTCCCAGCAGGGTGACCGCTGGCTGCTCGGCACCCTTCACCTTCATCCTGCACAGTTCCTGCACATGCACAGTCCCCGGTTTTATGTCCAAGTTCCGCAAAGTGGGATCAGTGGGTATCTGTGCGGCTGCGGATTCAAAGAGCCTCTGGTGACATCCCTCAGCCCCACAGCCCCGGGGAGCAAACAGGTAGTTCGGGCATTGCCGACACTTCTCCCCGGCTCCTCTTCGTGCGTGACGGCGGGTTCTGCGTCAAACGTCAGCGGGAGACGGTGCTCGTGCGCCGCAGGCTTAGCTCCGGCGGCTCCGCTGGCTTCCGCCTGGAGGAGAGAGGAGCAATGAATAATAGAATAATGAATAATGCGTGTTTGTAAAGGAGCGCAGAGGAGGTGCGTCTCATCCAGGAGGCGACAGGCGGCTCTAATCCCACAGATTATATGAAGAGAAGATGTGTCTGTCTGCAGGAGACACACACACACACACGTCACCACACTGAGGATGAAGGAGGATGAAGAGGAGGAGGGGGCTCCTGTCACCACTGGATTGCCTTCATCATCTCTCTGAAGAGGCAACTGTTGATTATGTTAATCAGTTTAACCAGCGCCACCTACAGGTCTTATATTCATGGATTCATTAAATCCCTTATGAAGCAATTATTCAATATAAATTATTGTCTTAATTCTGTGGAACATCCTCTTTACGCACGACTCTGTGTCTCTTTGCTTCATCAACCTCTGTTCAGAGCTGTGTGAGCACTTAATTAACTCATTAATTAACTCATTATAAATGTACCTTCTGGAAAAGAACAGCTCCAGGACATCTGAACCAGAGCACATTTAAAAAACTGCTCATCCTCTTTTACGACTGTAGAATTCTGTGGGTAATGATGACACTGGTATCTTTGTCAAGGCTCAACAGCTGGAACCACTTTGAATTCACAACATCCAGAGTGTATGAGGTAAAAAACTCCCAATAAGAAAACGTGGAATACAATAAACTATAAATCTCTGTCGTATTATTATCTGTGAAGTATCACAGGCCTTAAACAGTAATTGAAGATACGGCAGCAGATGAACCAGAACAATAATTCCCCATTTATTAGAAACCTTCAAATAGATATAGATTTTTCAATAGAAAGCAAACAAGAGCAATTCATTTTCCTCTTGTCAAATTTCTTCTCATAATATCAACTGCAAAGTTCAGCTGTAGAAGATGAAACTTATCGACCTCGACTCGTAAAAAAATCTATTGAACAAGCAAACAGATCTTCTGTGGAGTAAACTGTGCTTTGTCCCAGTTACTGTGTGGTTTCAGTTTAATAAAACACAGTTTAATAAAACACAGTTTAATAAAACACAGTTAAATAAAACATCTGTGGAGCGGCGTCCGAGACGGTTCTTCACACGTCGTTAATCTTCAGTTGAAGCTTTCGATTGAGCCTCTGGTTTATTTATTCTCTCGCTCTGCTCCAGTTCGTTCTCTGCAAAAGTCACATGTTTACGTCTGTGACATTAAAGATTGATTCAAGATCAAATGCAGTTTGAATTTCTTGGGTCAGATCTTCTGGTAGCGATCAATGTCTCACATTCAATGGGTGGAAACTAGAAAACAATACTATTAGTTTGAAATGTAAAAGTTCATTTCTCTCATCTCTGTAGATTGTTATTTGATTTACTTTCTTTCACACTTTATTCTGCACAGTGTGAACTGTAATTTCTCTCTTTAACCATCTTACAATACAAAATTCCCTGTGTTGATATTAAAGATGGTTTATTTCTCTCTTGATCAGTCACATTAAATGTGTTTACCTCTGCACACCTTTCTCAATTCTAATCTCAGAAGTAGAGAAGGTTTGCGGCTTTGTTTGAGAATCTTTGGGGGGTCACAGATCTGTGAAATTAAATAAATCATCCAGACGTAGAAGCGGGTTTTCTCTGTGTGGACAGGAGTCAGTGGAGATGGTTCAGACATCTGCTCTGGATGCCTGCAGGGTGCATTCCTGTGGCGCTTATTGAAAACAACAGGGGGAGAGGACAGAAGCAAGATGAAGAACATGCTGGAGGGTTTAAATATTCCATCTGGTCTGGGCACGCCTCAGGATACAAAGCTGCAGAACCTGAATCATCGAGCAGAGAGAAGGACTTTCTGCAGATAAATAAACTGTCTTGAGTTAAAACTGTAGGAATCTAACCTCTGACCTGCCAGCCCCCTAAAGATGCTAGAGACGAGCAAAATATCAGAGTTTATTCTTTGCTTTGTTGCTGAGCTTCCTCTCAGCTCCCAGGAGAACGTGTCTACTTCCTTGTTTACTGCAGTATGCTAATGTGTTTCTGCCATTTAAAGAAGACGCCCTGAAGTCACGAGGCAGAGGATTAACGCTGCCACTGCTTTGAATAACTTGGGACTCATTTTAAGATGACATTCATTTTTTGTAATAGTTTTTGGGGGATTCATTTTCACTTAAAATATCAATTCAAACTTAATTAACACATTTATTAAATTGAAATTGGTGACTGGACACTTAAATGATCTGTTAACGATGGCAGAATAATTCTTTCACTGACAAACTTCCTTTTGTGAACTTTAGATGTTACACAGGGTTGTAATCATATTTTTACCAAACCATCACTCCTGTTAACTTTGACAACATTTCAGTGTACTGACTCCATCCACCAGGGGGCGCTAGCAGCCTGCAGAACACCATGTGTCCTTTGGCCAGGCCAAGATTATGAGTCAACCAACTTCAGAACATGTCTTCCTCCAGCTGAGGAGAAACACACCCACACACACACACACACACCACATCACTTCAACGGCAAATGGGAAAACACAACAAATCAAAAAACACACAACTGCAGATAAGAAAACACACAAATGCAAATCACACGTCCAATCAGCGACGACACTGTTGTGTTTTCTCATTTGTGGTGATTTGCACTTCAGGACCACACAATCCTCCTGATGTGACCTTTTGTCTCCTCCTCTTCTTAAATTAGGTCACTTGTTCAGATGTTTCCTGTATTTCACACTTTTATGCAACCAGCACAGATTAGAACCAGCCCCCTGCATCTTTTTTTTTGCTTGGGGGGAAGAGAGCTTGAAATTACGAAGGCCTAATTTAATTTATTTTTTATTCTTCACTAATGATGGAAGGCAGCCATGCGTGGTCTGAGCGAGCAGCTCCACATATGGTGCCGCAGCCACAAGGAATGTCAGTTTCTGTAAGCGGCAAATCCAGCATGCGCCCACGTCCATCCTGCAGAGCGGTGTCGGACTGAGCTGCAGCCGAGTCTTTATCAATGAGAGACATAAAATATAGTGTCCTATGTTTAATCTGTATATATCCTGTAAATACAGGATTTAGTCTCAATGTATTAAAGGATGGAGCAGCTCATTATTATTAAATGGCTCGGTCTGATTCACAGAAACATCTGGTTCTGTTTTCTCTACAGTTTCCTTCTTCAAATCTTAAATTCTTTTGGCTTAAAGTCGTTGATGAGCAGAAGAATCACATTCAGTGTTTTCTGTTCTTTATTCAGACTGTGATAAAGTAGATGTTTGACCCTTGAGCAGATGATCCGAACGCAAAGACCTTGAGTTATGATCATCACTTTACTAAACCACTTCAATCCTTTCCGTCTTTCTGTCTGAACACACAAACGCACGCACACACAAACGCACGCACACACAAACGCACGCACACACGCACACACACACACACACACACACACACACACACACACACACACACACACACACACACACACACACACGCTCTTGCAAACAGTGACACTTCCAGTACATTCAGGGCATCAAGTCTTCAGTCCGACTGACACCCAGGGGAAGTTGTGTCCTTTGTCAAAGCAACTGGTTCTGCCACACTGGCAGCTGCAGCTAGGAGGCAGCCACAGTGTGTGTGATAGTGTGAGTCTGTGTGTGTGTGTGTGTGTGTGTGTGTGTGTGTGTGTGTGTGTGTGTGTGTGAGAGAGAGAAATCACTGTAAATAAACGTGTGCTGTATTCAAATGTAAAACCACTTACAGTCATACTCCCACCCCTTGATTGACAGCTGATCTCTAGCAACGGCACAGCTGCGAGTCCTTAGCAACAAGGACAGAGACGAGATGCATCGGCACTTAATCTGTCATCTTGAAAAAGGCGTTGGGGTTTTTTATCTTTTCCCACCAGAGACTGCAGCCAAACAACATAATGAATTCACCATGGAAACATCCACATTCATTTCTATGGGTTCACACTTTCATTTTCCAACTTTCACATTTCTTTGGTGGAGATTAGAGTTAAATCTGAAAAAGTAGATTAAATAAATCTTGGAATCTGGAAGCAAACAGCAGCTTCTCAGGGTCAGAGGTCACATAAATATGATTCATATTTATTCATAATTCCCTGTGTGATTTTAATATTCTCCCACTGTGGCTCTTTCACTCGACTCTGCTGCTACTCGAGGCCCCGAGGTCATCTCCAGCGCTCCAGCATTCCGGGCCCTCTGACTTTGCTAGCGTCAAAAACTGTCCTTCTGAGGTTCAGCGATGTTCCTCCATGTGTGCGGCGAGTGTGTCTCATCTCCAGCCTCTGGCACGGTCAGGTCTGATTTCTATCACGGCGCTCTTTGGACGGGCGGAGGAAACGGTTCGCTCTGCCTCTGCAATGCACCAGTTATACATCTTCATCTATCTGCTCATCTATATGTGTGTCTATCGATTGGCTCATCATGACTCCTCTGGTTGGAAATCATCTCCATCGCACATGTGTATTCTTGCACTGCCCGCCCTGCAGTTTCACTTCCCATAATCCCCTGGCTCATATCAGCACAGTGCCCTGCTCGTCATCATCCTCCTCATCTGATTTCACAGCCGTATGTGCCTCGCATCTTAACATGTCAGATCCCATCGGATGGTGGGAGTCTAAATCCTATCGGGATTGTTCCAGGGGAGCCCACGTGTCGACGTGTTGATTAAAATAGATTTCCGTCATATAGTGTTTGTTATGACTCAGTACCAGTGTTCTGTCCTGTAGATAATCCTCAGACTCTGGCTCTACATTACATAATCGAGGCAAGATGGCGGCGCAAGATGGCAGCACAAGGCCGATCGTGGAGATTCGTCATTAGTAATACATTTTTGTGCTTGTCTGACCTGACTGTGGTTTTTCTACAGGAGGTGAATTAAATGTTTAACAGCGAGAAATCTCGTTTGAAAACAGACAATAAAACCAAAGTGGGGTCAAAGCCAAAGATTTAAAATAGACATCAATTTAAAATAATAATCAGCGTTAAAGAAATTAAGGAAAATGATTGTTTTTGGTGGAAGAGATTTTGACTTCATATTTAAGGTTCAATACATTTAGATAATGAGAAAAGATTATGATCGACAAAAGGACGTTGAAAATAAAAGAGGAGACTCATTAACTCAAATAGGCACAAAGTGATCTGTAGCGTCAAGACAGGAACGTTTGAACTTCATCACTTCTCTTAAAATATTCTTTCACAACTTTTATTAGACCCATTCTTGTTCCATGTTTCAGACTCCACAGGAAATCTGGGTTAATATTTCATTCATCGCCAGTTCAGAAGACAGATTGTCGGACTAATCTGGGAGAAGCAGAATCCCTCTATGACTGAAGTGTCTCCTCATCAATGTGTAATACCTCCCCCCCTTGTGTGACAAACTAAACTAGAAAACTGAACTTACTGCACATTGTATCCTGCATCTTGTTTTGTGTTTTGCACGCTAACAAAGAAAGAACACAGCGTTTGAGCCCAGAGGAGCTGGACCCAGAAAGTTCCTTCACCAAACGGAAGTGCAGTCATCATGGGTTTTGGCCGGGGGGGCGTAGTGTGTCCATTAATGGCTGCATTGACCACATCAGTGGAGAGGGTCAGGCCATATTTTCCATTAGGAGCACGGAGCTGCTTTGTGTGGAGCAGTTCTCGAGTTGTGGATGGAGGCTTTTAGAGCTTTTATTGTTGCCCAAGACACTGGAGTGCTGCAGTTATGGCTAACGGGGAAACACTCGCAACACAAAAGAGGCGAGTTAGACGTTATAAAATGGCCTCTTTCTGAATCATGGAGTTATTTATGTTCAAGTACAGATTTCAGTCTCTGTGTTTATTACTTTAAGTCCACTTTTCCACTCATTTCCTGCACAAAACTAAGAATCTATGTGAATATTGATAATAATGAATATTAAGAGAACTTAAAGGTATTTTTAACATTTACATTGATGCTAATGTAGTTTTTTCTATGAGTTGTTCTTGAACTTCACCTTGGACTGAAATATCTCAGGTATTGGAAGGAGAGCTGCTGTGATATTCATCATTCCCAGAGGATGAATCCTAGAACTGGGCAATAAAACAATATCAGTAATTATTAAAATATTTTAAGAAAAAGACAACATATACAATGCCTATAAAAAGTATTCACCCCCTTGGATGTTTCACCCTTTTGTTGCTTTTATACATGAAATCATGGCTTTTTTGACAAGAATTTGCAAAAAAAAGCTTCTTTCATGTCAAAGCGAAAACAGATTTTTACAAACTAATGTCAATTACTTAAAACAGTGTAAAATAAGTGTTTGCATAAATACTCACCCCCTTTAAAGTGACTGACCTAATTCAACAGAGGTCCAGCTAGTTGATGCCAGCAGTGTCACAATTAGTGAAATGGAGATCACAGAGTGCAGTTGATGTGTGTCAAGTGATTGTAGTATAAAACCACCTGGGTCTGGGAGGTCCAGTCTCTGGTTCATCAGTATTCCTGCTACAATTGCAACATGAAGACAAAAGAACACTCCAAGCAACTCAGAGAAAAGATCATTGAAAAGTATAAGTCAGAAGATGGCTACAAAAAGATTTCCAACTCACTGGACACCCCACAGAGTTCAGTTAAATCCATCATTAGGAAATGGAAGGAGTATGGCACTTGTTTAAATCTGCCTAGAGCTGGCCGTCCTCACAAGCTGAGTGACCGGGCAAGAAGAAGACTGGTAAGGGAAGCCACCAAGACACCTACGATACCTCTGAAGGAGTTAAAAGCTTCAGTGGCTCAGATGGGAGAGACTGTACATACATCAACTGTTGGCAGGGTTCTTCACCAGTCAAAGCTGTATGGGAGAGTGGCAAAGAGAAAGCCACTGTTGAAAAAAGCTCATATGAAATCTGGCCTGGAATTCGCCCAAAGGCATGTGGGAGACTCCAAGGTCAATTGGAAGAAGGTTCTTTGGTCTGATGAGACAAAAATTGAGCTTTTTGGCCATCAGACTAGACAAACACCAAACACTGCACATCACCACAAACACACCATCTCCACCGTGAAGCATGGTGGTGGCGGCATCATGCTCTGGGGATGCTTCTCAGCAGCAGGCCCTGGAAGGCTTGTAAAGGTAGAGGGGAACATGAATACAGAAAAATATCGCCAAATCCTGGAGGATAATCTGACTCATTCTGCAAGAGAACTACGACTTGGGAGAAGATTTATTTTCCAGCAGACAACGACCCCAGGCACACAGCAAAAGCTACACAGAAATGGTTCAAAGACAACAGGGTGAATGTTCTGGAGTGGCCAAGTCAAAGCCCAGATCGCAATCCAATCGAGAATTTGTGGCTGGACTTGAAAAGAGCTGTTCACGCCCAATCCCCGAGCAACCTGACAGAGCTTGAGCTGTTTTGCAAGGAAGAATGGAGAAGAATTGCAGTGTCCAGATGTGCCAGCCTGATTGAGACATGTCCACACAGTGCTGTGATTGCAGCCAAAGGTGCATCTACCAAATACTGACCTGAAGGGGGTGAATATTTATGCAAACACTTGCTTTACCTTATATATTTTTAATTAATTGACATTAGTTTGTAAAAATCTGTTTTCACTTTGATATTAGAGGTTTTTTTGTGCAAATTCTTGTCAAAAAAGCAAAATTATATTGACCATGATTTCATGTATAAAAGCAACAAAAGGGTGAAACATCCAAGGGGGGTGAATACTTCTTATAGGCATTGTATATGTTGTTGATGCATTGTGTAAGAACATGTGGTTTTCGTTGCGAGTTGGTAAAAGCAAATCAAAACGACAGGGCTGATATAGAAGAGCAGCTGCCAAATAAATACCATCATTTTACAGATTTAAGCACGAACAGATTCACTGGAGATAAAAGTTGAAACTTTCTGACATTTTAAACAAAAGTCAAACTTTTTCGCTGTCCTATCTCATCTTTTATTTGTCTGTCTGTTACTTCTAATCATTTTATTCGTCACTTATCTGTTGAATATGGAATAATGAGCAGCAGCAGCAGGTTTGTGCCCAAAGTGTTGAATTTAAATGTCAGAGGAGACACTGGTGACGGTTAATGAACAAGAATGGGAATCTACATCTAATATGAGGAATTATATTGCTGAAAACATGTTAATGCTCTTTACAGGGTGAGTGGGATGCAAACCAAGATTTCCTTTTCATTAACAGCACAGTGGGTTAAATCCATTGTTGACATCCTGCCCCAGAGTAAGAATTTAAATTTTCTTTCGTCAAAGTCAAGTGAATTTTAATGGCTCTTAATCACACTCACAGCCTCGGGCTTTGTAAAAGATAAAAATAGCAACGTGAGCAGGAACAAAAATCCAACAATAAATCAACTTAAAAAAAGAGGGTCAAGAAAAATACATAAATCGTTTTTCAACAATTCGCTTGAGCAAAGAGGGAATGATGGATTAAATAACTATTTTAAATCACCAATTTGATCAGAATCTCAAACAATCAACACAGAAACATCTCATCTATGTGATTGAATGTGATATGACAGATTTTATTCCTCTGGCTGCGACTATAACCAACATTTTGGGCTTTGTTGGAATTTATTTACATTTGTAGCTTAATTTTGGAAGCGGATGCGTCTGGGATTAGGGAGCAGGAGTCAGAACATTCTCCAACATGATTTCCTCACGCACACAACTCAAACAGGTTAAAACCACTGTTTTTAAATTGCTTGTTGGGACTGACACCCTGACTGGCTACGGTCCAGGTTTCTGACAATCAGAGGTTACGTGCGGTCACATGTGGAAAACCGACATTGATTGCAGAGGGGAGTGTGGCCGGAATAGCTCAGAGCCAAAATGAACACTTCTATTTGCCTGACCTGCTTTTAAATGCTTTATTTTTTCCCCTTCTAATCATATAGTAATCTTATTCATCTAATATTTTATGCGTTTGCAGATTTTTCTAGATTCCAAGACTTCTAAGGATGATATGAAATTGAATAAAAACCTAGAGATCCCTTCACCCCTTCACCACCAGGGCCCCCTCCATGGGTATTATTTTGAAAAGTAAATCTTCGTTGCTGCTCTGTGGGGCCCCCCCCCCCCATCCTCTCATCAACAATCAGAGCGATTGACCCTCACTGCGAAATCCCTCACTCTCTCCTTCACGCCCTTCTGCCTCCATTAGGACCCCGGCACCCTGATTGGAGACATGGGTGGCTATGAGGACAAACTCTGTATGAGGCGGGGTTGTAATCAGTGGTGTTGGGGGGGCCAGCCTGGGTTCATCACCTTGCTGGAGGGCATGAGCAGGGGGGGGGGGGGGGAGTCAACTTATAGGGGCCATGGGAGCTGCCCCAGCCCCTAGTGTGCCAATAATCTGCCATCTTGGTCCTAAACCCCCAGACTGCACATTCTCTCTCCTGATCAGAACTTTGACCTTTGACCTGAAGACATCAGGACGATTAAATTTTCAGGCTTTTCCCTTTATACAAGGGTCAAATGCTGTCAATTCAAATGTAGAGAATTATCTATGATTTCAGTTTTTTATTAGATGACTTATTATCGCCCTCCGAGCCATGCGTCGCATGACTTGACAGATTAAATGTCAAAGCTCTGAATGCATTGAGCACTAATGAAGATCAGACAATTACACAAGAACATTATGTAAACTTGTTTTTTTTTTAAATCCAGGGCTCCCACCACTCTTGGTTTTGTAGTTTTGAGGATGCCGCTCAAGTATGAAACAGATTCTATTTTGACATGACCCTCAGTTTTACACCAGACTCTAATTTCCTCTTATGATTCAATGTGGAGCAAATTTAATGCTCTATTTGTAGTTTATCCCACGGGCTATTTAACAGTCGGGTGGGTGGGTGAAGGCATGGTAACCATTTTGTGTTGCATAGGTGCAAACGTCATGGGAGCCTCAAAACAAAGCCTATATGTACATCTTTTCATTTGGTGCAGGACGAAGACAGGAATTTGCTTGGAGAGCATCTGTGCTGAATGAAAACAATTGACAATGAGGTGAAACACGTCCCTTCATTGTCTGCGTTGCCCCTAATCCACACAGCATAACCCCACTGTTTGCTCTTCCCTGGCAGCTCCCTTCAACGTTCTGCTGCTGCTGCTGCTGCTGCCGTCAAACCCTAATAATGTCAGATTAAAGCTCTGCACAACTGCCCATCTGACATGAGGGCTGGATTTGTGCTGGATTGGAAAATCTGGATGGGAAGCCTCCAAAGCTCTGCACAAACACACACAGAAGCAGATTAAAAAGCAGAGAGGATGGAGAGGATATGCATGTCACAGTGGTGTGTTTGTGCACAGCTGTGTGTTTGTGTGTGTCTACAAGTGTGTTTGGTTCTTTGAGATGCACCAAGCCCGGAAAAGTTCCTCAACTGACCTGAGTGCATCCTTCACCACGAAACACGTTCATCTGTACCTTGGTGTGTTTTTAATAGAAGTCAGTCATCATTCGCACACGAAGCAGAGTTACTCTCGTGTCCATTGTCATCAGCAATGACAAGGACGGTAGCTCGCTGGATTTTGGGGGCGCTCGACCCTCCCCTGGGACACACGAGTGCCCCGGGAGCTACAGTTCTGATTCAGGCCACCTCATCCCCAGACATGCCCCCACGATGCCCGTGTGCCTCAGTGGGCATGCCTCCCTTTTGTTGCAGTGGAGGGGAAGGGGGGAGGCGGCCGACAGGGGGGCGGTGGGCGATGGTCACCCAGATTACACCTCATCATACGGCCTATTTACACTTGACACCAAACAGTATGGCAAACAGCATCGCACCGCAGCAACATTAAACCTGCGCTCTCTGAGGACGCCAGTGCATTTTCATTTCATCATATAATTTCAACGAGCATCACGTGTTCCCGTGGTCGCTCATGTGACCTGGCGGTTCGGACCAATAGGGCGGCAGCGTTTGTCCTGGGCAGAGCAAAAGGAAGAGGGGAAAAAAAATTATTTGCTCTGTGCGATTTTTAATCCTGCGTTGCTGAAAGTGGTCATCGTCGGCTGCGTCCTGTGCAACATTAAGGTAAACTCTCTTTTTTGTGGCTCTTATGAAGAATCATTTTGAAAACACTCGGCCAAGGTGGGATGTAGAATCTCTTTCTAGAATTAAAGCACTGAAATGCAGAATTCATTATTTTAAATTAAAATGACAAACTGACTCTTGTATACTTGTGGAAAAACGCATCAAAACTCGTACGAAATGCAGGTCAACGCCGAGTTGGGTAACGACACCAATAATTAATTAACTCGCTAACTTCGCTGCAGTCAAGAATAATCATTATCCTCATAATGGCCCGTGACGCGACTTATTGACTCGTTATCTAATTCAGTTATTCGAAGTAGATCAAGTTAACATTTTTCGGAAGTTACCCTCAGCGCGTCCCAATTAGGTGACGGCATGCGGCGAGGAAAGAATTTGGTTTCCCCCAGAGAATAGTCAATTTTCTGGTCAGTCGATTTTGCTTTTCTTGGGTCTGTTGATTGTCATTGTTTGCGTGTTCATTCTCCTAGGTGGTGATTAAGCTCGAGGAGTTTTATTGTTGCAGAATTAAAAAGCGAATGCGGGCGAGAATGAAACCGATGATAAGTGGAAGACATGCTGCCTGTACACGTTCAACACTATGAAGCTGCACTGAGCGTTTTCACTGTGGGAAAGAAAACGTAAAATCAGTGGAATTAAAACCAGTTCCTCCCGGTGGTCATTACTCCAATTATCGTCATGCTGATATTAGCACTGCTGATGGCCTTATTCTCGGCTAGTCAGAGTCCAAAAATGTCATTCGTCGTTAGCTCAAAAGCTTAAACGCCGTATTTGACTTATTTTCACGCAGACAATGAACTCCTTTGTTTGGGTAAAACATCTTGTGGGATTATCAGTGAAAGTGTTGTTTGCATTTAAACGTGTGATCCTCACTGAAGGAGATGATACTATAAATAGAGCAATGAGGGGAAAACAGTGAGAAAAAGGATTTGACGGTAGCAATTCGCCGAAACCACAGAAAAAGGCGAAGTGCTCTTGGTTCCATTCTGCATGACCGCTCGCTGGAAAGCTGCACGTATGGAAGCCATGACTTTGTGACAAGCAGTGATCTCACATTACAAATTGTGGCAAATCTAAAATGGCCGACTTAACGCTCGGCTCTTAGCGCCGCATTCACAGCACAACATGGTGTGCCTGCGCTCGCCGGAGCCCCCACCCCCCACAGTTTGGACGACGCGAGGCGAGCGTGCACTTCTCTGCGAATGTGCACTTCTCTGCGAGGTACTTTTAAAGCCACTTGGCGATAGTTGGTCCCTCGTGTCGTCTTCGCTCGTCGCCTCCTCCGATTTGACTGCTCGTGGTGAGGATGTGGTGGCCGCGGCTTTGATTGTGATTGGGGCTGAGCGATCAGGATGCTGGGCTGCTGATGTGGGCTGACAGCTCTTGAGAGCACTGTAATAGCGGCGCATAGGAAGGCCGATAGGGTGGAAGCCCCCCCACTCCGCCGCACCACGTACAAACAAAAGCCTGCGCCAGACGAGACAAGAGCTGCTCATATACCAGTAAACTGAGGGCGGAAACCTCCAGACTCAGTAACTCCATTTCCTCTGCGTGATCTGTTTCTATTTCTGACAGGAGCGATTATTCATCATCCTTCCCCCCCCTGCTCCTCAGATTGTTCATTCCTGTATCTTCCCCCAGTTACAAACTTTGTCTGCGAGAGGTGCTTTGCTCCGGAAATGTGACTAAAAAGTGCCAAAAGGTCCTGGAAGCGTGCAGGACTCATCCATGCAGAAGAGATCCTGTGGAAACATATGGATCATCCAGGTCACCCTCTGTGCTCCCCCTCTGCTGCCCTACATGCACGCTCACAAACATGCACCACAGGCCAGTCATGGATTGGCTGCGTTACAAGTGAACCTTTTCTTTTTGGTGGAGGACGTTCACTGACTGGCACATCAGCAGCCGTGCACACACACGCAGTCCCAACTCTTCCTCATTGATATATAACTGATAACAACAGGAGCAAGGAATCCTCCTGTGATACTTCAAAGACGACTCACATTTGTTAGTGTGTGCGGTTTGGTGCACAGCTTCACTTCGAACAGGCTCATCACACAAACACTCGCGGACGTTACACACATTGTGACCAAAAACCATCGCAACCAGAAAATCGTTTAACTACATTCTCTGACACGTATTTCACATTTGTACATTTAACTTTCTCACAGCAATAAATGTATTAATTATGTCAAGATTTCCCTCGAACTACTTGTTTTTACAGTAAAACACTGAGATGCTTTAATTTCCTTTTCTGCCACATTAAAAGCTGAGGTGAAGCTCTCGTCACAAACCTCTGCAGCTTCAGCTCAGGCTCTGCTTGTATGGTGATGGAGGGTTTTATATCAAAATGTCATAATGACATATCTGTAGATATGTGGATTAGGACGAACAGATGACAGGAGCTTTGGCTTAGATTAGACGTGCCAGACGTCCATTTAATGATTTTCTTTACATGATTTCGCGTCTCTCTCTCTTTCCCTCTTTTCTTTTTCTATCTGGGTGATGATTGCAGGACAACAGTGTGATTGTGATCACTGATTTTCAACATATGCAACCTGCAGGAAACACTCCATTAGTCTTGTATTACATAATGTCATATTCCTTTCATTTGACTATATCTTTTTGGGCTTAGGTTTAGAATGTTAATGTTTTCTGCTGGAATAATGGATTCTATTAATTGCTTTAAGCTTTGCATTTGTTTTTGCTTCTCAAAATCATCTAAATTTACCCACATGAGTGAAGAAATCACTTATTCTTTAATCAGACTTAGTGAGAAAAGTGATTATCATCAGAATAAAATATCCAACATTTGTAGTTCCGGTGCAACTTGAGCAGTAAATGCTTCCCTGAATGTGATATATGTGAATAAAATACATGAATCACAAACAGGGTGAAGGTGAAAGGGACTTTATCCATAATTTTCTACATTTTTGTACCAGTATGTGAAGTGATTTGTCTATTAAAAATACTTTATAACTGAGTTAATTAAGCAGAAATTATTTTAAAACCTGCTGTAGGAGCAACATCCTTCTCTTTTTGATATTTGCTGCAGTTTTTCAAGATTTTAAACCCTTTTCCGGACACAGAATGATGTGGACCATGTGAAAGGGGTCAGAGTGAGTTGATTGACACTTAGCTGTGTGGCCGCTCTCAACCTGGAGTTCAGGGCCGAGTCAACAGAGAGGGACGTCCACTTTTACATGCACACTGCTGTAATGAGCCACCTCGGCCTCCTTCCTGTCAGAGTTTAGACATAGAAGAAGATAAAAACATTCAATTAAGTTTAAATGCCTTTAGACACTGACATATATCAGTGCTCATGTTTGAAGTTATGTACTTTCACGTGTCGTACAGCTGCACTTAAATTAGCTTTTCCCTCCATTTGTCCAGATGTGTTTTCCCATCATTGCCACACCAGTGCTTCTGCACAACAGCAGCATCTTCTCATTGTTAGCTGCACATAAAGCGGGACGATGGCACAAAAAGGGAAGAGACCTCAAGTTCTTCAAGAGCAATGCACAAGTCTTTTCTGTGGCGAGCGCCGAGCAGACGCAGGGAGAGATGGGAGGCGGGGGTCGGTGGGGGAGCCATTTTGTGCACTGCATTGTCCAGCCGAGCGTAAAGCGTGATTAATTCAATAGCCGCCATAGAGGAGGAGGCTAGCAGCTCTGCAACGCCGAGCGTGACCCACTTTCCCCGTCAGATGTCATGAAAAATTCCCTGCTATCCCTCTCTGAGTTTCTCATTCGCCCACCATCGCCAACTTCCTGCCTGATTAGCAAAGAGACAATCAGGGGGAAATCACAAAAGTCGATGCAGGTGCAATATGTCTGAAACCGTCAGTAGAAGTGGACACAGGGCGGGAGAATTTAGATTTTTGTTTTAAAAATTCAGACCCTAAAAAAAAACTGTCTATCTGCTGGAAGGTTTTAGCCCATTGGGGCAAATGAATCACAGGGCCTTGACCTAATTCTATTATGCTACAGGATGTATTAGCAAAAGTCGTGTCTAGGAGGACAACTATTCAGAACGCAGCTCTTAACGCTGACCTCCTTCGTCTCTGAGGTCCAACACGCTAGTTTTTGTTGACCTAAATCTACACAGCAGTATCCCAGAGTCTTAATCACAGCAAAGGGAGGCTCCTTAAGGATGAATATATATTTAAAGGGCAGTATATTATCATGCACGAGCGGAGAAAGCGCACACTAAATATAAATGTAGTCCAAGATCGTATAAAAATAAATCCTGGCTCTAAAGTCACTTCTTTAAGAACTTCGTTGCCCCCTGAAACCTCACTTGGTCATCTTGACGGAGGATGAATTCTGTGCCATCCATCATCAGCGTCAGCTCCAATCCCATCCTCAGTCTTGGTAGGTTTATTTCCACCCCCCCCACCCCCTCCTGCCCCTGGAGAGGACCTGCACCGCTGGCTTGGGTCTTAAACCCGGATTAAGGCTTTTTATGTAATCTGGTCTCCTCTGGGAGATTGGAGAGACAGCTGGCAACAGAATCCCTGTCCTTATCTGTCGAACCTCCGCTGGCCTCCCACCAACGTGCATGCAGCATAGATTAGAGCCGGGGCGATTTCTGGGGCCAGAAATTATTTGTTTTTTAACATATGTGCGGGTCCAGTTGGAATAACATAAACACCTGATCAGCTCTCAGCGTGAACTGGAGCTTAAAACTGGTGAAATGAATGAATCAGAAACTGTTTTAATAATGAGTCAAGGTTAATTTTACACCTTTTAAACTCTCCTTGCTTCATTTGCAGGTTTAAATTCAAGTTAGAGTCAATTTAAAAAAGTATAAAGCAACTTACTTTATTTAACAAGTGACTAAACTTCTCCTCTTCCTCCTTACACGACTGAACATGTTTTGATTTTACATCAAATTTGCTTTTATCAGTCATAACAATCATATATACTCATCTCTTATCGATCAGAAATAAATAAAACTACCAACTGCACAGCGGAGGAGAAAAAATATATGTATGTGTATATAAATTTAAATTTTCTCATAGCGACAGTGATATTATCAGTCTCTTCAGTCAAGGTCAACTGCTTCAGAAGCTTTTCCCTCCACATATGATCTTTCAGGGGCTTATTTACTTATCGTTACCAAACGTCTTTCAAACTGCTGACGGCTGGTTCAAGAGAAATCTGCATGGTATCATTTATGTGTAATATTTATTATAATATGCTTTAAATCTGCATAATTTAAAAAGCTAATCATCATTTGTGTCATCACCAGGAACCATTGACTAAATCAGGGTAAAAACAGGCAAAGAAATAAACATTTATTTTGCATAAATAATAAAAATGTACCAGATTAACGTGACTGCTCCTCATGTTAATATTCAACACCCACTGTCAGTCAGATTACAGACTGAAGCGCCCTCTAGTGGTCACTACGCAGCCCTGCTTGACTCATCCCTTCACCTGTCAGTTTGAGATATAAATATATATAACTCTCGACTGGAGAGACATATGCTGACCTACATTTTAATGGCATCAAGGGGAACACAGCTTTTCGCAGCTTTTATCTGTAAATTATCACGACAGCAATAGATGTGACGCCATTATTCTATTAAATTTAACATTTAAACTATTCAAAAATCTTCTATGCTGCCCTGCAATTTCACATCAATGTATTTATTTCTGTTTTAATCTGGCAGGTGACCGGTTGGCTGACTCCACCATCACACTCGCGTTGGCCCTTGAACCTCTCTCACGTGACCACGCCCCTTATTCCTTCACATCCAATCCCGACATGGAGCCCATTAAGGTCCAATCAGAGGGTGGACTGAATGTGACCCTCACCATCCGGCTGCTGATGCACGGAAAGGTAATAAAAACACATCTTAAATTCACCTAAATAACTTTCTATAATTATCTGTCAAAAGAAAGCTGCTGATTTCTTAAGGTCCCTTCGGCTGAAATTCACCTGACGATGTTGTGTTGTGTTTGTGCAGGAGGTTGGAAGCATCATAGGAAAGGTATTTATCACCCACACAACGAACAGACCATGTAAAGCATCATCTTCACCTGGAGGAAACACACCAAGCATCTCAATGTGGTTTCTTTTCTTTCAGAAAGGAGAAACGGTGAAGAAAATGCGTGAAGACGTGAGTTTAACATTCCTCCAAATATTCTACTAATAATTAGAAACTCATCACAGCTCTAAGCGGTTCATTGTTTATCATTTGTTTGTGTTTGTTCTGCAGAGCGGAGCCCGTATCAACATCTCAGAGGGAAACTGCCCTGAGCGGATAGTCACCATCACCGGGCCGACAGACGCTATCTTCAAGGCCTTTGCCATGATCGCCTACAAGTTTGAGGAGGTAGTAATGTATCCTTTACTTTTAAAACCACACAATTACAAGTAAAAATCCTACATTTTAGTATTTTATCTGCAGGAAGAATCTCAAAAACGTCTTGTGTGTTTTGTGCAAAAATCCGAGTACATGATCTCACCTAAATTCCACCAGAGCTGTAGCAGGTTTTCTGACTCATACCCAAATGGAATACAAAGCAGGCTTGGCCTTGTTATGTAGGACAGAAATGTGCTGATCTAACCTTGCAGCACTTTTTGAAAGAGCGCCAGTTCTGTGTTTTGATTTGGGGGCCGTATCAGCCCGACCGAGCCAAAGTGTCAAAACACTACACGCAGACCTGAGCCAGGGATGAGAGCGTACGGGCCAAACGTGGAGGCACAGAGCTAAGAAGAGTGGACACACAATAAACTATGCATTTATATTGCAACAGTATTTCCATTCAGCTATTTAAAGGAGGTTTTTTGCTTTAACGTTTGAATTCTCTATATCTGATGAAACCTGTGTTTTTTTCACTCCTCCCCTCAGGATATAATCAATTCCATGAGCAACAGTCCAGCCACCAGTAAACCGCCCGTAACCCTGAGGCTCGTCGTCCCAGCCAGCCAGTGTGGCTCCCTCATCGGGAAGGGAGGCTCCAAAATCAAAGAAATGAGAGAGGTAGAGAATAAACACATGTTTTCTTTTGAAACGTAAAACCAGGATATTGTGATATTCTTACGTCGAATTTAAATGATCTTATCTCCATTTTCTACTGGAGCAGGATCAATAAAACGTTAATTAAAGTCTGTTCATCTTTTATTTCTAATATATTCGCCTTTGTTTCCTTCTCACCTCCAGTCCACAGGGGCTCAGGTGCAGGTTGCAGGGGACATGCTCCCCAACTCCACCGAGCGGGCGGTGACAATCTCCGGGGCCCCAGAGGCCATCATCCAGTGTGTCAAACAGATCTGTGTGGTGATGCTGGAGGTACAGAATGGAGGGGGATACATAAACAAGGGAACAGTATTAACAGTGTTTACATTAGAAGATATAAATCTTATCTGATATACTAACTCTCCTCATAATGCTGTTATCTTTATAGTGAGGCCATCATATTGTTATCATATTACAAAGAGAAGAAATGCATTGAACAGCTGTATGTATTGATAATGGGGTTCAGTAAATGAAAATCTTAAGGATTATATTTAAACTGCTGTGTCCAAACCTGTCCTGTAGTAAAATGTGCTGTTATTGACTATAATTTCACTTCTAATGCATTTGTTTAATTGTATGTATTTTGCCAATCATTACTTTTCATCAGACACCTAAACACACACGGAGGAAGTTATTTTTGTCAATAAGAGGAAACATTCTCCTGCAGTGATGTCAGAAACAAAGACGACTCCAGAGGGAAAAATCATCAGCTCGTGTATTTGATCTTTTTGGGTGAAGTGTTATTCAGAACTAGAACGACTCTCAGTAGAGAACAAACGGTCCCCTTGAATTAAAACAAGCCTCATTTCTAAACTCACATTACATTTCTCAGTGCTAGTTACAGGTGTTTGGCTCTAATGTTTTATTTGGATCCACACAGACACTCAGCGTCATCAAGATCCATGAATTATTCTCTATTTAAAGTTAATGAAAAAGTCAAAAACTTTCTCACAATGATAAGAAAGTGATTAGGAAATTCCTGGATATCGCCCCCATGTTCGAACTCGGATTTGCCTCAGATCTGTGGCGGATGCGTTACGGCTGCTGCTCTCGGCGGGAGGCTTAGTGCCAAAGAACCTCGGCCGACTTGTCAAGACACTGACTGTGAATAAAACTCACCCAGCAGATCAATACAGCGGGTGCTTACTTTGCTGTTTTTAACTCTGGAGCGCTGCTGTTTCCCTCCCTGACTCTTTTACTGCAAACTGAATCCACTCACTCGCAGATACATGTCACCCTGAGGATAATGCTTCTGATCTCTGGGCTGCACGCTCTCTAGTTGTCTCTCTTTTTCTCGCACCATTAATTTGAACAATCTGCGCAGCCAGTTCTCCATTGGGCCGACACGATGGCACCAACCACGGATACTAGGAGATATGTGACCTGAGTGTAAGTCTCTAGAATGTGGACCCGATATCTCAGAATCAGTATGTTGAGTCATCATTATCCAGTTGAAAGTGGTGTTCCAGGTAAATCTGCGTTTAGTCGTGCACTGATTTGGAGTTTTTTATGTCAGCATGCATACACGGTGAAGAGCACTTCTGTTGGCTGTCTTCCCCGAGGCACTGTCCCTCTGGTCTCACTTAATGCAACGTCTTTCTCTCTCTTTCTGTTCCCTCCCTTCTTTCTCTCTTGCTCTAACACTCTCTCCACGTCTCACTCCTTCTTCTACCCTCCTCTGCTCTCCTCAGTCCCCACCGAAAGGTGCCACCATCCCCTACCGCCCCAAGCCTGCCTCCACCCCTGTCATTTTTTCAGGTGGCCAGGTAAGAGCAGACCCACTGGGGGCGTCCACAGCCAACCTCAGCCTCTTACTGCAGCACCAGCCACTGCCTGTTAGTGTCACACCAGGTTTTACTCACTTCTCCCCCCTTTCCTCACTCCCCACCGCCCCCCAACTAGCATGAACCCATCACTGCTGTTTACTGTGCCCCTCACTGTCACCCATCCCCCCAGCCACTCACAGCAGAACTGAGATAAAACACACAGAGGGAGAAATGGAACAGGACTCAAGTGTTTGGGGAGATTGACCAACTTACTTTTTAATATGAGAAGAGGTGGAAGGATGCTCGTGATCTCCATCTTAAACCTAAACAGACAAAAACAACCTTATGTCAGCTATAAAAAACACTGCAGGAACATTTATTACTTTTATTACAGTTCACACACACAGTTTGTAATGTAAACACACGTGACCTGGCTTTAACAAAGTGTACAATCTTATCTGATAATTTAATTACTTCAGCTCTATATTTCAGTAATATCTCCATTAAATTGCGGATTGTAAAATTATTTTATTCTATTTTACTCTTTCACATGTTCTCTGCTGCTTACACAACAGTATTTTGTGTGATAAGTTAAGTTAAAACAATTAAAACTATCATAGACGTAATGCAGATGGACTAAAACACTATAAAGTGATAAAGCTACCTCTGATTGGCCTTTTGCATTCCTTCCTACTTATATTGATTAATTTGATGAGTTAGTTTAAGAGTCAAACTGTTTGCAAACTGAACAAGAATGAACTGTGTTAATGTGGAAACAGGCAGAACCATAGTGTGTATATAAAGTTATATACACTTACATAGACTGTGGGTAGAAACATGTAGTTGTGTTGTCTTAAAATCATGTAAACACACAGAGCGCAGAGAAACGGAAGTAAACATGAGCAGAGAGCAGGCCACTGATTGGCTGTTTGAGGACAGGTGAGTGAACCAGGTGCGCTGCAACAATAAATACTCAGTAGAGACTTCTAGCGGCCTGGATGTTAATTACAGGCAACAGTAGAAACAGGAACAAGGCTATTGATGATTTTTGTAGATTATTCAAATAATCGCTGATTGATTAATCAATTAATGAACTAGCTGCTTCAGATCATGTTCAATCAGCTGCTTTCCTCTTATATTAACCCTCAATTAACAACTTTATTCTATTGTATTTATATTCTATTCTGTTTTTCTTACTTAAGTAAGAATTTAAATATCATATTTAGTTCAATGCTTAAAATATAGAAGACAGTAAATAAAAAAATCAGAAACGCAATAAATAACTTGATAATAAACTAATTGATAATAAAAATGGTGACAGATTCATTTTATTTTTTGTTAATTGACATGAGATTTCGCTCAGTTGTGACGTCTGTGGCCTCAATGAAGCACACACCCAACAGGTCAAATCACATTACTCCTCTCAGGGCCTCTCCCTCCTCCCCCCGTCACTTCCCCACTGTCTGCGTTGTCCCTTATTGATTTAGTTCAACTGGATCTGATTGATGAATAGAACGAGAACATGACAGGAGTGTTTACTGCATGAATTTATTGTAATGTGTAAAAATATAGTGTAAATAAAGAGTTGTAGAAAAGTCATTAATTTAAATTTTTTCTCAAATTACATTTAGTTTTTTGGCCTTATTTCTTAACATATTTAACATTTAACGTGTTTAATTAAAATTCAGTATTTATGTGCTTGTCCTGACGATATATGAACGTGACAATAACCTCTTCTTCTCGTGTTTACAGGCTTATACCATTCAAGGACAGTACGCCATCCCTCATCCTGACGTGAGTGCTAACCCCATGAGGCAGTCCACGCTGCAAACTTCTCTCTCTGAGTTGCAGGCTCTTCTTACTCTCTCTCCACCCTTATTAATATTAATTGTTAATATTAATACCTCTTTATTTTTTCTGACATGTAAATCCTCTATCTTCTAACTTTTCTGACTCTTGCCTCCCAGCCCTCTTGTCGGCACTGAACCTCAAAGGGTTTGGCCTGGTGGCTGCTGCTTTCCTGGGAATTTGCTTGAAATAGGAACTTTTATTAACTTTTAATTGTTTTTTTTGAAATGTCAGTCAACACAAAGCATTTCATTCAAGATCAGAATCACAAGACAAACAATGAAAGAACGGAAGAAATCGATTTAAAAAGCTGCCATTGTGGTTGCATCTCACAGAGTTTACTAATTGGACAAAAGCCTTAAGCCTACTTTAATCAAAGTGTTAGTCTTGATACTTAGATTCCAAAACTTTATATGTTTTGGAATAATAGGGAATATGGTACATGCACAGTCAATTTCAATAGCTATTAATTAATCAGTATGAATATGGAGGCCCCTGGTTCTACAATGGGACGATTGATGGAATGCTTAACAGTAACTAAGGTGGGCAGGGCTTGCAGGACACTCTTCTCCAGCATCATCCCAGCATCAGGCCAAGTCCTTCATGAGCTTCTCCTCTTCTCCTCTCTTTCTCTCCCTCTCTCTCTCTGTCTCTCTCTGTCTCTCTCTCCGTCCTTCACCTGTCTGTGTTACTTCTCCTCAGAATCCTCTTTTAACTCTTGTAGCATTTCAGACAGAGCTGTGTGTGCGTGTCTGTGTCAGCGTGTGTGTGAGTGTGTTTTTAACGATGACCTCATAGCACTGCTGTCCTCCTCCTCCCCCCCTCAGCAGTTGAGCAAGCTCCACCAGTTGGCTATGCAGCAAACCCCCTTTACCCCCCTCGGACAGACCACCCCTGCCTTCCCCGGTACGTACCCACCTATACACGACAACCCTTTTTTACCAAAGCTCCTTCTCTCGTTTTTACCTGTAGAGACAAACACAATCTCTTCCTCCTTTTCTTCTCTTTCTCTTCTTTTCCTGTCTCTGTCCTTTCTCTTTCTTCTTCTTCTTCTTGTCGTTCTCCTCCTAACGGTCTCTGTGGTGCACTGCCATTGACATGGCCTGCTGGTGGTCTGCTTGTGTTGATGTTGAGGGTTGTTATGTTCTTTGCTTTTCCCTGAGCATCCTTTTCTTTCAACGATTCAATAGCCTCAGAGTGTTGTTGCTTCTTTTCATCCAGAGTAGAATTCACATTGTCAGGTGACAGTTATTTTATACAGTGAGTGAATGTAGGTTCTGCTCAGGGCTGAGCCAGAGCTACCGGTCAATAGACAGGGAATGAAAAGCCTCCAGGAGCGAACTTCATCATTGTTATTCACTCCCTAAATGTGCCAAACTCTATTTCCTTCCCTCCTCTCTTCCCTGTCTGATTCCTGTCTGACTCCAGCAGCAGGTCTGGATGCCAGTAACCAGGCCAGTACTCATGAACTCACCATTCCCAATGATGTGAGTACATTTGTCATCACGTGCACAATATCCGCTTGTGACTACGATAAGGGTTTTGTTTGGATTCTTTCAATTTGCTGAGATTTACAGAGATTCTTTCTTTCTTTATGAATATTTCCCCCCTTAATTCAAAGAACAGTTTATATATCCACATAATATTCTTTTTACAAAGGGTTAGCTTTCACATGAGAATGCAAAAATGACAAGAAAGGTACAAACAAGCATAAAGTCCAAATTAAAGATACGTCAAATAGCAGAGAAGAATATTTTGAGATTGCAAGAACAATAGCAACCAAAGTCCATATTTAGAAGAATCGGCAAATGTGTCCTCGTACCAGAAAATGAAGAAGTTACAACACTTGCCAGGAACTAACTGCGATCAAACCTCAACTTCACAAATGTTGGCCCACACTGCCAAAAATCTGTGGCTGATTATCTTTTAACGTTTCTTCCTGTTGAAGTTTCCACAAACACAACGTGACAGCAGATCAGCTACTGAGATTCCTTCTCCACAGCAGAGATGTAGCACAGCCAAAGGCAGTGGGCTGTGTAAAGTGAATGTCCTAAATAGAAAAGACTTGTTGGACCCAAGAAAAAGTTCAAACAGAAAAGCTGAGGATGACTGGTCATTGCTCACATGCGAAAAAGTCTGAATGTTTGCATTTATGTCCGTCTCGTGCTCTGGTCATCCTAAGTCCAACCCCCATTTTCTTCCCAGCTAATAGGCTGCATAATCGGACGCCAGGGAACCAAAATCAACGAGATCCGTCAGATGTCTGGGGCGCAGATCAAAATTGCTAACGCCATGGAAGGGTCATCGGAGCGCCAGATCACCATCACAGGGACCCCCGCCAACATTAGCCTGGCCCAGTACCTCATCAACGCAAGGTCAGCACTCAGAGGACCGGTGGTTAGAGTCTGGTCCTGTAAAGATTAGGACTAAAGCTCTAACTCTCGAGTTTGAGGTTCTGCATCTTTACTTGCTGTGGCTCAATTACTGCAGGTCACGTTGACAGTTTCAGAAAGTAAAGCTGGGTGATAAATGCAGCTTTAGGGTTAGTTGAAGGTTAATTTTCTCCTACACTTCAATCTCCTCCTGTAGATTCAGAGACGTGGCGGCCATGTGGAACGACCCATCTTCCATGACCACATCCTGAGATCCCTGACTGGCTCCTCCGTTTGGCCCCTTCCAATGACTGACTACTGCAGACAACCCTGATGCTGCCCTTCGGACTCTGGCTCTGGCTCTCCGAAAAAAAGACCCGACCACCTTCCCCGCCCTGGTTCAAAGTTGTTTATACATCGGGGAGGGTTCGGTGCTCACTTATATTTCAGAGAGCCACATTAAATCTTACAAAAACAAAAAAAGAATTAAAAAAAAGAAAATCTCTGTTGATTAGTTTTTTTTTTGTTTTCTAGAGAACTGTTGAAGCATGTTGAATGTTTATTAGGAACAACTTGTGTTAATCTTTCTTTTCTTTCTTTTTCTATCTCTTGCTTTACTCTTTCTCTCTGTCAGTGCTGCGTCATAGAACATTTAAAAGTATCAGACGTGCTCGTAAAAGATTGAACTTTTTTTGTAGAACGTAGATATTTGCATATTACAGCTGCTCAGTGATGCTATCGGCAGAGTGTGTGGTGGGATGTAGCCAAATTATCAAATTCTGATAATATATTTTGAAAAAAAACTAAAACAATTGGATTGTTCTGCGTTTGTCCTAATTTGCATCTTTGTCTACTCACGAATCCAATCTCTACCCATGACTCTTTGCTGCATCACATGACCCTTTTAAGCCAATGGTATCACTCCTAGAGCCTCCCTTCTCGTGTTCATTACCTATATTTATATTATTGCTTATATTGCATGTGTTTCGTGTCGTATCATTGTGTATTTGAGGAAGCCTGTTCAGTGTACACGTTCCTTCAAACGTTTATTATTATATCTTTGTGTTCCTGTTCTTTTCCCCAAACTTTTTCAGCATTTCTGGCCACTCACGTCGAGTCCTTCTCCCTGCCCAGACGAAAAACTTTCCACCATAGCCTCCTTCTATCAATACTGATTATTATTATATAGATGCATGAATGGGAATTAGTGAAAAATCAGTGGCGTACACTGACTGAAAATTTTAAATGATTGTTTACTAATGATTACTATACTGTATTTGTTTTGTACAAGGACTATTGTGACTTAGCACATTAGTCGACTACGCGGCGCTCATGCAATAGACTATTCAACACTTTACTCTGGACTGCCTCTGATGTGGGAGGAATTAGTTGGACTTAAAAACCAAGTGTTGCGTCCAAACCTTTCAGCTTCCTTCCCTTGTGCCGGGAGCGATTCTCTAGGTTGCCTGCAAAACAAAAAGAAATAAGGATCTCTGTCCTCGTGGAAGCTTTCGAAGGAAAAGCCAAAAACAAGGGAGAGAAGCCGAATCTTACGGCGAAGCAGCCTGAACGTTTGGACGAAGCCGAATGGTATTTTTTGGGCCAAAGGAATGTTCAGGGGTTCATTGGGGGGAACCCACGGGGTCTGGGCGGACGTGACCACTCAGTCTCTTTTTCACGATTGTTCATCTTGTCATGTTCTTTTCGTTGTCATACGGTTGATTTGACGCTTTAGGTTTGAATGTCTTTTTATTGTCGCAACTATGTCAGCAACTTAATTGTTTTTCTTTAAAAAAGGACAGGTTGGATGACAATTTCCTGCTTCACTGGTTTTCAGTAGAACCAGCATGTATTTATTTATGGTGTGGTGATGCACATATGACTTTTTGTTGATCATGAAACTTAAGCTAAGTTAGTTTTGTCGTAGTGTGGTTCATTTGAGAGGGAGGGGTGGATGGTATTCGGTGCGATTCAGTGTTTCAACCATCCCACGCGTGTTCTACTCATGATGATGCTCTAAATAATATTGGACGGCTTGACTCATCTCATTCACGAGCTTCAGCTGAGCTCAATTCAGCGTTGACGCATAAAAACAGCTGTTGAATGTTATTGTTGAATCACATTATCTACTGTCCAACACAGCAACATTCTGCATTTTCTTCATACACGCCACTTCTTTTGTTTTAGTTCCAGGAGCCTACGCTGAGCCTAAAGGAGAAGTTGGACATTTTGGGAGATTAAGGGTTGGACAAGACAATTCCGTACCACACTCAAGTCTGTACGCTAAACCCTTGAGATGCACGGGGAGTCACGATTAGATCTTTTAAAACTGACTGATCTCTTTTTTTGTCAGAGCATGAATCAGCTTTGACTCAACTTCGCATAAAAACTGGAATAGAAATTTGTCTTTTAAGGCTCTGATGGCATAAACATGATCATGTAAATGGACCAAATGCTGTATCAGTATACTGAACGGTGCATAGTCAGCGATTATTCTGCAATAATTCTTACATTTCGATGTGAACTCAAATAGTAGTGCTAGCATTCATTATATGGATTTGTGTTTCTTTTTATTTTTGACTCGTCATAGCTTGTACTTCAATGGGAATGTTTGTCGAATCAACAATCTTAAAATTAGGGTTTTCGGGCAAACATTTTAGCTTTGGAACAGTTAGCTGGAACCTAAGAGGTCGTTCTCCAAAACTGGAACAGTAAAGAATATCCTCAAGGGTATTAAGGCTTCTATACAACTTTGACAGTGCATGTGAGAGTTTGCTGAAAACGTGGATGATCAACAGCCGCTAACAGGTTTCACGGCACATGCATCTGACAGATTCATCGTTGTATAATATGAACTGGATTGCTAACAGGAATATTGTAAGTGATGACAATGTGATTTCAATAACATCAATATTCATGTGTTACTCAGTGTTTGAAAACTGTATTTACATTTGTGTAGGCGAAACGCCTGAGTATACAAACCAACTGCAACTAATGCAATAATAGGGTGCAATGTGCAATTATTTATTCAGTTATTTAGTTATTAGCATAGATACATGAGAGCTGTGTAGCTTGCTGGGCTTTTATTTTATTTTATTTTTATTTTATAACTTTCCATGTGGCAGCAACAGCAGGAAAAAAAGGAACGACTAGACATGTTTTTTTTTAGTTTTCTCAGCTTTTTTGTGTGTATTGCAATTTGGGGAAAAAAGTGATAGAACTTTGTAACTATTTTCAATTGATTTATTTGCTATGTGCAGATCTATATTAGTTGTGAGTAATTACATAGGTATTAATTTCAAAGTGTTGGTAAGTATAAAAACAAATAAAGTTTCATTTTTTCTTTCTGTGACTCGTTCTTCTCTGGTTTCTCTTTGCTGCTTCTCACAGAAAACGATTCGAAAGATCATCCGCTGTCTTTATCGCTGCTCATAAGACTTGAACTGAGCAGTTGTGAGCATCAAAGAGGTGAAAGGTTCAGAGACAACACAGGATTGTTAAAGTTTTTTGGGTAGAATATGTTGTTCTGCTCCCAGGTTGGTTCTAAAGCTGAAAACATCCTCAAGGACAAAAGCTGGTGTATTTGATGGCGTCTGGCGGAGCGGAGGCAGCCTGTGCGGTGGCCAGAACACCGGTTTATCTTAACAGAACATTGATGGCTTAAAACAAAAGGCACAAGATGATGCCTGTAAATCTATAGGTTCATTCTGGTGAGAAGGGGAGCGCCGCACTTCCAACAAGACAAATGCTGGTTTCTGGGTTCAGGGCAAGATTCAAGGGGAGTTTTTGCTAGAGAGACAATAAGCTGAGAAATGGTTAGCTGACTATAATTGAGCGCAGAGCTTTGCAGTGTGTGTTTGAGTTTGTTGGGCTGTCACTGCAGCTGACTGCGAGCCTGATGGACAAGGCAGTGAAGGTGTTGGTAAAGTTGTAAACAAACAGTATCGCCACAGTGAAGTTCCCTATTATATCATGAATGTTCCTCAACGTGGAAACAAGTCTCCTCAATCTTTAACAATAAAGAAACTTCCTTTTTAACGATCATGGATCAGGTCCAATGATGATTGTTTCCATTCTAAATGACAACCCAGACGGCTCTGAGGCTCGACCTTAACAAAGAGGACGTCTACGCTGTGCATCAGCCGGTTCTCACCTCAATCAATTTACCCTCAATAACGGCTCAATGAGGATTTGTCCGACTGGGCTCGCACATAACATGAAGGCAATGCTCTGCCCTTGTGCTGGCGTGGACTGAAAGTTGGAGTGGGTCCATGCTCTCACTCAGCGAGCTGCAAACAGACAACCTTCTGTATAATGCAAAGGGCTGATGTCCCCGAGGGAGACGACGTGCAAATCCCAAAAGTTGCTGCAAATGTCTCAAAAGTAGTGAGTCACAGATATTCTGACCTTCTTCCTTTTCCACTCAGAGCTTGTGAATGAAAGCATTCGTAAGCAAAGTGAGAGAGGTCAGTTTGAACTGTGGGATGACTTTCAGAGGATGACTTCACAAAGTTGTCTGAGGTGAAAACCAGGAAGAGGACGCAGAGGGGACAGAAATATTGAAAAGGTTTAATCTGGTGCTTGTCTTTGTCGCTGAGTGTGATTTTTGAAAACCATCACAATAAAGCAAATGGAAATGCTCGACTAGTCAATTTAAATCAATTTAAACGTTTAAAATGCAACTTTAGCCACTAGGGGTCTCTCAATCAAAACAAAAACAAAAGACCTAGTTGATGATGTCTGAAGCAGTGTGGGATCATGCAAGTTTACTGGACACGGTACACATTCTTTAACTTTTTGATGAAAAGTTTTCGCGTTTGGAAGCCATAGTTTAATTTCCTTTCGTCTGCATCAAACGAACAGAGACAGGAATAAAGAGATGATTTAAATTAAATGTGCAAAGGTGGAGGAGACGTCCCAAAACCTTCACAAGACGCTCAGATGTCATTTATAGATGCAAGTGAACATGAAATTTAAATTTGATACTATATCAGTGGGTGCAGTTATATGAGCAGCTAAGTAAAACACACAAAAGGTTAGTCACAGAAATGAATTCAAATATGTTTTTCTTGAGAAATCAGTCAATTATTTAATCCAGTAAATATCAGAAACGTCCCAAGTTGGTGAAGGACCAAACTTTTCTCAAAAGGTTTCTCATTTAGCTCAATTAGTTACATTTCATTATTGACTAAGTATGAAAACAACGATAAAGTTTGTGCTGAATAAGAGTTTGAGTCGGAGGTGAAGCTTCTCACAGGACTGGCAGTGATGAGAGTGAGAGCGAGCAATGGGACTGTCTTCTCTCTCTCTCTCTCTCTCTCTCTCTCTCTCTCTCTCTCTCTCTCTCTCTCTCTCTCTCTCTCTCATTTTATTCCTGGATGTCAGAGAGTGAGAGCGAGCAACGGGACTGTCTTCTCTCTCTCTCTCTCTCTCTCTCTCTCTCTCTCTCTCTCTCTCTCTCTCTCTCTCTCTCTCTCATTTTATTCCTGGATGCCAGGTCGAACAGAAGAATCTCCCCTGAGACTGTGCACGCTTATCTGAAGCGGACAGAGTGAAGCTCGGAGGTAGGTGCAGACTCTAAGAACAATATACTCTCACTTCTCTTATTCTTATTATTTCCAGGAGGGGGTTGAGCCGCATGTGCATATTGATGATATGAATATATATGACTACAAAGATACCAATTCTTTTTTTGGTAAATTTCTCAACAACTGTACGTTAGAATTTACACAATTATTGACGTTCCACTGAGAACTTATACCTTAAAATATATTAAATCATTTTCCTCAGCATCTTTAGCTTGTTTATAGTGTTTCTAGGGCTGCAAATATTAATTTTCATCATTAATGAATCTGTTGATTCTTGCTGAGAATAATTATTCACTAACATTTGGGTTTTAGTCCAAAGTGACATCTTGCCAAAACAAGTCCTAGAAAATGTCACAGAAGAATAAGAAATCAGCAAATATTCATATTTAGTCACTTGAAATTATAATATAATAATTTTTGGTTTAAACACCAATGATTTTATCTCCTTTATTATAAAATAAGTAGATTTACAATAAAATATCCTGTTTTCTTTATTATGCCCCTATAATATTCTCAACAGGACTCATATTGTCTATAGTTCTGGGTCTTTTTGCACCTCCAATACTTTTTCTATCATATTCCTGCACTGATGAAGTTTTTATCTGATGAATATAAATATAATTCTCGGACTCTGACTCAAGGGGAAATCAATAAGTGATTCAAAGCAACCCCTTTGACAATAATTGTCTTTATCAAAAGATACTCATCAGCTGTTCTGTCTGTTATTATCTCGCAGAAAAACACATAGTGTCCTGTACTCGTTTAAATGTACATCCTGACCTTCACTGCTCGCACACACATCACCGCTCATCTGACTTTTCACTCTATTTCATCACAAATCGCTGTTTTCAAAGTTCATCTGCTGCATATTGATGAGCCCGCACCTTGTTTAACGCTCCATCATTTTCTCTCAGGGGTGGATCTTCAGTGAATGGAGCCAAACCATAGAAACAAGCCATTGTTATGATAATGCAGAGGACGGAGTCTGAGGAGGAGAAATTTGTCTCAATAGCTGTTTTGTCCACGATGGCACCGGAAAACTGACGACATAAAAATGACGAGGTGAGAAGAATTATTCTTCAACATCAAAAACAAAGAAATTGCTGAATATGAGAAACCTTTGGTGAAGACTTGACATTTTCTTTATCTCCCCTTTTGTCTTTGCATCTTATTATCCATCACAGGTTTCTTTGAATCAACCAGGACGATCTCTACAACCCTGGAGACATTATTATAACCGGGTCTTCCTCCTTCGACCATTCATTTAGCGAGAATGCAAACCTTCGGACGCCTGATCCTGTTGTGTTGGACCTGGGATGACCCAGTGACACAGGTTGGGTGCCAACACAGAGGGGACCAGTGTCACCAAATGGTTTTGCCATAACGCACAGAAACACAACATCATGCGGCAAAGCACTGCATCGGCCAATCAGCTACATTCCTGCTAGAATACTTTATCTTTAACCCTCTGATAAGCCTTCAAATTCACCTAACTTCCTGGATTGTACATCATTGGTCATTGATATCTGAAGGAACGCAGCATCGCAGCCCCTTGCGTTGTTTTGATGCAGGGCTGACTTCGGTGTGAACGCCCGCTAATGGGGGCCTCTCGATGGTGCAGATCATCCGTAAAACCTTCTTCCTGTGCTTCTCTTGTGGGAACACTGTGCCTCCTGTCGTCCATCATGCCTGCGTCTGCCTGCCCTAAGACCTGTCACTGCACGGACAGAAACGGCGTGGTGGTGCAGTGCACCTCGCGCAACCTGGAGAGCATCCCGCTGAACTTGCCCCATGACACTGTTGTTCTCTTGCTTTCATCAAACCGCATCAAACACGTCACAAAGGAGGCGTTCACAGACCTCCGCCGCCTCAGGGAGCTGGACTTATCTCAAAACGCCATCGAGAGCGTGGAGGCCGGCGCCTTCCAGGGGATTTCAGAAGGCCTGCGGAGCTTGGATCTTTCAAACAACCACCTCAGCAGCCTCCCGAAGGACACGTTCGCCAAACTCCATGCTCGTATCCGCCTCTCCCACAACCCTTGGCACTGCGAGTGCTCTTTGCAGGAGGTGCTGAGGGAGCTGAGGCTGGACCCTGAGACGATCAACGAGGTCAGCTGCTACACAGTCGGTGCAGGAGGAATACGTGGGACAACCAGTGATCCAGGTCCTGGACTCGGGGATCAACCTTTGCAACTTCCACCACAAGACGACAGACATGGCCATGTTTGTGGCCATGTTCTGCTGGTTCTCTATGGTGACGGCGTATATCATTTACTACATCAAACACAACCAGGAGGACGCTAGGAGGCACATGGAGTATTTAAAGTCACTGCCCAGCACCTCGCACATAAGCAAGGACTACGACATGGCCAGTAGTGTGCTCTAGAGTGGGTTTGAAAGGACCAGCTGAACCGATGAATACAGATGAACGTGCACCGATGAATATGTTTCCAGCATCTAAGGAACACTGATAACAGCTTTGCAGCAAGTGATAAAACTGCTGTGATATATGCAGCACAAGGCACAGAGACGCATCATCATCAAGCTGTGGATTAAAAGTAGCAGCAGAATCTTTAAAAGTTGCTAAATTAAACTTTTAACTTGTTAAAAAGTTACTGAACATGTGACGAGCAGGAAAAACCACCTCAGCATCTCGATGAGTTTCCCGTCACAGTTTTTATGTATAATGCAAAGACGCATCTCTGAGGTGAACGTTATCTCTAAGCTGAATCTTTAAGGTGTGAATTTGGCACAGAGTGAACAGAGTCTCTTCAGTCTGTTAGAGATCAGATAAGATTCAGTTTATCAGTCCCACAGGAACAAGTTAGCAGCAGGAGAAACACAAGGTTAGGTGTATTAATCATAGACTGTAAATAAAGATGGACGAAAAAAATACAAACTATCTTGATCGCTCCCTGGTGGCTGGCTGCGGTATAGCTGATAAACCGCTCCTCCTCAGTACACTTTAAATAAATATTTCTCGAAGATGGTTTCTGTCAGTTTAGGTCGTTTGTATTTCTGATACGTTTTTTTTCCTTAGTTATTTGATGGTATAAAAACGCGGTGAAACGTCAAGATTGACAGCATGTTATGACTTCCTCCCTCCATCCAGAAACGAGCTACAGGAAACTCACAGAACCGCAGCTGGAGCAGAAGCAGCTGCCCGGCTGCTGTCAGGGTGCCAAGCAGGAGGGTGTGAGGCGTTCCCCCGTAAGGATAAAAGCTTGGCCGGCGTCCAGGCATCATCTCAGGACAGGGTCTGCCCTCTCGACCGGTTTATTTAGTCTCTTACTGCTGCCTCAACAGACAGAGGGACCTGGGGAATGCGCAGCACGGCTTCAGAAGGGGGTGCTTATACAGAAATATCACAAGTTTTAAGTCGATTTATTAGCGTAAAGCTTTTACGATGTATTTGAAAATAGTAATTTCTCGTCAGGGAGATTTTGTGGTGAGTAGCAGAGAAAAGAAAAGTACAGTTTAGATCTGTTAAATTCCCTGTGTCCTTCTTAATGTAAAGACTTTGTATGTTTTGACAGTTCTGCTTCTCCTACATCTCACATTTAAGGTGGAATTGTCCCTTTAATGTGTTGCTTCCAAAAAGGTAATAACCTTGTCCCTGGTGGGAGGGAAAATATTCGATTCCTGTCTGAGAGAAACTCCGCCGGACGAGCTCCTCTCATATTGCTCGAACGCTGCCGAGATTTCTTCCTCCCTCTTAATGATGTTACGCTCATATCACATTTCTCAAGTTTAAGGTGGGAGAGGGAAGTTTCACGCTCCTCTAGATGCAGTTTGACCGAGCAATGTTAGATAGTAAAGCAGAATTATAAGAAAGGATGGTAAATAAACCAAAGGTCTTATTCCGGTAATGTTAAACTCATAGGAGCTAAAACATGATGGAAATATGACATTGATATTTGTTTCATGTATTTAATTGAGGAACATTAAAAACTCCTCATCAGTCCAACAGGTCTGATGTCATTGCTGCTCTTTTCTGTCTCTTCATTGTTTCTTGAGCGATGTTTATGTCACACGCTTTTTCACCTCCACAATAAATAACTTTTATTTCCACCCCAAAACATCTTGGTTCATGTCGCTTCCCTTACGAGTGCTGCCGTTATTTCTCTGTAATAAAACAATTTGAATCCTGAGAATCTGAATTCAACATTCTTAATTAAATATAAAAATCCCAGCACCCTGCATCAAGTCATCTGATCCAGTTCTTCCTGCCTGCAGATTATTATAAATAACACCCACAGCTCCAGATATCGAAGTCATATAGCTTCAGCTGCATAGATCTGGATGAGGCAGAATATTAATACGTGTCCTGCAGCCCAGAAATAGTTCCATCCTGCTAAATCTAAAGAGGCTCGTTCGATTTCGTGTCTCACGAGTCCATTTATATAATCACATGAATGACTCCATTCATTTCTTTTCTCTCTCAATGCTACAAAATCGCATGTGACAAACTTGTGCTCGTCATATTTTTGTGCAATATCTGAAACTGACCTTGACGTCTCAAAAAAACTCCACCTGCAGTTTCACTCCTGTCAAACGGTCACAACATCAAGAACACTTTGTCTTACAAGTCCCGAGGCTCTGTAGCGTTCATCATAACGAGCCGAGTGTCATTAATTAGTCGGATACAGTTGAGGTCAGTGTGTCTCCCTCCGTCCGAGTCCAGAGCAGCACTTCCATCAGCGTTGGAGAAAACATTCTACATCACCTACATCTCACCACCTGGGCGGCGCTCCAGCACGTCACTGTCATCATTACCTCTCAGCTTCAGCTAAACGCTCACCTGAGTGATTCACAGTGTCACTGATCTCCTCCTCCGTCCAAGTCAGCACATTCTCCTCAAATATGTTGTTTTATTAATGTTGAATTATTCAGTCTTCGTACTCCGATCCATCACTGTGTCAGTGATTTAGGATCTGAATTTTCCTGCTACGAAAAGGTGGGATAAAACCTTGTTTGAGGAGGTTTAGCATTTCTCTACCGATGAGCCCAAAGGCCGTCGTCACTCAGTAACGACCTTCAGTGGAATAGAAAAGAGGAGAATGTGTTTGCATTGTGGTTTTATTTCCTCTCTAATCACTGTCGGTCAGGTTTAGGGCTTTTTCACATCATATTAATTCACCAGCGTCTAATGAATACAATTTTAAAGTGTTGTGACCTGATACGGAGCCTGAACTTCTCCTGCAGCTGCAACATAACATCACAGATCACAAAGGTGCGATCCACTGCTCATTGTGTGGCTAATGGACAAGAATCAGAAGATTGAGGGTTTAAGTCCCTTCATGGTTGGAAAATGAGATTATAAATCAAACTTCCTGTAACTGTAACATTTATACTCTGGAAATGACACTGGAGCTTTCACCAAGAAACTACAACATAAAACCACTGATTATATAACAGCACTTGGTCTAAGTTAGGGAGAGAGAATGAGAAGATGTTTGTTCCCTTGACACAAACTCTTTCTTTCTTTAATCACAACTTCATTTAACACTAACTTATTTGTTTTACTACACAAAGTTACTGTGATAATGATGTGTAATACTCTGCAATACAAAATGACAAACAATACATGGTTCAGGTTTTGTTTTACTGCACAGAAACAAATATAGTGCAGAATGCCACATGCTCAGAAAACATGCAAAATTAATAAAAACATCCAAAATGAAAAAGGTCGGTGGCCACTTTGTGACCATGAGGCCGAAAGGACAAGACGTCTGACTTGTTTGTTGCATCCTGCCCCTTCCTCTCAGTTTATAAAACATCTAATGTGACACCACACACACACACACACACACACACACACACACACACACACACACACACACACCTACCTCTTAGCGTTGTGTCAGAGCTGATGCATCACACTGCATCTTCACGGACGACTGCGGTCAGGGTCCAGATCTACAGTGGCTGAGAGAGCTCAACTCACTGCAAATGAAGAAAACACATGCAAATAGAAATAAACACGTGGAAATTAAGAAAACCACTTCTTCTATTTGCATGTGTTTTCTTTGCAGTGAGTTGAGCTCTCAGCCTCCATACTGTGTGCACGTTTCAGCGTTTGAGGGAAACTTTGAGGTTAAAGAACAAGATACAAAGAAAGAAAAGTTGCAACAAAACGTGCAGAGATTCCTGCTGAGGGGTCTTTTCAATTTAAGATGCAGCACCTGCTTTAGGAGACGAGGAGAATAATACGCTGACAGAGGGTCGCCGAGATCAGGACAGAGTCAGATAAAAACTGAATAAATGAATTCCACAGCTCTTGTGATGCAGGATGCGTCCTGTGAGATGCAGGTTTTAAATCTGTGTGTGCATGATTGCCAAAAGTGCTGTTTTACTATAAAAGTGTTATTAACTCAAGAGTCGTCCCACTGCTCTGATGCATGAGGCTCCTCAGCCACACATTGTGGGTTTGAGACTCATCCAAGGTCATTTCCTGCAGGAGCTGACTGCGACCATAACCCAGAAGTCCATGGATCAAAACCATCCTCTGAGGCATGTATGTTGGAATGTGTCCTAAGGAGATGGAAACTCGACTTCTCCTTCACTTCTCTGGTTTCTTCAGGATTTGCAGGCTGCAGTGTTTCGGCCTCAAACATCCAGAACATCCACGATATGATTAAAGGAAAGAGTTGATGTGGCACTGATGTGTTTAAATGAAATCCTATTCAACAGGAGCTGGATATCACCTGTGTTTTAATCCCAGTGAAGTCTGAGCTAAAAGCTAATTTCCTAATTCTGTTGGCACATCTGAGAAAGTTTCTATTTTGTGACCGAGACTCATTTCTCCAATTCTGACGCCGATATATCTCTTCACTTGTGATTAAGCTCAACACAATGTGAAATTGATTCTTTCTGGTTAACTATAGAATCCACGGATGAGATCATGTGATTAATCTGCTCCATTCATTTTCTCTGACACAGCTCGAAATACACGTGAGAGAAAATCTGATCTGCACTTCGTCTTCTTCGTCTCTATATTTAACACACGAACTTCAAAAATGACTTTCCTCTGTTTAACCTTTGTGTTTTTCACAACCTGAGACACACTCACCAACAAAGTTTTATCCAGAGAGACAAGGTGTCGCTTTACTTTGACATATATTGTATAAGTGCATTCTTTAAGCAGTAACTTAGGATCTGTGTGACAACATTTGTTTACATGTGAAGTTTAACTTGAGTCATACCGGTCATCAGATATGAAAACTGCTTCAGAGGTCAGAGTCATAAGTCTGTGAGATTGATTTTCACAAGAAGATTTCTGAGATTCTCCAATTCTAAATGTGAATAAGCGTCACAATAAAAGAGCACTTTTAAAGTACCCTTCTCTCTTTTTACATAAATACATAGAAATACTAAATCCACTGCTTTTGTAAACATGAGAACAAGACAGACACGGCCTCAGTCCTTCTTCCCTTTTCTCCTGACTACAGATTCAGGTCATCTGCAGTGTCGTGGTCCAACAGCGAGTAGCGGTCCTGCTGCTCCTGGACGGGTTTAATGCTCAGTCCCTGGATGGAGAAGTTGGGGGTCAACGCGTCGCTTTGATTCAGATGTTCCCTCTCTGCGGGGGGGAGATTGGGGCTCCGCCGGCGGCCGTCCCGTCCCAGGTGTGTGCTGATCTGAGACGAGCGAAGACTCTTCATTTGACCTCTCGCACGCGTCTCGTACAGCTCCACAGGGGTTTTCTTATACCTGGAGGAAACAGATCCGCATTATTATTCACTCAGACTTGAACTATGGAAAATGTAACATTCCTAAAAAACAATGCTGGATCATAAATATGGGAATTTATCAGGACTCACATTCTCAGTAGCAAAGACGACAGAACCACGGACACGGACGAGGCCGCCATCGCAGCTGAGCCCATCCAGGGTTGAAGCACAAGACCAAGAGGCATAAAGACGCCTACAACCAATGGAGGAGAGTTTATCTGCAACCGCCCTTCGATGAACACTCATACTGAGGCGTTCTGTTGTGATGCTGATCCAGTATCTTGTTGCTCATGTATTTTCTATTCTCTGACAGTTTAACAGTGTATAATCTGTCCTTACCAGCAGCGATTGGAATTCCCACAAGGTTGTAGATGAGAGCGAAGACAAAGTTGATCCTTATCCTCCGCACCGTCTTCCTCGACAGCTCGATGCTCGCCACCACGTCCATCAGATCATTCTGAACACAGTGGAAAAACCCTCAGGTTCAATGCACTGACTTGAACATTCATCAGTGCGATAAGAACGTGATGTGTACTTTAGATTTTTGGTTTCTGCAGACATGTCAGACGCACTCTGATCAGGACGATATCCGCTGCCTCGATGGCCACGTCTGTTCCGGTGCCGATGGCGATGCCGACATCAGCCCGGGCGAGGGCGGGTGAGTCATTAACGCCGTCTCCCACCATGGCAACTCGCAGGCCTTGTTCCTGCAGCTCTTGTACTTTGGCCACTTTATGTGACGGCAGCACCTCCGCAAACACCTTCTTGATGCCAACCTGAGGAAAAACCAACACCAGCGTTTTTAATTCAAGGTCATTTTCCATCAATACCCACATATCATCATGTGCTTTACCTGTGCAGCGATGGCTTTGGCCGTGCGTCTGTTGTCTCCTGTTATCATAACCACCTTAATGCCCTTGCTGTTGAGTGTGTGCACCGCTAACGCCGAATCTGCTTTCACTGTGTCTGCAATCGCCAACATGGCACACAGCACACCTGCAGAGAACACACACAACATGAGACCAGGTGCCAGACTCAGGCACTGCAGCAGCAAAGTCTGATAGATTGCAAGTCCTCACCGTCTATGGCCACCAGGATGGCAGTCTGTCCTTTCGTCTCATGGCTGCACATGGCGGCATCAACGTCTGCTCCGATGTGGTGACCGTTCCTCCTCATCCACTCTCTGTTCCCGATCAGGACGGAGAAAAACAATCCTTGACCTGCGAGCAGAAACTATACTTTAACAATATCCTGTTACCTAATTGACACCTTGGATGGATGAGGTATGAAAAGCATCAGACCTGCAGACGGGACCTCGGGATCCGGCAGCAGGCTGCTCTCGTCTGTGGTGGCTCCTGGAAGCAGGAAACACTCTTCACTCTGCTGCAGGAGCAGATGCTCCACGTTGGACACTCGGCAGCTGATCCCACAGCCGGGCACCGCCTGGAAGTCCTGGCAGTAACCAAGCCCGTCACAGCCCAGCTCCTGTGGAGTGCACATAGAGAGAGAGCAGGTAAATGTACCTGGAAACACTTTAAAACACACAACTCTACGTCCTGATTAAGACTCTGATCTAAGTGACCTCCTCTCTCACCTTTTTGCAGTGTTTAGCGACCGCCATGCCCAGCGGGTGCTCGCTGCTGGCCTCCGCTGTGCCGACCACTGCCAGGATCTTTCTCAGGGGCATACGCGCCATCTCCCACAGCACCAGCACACGGGTCACCCGGGGAATGCCGTTTGTGATCGTACCGGTCTTATCGAACATCACCACTTGGATCTGAGGGAACAGAGAAACACACAGAGTCACAGCTCCACCTCCATCTTTTGCTTTATTCCTTGTGTCATAAGCTGATTTAGTCCACAGGTATTTATTCAGACTGGTAGCAAGAGAAAGTTTAATGTTTGTGACCTCAAGAGCTGATACAGGAGAGTTTCAGTGATGACGCAGTAACGTCTGCCGCCACAAGGTGGCACCAATTCAAAAGGATACGTAGATCAGATAATAAAATACTTTGACAGAACAGTGATACATTTTCTTTTTATGTTCTTTACCATCATGTATTTGAATTTATGTGATTATTATGTAAAGCTACAAACTGTTGCATCTCATTCTCTTTGTAGTAAACTAACATAAAGTCAAACATCACAGTTATCAGAAGTCAGGATCAAGGTGTGGAGGTGCATTGCCTTGTGGGCCATCTCCAGCGGCTCGCCTCCTTTGATGAGGATCCCGTTCTGAGCTCCAACACCCGTGCCCACCATGACAGCAGTCGGGGTTGCCAGGCCCAGAGAGCAGGGGCAGGCGATGGACAGAACCGTGATGGAGGCCTGGAAGGCGAAGCGCACAATGACCTCCGCATTGGAGATGTTCTGGTTGTAACCCTGTGAGGACGAGATACAAACGTGGCTTTAAATAAATTATCAAAGCATCATCTCAGCATGAAAACACGTGTGTGTGCAGTGTGCACCCACCGGGAAGTTTTCTTTCACTATTTCAAAATTGACAAACCCGATCACCATCCAGGCCACGAGGGTCAGAAGAGACACGAGAACGATGAAGGGCACAAAGTATCCGCTGAGTCTGTCTGCGAACTGCTGGATGGGAGCCTGAGGAAACACCAGAGAGACAACTGTTCAGGGGCTGTTCTTTTTGCTTTGCAGCAGGGTCGGCAATGTAATTAGATTAAAATGAAGTTTAACGTGTGTCTCACCTTGGACGTCTGTGCTTCTTCCACCAGTTTGACAATTTGAGACAGAGTTGTGTCGTTGCCCACATGAGTCGCCTCCACCAGCAAAGCACCGTGAGCGTTGATGGAGCCGGCGATCACCGAACTACCGACCTTCTTACTAACAGGCATTGGCTCACCTGACAGAGCAGAAAGAAAAGGTTTATAAAAGAAGTATTTTTATTGTCTGCAGCAGTTTCACCCTCTCACCTGTGATCAAGGACTCGTCTGCCATGGAGCTTCCCTCAATCACTTTCCCATCGACGGGGAACTTCCCTCCCGGAGTGACCTTCACGACATCACCCCGCTGGACCAGCTCCACCAACACCTGCTCCTCACTGAGGTCACACAGCTTGTTATTTCTCAAAGTAAGACACTTAAGTCTTATCTTTACTTTCTGTATCGTGTGTCTGACCTTATGATGGAGAGGTTGGGTCCTAGAGTGACGACAGTGGCGTCGGTGGCTTGAAGTGACATCAGCTTGGCTAAAGCCTCCGAGGTCTTACTCTGCAGAAATTTTTATATTATTAAACGGCTTGGTGCATTATTAAATGGCTTGGTGCATTTTAAAATTAAAATTACTGAAATTCATCTGTCTATTTTCTACCTTTGCAACGTGCTCCAACCACCGACCCAGAGCGATGAACACAAAGAGCATGGGCGGCGTATCGAAGAAGGTGACAGGGCTCTGGCTGGCTCGCTCGCCCATGGCTACGACCAGGACCACGCAGGAGTAGATGTAGGCGATGGAGGTGGCCAACACGATCAGCACGTCCATGTTGGCTGTGCGGTGCTTCAATGAGCGATATGCCTGGATGTAGAAGTACCGGCCTCCGAAGATCTGGAGGGAAGGGAGGACAGAAAAAGCAGCACTGTAACATTTCTTCTAAACCAAATGCGCATATAACCCAAATTAAATATTCTATGTTTTGCTTAAAGTAAAATCTAAAGACTGTCTGGACTAAATGTCCCTGATGGTAAAAGCTGAGCTAGATGAACCTGGTTTGTGTGGCAGCTGCCAGGAACTATCCAGTGTCAACTCACTCAGTTTTACAGTCACAGGAAACAAAAGGCTCCTTCATGCAAAAGCTACCAACGACCGTTACACTACAGAAAGGAAACCAAACCATTTCTGAGCAAGTGATCTGGATTGAAAAGAGAAAGGTCAGCTGTTCTCTTACCTGCACAGGTGTACAAAGCAGGAAAAAGGCCAGGTTGAGGAGGGACAGGCCCGGCAGCAGGTTCTGCTCCTGGGGCATGGAGCCTCCATGTTGGCTGTGCTGACTGTCCATCACCATCATGTAGATCATGAGGCCCATGACGGGGAGGCCAAAGACGAGGCTGAGCAGGAAGGAGCCTCTCCACCTGCAGACGTTCCACAAATAAGACCCCACAGAAATACGTCTTTCCAGCAACATGCAGCCTGAACTCTAAGAATATTCACATCACTTATAACATTTAAGTAGTTACAGATACTTGCTGTCTAATTTCTTCTGAGTGGTCGAGGTTGTCTTTGTATCCCGGCTTCTCCAGACTGGTCTCAAACCCAAGACTCTACAGGGAGAAACAACGACGCTGTCACAGATTTACACAAAGATCAGGTGTGTGTGAAACAACAGGTGAGATTTACCTGGATGATCTTGATGATATCTCGAGCTCCGAGCACTTCAGGGTCAAACTGGATCTTTGCCTTTTTGGTGGCGAGAGCGACGGAGGCCCCTAGGATCCCTTTGGTCGTGTTGAGCTTGGACTCGATGTTGTGGACACACGATGCACAGGTCATACCCGTTATCTAAAAGTGAACCATGGTCAATAAGCTTCAGGCAGTTTTTGGCTGGATCACGTTGTGTTTGAAGACTTACTGAGAGGTCGAGCTTCCCATGGGAAACTGCGTTGTCTTCTATCAATTTGGCCCCGAAGCCCAAGTCCTCGATGAGCTGAGTTACAGCGACGGCTTCTGTGACGTATGAGTCGTATTTCACCTCAGCCTTCCCCGCCATCAGAGACACCAACACTGAGATGATTCCTGGAAGACGGATTTCTGTTAAATCTGCTTCTTTTCTGGATAGTAGGAGGAAGAGGAGTCAGTGGAGGCTATGTGATCCAACCTACCCTTGTTTTTGAGCAGGTTCTTCTCTATGTTGGACACACAGGAGGCGCAGGTCATTCCCGTCACACAGATGAAGCACTTCTGCACTTTAACGTCGGGGGAGTGCGGCGGATTGTTCCTCTGTGATCCGGTGCCGTCGCTGACTCTCGCCTTGTGGTGCGTTTGTGAGTCAGGAAGGTGAGACGGTCCCAAGGTGACGGGTCTGGACTTTTCAAGACTCTGTATCCTCTTTACAGGATCTGACGAGAAGAGAGGAAAGATGATTAAAGGTGGACGCATGGCGATGGATTGTATCCAGCCCCATTCATTTTAATGACAACATGCTAAATATATTTTCTTCCTCAGTAAGATGCACTATAGTGACTGTGCACATTGCAGAAATTAAAGAAATGAATCCTGAGGGAACCCGATTCTTTTTTATCCTCATTATCATTGCGGGATGTGAACCTGTGAGTAATGAAACCACAGATTGAGCAGCGGCATAGATTTAGTTTGCCTGAATCCTTCACAACACATTGACAGAAATATAATTAACCTCTGAGGTGAGACTTAAATATAAACGTGTGAACAAAAAGCTGCAGCTTCCTCCTTTAAAATCCAAAACCTTCCACTCGACCTTTAAAGCTAGAGATTAAATCATGAAAGTTAAGTTAATTCCACATCTTGGCGAGAGCAGTTTTAGTCATTAGCCCGGCCCCTGTTTGAGAGCCCTCAGACTCCGAGCGGAGAGCATACTTGTCTGGTTACCATGGGAACCAGTGGAAACCGTGGTGGCCTGTTGCCTTAGTGACCCGCAGCATTCTGCAGACTACATGAAAGAGCTTCAGGTGCTGCCACTGGATTTTCTTGGTACATGGATTGATTCTTTGTCCGTAGCAATAAGTTTATAAATAACAAAGCTCTCCTGAATGTAAATGAATCATATAATTAGAGGAATTAATGAGTGGGTGGAGAGAAGTGGTTTGAGGACATCTAACAAGGAGTGATTTTCTGCCTCGAGTGCCGCAAGCTGAAAAACCAGTTCAATGCCTCTTCTGTTCCACATGGCACAAAAAACAAATACAGTCAGACATTTTAGAAATGTTATTGTAAGTAAACCTTTCTGATTGGTCGATACCTTGAAGCGATGCATCAAACCCCATGTCCTCGACAGCTGCCCTGAGCTGCTCCGGCGCCGTCAGACAGGGGTCAAAGGTTATCGTTCCCTTTTCATCCTCCAGCGACACAGATATGGACAGTGTCCCGCTCATCTGAGAGATCCTCCCTTCTATGGACTGCACGCAGGAGCTGCAGGTCATCCCTCCAATCCAGATGCTCACATGCTCACTGGACGGCTGTTGAGATGTCCGCCTGCCAGCAGCTGATGTCCTCTGCGGACAAGTCCACGGTTAATAAAGTGGCATCGAACCCCATGTCCTCGATCTCGTCTCTCAGCTTCTCTTGTGTGACTAGAAGAGGCTGAAACACAACCAGAGCTGCTTTGTCCTGAATAGACACCTGAATGTATGAAACTCCTGGCAGCTCAGCGACGTGTCCCTCGATGGACTGAACACAGGAGCAGCAGTGCATCCCGTCCACCCTGATCTGCACCGCCGCCTCCACGCTGTGTCCCAGGCTCTGGAGCTCCAGGGCCAGCTCTTTGGCTGTGATGACCGAGGTATCATAGTCCACTTTGGCTAATTTCCTGGGTAAAGACAAGATGATACCGAGCACCCCCTTCAGCGCGGAGGCTCTGGATTCGATGGCCCGGGCCTGGTGCTCGGTGCTGAGTCCTCGGAGGTGCAGCGTCACCCTGGAGGCAGATGTGGGAAGAAGGTGGAGCTCAGTCAGGCTCCCATACTCGTAGGCCAAGTTGTCAAGGCCTTGTTTCTCAACATCAGTGCAATTCCCCTAAAAAATCAAAGAAAAGTGGTGCAATCAGAAGTCAGGTCCATGATTTATGCATTCGCAGCTTATCTGTGTTGTAAACAGACTCTTGATCTTTGACCCTGAAGAATCGTCACAAAACCAAACACAGTTGTTTTAAAGGTCGTCAACTTTCCCACAGTAAAACCACGTAGTCGTGTACCTATGTTCCAGGTAATGACTCTGTTGGCTCAGGAATAAAGAGAATAAAGACTTTTAATTTCCTGTTCACTAAGTTTGCTCTGTTACACTTGCTCGGTTCATCCCGAGGACAAGAAATGCAGCTGGAACTGATGAAAAAGAAACGTTCATCAACCATTGTTCCAGCTCTGCAGCCTCAAATCTCTGTTGTGGGTACAAACCCGGAGCTCAATCAAATCACAAACATGTAAATCACTGACAACAACTTTTATGTTGAATTTCAGGCACCAGATCCCATTGTGTGGTTTATATGGCCTCAAATAAAAAAGACATTGGTCTATTATTTAACTTATATTATACGTCAGTCAATACACTTGCTTCCTTCTCGTCTACACTTGAATCTTACATGAAAAATAATGTTTCTGGACACTTCCCACACACACACACACACTCACACCACATGACTGAGCCTCCACATAAGCTTGACAACGTGACTCTGCTTAAGGTCAAGATCACTGGTACCTCACAGAGCGGAGGAGACAAGATGGCCACAACCCAAATCAGCTTCATATTCATAATGAGACTGACAGAACCAGAGCTGTGTACCTGGATTGCCAGTGTCTCCATGTGAGCCTTCGTGCTACAGTACAGCAAACATTGAAATGTTGAAAGCTGAGTTCACGATCGCTGTTCAACTGTTCAAAGTGCAACACTTCTCCAAACAAAATGATTTTAGAGATAAGATTAAATTAAAAAAAAAACAGAATTTTGAAACTAGATCATTCAAATAAATGACACTTTTCTCCTTGTGTTGTTGGACACTGACTCTTCCACTAACCTCACCTGTGTGATTACGTGACACTTTATGTGGCTTTGGTCCAGACAAGCTCAAACAATAAGTTCATTCAGCCTCCGGAGTCACAGGAGGACAGATGTTACACATGATTCACCCTCAGATTCAGCAACTGTTTCTCCTGCTGACAATAAAACTCACTGTACTGCAGCAGAAAGAAGCAGTTTCTGACTCTTTAAAGCTTCAAACTCACCTTCATCTACCTGCTGCATCGAATATTTTCATTTAGAATCAGATCAGGTCGTCTCCTTCCTTTTGTTTTTATATTTACAGATGTTACACGATTTATTGTTTTTATCAGATTAAATCCATTATTTGCAATTGCCAGAGTTTTCTATTTGTCTGTCAACCCCCGTTTGTAAAGGTGCTATATTCTAACAGTTTCTACAGCAGCTTCCCTGTATGAGCGACTTAAATAAACTATTGTATCTGCTTATAACTACATTAAAACCTATTATGGAGCATTAATTAATAGTTTGGGGACTTAAGGTGTTAACAGGAAACAAGTGGCTCAACAGGTTCCCTTCGAAGTAGCTGCTGTGCCAGATTAAAGCAGATAAAGCACAAGAGGCTACAGAGGCTTCAGAATAAGACTTTGGAGGACTCTGTCTGTTGGGACACGAGCTGCAGACTGTCCCCTGGAAGTCCCTCTGTACCTGAAGGTCCGGAGCGCATCGTCCCCTCGCGCAGGCCGCCGTGTGGAGTCCCCGGGCGCAGTCCGGCCCGCAGCCACATTCAACCATACGGATCTGCTCCCCTGCGCCATGCGTCGACGCGGACTCAAACCGGGACCCGCTGTTTTGGGGCGACTTCGGCGAAAACATGTTGGAGCCGCAGTTGCTCTGACGCTCGGTTTATCTTCACCTGTCAAACGTCGCAGGGCCAAAGTCCGCAGAGCGCGGGACACACGAGTGGAGCGCGGAGCCGTGCGCAATGGCACGGTGCGCAATGGTGCGGCGCAGAGCGAGTGCACACTCCGGCGTCTCAAGTGCGGGGTGTGAGGTGTTGGATGAAGAGGGGGTCAGCTTTTAATCACATGATTCAAGTTTCACTTTATTGTCATTCAGACCATAAACAGGTCAAGTGCACAGGAGAAGAAAGTGAAACTGGATCCAGCTCGGAAATCAAGAATGTTGTCGCTTCCTTCATTAGTAGTCTTTAAAAACTTTAGACATGAGGACATTTCACAGTAAAACATCACAAAATCCTATTTAACTTCACAAATTATTGTCCTTAAGTAGTAAAATCTGTTGTAGTTTAAAATAATATTTCACACCAGTTACAATAGACAAATAAACTTGTATTATTTAACTCGTATGATGGAAAACTTGTCTCCGTCCATGAAAATTTGAGTACCCCCCCCCCCCTTAGCCAAGCTGAAGTGGAATTTTTCCACACAAAGTGACTCTGGAATGAATATTTACAAAAATCACTTTTATTGACTGAACCTAATAAAGCTTCAAATGTCACTATAATACAAACACTGTAAACGATGCAACAACAGTCAGAGTGTGTGTGTGTGTGTGCGTTTGTTCAAAAAAGACAAAGAAACACAGGAAATATCAGAATAAGTCAAATAAAACCAGAAAAAATATCTTCATTTTGTTTTGTGTACTAATTGATGTTAAATGTGGAACACTGCAAAAAATAAACGCAGCTTTTCAGCCAAACAGGTGGGAAATTCTGTTTGATACCCAGTGAAAGTGTCATTGATTAATTATTGATAATAGAAATAAGAAGGCACACAGAGGAATTGAAGCTCTGCTGTTATAACCACTGTTCCTCTTAATTCAATATATGAAATTATAACATTTATTCATGGCAGGGAACAGACTTCACGTCACTGATGTTTTGTTCCTTGTTCTGACGTCAAACCTGGTCCTGAAAACTTCGTCGAAATCTGGAAACATAACCGATCTCTTTTCAGGAAAAGCAGATTCTTTTTTATAATAGGAAGAAGAAAAAAAACCCTGCAGAAAACACCCGAGACCAAACGTTCACTTCCTTTTTTTGCAGCGTCGACCTGTACAACATGTCGGGGAAAGTTAAAAGCAACAGGAACAAGATTTCTCTTTTTCTCTCTGTCTGATCCGCGAGTCTCAGTGCTGTCGATCCCAGCGCCAGATCGAAGCGTCGTCGCACACCGCGATCAAAATGCTGCTGTCGCGGCTGAAGCTGGTTTGCCGGATGGCCGACATGCATTTGGGGAGGGTCAGCGTGATGCACCTGGAGACCAGAAAGAAGACGCCGTCACACTTGTGTTTTATTATATTTTACTAGCTAGTGTGAATCGTGGTTGGATTATTGTAACGATCTCTTCTCCTCCCTGTCAATGCAGGATTCAATATAAGTTTTTTTTTAATTGTCCTGGACTCCAGACAATCTTAGTCGAGGCCGAGGGGTTAAAGCGTCTGATTGCTGTCGCAGCTTCAAAGCTTTGGAACAGTTTATATCGAGTTTCCTTAAGTTGTTTGTATTCACGCCTAAGACTTAAACTAACTCCCCCAAAGGGACATGGGCCAAAGAGAACTCGTTAAATGTTGAGGTCTGACAGTTTGTTTTGCAACATTGATCACACTCTGCTGAATTTAGTGAAGTGTTGTGTATCATTTCACAACACATGTACAATGTCCTTGATCAAAACAGAGAAGCTGTGAACTTACTTTGCTTTGTGCGGATCTTCCACCTCAAGGTCCCACACATAAAGTTTCCCCACCTGGTTTCCCAAAGCCAGCATCTGTCAATCAGCATCACAGCAACATCAGTAAACAACAAGGAAAACATTCAAGGTTCCTCACGAGTCAAGTGACGTGATCATAAATGCAACGATAAATAAGACTGAGCTGTATGACCTTCTGCCAGAAGTCCATGGAGAAGCGCATGTACCAGATGTCACACTGGCTGTAATCAAAGCGTCCCAGAATCGTCACATTGGACTCGTTGGGTTTGATGTGATCGATGTCGTCCTCCATCTTCCCTGGTTTCCAGCACACGATGGCGTTTTCACAGGACTGGAGAGAGAAAGTGAGAACGATAAACAAAAAGGACATGACAGACTTTAGCTTCTTTAAGAATCATAACTAGATACACAACAGGATTTTGTCGTGTGTCATTATGCTGAAATAAATCCAGATATCTGTCTCTTTATTAAATCCACTTGCCTTTGAAAGAATAAGGTCGCCCAGCCACCGCACACAGTCCACGTAGTTTCTGTGGATGTCTCGTGTTGAGAAGTCGGGGAAGTGGATTTTCTGAGACACAAACGGCCTGAAGAAAACACAAATTAAATTTCAAATGATTAAAACATGACAAACGATGTAAAAGAGGACAAGAAACCACCAAAAGAATTATACTTTACCTGTTGGTCTTCGACGGGTTGTACTCATAAGATCCTCTAATGGCTTTCTGCATCCTCTCTGAATTTATCCGCCACAGTTTGAGGGAGTGGTCCATCCCACACGACATGATCTTCTCACCGAGGAGATCAAAATCCTAAAGTGGAACAAATGCAAAGGTTAAAAACACTTTAATAAAAACTGTAACTCATCTTTGAGTTACGTTTGTTCTGTAAAATAAAGAATTACATATCAGCAAACACATGTTGATGCGAGGTTTGATCTAACGACACTCACGGCGCTCAGGACTTCGTCTCGATGACCTTCCACTCCGCCGAATATTGCCACTAAGGTGTCGGTCTGTATGTTCCATAGACGAAGGGCGTGATCTGATTAAACAGGCAGGAAATAATCAAATGAAACAAAAGAAGATATTTCCATAAGAACAGTGAAAGAATTTGATCACATTCATGTGATACTGGATTTTGTGAATGTTTAGTGTTTATCTGGAAACACACTTATTTTTCATTCACAAAAGTAAATAATCTAGTTGAACTACAGTCAAAAATTAAATGAGTGAAATATCCCCTTGACTGATTTTACATCCACAGTCAGAGACGAGGAGGATGTTCCAGACACATACGTCAATGAGTGAATTGTTAAAATCAGCTGAGGAAACTAAAATGTGCCCCGTCTACAGTCACATCACCAATTAAAGATTCAACTTTGTGACCTTATCACAGAAGTGACCCACGATTAAAGAACCACCCGAGAATCACATGGTGATAAAAACCCTATCCTTCCTCTCACATGACTGAGAGTGACTCTCCTGCACCATAATGAAGGAGACAGAGGATTTAGTGTTCAGCTGAGGTCACTAACGCCACTAAAAATGTCATTTCACTTGAAAACATGTTGTTTATGATTGTTATTGTCAAGTTTTTACCTTTGCTGACCGACAGGAGGAGATTTGGATCCCTCGGGTGAAACTTGAGCTCGTTGATGGCGTTTCCGTGACCTACATAATGCTGGATATGACAGAGAGAGACTATAATTAAAGATATGCTCTTGATTGATGTATTCTGTTGATGGTTTATAATTCTGATGATAAAATACATGTTAAATGTTTCACAGGTACAGAAACCAATAAATCTGAGAGCTAATTACAGGTGAAATTACCTTGATGCACTGCATAGTGATGTGGTTGATCACCCGGATGATACCACGGGACCCGGCTACAGCCAGCAGAGGATGACTCGTGCTGGTGTCGTAGGTCCAGGCACATGTATAGAAGTTCTCCTCTGCCTTGACACACATGCAGTCAAGGAAATCCACCAGAGACTTTTAAACTAGCACACAAACATTCCAAGTATGTTTCCTATCTATGTTTATAGATGACAGCTGTTGATAATGAAAACCAGGACTCGTGTGGACTGAATACTGGGATGAACGACAACAAGGAAGGAGTCAGTTAAAGGACGAGTAAAAAGGATACGTCTGCATCAACGTAAGACTGCAGGAGTCTTATTTCTCCCTGAGAGTGACATTCATACAAAGTTACCTGGGGAAGAAAATAAAACACTGGTTTGTTAGGAAAGCTTAAGAACAAAATGTATTTGAGAAACTTTACAGGAATAACGACACCACTTACCCTGTTACTCCCGACGGTGGCGAACACCAGGGGGTCTCCCTCCTTGCTGTGCCAGTTAAACTGGACTCCAAACAGTGGCTGGCCGTGGTCCTCCTGTGGAAACCAGTAAGTGATGATCAGCAAAGTCTGAATGTTGAAATGAACCCAAGACACAAGTCTGCGCTGCAAACTTTGCACTTTAATGAACACATGCTCTGTTTGTCCAGAAGGGAAGATGCATCTTGTGATGATCCAACATTTAAGTAAAAGTCTGAGTAATAGGAAGAAAATAAAGATGTCAGGGTGAAAAGAAATGATGAAACCTGGGCTCGGCGCAGTGCGTGTACATACCCTCAGGCTGTTGACACATTTAAAAGAGTATCTGCACTTCTTGGACTTCCACTTGCCCTTGCTCCAGCTCTTCCTGCCCGGGGCATTGGCGGTGTTGGTGGGCGTGTCCGGGCGCTCTGCATTGGTGCCACTCTCCACGCTTGCGGCATCGTCCTGCAAAGATCGAAACAAGATCAGACTCCACCACCTTGATCCACATCGGTACAAGTTGGAAAGACTTTATACATTATAGTGATAGCAGCACATGTATTAACATTAGAGGCATGAAACAGCTGATTCTCACACATGTGCAATGACTACACACACTGCATAGAGTTTGAGTTGTTACTTCATTTGCAACGAATGCCACTCTGCTTCTTTGAATGTTTTATATTTGAAGAGTTTTATATTTGACTTTCCTACAGTGAGCTCTTTCCACCTTGTTTTTATTCTAGTTCTGTTTCTTCCTGTTTAACTTCTGTCGTTGTGCTGTTGACCCTGTGTATACTTGCACATGACACATTGACTGCACATGTTAAACTGTGTGAACACAAACATTGAGGCACTTCTGTATTGCACATTGCTCGTGGACCTTCAGCAGCTCGTCTGAGCTCAGCAGTTTGAACTCAAACTGTAACAACAGCTTCATTAATAGAAAGTAAACTCGTGCTTCTGCATCTTCTTCCCTGTATCCAGCTGCTAACTGTGTCACAGCTGCATCAGGAAACACACTTCACTTAGCTGCTAGCACCAACTTCACTCTGCACGTGAACAGTTGCAGACTGAGTCCACACAAAGTTTCAGTGTCTGTTTAAACGAAGAGAACAACTCGATCTGTGCGCGTGAAGATGTTAACCCTGATTTAAAAGTCGTGACACTTCTGAGCAGCTGTAGTGGAACCAGGAAAGATGAACAAAGCTGCTAGCTAGCTGCTTTAGCACCCCTGCTACTTTAGCCCAATGCTAACCGGCTAACGGCTAACAGCGGCTCGACAGTCGTGTAAGAAACACCACAGGTTCGATTCCTCACGTTCTCGTCTCCGGACACATCGAGGTTACTGTTCTCGTCGCTGCTCAGCTTCTGTTTTTTCGCCGGTGTTTCTTTTCCCGCTTGAGAAGGAGACTCGGACATGTTCCTATTTTCCCTCATTTTGCCCCAAAGCTCCGCCTTTTCCGCTCCGGCGCCACAAGTGCTGCCGGGTAACGTAGTTTGACTCACTCTGGGGGGAATTCAGCTAAATTTCATTCAAATTCTGATGGAAAACTACAAAATGTAAATGTTTACAACTGCTTTTCCCCTTTAAATATCATAACTTTAATTGTAGCATTATATTTAACAACATTTAAGGTCATGCAAAGACCAAATACTGCAATAATCATGAGGTAAGCACCATTTGCAAAAGCATGAGATGCATTAAAAGTGGTAAATGTTGATTAGTTTATTAGGATTAAAACTCTCTCTGATAAATGACATTCTAACACAAAGCTTCAACCCGGTGCTTCTTCACGACTGAAGGACGCAGCAGAGGTTGTTTAAATGCACAAGGATGCTGGGCATCTCCTACCCAGCTGCCCTGGGAGTCCACAGGCATCACTCTGCAGGGTCGTCCTCTATTTTCAGCTGCATGTGCCACAAGGCAACATGTAATATTAGTGTTTTCTGCTTTATTAAATGGGAACAACACCTGATAAAGATAAGTATGATGAATGTGCAAGAAACTCCACGCAGGCAGGGGTCACTAAAGAGACTTGAACTACCTGTGTAAGACAAATAAAACATGAGAAAATGTACATTTACATATGAATTTATTAAAAAAAGGTTTACAATTACAATGTTTTCTCACAGTCCAACAATATTCTTCTCTCACTACCTAAAGAATCATCTCTGCCTCCTCAAACGAAGCTTCACTCATCCCCTCTGACAGCCCTTCATCATCCTCCTCCTCTTCCTCCTCCTCCACTGCTGCTGTTCTCTTCACACCCCTCTGCTTTGAAAGGGCCTCAGCGTAGCGGATGTTGTACATGTTGAAGTCACACCTGTACAGAGACAATACACAATGACAGTTACTGAGCGTTCAATGTGTTTAGGATAACATAAGTGTGTGAATAACATGTAATTGGTGTTGTGTGTTTCTGTTCACTGTCATAACTCATCAAAGACAGTGTGTGAGGGAAGAAGTGCCACTCTGTGATGATACTGTGCAACCACAAGAGTGTGTTTTTGTGTTCCAACAAATCGTAACGTGTCTCATCTCTGTCGGGCTTGTTGTTGTTCTTATCAGTGATGTGAGAGAATAAAGTTTCTATTTTTGAAGCATGACCTTGAAGCTCATAGAAAAAAGGAACATAAACAGGGAACTGATGTAGACTCATCTTCTTATACATCCTGCACATCTCTGTGTATATTCATTCTTCTGCTTGTGTTCGTTCGGTTAAAAGGGAGGCAGTAGAGGTTAAAGTTGCTGGAATGTTGGGACTTACAGTTTCGACAGGTTGTCAAAGTGTATCTGGATGCTCTTCTGCAGCGCCTGGAGTGTGGGCAGTAATGCTCCTGACCTGCAAACCCAAGAAAAACAGTCAGAATCGTGTCAAAACAGAACAAAAGCAACCACTTCATCGCTCTTACAGCAGAATTAATCCCCGTGTGTCCGCAGAGGGCGCTGTTGCTCAGTAAATCTTACATAGTGTTGCATTTAAATCTTAAAACATTCTTCAGACCTGTTCTTGAGTTTCTGTCCATGCAGCATGAGCAGGTTCTGGGCCCAGGCCATGTAGAACTGCAGGTGACCCGACTTCTCCAAACAAGTCGCCACGAACCCGAGAAGCTTCTCCACGTAAATGTCAGGAAGTGAACTGCAAACCACCGCGACTGAAGGACACAGACAAACATGAGTGTTCAGGCATTTTTTTGCTTTAAAAATGAAGTGAACTGTTTGAAGAAGGGTTCACTCACTCTGCTCGTGTGGCACCGTTTCCAACACCTCCAGCTTGAGAGCCTTTTCATTGAGTCTGAACGCCAGGACGATGGCCGACGTCCACTCCTGGAGCCGCAGCTGCTTGCGTATGCTGGCCGGCGTCACGTCCAGGTCGAGGTCGTAGGGGTCAAACACTATAGAACCATCAAGGGAGTAGACGAGCAGGCCCTCGGTGGTGGTGGCTGCCCAGCTGCGACCTGAGAGAAGACGGAGCCACTTTAGTAAAACACATGACAGCAGACGCATGATCTTATGCAGGGGAAGTTGTAATTCTGCCACCTACCAGTAGGCGAGAAGCGCAGCGAGCTGACTCTGATCTCTGGCTTGAAGTGGCGAGAACTCATGTCACCTTAAAAAACAGAGAGCAGAGATATACAAGTTTAACAGAGATTCCTCAACATCAGGTTTGAGAAATCAATGATTCTTTTCCATGCTGAAGGAGGCATCGTACCTTTCCTGACTCCTGGGAGGCTGATGTTGACGCCGTCTCCGTCCCCTGCTCCCTCATCCACCAGAGCCAGGCTGCCGAACTCCGTCATCTTCCGCCTGTCCAGGAACTCCTGAAGGTAAAACAGGATGTTTTAGCATCAACATCACAGACTCTTATTTTTTCCATCTTTTAAAATGACCAAACCATATTTTATTTATCCAACAGTATTGTGTGTAGATACATTATCACTGAATGTTTGATTTTTACCTCCATGGCATCGAAGGACAAGTTGCAGGAGATCTCAAACTTCTTCATGAGCATCGTCTCCTTCACGTTGTAGATGCAGACAAACTTGGACTGACCTCCCGCTAAGACCGACTCCCCGTCCGCAGAGTAGCACACACACGTAAAGGACCTTCGTGCAAAATGAGAATTTAACACACAACCTGAATCAAAGACTAATCCAACAAAACAACCAAACCGGAACACAGCTGGAGACAGATGTTGTGACTCACTTGCCCTTGGCGGACTGTTTGGCGGTGATTTTATCCGTCTCTTTGCGGCCCATCTCCAGGTCGTGGCGTCCAGCGATGGAGCCGGTTTGCGTGGCATTTTGGGAGTTCCAGAAAGAGATCTCCCCGTTCAGAGTGGTCACAGCCAACTCCTGACCGTCTGGGCGGTACGTCACCGACAAGCCTGAGGGGCAACATCAAAAACATACTTGCTTTTAACATGTTTAAGAACTTAAAATGAATAAAATAAAATGAGTTACAGGTGTTTTGTCCCTTAAAGCTGAGACATCACAGAACTTTGTTAAATTAACTCTCCCAGGAGCCAAAGGTGCAGGAGTAAAATAATTTGCAGACTTTGGTGCCCTCTTGTGGCTACATGGTAAAAGCACAGCTCAGTCCAGTGAAAGAGCTAAACAGGTTACTGAAACAGAGGGTTGTTTACCGTCAGAGGTGAGGTGAAGCGTTTCCTTGACCTGCCAGCTGTCCAACATGTCCCACAGCCGCACAGTGCGATCCCACGAGGCACTGGCCAGGATCGACTGTACGGGACTGAAGCACAAGCAGCTGACTGGTCCCTCGTGACCCCCGAGCACCTGACAAGCCACAGGGAGGAAAGAGATGAGGCAGATGATACACACACATTATTTAAAGGTTATGAATATGTTTGTGAGTGTGTGAATACCTCCAGCAGTCGGCCGGTTTGCATGGACCACAGGAAGATCTCGAACGAGTCCTGGGCTCCTGCGCACACCAGCTCTCCGCTGCTGTCGACCGCGAGGGTTGAGAACTGCGCAGGCCGAGGCGAGGTGAACGTCCGGAAGTTTCTGTACCTGTAAATCACACATGAGCAAAGTGCAGACGTCACACAAACGCATTCTCCTTCCCCCGGTGTCCCTCTCTGTTAAACCCTGGAACCAGCCTTAGTTCACCTGTGCAGGTCGAACGCTCGCACCGTCCCGTCCAGAGAAGCGCTGACGATGACGAAGCCGCTGGAGGTGAAGGTGACGTTGGTGACGCTGCTGCTGTGCTCAGTGAAGGTGACGAAGCAAAGGCCGCTGTTGGTGTTCCACACTTTGACCTGAGGAAAGGAAACCGCAGGCTGACGTCAGATACAAAGACTTTTTACTGCTTTTTTGTGGGTTTGAAATAAAAACGAGAAACAAATGGTAAAACACTCACTTTTCCATCGTCGCCTCCTGTCGCGACGTGCTGTCCGTCCGGAGAGTAAGCCAGCGATGCCATGTTGTTGAAGTGTCCCTGCTGCTTGAAGACATACGACTCGCTCTGCCACTCCCACACCAGCAGCTGACCCATCCCTGAAACAATCAGATGATCAGTCAGTTGCTGCAGCAGGAACCCGTGAGTCCCTGCAGCACAGACCCCGAGACACAGACCGACTTCTTACCTGAGCATCCAAAGCCGATCCAGTCTCCAGAGCTGTTTATGGCAACTGAAGCAATTCTCTGATCTGAAATACTGAAGGGATAAAACATTCAAACAGTCAAAAGGCTGCAAGCCCAGTGACGTATATTTAAATATCTCTGATGACTGACGACTAACTCGCTGCAGGAGATTGTTGTTCACATGATCCTGTTTAAATCAAGCTAAAATAAAAACTATAATAGTCAAAATATTCATTATTTTTGCAGCAGAAAGCCAAGATCTCTGTTTACAGCAGAGCTCAGAGGGTTATTTATTTTAACTCTGCAGCTAAATGTAACTTTTCTCTCACCTGAGGGAGTGAATCAGGTTGAATTCTGGGAGTTCGTGCAGGTGGAAGATACCGGAGGCGAAACCAGTGACCAGGATGTGAGTGGGCTTGTGGTACGCGGCCGTGGTCAGGTTGTTAAAATCTCCCTCCTTGTTGAAGAAGTGTCTGCAGACGAGAAGAAATAAAAGGAAAGAAGAGCTTCAGCTGCTTTTTAATTCTTCCTCTAAACTCTACAGCCAAAATAAATCTGTGGCTTCTTACTTGCTCCTCTGCTTGTATCGAACGTTCTTCGTCTTCTCTTTGGGGGGTTCAGCTTTCCCTCTGATGACCTCTCCCTCTTCTCCTTCCAGCCTCTCCTCCTCCTCTTCCTCCTCTTCCTCCTCTCGTTGTTTCAGGGGCTCGGATTTGTCCCGGCTCTTCGTCAGGACGAGGCCATCCAGCTCGGTGTCGCTCTCCCACACACACAGTGTCCCATCCTGGCTCACCGTGTACAACTGGAAACACAGATTAAAGTTTCTCTCTGTTTTCTATCTACTATTTTATGTAAAGTAGTGGAGGGAAGAAAAAAAAACTCACATCCAAACTGTCCTTCTCGAAGAAACATCCCACGATCATGTCCTTGTGTCCTCCCAGCGAGTAGTAGATGAGGTTGGCCCAGCGCTCGGCACCGAACACCCACGTGGACATGTCTTTGCTGCCCACCACAAAACACCTGAGGGAAAACCAACCATTTCCACATTTGAACTCAGCTCTTTGTTTGAATATCCGTCGACCCGCTTGTCCTCGTACTCACTTGGAGTCGTCCGTCCAGTCGATGCAGGTGGTTTCATCGTACGGGCCATAGTAGGTCTTGTCCAACACAAAGGCGTTGAACTTGCGCTGCTTCCCAGGAGCGTGGTACATCATAGCTACATTGTCCTTCGTCACAACAAACTTCCTGAGACAGAAATAGACAGAGTTCAGCATCATTTTGTCTCAGAAAACTGTCTTAAGTTAATTAGGAGCAGCCAAATTGACAAGTTCCTCATTACCTGCCATCGGGTGAGAATCGGATGCTGTTCACAGGCTTGTGAAAGTGGAAATGATGGAGGACAGCGCGGGTGACAAGACTGACCAACAAGGCTGCACCATCTGGACAGACACGCGTTTACATTCTCCTGCTTTAAGTTCTTTTCATCTGACATCACATAACAAGTGTAATTCAGCTCTCTCACCTTCATCCACTACTATCGCCACACTTCCATCAGGAGAGACTCCCACGCACGTTATGTTCTTAGAGGTGGAGACGGGTAACGTCTCAGACGTGTTGCTGGAAGACAAAAGGAAACATTTCAGTGTTATTTTGGTTTTGTGACGTCTTAAAGCACATATTTAAACATGACAGTGTTTACCTTCCTCCATGTTTTATGTTTTTCAGTGACTTACTTCTTCAGGTCGAAGACTGAGACTCTGTTTCCAACCGGACTGATCACAGCGTTGCCATCTTTGGAGAAACTCAAGTTTCCCTGACGATAAACTGCACCGAGCAGATTAGAAAACTACACAAACACACAGAGGATTATTTCATAAATCACGCAGAACTTCCTGTTTGTGTAGGAAACTAAACGAGGAACACTTTGAAACATTAATGAAATCATGTAAACAAGTAGCCGGACTGCGTAGTAGCGTTTTAGTTTCAGTAGCGATAAACAAAACATCGGGAATTAGGCTTATTTTGAATGAGCTTTGGTTTAAAGTTGCTTCCCATACACTGAATGCTGGTGAGTTAGCTCCCAGTGGCTAACAGCAGCTAGCAGTCAGGTACTCACCCTGTACGCGAACTTCATTTTGATCAATTAAACTCGCAGCGTTTCTCTTCTGTTGATCATTGAATCATTGAATCATCAGAATAAAACTGCTGCTGTGACACATGCTTCTTCTTCTTCTGCCTCCACACGTGTTTGCGTTGTGTTGACACTTTACACTTCCGGCTTGAACGGGGCGGGAATACATGAGAGAGCTCCCTCGGGCGGCGGGGAGGAGAAACGGTCTCCAGTCTTTTCTCATAAGCAAAAATACTTTCTTAAATATATATATATACTAAATGACAATGAAATGAAAGTAATTAAAGTTTTGTTTTAATATTAATACCCTTTAAAAAATAGTCTAAATACCCTTAAAAACACACTGAATAGCATAATAAGACTTTGTTGTTGTTATTTGTTTTAATTTTTACATTTTCAATCTCATGGAAAAAGAGGAATAATACCCATAAATGAATGGACATTCATAATAGTCAAACTATAACTACTATTCAAACACTGATTGTCTGCAACAAGGTTCATAAACCAGTCTCTTGAACCAGATCAAAACCAGGTCGTTCTTTCTTCACACGATCCCTCACGTCCATTTTTAAAACCCTTACTGAATAATTAATCGTCCGGCAGCGACAGCGCTCACTGACCTCCCGCTAAGACCGAGCACACTTGTGGAACTGGGCCAGTGCCAGAGGTCAAATGGAAAAACGACACTGGGTAAATGTGAGAGACAAAATAGAGTTCAGATCTTTTACTGAAGTTGGCTCGTGTTGAAGTGACGGTTCACAGATGTTTCAATGTCCAGATTTCATGGTTTTTATTCAAACATCTGAAAAACAGCACGGTAAACAGTTACACTTGTAGAATTTTTCTTCTTCACTGAAGCGTTTTGTGCCAAAGGTCAAAACAGGGCACCACGTGCAGGCGGACGTATTTTTGGCCTCCGGTCGAGCACTCAAGGCAGCCGTAGACTGTTTCCCGCCGCTGGTTCCCCATGCCGCACAGCGCGCAGGGGCCCTTTGGGATGTTGTGCTTGAGGAGGTTGACCCGTGTGTGTGTGCTTTCCCTCAGGTAGGTGGTGGACACGTCCGTCATGCTGGCGGCTTTCTCGTAGTAGTCCGTCACCATGTCGTCCATGTAGGTGTCGGAGTGGGTGAGCTCCTCAAACGTCTGGTCGTCTGCGCAGGAGATGGATCAGGAGAAAGCGATGCAAAAATAATTCATCATGCAGCAGAGGTTTTAATCGTACCTGCTCTGAAGGGGTTTCCGTAGATGATCCCGGACAGGAAACGGCGCAGTCGACCCATAGAGAAGTGACCGATGTAGCCTCCGAGCTGCTCCCGGATCTGCTCCCGCTCAAATCCGCCCTGAGACTCCGGAGCGACGCAAATATCTGACACAAAAAGAAAACTTCAGAAAACAGCTTTTGGTTCTGACTCAGATGCTACTAAATTGAACATACAAATAAATATAATATATACTATTACACCTGCTCTGTTTCATGTGAGACACAGTTTTAACCATTGTGTATTTGTGTGTGTGTGTGTGTGTTTTTGTACCGAGCCGCCCGTCCAGTCGAACAAACAGCTGACAGATGCTGAAGGCGATGGTCGTGTGAGCCGGGATGACGATGGCCTTGTCTCGACCTCTGGGGTTCCTCCCGTCGTCGATCTGAAACTGTGGCGACACAAATTAAACCCATCAACCTGAACACGAGCAGAGTTAGTCTCCTTGGATCTGAGGACCTTACCCTCATGGTGGTCCCTCTCATCCCGGCGTGGACGGTGAGGGAGCACTGCCGCGTGGTGCGGATGCTTTCCACGACAACGCAGAGGACACAGCGCCGGCTCTCCTTCGACTGACGGACCAGGCAGTGATCCAGGTCCACTTTCCTGAGAGAAAACCCACGTTAAACTCTGATCTCTGCTCTTTGGACACATCTGACACCAATCATGTAAAACACCTTCAGTCTGTTGTGTGTGTGTCAGTGTCGGGTAACACGATCATTTATTCATCCACACAGAGAAACCCCCCCCCCCTCTCATGTTCCCTCTGTCACACAGAGGTCAGAGGTCACACGTCAACGTCACAGGAGTAAACATCAAAATCTAAAAAAGTCTAATCTACATGGAGGAAAATACATTTTGTAAGATTGTTAAGATGCAGATGAATCCATATCTGAGGTGATGCCGTGATAATTTGACAGCCGCAGTGCATGCTGTGATACCTGGAGTTGAGCTCCCGCAGCAGCGTGGGCACCTCCAGCTCGTGTTTGGTCACGATGCCGAACGAGGCCTTGACGGCCACAGAGTCCGAGCCGCTGATGTTGAAGCCCACGTCGTTGATGATGTGGTTTCCCAGGCGACCGTTGAGGGCCACGTCCGATTTGTCCTCGTAGTTGAGGAGCTGATAAGACGAGACACCTGAAAAATGATATAAAAGATATGATGGGAATGGAATGAAGTAGATTTACTAAAATTATGATTTACTGTACCTGGGTGCCTGGAAAGATGCTTTTTAAATCCACCTCATCAAAATAAAAATTAAATAAAGTAAAGTATTTACATTTTTTGCTTCTTTATACTTTTATAAAAATATTATATTTTAATTCCACTTTGACGATATCAGAAACACGTTTCATAAAAGATAAAGAAACTCTTGTTCATTTAATCTTTGTCTTTTTATACAGATTTAATGTGAAAATATTCCTGCCAACATTCTATATGAAAACACGAGGGATAAAATGAGCCTGAATTTAATCCTGACATTGTTCAACCTTCACATTATTTCACATCTAATTGAGTTTCTCCCACAAATAAAAGACCAAATTATGAAATGTGCCGAAATATTGTTGGAATATTTCAATTTGATGGAGTTGTTCTTCCATTACAAACATTTAAAAAAGCTTAAATTAATATGTGAAGCTGAACTTTGATCCAGATCCTCTATTAGACCCTGTTAACTGTGTCTTCATCACTGTACCTGCTGTGATCTCCTTCTCTCCCACCAGGATGTCCTTCAGGGAGAAGGCCGTGGAGGCAAACTTGTTCTTCTTCCACAGGTGCCTCTTCCTCTTCCTGGTGACCAGGCTGAGTGGCTGGTACCGGTCGGCCTCGCTCAGGCTCGGGACGGGGATCAACCTCCCGGTGTCTCCCACCTGCTTCACAAAGTTCTTTGTGGCTGCGGCAAACATTTCAGTGTTACAGAAACAAACACTGGAGCTGGTGGTTGTCGAACTCGTCTCAGTGAGGAACGTCAGGAGGTTGCTTTCACACTCGTGTTGAATAATGCAGGTGGTGGGTAAGAGAATATGGCATGAGGTGTGTGTCTGTGTGTGTGTGTGTGTGTGTGTGCGTGTTCACCTGGTCATTGTGGGCCTGCTGCTTCCTGTCACGTGATAAATCAGCTAGAAAAACAAATGACACCTTTCAGCAGCTATCTACGTTGTGCGTTTAATTTGTGTTGCTTTAGAAAACACACAAGTGACACAGGAGCAGGATCACATTAGATTTCATGACTTTACAAACGAGGACCCGGATCCACAGCATGTTCCCCTTGAGATAAATGAAACATCTGGTTTCTGCTGAGAAAAACGCCTGGATTGTGAGTTTTTTAGAGATGTCTCTGTGGTTTTTCTAACATCTCGTGTTTCTGTTCTGCGGCTTTTTCAAGTTTGGATAACGTCCACCTCGCTCAGTGTGTGTGTGTGTGTGTGTGTGTGTGTGTCCCGTGGTCACGCTGCTGTCTCATCCACATGTCCACAAATAGCCTGTATGTTTTAAATCCCACATGTGAGACAGGTCAGTATTAGTTTCTGTACAATACACTCTCCCTGTAATTTCACTTCATGGACATAAAAAGTTCACGTGCACTTCAAGGTTTGACTCGAGGATGAAAAAAGAAAGAATTTTCTGTAAGTTACACTTGAGTCACGAAGCCGGATGTTTAAATTCATCATTTTGGGCTGAAGCTTATTTTTAATTCCTGTCATTGTTGAGTAAAGTGGATTAAACATCTATATGTTGTATTATCATTATTATAATTTAAAGCAGCTATATGTCATGTTATGTCTTCTTATTACTTTCTATTGATGAAAGTCTTTGCTGCCTGGATTATTTTATTATTTTATTATTATTTATTCGAGGAAAAAACAGCTTTTGTAGTGCGTTTGGTTGGATTAGTGTTGAGTTTATTAAAAAGGTGAGATACTTGATGAATACCTTGAAATTTAAACATGTTTCTTTCTGTTTGCGTCTGAGACTCTCCTTGCTGACCTACATCCTTCATCCTCATCTGTTTTCAACATGCAGACTCATCTGATGTGTTTTCCAGGGCAGAGCTCGTCCGATCCCTGAGGCGACATCCTGGAGGTGGAGAACAAAACAAAACATGAATTCTGTGCCATCGTCTCCGCTGCTGATCCCTACACAGAATATCATCATTTCACGTGATTTCAGCTCATCAGAGCCTCGTTACTGTGGCGATCTGGCAGAGTGACGTGGTTCTCAGGTGTTTCCTCCGCAGAACAGGCCAGGAAGTGTTGAAGGTGCTGCAGGAACAGACTGATTTGTCATTAAGGAGTGGAGGAGCGGAGCCGAGCCTCTTGGGACGGAGGCTGAAGCACATGAAGAAGACACTTCCTCTGTCAGCTTCTGCACATTCAAGCCTCTTTATGAACTGGATGTTTGAGAACATGTGTTTTTGCCAAAGGTCACGAGTGTCTGAAGGAGTCGTGTTGATCTGGGGATTTTCTCCTCAGACTCTGAGACTTGTCACTTCAGATTTAATCAAACTGGTTTAAAAAATCTAATAGTATTTATTATGTAACAACCAAAAGCATGAAGGGACTCGAACCCTCGATCTTCTGAACCACTTCCCTTTTCCGGATCTGAGGTTAAAACGTGATGCTTCATGTTTCCTGTTTTGTGTTTAATGTTTTCGTATTATTGTAGTTATTGAATCTTAATAAACATAAAGAAGTTTGCTTTGAGTCATCAAGACACATGAAACATTTAGTTGTACAGGTCGAGAAAACCCACAGGAGTCGAGATGAAAGTTCCCTGAATCCTACATTTAAATCTTGGACTCGAGGAAGCAGCATGAGACGAAAGAAAAGCTCAACTTCATCTTTCAAAGAAAAATGAAATATAGCATCATCCAGCCCTCCTTCTTTAACGCAGCCTTTAATTTGCTTCATCTTCTTCAGCATCTGAGAGAGGAGGAGGAGGAGGAGGCTGGCCTTGAGCTGAAGCACGAAAAAAGTGATGAAGGAGGAGAGTGAGAGTGGGAGGGAGAGATGTGGGGGGCCCCTGCTGGTCTCAGTTGGCAGTAATCTCTCGTCCAGGAGCCTCTTCCTCTCAGGGATTTTTGGATTTCTCACTCTGGATGCTGTAGACCGGACTGGGACTCGCTCTGACTTCTTCGTGTGTGTTTGCGGAGGCTGTGTGTGAGGACGCTGTATGTCTGGCATCCAGACATGGGCCCCTCGTTACGCTCTGGGATTACTGTGTGCCTGGCCCTCGCCTTGGCTCAGGTGCTCACTGTGACCTGCCAGGAAGATACCAAGAAAGGTGAGTGACGGCCGTCCCTCTGCGCTCTGATTGGCTTTCTGTGCTGATACCTGATACAGGTTCATACAAAACCGAACAAAAACAGGAATAAATAATGTTATTTTTGTGTGAGTGCTGAAATAAAGACGCTCCACCATCATTTATAGAGTTAACGTTCATGAAATCAACCTGTTTGCTTTAAGTCCAAAGGTTTTTCCTTCTTTTCCATGTTGTGTGTGGATGATTCATGTTGGAGCGGACGAGTCTTGTAAACACATTTACTTCGACACATGTTTTTTATGCCTCTGTTTGTTTTTCCCATTATGTCCCTGCTTTATGATTTTGTTTTTCTTCCTCCTAAGAAAATATAGGACGTGGTTTCTCTTCCAGATTTTCCAGCAGCTGCAGGTTTTAGTTTATAAGCTGCAGCTCGGTGTGGTTCAGGAAGGTTAAACTCACGACCTCCACCAGGACATCTGATTACACCTTAATGAGGCACTGTGTTCAAAAGATGATTAGCACCGTGGACACAAAACATCTGGCAAAACATTTGTAAACTCTTCAGGAAATCTTACAGGTGCAAAAAGGTTTTGACGCTGCTCCTAAAAAGTGACGTTCGTGCTAAAGTTGAGGCAAAGTCTCTCAAAGATGAAGATGTGGTTGTTTCCTTTTCGAGCATTGTCTTCTAAAATAAAATGTCCCAGTGTTTGTATGACTGGATCAGAAATACCTCCCCCCTGCACGCTGCAGTGCACGCTAAACGCCGTGCACAGGCTATTTCAGTGCGAGGCCGGGGCTGAATGACGGGGTGCTGAGCGCCACGGCTATAATGATGTGGCCTTGTGGAGGGGACGGACAAAAGCAGGCCACTAATTTTGGTCAGAGTTTGGGCCAAAAGGCAGACGAGACACACCCATGCAGTGAGAGGAGAAGAGAGCGTCACTCAAGAAAAACTTCATCCAAGGTTGTTTACGATTCTGCAAGGTCGGGACACAAGCAGTCGTCTTCATGTGCAGCGTTAAACAGTCCAGCTGTGGTTCATTCAAATACAAAATACAAATCCTACATTAACAAATGAGGATTCACCCTGATGTCCCGTATTAGATTTTTAATGTCTGGAACGACAGAATCCAATTAGCTTAGCTTAGCATAAAGAGTGGAATCGAAGGGGGAAAGCTAGCCTGGTGCTGATTTATAAGCTGCCAACATGTGAGTAAAATAATGTGGCTTTTCACTTGTGACCTCATGAGTCCTGAAGAAGTAAATTCATGTCTGAAATGCAAAGAATGAAGTGAATTCTGAAATACGAGCACAAATCAGACGTGATCAGACCAGATCATTTGCAGACTGCTGCAGTGTAGTTGTTAGTGGTCACTGTTTAGTTAAACTTCTGTGGCCCTGATTGTTGTAATCACTTTAACCAGAGAGGAAACTTTCCTTCCTCGGACTGTTTCCTTTAGTTTGCAGTAAAAGATCCAGTAATTCACACAGAAAAGGAAGTTTTCAGTTCGACAAAAGTTATAAAAATAAAAAAGTCTTTATTCTTTTTAAGAGACCAAGCTGCAGAATAAAGTAAAACAATGATTATAAAAGTGGAATATAGAAGAAATTTTATCAAAATTAACCCCTAACCAACAGATTTATTATAATAAAAAGCAGTTATTCAAGGAAATCTGACCAATAAACACTGAAACCAAAATCAAATATCTGAAAACATAAAGTTTTGTTGGTTCATTACTTTTCTGAATGTTCTGCAGAAGCTCCTGTTGGATCTAGAGTCTAATAAAGGGAGTGAAGGTTGGATATTGAGAGAGGAGGCCGCTGCAGGGACGTTAAACCTCGGAGCGGGAGGCTTCCTCCGGGTGTGGCACCTCTGAGCTCTCCCAAATAAAATCGAACCACAAACTTCTGCCTGAGCCCAACGTATAATAGAGCCTCTGCGGTTTCCCCCTGAAATAACTTGCGTCTCTGAAATGCAGCTTCTCTCTCGGGGAGAGGCTCCACCACATAATTAGTACGTAGGGACGTCACTGAGCGGAGTTAAACTACAGGGCCTGCAGCAGGTGGCCATTTTTACTTTTACTTTCTTTTCTTTTTAAATTTTTTAGTCTTTTTAAAACCAAATTAAATTATTTTCATTCTACTGGATGATTGTTCTCTTGATTTGTTAAAAATATAAACTTAATTTGCTCCTTTTACAGATTATAAACAACTAATTTAATCAAAGACATTTTCAAATTTGTATTTATTTAATTCCTGGATTTTCAACAAGAATAAAAAAGAAGCTAAATTACAGAACAAACCTTTGATTTATTCATGTGGTGGAAACTATAGGTCTGATCTTCTCTCATGTTCACAGTCAGAGACAGTGATGATGCATGAAGACACATTTATTGGTTAGTTCACAGCCAGAGGCTCCAGAGTTCAACCACAGTCTAGTCACTGCCTTGCTCGAGTGCAGGTCAGAGGTAATTTACCTGAAAGCGTCTGAACATCTCATTCTTAAAGTGTCTCAGTTTGAAACCACATCTGTGCTCTTACGTATAAATCACTTCACCTCATATATTTAATTTTATTCGAAACTAAAAACTGAAATGCTGCCTCTATAATCTTCTATATTTAAATGTATATGCGTAGTTAAAAATAAATATCACATATGATAAACATAGTTCTTTTTAGTTAGAGGATGACAGCACCGATACTACACTTCCCATGATGCAGCTCTGTCTGTCCAGACTCAGCTTGTGTGGTCGATTCTCTTTCATCTTTAAAGCTCCACACCCACAGTTTAACAGAGTTTCTCTCTTTTATAAATACGAGTAATTTCCATTCTCCAGAGACTGAGGGACAAATACACAGAATTCCCTTTTTAAATCAAACTGAAATTACACTGTTTTCAATTAGCCGATTGATTAATTTAACGTTCATTCTGTGACAGACAGTGATGTTAATATTCGCTCCTTTTAACACATGCAGCTTTTAGGAGGCTTTTCTTCATACTTTTAAATCCTCCACAAGTCAAGAGGATAAGAAATGTACATTTAAAACATATCTATGTATCTGAATCCATTGTTTTTCAGACTTTGTTTGCTGCAGCATTAAGGTGGATGTGTACATGTTGTTTTATCATATAAAAGGCAGAAGGGGACATGTTGAGACTCCATGAGACCGGAGTTAAATCAGGTGCTGGTGTTTACATGGCTCATGGGTCAGATAGGACATGTGGCTCACCCATGAGGACATGAGTTCCATACAGAACCATGTTCACTAGATCTCAGGCTTCTACCTGCTGATATTTATTTTATCTATTAGTGATAAATGCTGCAGCCTACTGGTAAAAGGTGGAAATACACTGGGATTGATTGCATTAGTCTTTATTTTAAAGAGTCTGATAAATGATGATTCCCTCTGTGCTAATGAGCTCTGAAACAATAACTGAGGGTTTCAAATTGAAGCGTACGTGCACAGAATCCTCCACATGTTCACCGCTGCTCTACTCGACTCAGACGGCTGCACAGAAAACGGGCAGGTCTACTCCCACGATCAGATTTGGAGCCCAGAGCCGTGTCGGCTGTGCGTGTGCAACCGGGGCAGCGTGCTGTGTGAGGACGAGGTGTGCGAGGAGCTCAGGGGCTGCCAGAGGGCCGTGACCCCTGAGGGCCAGTGCTGCCCCGTGTGCTCCGCTGCAGCACCTCGTCCCGGCTCAGAGAATAAAGCAGGTAAATGGACATCACTGCTGCTGTACATTCATTCTCTGGTTATACCCAACACCTGCAGGCTCCTTTCTGTGGGTATAACGCGTCATTATGGGGATTTCCTCCAGTCATACCTCTAATCTCTAATCTGAGCCAGTTTGATGCAGGATTAATAAAGTGGTTTCACACTGATTCATCTGTTTAATTCAGATTCCGAGGCCGAGCAGCTACAGTCAGCTTTGTCCTGGTGTTTTGAGTGAATCCTGTTAGTTCACAGGTTAGTTTAGTTCCTCCAGAAGCAGAAAGTTTGACTGAATCCTGCTGTTTTGGTCTTGAAGTTGCACAAAGTACATGTTTATGTTCATAGTTTAATTTCTCTGAAGCTAAAAACCTGGTTTTAGTCTTTTTCTGACCCACAAAGATCCTGTCTGCTCTCGACCTGCACATCTGTGAACAGGAAGCTGTTGATCTCTCTCGTGAGCTTCAGGCTTCTGTTGTTGGAGTGTCACTGCTGCTGTTTGCCGTCACCGTTTGATGGAAGCAGTAGATAGTGTAAAGCAGCTGAGACACTTCAGACTGAAAACCCCATAATGATGCTCAGACTTCACCAGCGGGAACCAGCCTCGGCACTGACTGCTGTTCTGTCTCGTGAAGATACCTGCACAGAAAATGGCCACACCTACTCCAATTATCAGATCTGGAGCCCAGAGCCGTGTCGGGTGTGCGTGTGCGACACAGGGACTGTGGTGTGTGAGGAAGTGGTGTGCGAGGAACTCGGGGACTGTCCCACAACCAAGGCCCCCGAGGGCGAGTGTTGCCCCGTGTGCTCGACCGCTGCACCACCTCCTCCCAGCACGAACCGTAAAACTGGTAATAAATATTTAAGAACCCTTTTTTTTGATGTTGTTTGGAGAAGGAGACTTTCACGTCTTCCTGTGGGCGTTTGTTTGCACTGGAATGAAAATGAAGTGCTGATCTTTTTCATTTGGGATTATTTAGTCACTGTCTTCTCTCGTTTGGTGAAAAGCAAAAAATCTATAGGTCATAACCCCTCCTCCTCCATGTCAGCATGAAACACTGACAGACTGATATCACCAGGCTACTGGAGCTGTGGTCCAGGTTTTTTGACACCGACTGTATCAGATGTTCTTTTTCACAAAGATTCCTGCTCGGAGGAAGGGAACCTCTACTCCAACAATCAGATATGGTCCCCAGAGCCGTGTCGGGTCTGTATGTGTGACACGGGGACGGTGGTCTGTGAGGACGTGGTGTGCGAGGATGTAGGTGACTGCCACACCACAGGGATCCCACAGGGCGAGTGCTGCCCCGTGTGCCTGGCTGCAGGCTCTGGTAAACTCAACGTCCTGAGGTTGTTTTGTCACCTGCAGATTTTCTGTGGCTGCATCTTGGTTTTGGTTGAGACTGAAATCAGCAGTCGGTCAACGTTCCCATCTGCTGCAGATGCTCTTCATCATCTGTCCCAGCCTGAAACCCTCCTCTTCAGGCTCTGCACACCACCTCACAATGTTGTTTTTTAATCTGCGTCATTGTGCTCTGAGCTTCCCTTCACTTTGCAAAAGGAATACATTGACTTTTTCTTCACTTCTCAATTAACTTTTGTGCAGCAGAAACTTTGGTAGCGACTTCATCGGCAGTTTAAATACGAATTGAAGCTGCTACCGGTTTTACCGCCACACAAAGGAAGTTGAGCAAGTAACTGGTTGACCTGATGAGGTGTATTCCTCTGGGAACTTGTTCCGCCTTTGCCATGTTCTGTGTCGTTCTGTTCATTGCACTTTATTTTAAGTTCACTGTTTTAAAACCCCTATGTGTAGGATTTTCAGAATGTGTGACTTTGGAGACCTCCAATTCTACACATAGGGAGTTTGTAAAAACAGGACTACTTCTCTTGTTGTGTATAAAAGTTACGCATGTCGGCGTTTGCTATTAAAGTTTAAAGTTTAGTATTTGAAGGAAAAGTTTTACATTTTGTGAAAACGGGCTTTAACACCAGGCTCTTTCCAGTCTTTTGCAAAATGTTGAACTTTTCCTTTGAATCCTGAAATGTTTCGTCACAGTTACTAATTCATTTTCTGTTTCCTGCAGACACCTGTTCAGAAAATGGAAAAGTCTACGCCAACAACAACATGTGGAACCCGGAGCCGTGTCGGATCTGCGTGTGCGACATGGGGAACGCCGTGTGCGAGGACGTGGTGTGCGAGGACCTCGGGCCCTGTGAGAAAACGGTGACCCCGGACGGCGAGTGCTGCCCCGTGTGCTTGTCTGCGGCCTTGGCGTCGACTCCCAGCGCTGAATCCTCAGCAGGTAAACGTTAAGTCAATGTGAAGGTCCAGGCCTTTTGTTGTTTGGCTTCTAAAACTCTCCACGTGTTCGTGTCCAGTTGAGTCTCAAGGAGAAAGCTGCACCGTCGAGGGAGAAGTCCACCAACACAACGACATCTGGAAACCGGAGCCAGTGTCGCGTGTGCGTCTGTGACGCTGGCGTCGCTGTGTGCGATGAGGTGAAGTGCGAAACTGTGTCCAACTGTCAGAAGGTCGTGACCCCCGAGGGACAGTGCTGCCCTGTGTGCGACAACTTCGCCAGCGCGAGCAGGATGATCGGTGAGACTCATCATCCAATCATGTTCCTCCACATGTTCATAGTCACTTCCTGTGTCTGTAACCACACCCAACTGTGATGTCACAATGTACTGACACACATTAATTGATAATTGATATCATAGTTATAATTCATGTGAAAACAATGAGTTTTTTACTTTTTCCCCCTTCTCTTTAGAAATCATGAGCTTGAAGGTAAATCATAATTTAATTTAAAACAAATGTAAAACTATTATTTTTGCTGTCATTTAAAAATAAATGTTAATTTATTTCCGTTTCAGGGACAGAAAGGTGAACCTGGTGATATTCCATATGTAAGTTATCTATCTCTGTACCTGGATTGTTTTTATTACTTTTACTTTACAGCTTCCTTCTTTAATATGTATCTGTATTATTTTTCCGATAGGTGGTCGGTCTGCCTGGACACGTGGGACCCTCGGTGGGTATTTACTGCTTTTACTCTCACTACTTTATTCTGACATGTACAGTGTGTATAACTGGATAATATACATTATATAAAGTACACCGGTTTGGCCACTAGAGGGCACTAAAATCTCCAAACTAGCTTTGCCTTTATTAGAGTCACATTTTTTTTTATTGATTATGACGATTAGAAAACATCTGTCTGCACATGTTGATGAATATTAATGGAGGATGTCCTCATGCTACAGGATATTAATTATACATTTTGGTTGATCAACTTATTTTGATTGTCAACATGTCTTCATGATTTTTATCTAAGAGCCATTTGAAATATCGTATAATATTTAAAATATAATATATAAATGTCATGTACTCTTTGTGTTTGGGTGTCAGGGTCCTCCTGGAGGTCAGGGTGACACTGGACCAAGAGGCTTTAAAGGCAGACGGGTGAGTTTCAATCGATGCCTGTGACAGTGGGCGACCATCACAAGCACCTGAGAAAACATGAACAGACATGAACTGTGTTCTTCTCTCATCGATGATACGTTTCCATGTAACCTGCAGGGCTTTGCGGGGCCTCCAGGTTTTGACGGAGAGCCAGGCATACCAGGAAATCCAGGACAATCAGGACCCCCAGGCCAAATCGCTCCCCCTGGAGTGAGTCTTTCTCTGAGTCAGGGACTTGTTTCACTGATGTGTGATATCTCTGAGCATTTATTTATGAATGACTTCTTCTCAACAGGGAGCCCTGGCGTCTCAGATGGCCTTAGGGTTCGGTGAGAAGTCTAGTGTGGCTGGGATGGTGACAGGAACAAGGGTGAGTGCTGCTTAGCTGTATAGGAAATATTATAAATTACATATATTAACATTTACACAACATAAAGATCTTTTTTATCATCTAAAGAGTGAGTTGTGGTTTCAGGGTGAAGCAGGACCACGAGGACCTCCAGGATCCAACGGAGCACAAGTAAGTTCTGATGAATCAACGGCTTCGTTTATTTAGTCATCTTCTTTGACTGATTAGATCTGATCTTTGAATAATATTTATGACATAATGTTGTTATCTCCTGCTCTCAGGGGCCGAGTGGCGGTCAGGGAATCCCAGGAGACGCTGGAGATCCAGGACAGATGGTGATGAAAACTTCTCCATCTTTATTAAACTTCCCTCTAAACCTGAGATGTTGAAGTTGAGTGTGAATATAAACGTGTTTGTCCGCAGGGTGAGCCGGGTCCTCGAGGACCAGACGGCCCTTCAGGAAAAGCCGGACCTGACGTGAGTCAAACACACAAATCTTCATCACATCTTTTTCTTTCTCGCCGATTTTCACAATTTTGTCAACACTTTAATCATTTTCTTCTGGCTGGTATCATCCTAACTATCTTTACATGTTCTGCTCAGGGAGAACCTGGAGCAGCTGGTGCTTCAGGAGAACCAGGATATCCAGGATCTAGGGTAACCTTGTCTCCCACAGTTCAAGTCGTTAAATGAATTATATTTATATTATTGTTATTATTAAGTTGAAAGACTCAGAAATGGTAAACATATGTAACCAGGATTATTATAAGTTTGGAATTCAAGTTAATTTGATTGGTTGTTTTCTTCAGGGTGCACGAGGATTCCCAGGACTCCCAGGTCTCCCAGGACTGAAAGGTCACAAGGTCAGTCACATGTCTTTAACATCATACGTTACACTTCTCTCACTTCAGGCAGTTTTTAATGAATTTAAATCTCTTCTTCAGGGAAACTCTGGTCTTCTCGGGTCGAGAGGTGAGACTGGAACAGTTGGAACAAAGGTACGAACACATCACAGGACATTTTTATGACATAAACCCAAAGAGTCTGATGGTTTGACATCTCATTGTTTCTGTGTCTTTGTGTTTTTAGGGTTCGTCTGGTACTTCTGGTATGATGGGTGCTCCTGGTCCACTGGTAGGAACCACACAGTAAGAACATCAGCACAGTGTTTGTGATTCACAGCCTCATGTGAGACACTCTGTTTCAGGGGCCAGCAGGTCTGCAGGGAGAGCGAGGCCGAGCCGGCCCAACTGGACCTGTGGTAAACAAAATCATCTGTTCTACATGTGTTTGAAAAGATAAAAACCATGTTGCAGGGCTGAGAACTTTTCTTTCTCTCCTTCTTCAAGGGGAAACGTGGGGCGTCCGGACATGTCGGCAAACCAGGTCCTCTGGTAAGAACCAATAAGCACAGTAGAAATGTGGTTTAGTGGTTCCTCGTTAAACCAGCAGTTTAACCATAAATTAAACTATATATACAAGTTTGTTTTGTTCTGCAGGTATTTGGGCCTTTGACATAAAATCATCACACAATCACTCTAATAATTGTTATATTATGTTATCAATGTTTCTTACAGGGTCCACTGGGAATCACCGGTGTACCAGGATTTCCCGGGAACCCAGGAATGAAGGTGAGATCATTTATAATCTACAGTTGTCATCCATATTTAGTTTATAAAATCTTTTGTTTTGGCCCCTGGAGACTCCAGTTGTCATGGTTTGGTATTTTCCAGGGTTTAGTTCCACCTCTTTTTGAAGAAGTGTTTTCTGTTTGTTAATACATCCCTGTGTTTATGTTTGTTTGAGTTGTTCCTGTGTTTCATGTTTTCACACTCCGTGTTCTGTTTCCTGTTTTATTTTGTAGTCTCTGTTGCTTGTGCGTTTTCTTTCTTCACTCCCTGTCTGTGATTGTCCGCACCAGTCCTCATGTGTTACACCTGTGTCCAATTGCCCCTGCCTTCCCTGTGTGTCTCTGTGCTTCCTTTTGTCCTTGTCGGATTGTTGTCTAAGCGTTGTTATGTCCTGTCCTCCAGTGTTTTTTGTATCCTGTGTCTCCTGAGCTCCCCTTCTGATCTCCTGTGTAAGCCTCCTGTGTGCTTTTGTTTCTTCAGTTTTGACTTTTGAGATTCCGGTGTTTGTTATTTTTCTGTTAAAGACTTTTCATTAACTCTTTAGTTTAAACTCTGCATCCTGGGTCCATCTGCCTCACCACCCCTGACACCAGTGTTCATTTCCTGCCCTGTGTCCACGGCTGTTGGATGGTTTCTTGTGACATAAAACTTAAAACAAATTTAATATTTTGAATTCTGAAGTCCTCCTTGAATGTGTTGTGTGCTCCAGGGTGAAGCGGGACCGACCGGAGTGAGAGGAAGTCCAGGACAGCAGGGATCCAGAGGGGACGCCGGACATGTCGGACCCCAGGGACCAACAGGACTACAGGTGTGTTAGAATTCAATCAAATATCTGTCAGGTGTTTCTTTTAAAGTTTGGCAGTTATCAGTTAATATCTTGTTTTATCACAGGGAGCAGAAGGAGCTGATGGAGCTCCAGGTGCTCGAGGCCAAGCTGTAAGTGAAACTACATGAATTATGAAGATTTAAAGAATCCTTCACTGTTTAAGATTTTCTCAAATATCCTCCTCTTCCTTAGGGTCTGGGAGGTGTTCAGGGTCCGGCGGGTTTGACGGGGCCACCCGGTGCCCCTGGCCCACAGGGGACGACAGGAGGAGACGGACCCAAGGGCCAATTGGTACGAGCACGAATATGATTCCCCAGTTTTTAAATATGTGTTTGTAACTTTGCTCTGGGAGATTTACTTGTTTTATTTGCAGGGTGATGTCGGAGTGGCTGGATTTAAAGGAGAAGCTGGATTCAAGGGAGAAAGAGTGAGTCAAATATAAATTAGAATGTTTGACGTCTTTGTTGGGAAACAACTCCGGTGATTCTCTGGTTTCTGTTTCCTATGTGATGTCAGGGCGACCACGGTGTTCAGGGACCACTGGGCCCGATGGGAGAGGACGGCAAGCGCGGCCCCCGAGGAGACGGAGGATCCATTGGACTTCCAGGACCTCAAGGAGAGACGGTGAGTCGACTGTTTTCATGATCCTTTGAGCAGAGAGCAACATTTATTAGAAACTCAAATCTCATCAGAACTTTCCTTCATATGTTTTAGGGAGCTCCAGGAAACAGAGGTTTCCCCGGTGCTGATGGTTTACCAGGCCCAAAGGCGAGTTAACATTAAAACGCATTCAATGGCAGAATTTAACCACTGTTCTTAGCCATGATTCTATTTGTGCACTTTGAGTTTTAAATTTAAATATATTTGTGTCCACAGGGAGCTCCGGGTGAGAGAGGGCTGCTTGGATCAGGTGGTCCCAAAGGTTTAGAAGGAGATGTGGGACGTGGTGGAGAGTCGGGTCTAACAGGAGCTCGGGTAAACATGAAATATCGTCTTTCATCATTTAGAAGTGATTCAAACCCAACTGCAGTATTCAAATGGTGACATCTGTTTGATGACGTGTGTCTTGTTCCACAGGGTCTGACCGGACTCATTGGAGCTCAGGGAGCTGAGGGAAAACAAGGACCCATGGTGCGCACACAACTCGTCAACATCTCACTTCTCACCCTATCAGATAAATAAGAATCTGTTCCTCCTCCGGGCCTCGAGCACAATGTGTGGTATCTGCTGCACCACGGCATGAATTTAATTTTCTCTGTGTTCACAGGGCTCAGCAGGAGATGACGGCAAACAAGGCCCAGCTGGTTCCACTGGAAACAGAGGAGCTGCTGGAGTGATGGGGCTGCCGGGCCCAAAGGGCTTCGCTGTCAGTATGAATGTTGCTCGGCAAATAGAACGATGTTACACAATGTTGTTGTGATGCACATATGAGGAGGAGAAGGCGATTGTCTGTTTTGCAGAGAAATGTACACGATGAACTTACCTAAACAACTTAAAACTAACTTTATACAACATTTATTCATTTATATATTGGATTCACAACTAAAATGAGAGATTTTGACTTAAAAATGCTTCATAACAACTGATGACGACTTCTGTTTCCTGTGTTTTTTAGGGTGATGCTGGAAAGATCGGAGAGGCAGGAAGTGCAGGACCTCCGGGTCAAAGGGTAAACACCATCTTTATTCATATAATACAATGTGAACTTCTCACTACTCCACTCATCAACGCACACAGGCTGATTCACTTTCACTGTCTTCTAGGGACTGAATGGAAAAGACGGAGAAGTGGGCACTGCTGGACCAGCAGGACCAGCTGTAAGCACCCCCCCCCCCCATGTTGACAAAACCACAGGATCAACAACGTGTAGATTAAATGTAATTTGCTGTTTTCCAGGGTTCTGCAGGAAAACGTGGAGAGCAGGGACCTCAGGGACTCCATGGTTTCCAGGTAAACTGCTTCCTGTCATTAGGAAATCAAACATTTATTTACATACTATCAGTTGATATTCTGATATTCTCTTCAGTGTTAATAAAAAGTGGTTTGGTGATTTTTAGGGTTTGCCCGGACTGCCAGGCGCACCCGGAGAGTCAGGAAAACCCGGTGCTGAGGTACGATGAGAAAACTATTGTTCTTTTTTTGCATGAGCCGTAAAATTCAGTTTAATTTAGACTTAAACTAATGTGTCATGTTTTCCTAGGGCCTTGCTGGAGAGGCTGGGACTGTCGGAGGTACTGGCTCACGGGTGAGTTCACTGGTAGCTCAGTTTCTATAGTGAAATTCAATCCTGGGAGCTGTAAGACATCAGTGCATGTCTTCATCTGCTGTTTGTCCTTGTAGGGAGAAAGAGGCGCCCCGGGAGAAAGAGGTGAAATCGGCCCCAATGGGGTGCAGGGACCCAAAGGTAGTCCAGGTGGACCAGGACCAGATGGGCCAAAGGTATCGTAACCATACAACTGAAACGTGAAGGTTAAAATCCTACATAATTTTGATTTGCTGCATTAAAACCTGTCATATGTTCCTGAATATTTTAGGGAAGCTCTGGTCCAGCGGGTGGTGTTGGGGAACCAGGGGGTCCAGGACTTCAGGGGATGCCAGGAGAGAGAGGCATACCCGGACCTTCAGGCCCGAAAGGAGATGGTGTAAGTTAAAGAATAGGGCACCAGTTTGATCAAAATAACTGAAGGAAAATGAACCTGAACCAATGATTTCTTCTCACAGGGTTCTGTTGGAGACAAAGGTCTGGAGGGTAAAGCCGGATCTGATGGTGCACGGGTGAGTTGTGTCATGATGTTCAGGACATGACAAAAAGCGCTGAAGCCGCAAACATTTCCACTTTCAAACATATATTTGTTCATTTGATTTAAAGGGACTTCCTGGTTCTGTTGGACCTGTCGGCTCCAGGTGGACCCAACGGAGACAAGGTGAGTTTAAAAACACAAACACAATTGTAGATCAGATCTAAATGAAGGGAAAGTCAAATATTCCAGTTTAAAATACACACATGAAGGAACATCTTTGCTTTTTCCTTTTATTTCAGGGTGAACCCGGCTCCGCGGGACCTACAGGACGCAGAGGAACCAGGGGAATCGCCGTCAGTGCAACATCTTCCTTTTACATCTGACGTTTAATTAACTGGAAGTTAAATTGTTTTCTTATTGAAGAGTGTATTTGTGTGACATTAACAGGGTTCTACTGGTGAGTCTGGTCCCACTGGTGCTGTTGGATTTCCTGGAACTTCTGTAAGTGGCCACAAAAGACAGATACATTTTCAGGCTTCAGGAATAAATACTGGACTAATGTCTTGCCTCTCTCCCAGGGTGTTGATGGTCAGCCCGGGGTCAAAGGTGAAACAGGTGAGCAAGGCCTGAAGGGAGAAGTGGGACCATCTGGACCCCAGGGGACGGCCGGGAAACCAGGAACACAGGTACACACCTGAGAACATGGAGGAAACTGTTGTAGAAGTAAGAAACATTTAGTTGATCTCAGGTAAATATTGGTGTCTTTATTTTAGGGACCAGTTGGTGTAACTGGACTGAAAGGAGGCAGAGGAACACAGGGTCAAACAGTAAGATCTTCAAAGTCTGTTTTTACTTCATAACTTTAATTTGGTGTCTAAATAGTTTTTATAAATGTTATAACTCAGCAAACATTAATATTATGTAATAAAGTGTTTAATTCCCACAGGGCTCTCCTGGTTTTCCCGGTTTGCCCGGTGGAGTTGGACCAGCTGGTTCTCTTGTGAGTTCATTCATTCCCTTAAATGAAAATATCACATCAAGAAAAATTTGCACTGACCCAGAACCTGTTTGCATGTTTCAGGGAGCTGTGGGAGCAGATGGGCCCATAGGTGCTCCAGGAAAGCAAGGCCCTGGTGGTATTCAGGGAGAGAACGGAGCCGCAGGACATCAAGGGGAGTCGGGACCCTCTGGCCCCCCGGGCAGCCCTGGAGAGAAGGGAGACTCTGGAGAGGACGGTCCTTCGGTTAGAAAGAGCTGTGCTTGTATTGAAGCAGCCAGTTGATAAATAAGTCCAGAGATGATTCAACTGGATGTCTGCTCTTGTGTTTGTCTGTCAGGGGCCTGACGGACCTCCAGGACCTGCAGGAGCCACAGGACAGCGAGGCATCGTGGGTCAGCCTGGACTCAGAGGAGAGGGAGGCATGCTGGGACTTCCGGGTCCTGCTGTGAGTAATCCTGTTCACAAAGCCAGACTGCATCTCTCTAACAGGGATGAAATGATGATGTGAATAAGTTGCTTCTTCGTTTCTCAGGGTCCACCAGGAAAATCTGGAACCCTTGGAACACAGGGCAGCAAAGGGCCCGCTGGTGGAGTTGGGTTACCAGGAGCCACTGGACCGAGAGGAGAGGCCGGCCCCGAGGTTTGTCCTTCTACCTACATAATATTTGTTTTATTCACAAATATACATGTTTATTCTCCTTTTGCTTCTAATGTTATGTGTTTTTTCAGGGTATTGCCGGAGCAGAGGGGCCACCTGGTAAAGACGGTCTTCTAGGAGACAGGGTGAGTTTGAATAAATGGTGTTGGTGTGTTTTTATACAAGTAGTGGATTGTGGACTGGTTCGTCACTGATGTGCATGTGTTTCCAGGGAGACAGAGGAAATCTAGGTCCAGAGGGTCTGGCTGGTGTCACTGGGTCTCCTGGAACCGAGGGGCCGGTGGGATTTACCGGCAGTCCAGGACAAGTTGGTGAAACTGTGAGTAAATAGAAATGCAACAAACTGCATCCGTCAGCCACATATTCTGTCAATACTGTCACAAATACAAGCTCAGCTCCACCATGTCTTTCTGCTTGTTTTGAGTTTAGGGCGACAGAGGCTCCGCTGGACCCCAAGGACAACCTGGAGTACGGGGGAAAGTGGTAAACATGCAATATCAGTTTTTCCACCTTATATTTGGAAAATAAGTACAATAAAACTAATTGTTACTTATTTCCCCTGACGTGCTGATCTGTAATCCTCTGTCTGCTCTAAGGGCCCTCAAGGACCACAAGGAGAGAAGGGGGTCACTGGAGAGCAGGGAGAGAGGGGTCAGAAGGGACACAGAGGTTTCACCGGTCTCCACGGTCTCCCGGGAATAACTGTGAGCAAAATGTTTTCCAACTTCCTGCGGAGACAGATGCTCCAAACTTCAGTCTAAACAAACTAAATGAAATGATCTTCTTTGTCAGGGGGCCACAGGAGATACAGGACTTACAGGTATTGTTGGACCAGCTGGACATAGGGTGAGTGTGTGATTGCAGCATGCTGGGAACATTTAAAGTCAGACCAGTTAAAAATCTGCATTATTTCTCAGTGTAAACATATCACTGTTATACGACCGTACAGGGCCCTCCAGGAGTGTTGGGTCCAGCAGGAAATGAAGGGAACATCGGTCAGCCCGGACCAATGGGAGCTCCCGGGAGCAGAGGATCGAGTGGAGACATCGGAGCTCAGGTGACACAAGACTAAGTTTTTATCCCAGAGAAGATTGAAATGAATTAAATCCTCGTCCATCATGTAGAGCCTCATGTATCATTTCTTTGTCAGGGTCCACCTGGTGATGCCGGACCTTCAGGCCCTCCTGGCCCCCCAGGACCTCCCTCTGCGCTGGTGGAAGACCTCATGGTCGCCCCGATGGATTACGATGGGAACGGCGACGCTCCACATGCTATGGAATTCTTCGAGGCGGATGATCCACCCCCGGAGTTGAAAGATGAAGCCCTTCCCAATAAGAACGCAGCCGCCCTACGCACAGACACCGGCGTCCATGCCACCCTGAAGACCCTCAGCGGACATCTGCATAACCTGCGCATTCCTGACGGCAGCAAGATGAACCCAGCGAAAACCTGCCAGGACATTAAGCTGTGTTACCCCCAGAAGAAGAGCGGTGAGGGACCTGTTTCTCTTATTTAGACATCACCTATGTACAGATATGACCAGGTGATCTAACTCCTTCCCTCTGATTCAGGTGAGTACTGGATTGATCCAAACCAAGGCAGCACCAAAGACGCCATCAGGGTCTTCTGTAATATGGAGAACGGTGAAACCTGCATCTCCGCCAATCCGGAAAACATTCCCCGCAAAGCCTGGTGGACGAAGTCCAGTCCCAGCGCCAACAAACCTGTGTGGTTCGAAGCCACCATGAACGGTGGAACCAGAGTAAGATCCCAAAAGACTTGTTTGGACACGTGCATGTTGCAACAGCTTTAAAATCCTGGGTTTAACATGTTCTGACATCTACTTTCAGTTCACTTACGGAAACAAGGAGGAGCTGCCCAATGCAGTGGCTGTTCAAATTAAGCTGCTGCAGCTGTTGTCCACGGCGTCGCACCAGAACGTCACCTACCACTGCAGGAACAGCGTGGCTTATAAAGACGCCCAGAGCAGCAACCTGAAGAAAGCTCTGGTCCTCAAAGGCTCCAACGGCCAGGAGCTGAGAGCGCAGGGCAACAACCGCCTCCGCTACACCGTCATCATGGACGGCTGCTCGGTACGTCTTCTGCTGAATACTCAGATTTCATGAGGAGAGATTAGGAGAGAAACTAAATGCTTTAACTTTCTGTTTCCCCTCAGGAATCAAATGGAAACTGGGGCAAGACAGTGATCGAGTACAGGACTCAAACCTCGGCCAGGCTGCCCATCATGGACTTGGCCCCCATGGATGTCGGAAAGCCAGATCAGGAGTTCGGCCTGGACATTGGCCCTGTGTGCTTCTCATAAATCCCCAGCACAACGTGCCACTATACACGGACTCCTCTCCCTGTGAGCGCAATGCTTCTTCACACATGGCGGCATTTCCCTCAAGTCCAGTGTGTTTACTGTGTGCAGATGAGAGCTGTGCAACTGACTCTAACATAACTTATTCACCTCGTTGGTAAATTTACAATCTGGTGCTCGGCAGGGAAATGCATGAGGGCGGAGAGAAAGAAATGTCTGAGGTGTGAAATGAAAGGAGGTGGGGTTAAAATAGACTGTAAACTTGTATAAACTGGAAAAACAGGCAATATTAAATCTTTAATGTCTATCAGGAGGATGAGAATAGAAAAATGTTCTCATTTTTTACTTGTGATGTTTTCTCCTAGTAAATACACATCCAGATGTGTGGAGAGAAGAGTTTAAAAGGCAACAACTGTAATTTTAATGGAATAAAAAGTGAAAACCAAGCTTGAACCTAAATTATTCAGTTCTCTGCAGGAACTCATTTACTCTTTCAACAGAACATTTTTATTTCCTTTTCAAACTGTGTAAATGCAACATGACTGTAAATTGCTAATGATTTGTTCTTTGTGGATGTGGAATAAACATCTTTCTCTGGAATGACTGAAGTGAGGAAAAAAATGAATAAACACGGTTTCCCCTCGTGCGCAGCAACATTTTGACGTTACTCAAAGTGATCCACTGGAGGGAGACAACTCTTTTGTTCAAACAGTAAATCAGAGTTAAGAGCTTTCACCTTGAACTTCAGCAAACGACTGGAACCTGCAGGTTAGTCTGTGATTCACCATAAAATGTATTAATTGGAATATAACCACATGCTGGTTTTCTGATTTACCAAACCAAGTGAAACGTCGACTTCAACCTTGAGCTCTCGTCCCTGTTGCTCGCTGTTGGCTCCACTTTCATGTGTCTGCGTGTTCATGGGCATGTGAGCACAGCCGAGGAGAAAGAAAATAAAGAGGCAGAGAGGGAGCGAGAAGGCGCCCTGACAGGAAGAAAGAGAGCCAGAGTTCAGGCCGCACATGTTTCTAGGTCGACCCCTCCACTCGCCGCTCGGTGAAAGACGTGACACTCTCACCGTTTCCTGCCATCCGGGCCTCGCTCCACATCTGTCGAGGTGGTCATTTTTAGCTGGGGCTGCTATTTTCATTACAGCACATGGAAAAAAAATGATCAGAGGTAAAAAGGAAACCGAACTGATCCAAGTTTTTTTTATTATAATGTACAAGCTGCTCAGTTTGTAGCATCAAGTAAAAAGACAAAATTACATAAGATGGAATAAAAGCCTCTTGGTTTCTTTCTTCATCAAGATCCATGAATTCTCTGGAAAAACTGGTGAAAATGTCAAATTAAACATCTGATCTTACAATGTTAATGATAGTGACAAGAAAATGGGGATTGATGGGAGATTGAAATCAAAGTTCTGAGAGTAAATCCGGAAGGGAACATGAATAATTGTACGTTTTCACATCCTCTGGGAACCATGAAGACCTGAAATATCATCCATCTGATAATTATTCTGATTGAAGCAAATGACACTAGAAGATAAAAACGTGCTTTAATCATATTATTACAAAATGACGTGGGGGCGCTGGTTCACAGAATCAGTGTGATCCTGCTGCTCAGGCTTTAATTGGCCTCGTGTCACGTCACAGAACCAGAAGTCTTCGCTCATTTCCTGAGGAAATAAACCAAATCCTCCTCCTTCTCTGTCTTTCATCTCCTCTTTCTCTCTCTCTGCAAACCTGACGTACGTTCAGTCCACTTCTCAGAACAGTTCTGTTCCACTCGACGTGTTTGAGGCCGCTTCACCCAAACGGGGAGCGCTGCAGTCCACGAGCCTGAGATGACTTGGCAGCGACGCCCAGATCCTGACTGGGGTGTCTCTTGTTCGCCGAGGAGCCTCGATGAGATTTCCCAGCTACTCCTTTTCCTTCCTGTGCCCCCTCCAACCCCACCTCACCGACGCCCTCCACAACACTTAAAGAACACTGGGAAAGATCATGAGAAAGGATCTGACTATATGAACCTGAGTTATTCTCACTGGCGTGAAAACGCACGGCTGAGAAAAAACTAACCTGAAAATCGAACGAAAGTCATAAAGTTGTTTGGGAACATGTTGGTTTTGGAGAAAACATTTTCATATTGAAATGGAACATTTGCTCATTTGTAGCATTGAAGCCGTCGATGGAGTAATTTAAACTTTCAGGTGAGGGTTAAATAAAAGTTAATGATGTAACAACGTAGCTGGCTTCTTACGTGGGTTTGAAATCTCTGGATCTCCATTTTCCCGAAAGTTAACTCCTGGTGCAGACCATGAAATCCAGGGTCAAAGGTCTCCGAACTTGACGTGAACAACTTGCACAGACTTACTTCTCCACAGGAAAGCTACTAACAGGCTACTAACTGTGTTAGTTTACAGAAGATCTTTGCAGAAAATTTAAATTTTACTATTTTTATAATGAAATATTCAATGTAGGGAAAGTGTCTCTAATGTCCAATTAGAAATCACTCAAAAAAAGAACATGACAGTGTTCTTTCATAAGGGTGCTGCCTCTCTCTCTACACACACACACACACACACACACATACACACACACACACACACACACAGTGTGGAGGTCGTAGCTGATCGAAGAGGAAATGGGCCGATTTAACATCCCACCTTTTCCCAGATCCTGGGCGGAGCCTGTGCCTGGTGGCAGCGAGGAGAACAATGGCAGGAAACTGGGAGAGGAGCAAGGGAGTTCCTGTTGGCAGGATGATGCCGAAGACAAGAGCAGCGACGTGCCTCTCACAAGTGGACACTGGCCCGCCGCCCCGGGCCGTAGGAACTGGGCTCTTTAAAACCGCAATAAGCTCATTGTTTCAGATGTTTTTGAAGAGCCTGACATCACAGGGGCGGCACAGGGGGTGCAGCGGGTCGTCTCTGGGTTTGAATGTTCTCCTCATGTAGCTGTGAGGGTTTTGTCCAGGTTCTCCGTCCTCCTCCCACAGTCCGAAGACACGTAGCTCAGTTGAACTGATAAGTTGTAAGGAGACTGGCTCCTGCGACACACTCAATGCTTCACGCTTGTTAGTTTGGTCCATGTCCCATCTGCTGACATGGAGGAGGCGGGGGGTCTGACCAGGGGGCTTCACTTTATAAGAGCCGTCATGGTGTCCATCTTTATTTACAGGCTATAGATGCACCGGCCCTTTAAAGGATGATTCTGGTTTGTTGAAGTTTCTGCATCGTTTCTGTCAGTGAAAATATCCATCACATCTGGAAACAGTGGCTTTAACGTCAAAAATAAGTTTTCTAGATACATATGCATGGATAATATTTGAATAAAATAGTTTAACCGGTTGTTTTTTCTTTATATTTGTGTTAAAATAGCTTTTTATCAAATTACACCAAACAAGAAATGATTTGACTCGTTATAAGAAACTTTAGACCTAAAATATAAATTATACTAATATAATATAATTAGAAACTTCATAGGGAATCGATATACACCATTAGACACCATCTAACAAGTAATGCTGAGAGTTTTGTGTAATTTGATGTAAAGTAGTGTTTGTTATGACTTATTAGCACAGTTTGAAATAAAGTGCGACCATTTTTCTCTCCGTTTAGATAATGTGTTGAAAGGTGAAAGAGATTCATATCTGTAGACGACAAAAGCAGATTATTTTTTTTTTATTTGAAACAACCTGGTCCCAGATCCAGTTTCTTCCAGGGGTCTCCCTCGTCACGCCCCTGCCGAGCTCTCTAGAGATGACCTCTCCTCCTGATGTAGTTGCATGATGATCCATGACGTCCGTCCATGAGACACCAAAGTGAGACGACCACGCATTGACATCACCGCTGCTCAGATAATTCATGACCCTGCGGCGGGCTGACAGGGCTGTGCAGCGAGCGGCAGACTTCCTGCAGTCCCACCCAGCCCGGGTCACGTCCATACACCCGGGCCACATCGCTCACCCCCAACCCCTCTTCTGTGCGCCCTCCACACCCTCGAGCGCGGCCAAGAACTCATTCCATTGTTCTCCAGAGTGAGACATCCCCACGCACAAGTGGCCAGATCACGCTATTGGCCAGATGTGCGTCTGGTATGTGCATCAAAGCATTGTTTGGAGAGCCCGTTGTAACCAGAGAGTTCTGTGAACAGCCAGTGGAGTTACTGGAAGTGGATGCAGCGTTTATTTTACATTTTCTTTTCAGCTTTTGTCTGCTTCTAATCAAATGAACCACAAAGATGCCCTTTGTTTTCTGGTGTGTTGGAGCTCGGAGCAGCGATTCAACGTAGAATCACCCGTCAGTCGAACAACGGCACAGGTCACATGACGCCGTCTTCCTGCAAATTTCTGTTGTATTAGTTTCTGGCTCGCCACTACTAAATTTGACCCCTGCTGCATACCTTACATACCGGCCGTGCTGCTGCTGGGAAGCTGACGTGCATCATATCATGTGTAAGGAGGGTTTTCCAGATTGTGGCTCAGGACAAATGGGAATCCATGTGAGTCGCGGGGAAACTCAGAAAGCATCTCAACTCCAGTTTGTTCAACCTGCTGATCTGAATCAATTCACACTTCATTCTGGTGTATTTATTTTTAATTATAGTGTCAAACTACTTTTAAAAACTTAGGCAAAACGTCCGAATCAGTGACCCACCGATATGTGTGCTTCTGAGTCGAAGATCCAAACATGTCCACATGAGACAAGATGGCTTCTGCAGGAGAACAAGCTGCAAAGGTCCAGAAAACCTGGATTAAAGCTAAATGTGATGTCGGCGTGGAGCAGATTCTTCTTCTGCAGGGTTGTGCCACCCTGCAGAAGAGCACACGTGGCACCAGCCCCGTCTCTATTCTCAAAGCGCGTCCTGTGGAAACGTCCTTGAGCTGCTCTCCCGACGCGTTTGGACACATCGGCTGAAATGCTTTAAGTTTCGGTGCAAGCATGCGGAAGCGGAGGCCGTAAACAAGTGTTAGTCACGATGCTGAGGAAGTGTTTGCTACCAGCACACAAGAGCCGACGGATCAAGAGTTCAATGGTAATGTATTCTTAGAAACAGGAAGCCTGCAATGCATCCACAGCTCTGATTTCCACTGAGGTAAATAAAGGGAGGCGTGCTGTTGTGAGAGGTAAACAACACAAACATCTTAGGCGAGGGCCCTGCTGCACGCCGAGCTCTCTGGATTTAAAGGAAGCGTGTGGCATCCCGACGCACACAGGATGCTCCGCCATCTCTTGTGTGCACGGAACAGGATGCATGATGTTGGAAGTTGTGGTTTCTTTCGGTGCCGTAAAGATGTCAAAATGTTGGGAGGGGATCGCAGCGGATTGAGGTCACGACTACGACATGAGTGCAAGTAGTAAAGTTAGAGATGATAAACGGCCACGCACACATGCTTCTCATCATCGTGTGCTCGCTCCTTGAGCAGCTTCTCCGTCTCGAACTGGACGGAGGAGAGATTCAGCACTTTTCCTCTGGGACTTCCTCGCTGAACCTGTTCACATATATGTTTTGGACGAGGAACAGACACCAGCACGCCCTTTTTTGTCTGGAAACAATATTCATTTCAGTGGGAAACGTTTTCTAAGGTCAGACGAGGAAATCCCACCCTTAATTAAATATGGTGGAGGGAAAAAAAGATATTGTCTTCCTTTTGTCTTCGTGGGGAAAGAAACAAAAGCATTTGTAATTTATAAAAACAAGCTCTCTGTGTCGAATCTCATTTAAAAACACTACTTTTATTTACAGCATTATTTTACTTCAGTATAAACAAGCATCGTCACAAATTATAATACAAAGTGAAACACACCTTGGTGTTTTATATACACACTGTTCATTCGTAACAAATCTGTGATAAAATATTGGAGTTTCATGATCCGATGGAGGCAGAAGAATAAGGTGGAAAGCTTGGGGATAAATGTACAAAGTGGACCTTGAATTTGAAATCCTTTAATATTTAATACACCTGTGATTATGAGAAGAAACGGTTCCTTTCAGTGATTTTGATTGACGTAACAATAAGTTACCAGTTCTGCAGAAGAGGCGGCTCTGCGACTCCTGCAGCTGAAGACTGAAACCAGCAGCTCTCCACTCGTCAGGGTCCAGAGGGGATGGCCGATCCACATTGATCAATAAGTCAGTTCCTGCTGATTTAGCTCTTCATACATTTCAATCAATCCACACTGATGGACGTCTAAATATAAAGCAGTGATTCATATTTAACTTCTTCTGCCTGCTCCCATTATTGGTTAAAGAGGAAGTTGCACATAAATAGAAACTTAATTCAAAAGTGGCTGAAACAGAAATGGCCTCGGAACTATCGGACAAGCTTCATCTTCGCTGTCGGAGCTCGACGACTCCAACTCTTCAGTGTCTGCATGAACCAAAAGAATCAATTTCTGCAGAGAAAGTTCTGCTGCGAACCATCCGGACCATCACAACTTCTCTCTTCTTCAAGTTTACTCCACACGGTGCAGAAAAGCATTAGATCCTTGCATTAAAGTCGTATTTTCAGGCTGTTTGATTCGTTGAGTCTTCCTCACGTTTGATAACTTTAAATATTCACTGGGTCTTTGGTCCCACACGTCTTCTGTCTGATATTCATGAGGAAAAAAAGAAAAGTGTACAAGTGGATTTGTTTTTTCTGCTGAGAGGTGGAATAATGTCCGAAGTAATCATTTGTTGTGAACAGTAGCACAACTCCCCCAAAATTAAAATCGGTGGTGCCGCGGTTTCACACGAAGGGGCTGTCCGATCTGAAGATGTCCGAGTAGCTCTTGCTGTTCATGTGCTCGGTGTGGCTCTCGATGCTGTAGCAGCGGTGCACCTCCGTCAGAGACGACGCCACGTAGGAGGCCGAGCGGAAGAAGTCGGCGTTGGCAAACGTGCCAGCGAACTGCATCCGCTGCTGGTTCCAGTGTCTCCGCAGGACGCTCTGGACCTGGAAACCAGAGACAACACAAAGGATGTGAGGAGGACGGAAACTCGGCCTAAAGGTCAGAAAGGTCACATTCTCCATATCTTGTTTTAAATTTAGGGAAAAACTCGGGTGAGAAGTTCTTTATCTTGTTTGACTTGTGAGGAAGTTTAAATAACTGACGCTTGAGATTGAAAACACACATTTCTCAAAAAATATATTTTAATAAGACGTCTCTTATAAATAAACGTCACAGAATACAGCTGCTTACTCACCTCCCCGTTGAAGAAGCAGAATATTGTAGAAACCAGGAGACCCTGCATGTGAAGGGGGAATTAAATCATTAAGAAGGAAAATCTCCTGCAGAATAACGTCTCTGTGGATTATCTCTAAACTCTCCCTCCTCCTGACCTGGTAGTGCATGAGGATCTCCATGATGTACATGTAGATCTCAGTGGTCCAGTGCTCCTGGGGCTTGTAGGGGAACAGGACGAACTGGATGCCGAGCAGAGGGATGAGGATGAGCGTGGCCCTCACCGCCCTCATGTACAGGCTGGACTCGGCCTGGTGCGTCACCCTCAGCTTGGTGATGAGAACCCGCACGATGTTCAAGAGGAAGAAAAGGTTCACCTGGAAAAAAAGGCCCATAAGATAAGATAAGGACTTTAAGAAATTCTTATATATTGAATTTGAGGCAGAACATTATGAAATAATGGTGGTGATGGTGCAGGGGTCAGAGGTCAGATCTTACCACCAGTGCAGCACACATGGGGCCGTGGATAATATACAGCAGGGACGTCGGACTGACCCAACATCTGTGAATGCACGAATTAAATCAGCTCAGTAATATGTGGAAATATACAAGTTTTCCACAAGTATTTAAGGAGACTCACTTGTCATTGTAGTAGAAGTGACGCGCTACGGAGTAAATCACTGCCGGCACCAGAGGAAATCCTGCAAAATCAAACCAGAGCATTGAGGATATTTGAGTTTTAAGACACATGCATGTGCACAGTGCAAAAAAAGGTGCTTACTCACCCCAGCCCAGCATGTAATACCATATAAGGTGTTGTTTCTCTGCAAACACGGCCACAACGATGAGAGTGTGCAGGTAGATGCCCTCACACAGCATCCAGAAGTAGTTACAGCTCAGCAGGTACATGTGGACGAATATGACCAGCTTGCAGCTCGTCTGCAGGGAAACAGCCGAGTCAACATATTGAGGACGTGAAGGTGAGGAGGTAAAGAATCGGATCACTCACTGAGTCATTGCTGTTGTGTCCCTGTTTCTCTGTCACTGTGTTCAGCAGGACGACGGTGGTGACGGAGTTCAGCACGAATGAGAGGAAGAGGTTTTTATGGAGCGTGATTCTCTGGCAGCTCAGACTCCTGAAGGCCGCGAAGCAGAGGCTTTATTAGAAAGTGGCACCAAACACAAACATTAATTCATGGTAAAACAAGTCCCACTTACTTAAAATAGAAGAATATTCCCAACGATATGAGCAAAGACACCAGAGACAGTCCTTGACCAATCATGACCAAGTAGAAGTGGGACATCGCCGCCTGAAACAAAACCAACATGGCTTCAAACGTCTTCTGCAAACACACACAGAACGTAAAGCTGCACTGGTTTGATCTCCTCGCTCTCACCGCCGTGTGGTGTGTCGTGTTGCCATGGCAGTTTGTGAAGTTTGTCCACGTGCGGTTGCTCTCCGGGTGACGCCCCCACTCGCCCGTCTCCATGCACACTTTGGACGCCACCGCTGTAAACACACCTTTGATTAGCCCAAAGTATAACGTGCTGCAAAGATTTGATATGAAGTTAAAGGTTAAATAGATTTTTCTAAAACTAATTTTGTTTAAAAATCCTCCACAGACAAGAGGTTTAAATTTAAATTCCCACAAACTGAACTTGCGATTTCACACGTTAAGCCTCAAACGCAGCAGAGAAACTCACAACTAGAGTCAAAGTCGTTGAAGAAGTCTGGACAGCTCTGCTCCGTTGTGAGTCCGGCTTCGGTTTCATCCCAACACAACCATCCGTCCCACGTTATGTTGCACACAGGCCCTGCAGACACCCGAGGAACACACGGTTACATGACGGACACCAGTCATGAAGGAAACCACTCCATGACCTTTAACCCCACCCCGCTCCTCACCTGTGGCTTTAGGCAAGCGGTGTGACTCTCTAATGATCCTCTGGAAACATCTGTACTGGGCCACGATGATATGGTTCACGTGCTCAGGCTCAGCGCTCGACACCACCAGCAGCTGTTGTCATGCAGAGACAACACAAACACACAATGTCACACAGTATTTAAAACATTTTAATGCTGTTTATCTGAAACTGTGGCCAATTCCTTCCACATTACATTAGCAGGCTTCTCCTGGTACATTATGGGAAGTGTAGGAACAATGTTTGCTCAAATAACTAATCTAATACAAGCTGTAAAGGCCCAGCTGCCTTTAACTAAACTATTTTACAAGGTCAAACCCTCATTGTATTTACATTTATTTGTATTATTTTACTTTTCCTTCAACTTACTTTTACATTTCTGACCAGATTTGTCTTTTTTATTTCCTTTTCTTCTCTTTTATTTTGCTTAAAATTACTATTTTAAACTTTACTGTCCTTGTACAACACCTGGAATCTATATATCTCTGTATGAAATGAGCTTTATAATTAAAACTACCTTGTATTGCCTCATAAATAAACAGATTAGTGAAATAGAAATCTGGTGCCTTCAAATTATGGCCGAGCTACAGAAACATCCAACCTTTCTGATATTTGTGAATTTGAGTCTACAACACATGCAGCAGTTACCTTATCGAAGGAGAACAGCAGCAGCAGAAACGTGATCCAGTTCACGTCCATCTGTGCAAAATAAAAAGTGGAATCACTCGTCAATACTTTGTGTCTGTGCAGGAAAACACACACAAACCAAACTGCGAGTCTGCATCAGCCCAAACATGATTTTCCTCTGGATGTTATTTTTATACAATTTGGAGGAACAGGTAAAAAAAAACTCCAGCTCTGTCCCAAATAGTTTCCCCCCAGAGCTCGATAAGAATAATGTTTCCTGACTCGCAGCAGCTGCTAACATGATCCAACGCTCGCGTGTTGACAGCAGCTGGATTCAACCTCCACTAGTTCACGTGCAGCGTCACACCCCCACACTCCCAAATGGGAAATGTATCCAGTATTCAGTGAAGCTTTTTAAATTTCACGTTTAAATATGTATTTTCTTGTTTAAAATAACTCAAAGTCAAACTTTTGAGTTGTTGGTTTGATGCATGAACAAGAGGCTGGAAGTGATTTGTAAATTATCGATTGATTGATTGATTGATTGATTGATTGATTAGTGTAATGCACACAGAAGTACAAAACCCTAATGAGTTTATAAAACATTTTCCAAATCCTTGCAAATAAAACCTGCTCCAACAGAACTTCCCTGATTTCTTGAAGCATGACTCAGATCTTTCCTAATCATCTAACCAACAGAAATCAGCACAAACATTTTACTAGAAAGAAACATCCCTCATATCATAAACAGGACAGTCAAACAGAAAATGAACCATCACACGTTCAACTTAATATGTTCATTCACACAGTAAATCAGAGTAAACTCTTTTTACATACTCTGTGTGCTGCAGACCCATGTTTTTAATTTACACCGGCCGCTCTCTCCTCTTTGTACATGGAGGTTAAACATGTGGCCTCTTGCTTCCTCTGTTCTCCACCGCTTCCTTCCTGCATGCTTATTATGCATGTTGAGCAAGTTTAAGGTGTAGCCACAAGACGCCAATAAAACAAATGCAGCTGCGAACCCACTCTCAGATCATATTGATAATAATGATGCGGATGAGATGAGAATCACTTGGTGTGTGAAAGTGTGAGTTTCCAGTCCTGCTGTGAGCTCATCTTTCCACAGATGTGTCTCCAGATGTGTCGCTGCTGTGGCTCAAGAGGTGTGGGAGCCACAGCAGTGACAGATGTGGTGACGAAGGTGATAAATATATATATATGTATCAGTGGTATTGGCTGAATTTTATTATATTGAATGTTTTCTAGCAAGAGAAAGAAGTTTCTGTCAATATTTCTTGCTTTTAATATATTTTCTGACGTGTGCTTTGTAAACCTGCAACTTTCAGACATATTGAACTGTGGAATAAAAACACAGAACTCTTAAAACATGCACAGTGAAATAAAAACAACATTTAAATCAAACATGTTGATGAAACATACACATGAGTGACATTTCTGACCCTGTCACATTCAGGGTGTAAGTATTTATCGTGCACGTGTTTCATATATGACAACATTTATAACCTTTAAATCCAGTCTGCAACACCAGCATCACTTATATAGGCTTTTATACAAATAGGGAACAAAGAATTAAACACACTAAACCCTCACATGACTCACATCCATTATTGAATTGGAATTTAAAAACTAAATAATCAAAACTTGCATGGTTGATTTCTTATGAATGAGGCGGTGGGTAAATCTGAAAATTTACAAAACTGCACAATCACACATTATCAGTTCTTCAGTCTCATTTCTGTGGAAGTGAATCTAAGAATTTGCTCTTAGTCCATTTGTTCCCTTAAGTCTTACCAACTTTTTGCTCTGAGTCATTTCTCAGCTTGACTCTTCCCTCAAACTCTGCTCTTCTCGTTTCAAATAAAAAACATTTTATAATCCAGTGACACACAACAACAAAACTTTCATTAATTTCCTGCTCCGCTGGTTGTTAATACAGGAAATCTTTGTCAGCTTATAAGATTAACATCTTCTCGAACACACCCAGAGACGCACATTACAGCTCTTCGCAGACACATCTCATAACTCATGGAGACGTTACTCCCTTGTTGTGTGGGCCATCTGCGGCAGAACTCAGAGATTCACACACTTTTCCCTTAGACAAGCTCTTTATTGGAAACACATTGGTGGAGGAAATCCCTCTTCACCTCTTTTTGTCATCCAGATTTTTGTTGTTAGGTTTGACAAATGTGAGAGAGGGATGAGAATATTCAACAAACTGGAAACTCTCTTTTGATTTTTAATAGTTTAAAGATTAACTCGATATAATAACAGTAAGTTCTCAGCAGCTACAGAGCTAAATAAGTTCATTCATTCAAATCTGATCACTATAAAATATACATTTAACAAGGTAAGTACACGTCAGGTATTAAGTGTCTGTTTTTGTTTTTTAGCTGTAATATCTAATATTTTATTACATTTAGCTTCAAGTATAAAATGTATGATTCGATAAAACCACATTTGACCTGTTTTCAGCATCATAACCATGAATCAAACAGCCTGTAGAGTAAATATTAAAGAAACTCACCTTCTCAGACGCAGGAAAATAAAGTAAAACACAGTATAATCCTGTCGGTGTGGGAGTTAGTCCTTCAGTGTGTGTCTGTGTGTGTGTGTGTTCACAACAGAGTCAGAAGCAACAATGAGCCTGATAAAAACCGAGTGGAGCTGAGGATGACATCACGTGTTGTCTTTTGTGGAGCGGACATTCCCACAATGCAGTGCACATCATGAAAAGTTGATTAGATTTGATAATTTTTAAGATAAGAGAAGATGAGATAAGATAAAAGATATAAGATATAAGATATAAAAGATAAGATAAGATATCTGTGTATTTGAATCAAAGAAAATACTCTATGCCTGCATATGATCATATACTATGAATAATACATACAATATTATATAAACTTTATCTTTTAAAATATTGTGCTGACTTTACTGCTACTGTGACATTGGTCATGTATTCCCTTAAATGAGATCTTTAGATCTTTAATTAAAGGAATACACTTTTCTTAGTATCCAGGTATTTAATATCTGCACTTTTAATTGTTTCAAATTTATCCAAATTATTATTTATAGTTTCCTCCTTTTGATTTTTTTTATCATGAAAAATTAAAGAAGTGACAAATATTTATTTTACTTATAAAAGAGAAACTAATGATAAAATGAATTAAAACGTTTTTTTACAAGAATATTGTCATAAATACTGATAATTTGTAATATATAAATAAAGGTTTATTCTGTAGCAACAGCACCCTCTGCTGGTTGAGTGTCTCCATGGCAGGTCCCCGATTACCATGGCTACGGCGTGTCTCTTTCCCCAGAGACCGGAAGTGGCTGCAGCAGCTGAAGTTTACTGAATGAAAACAGGTGAGTTCTCGTGTGTTTTGTAGATTTTAACTTTATGGACGTTGTTTTGATGAGACTGAAGAAGTCACCGCGTGTTTATGTTCAACTCAGATCAGGTTGTTACTGTTTTTACACGTTTGGATCAACCGGAAGCAGCAGAGGAAGAAGAAAGAGGAAGCGGTGCCCAGGTGAAGCGGAAGTTCACCTGATGAATGCTAAGCTAGCGACGCAACGTCACAGTCGAGCTCCCGTCGCTCTCTGGTCTGAACGTGAGATTCTCTGTGGATAAACAACACGAGACCCACACACGGGAACTCGCAGGTGTTTCCAGGTACAGGAATGTCAAGTTTAAAATGATTAGCAGGAAAAAACCAAGCTAGCTTCACGTAGCCAAACAACCTGTTAGCTTCCGGTCAAAACACAGGTGCTGACGTATGTCTTCATATTAATAGTGATTTAGTGACGTATTAAGAGATTTGTCCTCATAAAGAAACAAACAAATATCCGTCTAACAATACTTAGAAACAAGAGTTGAGCTTTATTTTATACTTGCAAGGTTCATATCAGTAATAAAATCTAAATAAGTTGATTATAAAATACACCTTTAGCTTTGCTGGTTTCTCTCTGTTGTTATGAACCCACTTTATTATTTGTGCGCTTCACAATTTGCACTTTAACTGGTCCAACTTGGGCTGGAGGATAAAACCATAACAGTAATTATTGCTACATAGTTTTCATCAATAAGTCCAATACATATAAAGATGTCAAATGTTTGTGCTGTTTATCAAGTGGTTGTCATTCTCTGCTCATAATGAAGAGTTTAAACTTTCAGGAGTCTTAAAACTTCAAAGAATTAATAATGTGACATCTTTGTCATCATCAACTCAGCCTTAGGTCCAAATGAGACATTTACCCGTCTTGACTGTTTTATTCTGACAGGCTCAATCAGGGGTTCACAAAACTTTTTAATGGCTAAATCTTTAGTTTCTGTTTTTTTTCTCTGCCATGTCAGATTTTAATGAATGTAACCTGAAGCCTGCCCCCAAAATAGCGGCATCAGAGACCTGAGACCCATTATCCCTGGAGGAGGTTGAAGCTCACGTCTTTATTCTGCAGTGACAGGATGTTCAAGAAAACCTCCTGGAGGAACACGGTCAGTGACGCAGTGAGTGTCCATCAGGACCAAGCGCTCAACACAACCATTTTCCTCCTGAAATCCTTCGGCCCCACAGGGTTTCTGCTCCGAGAGGAGGGAGACACCAGAAACTACAAGGTAAAGAATTCTGTGCTTCAGGATACGTATTGTTCCAACTCCTTTAAATGATTCATATCCAGACTCCTGTTCATGTTCAGGTCTGCTTGGGTGACCCACACACGTGCACGTGCGCTGTGTTCACCAAGAAGCAGGAGCCGTGCAAACACATCTGCTGGTAAACACTTTCACTTAATTTGAAAACATGAAAACTAATGTAATTGAGGTTTGATATTTTACAGTTTAACCATAAACTTTTTGTAAAGGTCTTTCGGCAATAACTCTGGAATAAACCTCTAATCTTTTTCATTAAAGGGTTTTGTTGCGGAAATTCCGAATACCCAGAGAACATGAATGTAAGTTGTGCTCTATTCTATAAACATTTAGATTCACCTACAATGTTAAAAATGTAGAGACCTGAAAAGTTTTTGATCGCAGCCATGATTTGATTATTTAGACTCTATTTAAAAATTACTGTTTCATGCATTCTGGTTCAACTCTTTAACATTTTCATTGGAGTTCATTGGAAGTTTGAGAACGATTGACCCGTTCTTGCCTCCTGTCCTTCTCCTAACCTCATATTAAACATATCTCTCCTCTAGATTCATTTCAACACAGACTTGTTGAAAGACAGATCTCAGAGGTGCTCCACGGTTTACACCAACCCAAAGCCCACCGGATGGAAAACGATCGCCCCGCCGCTCCCGGGACCTCGAGCCGAGCCGTCCCGGGCCCGGAGCCTGGAAGTGTCTGCCGGAAGCCGATCCAAGCCCAGGATGTGTGTCCCATCTGTCATGAGGAGCTGCTGGAGAGAAAACTGCCAGTGTCTTACTGCAGGTGTGTGGGCGGCTGGGGGTCGGGCTGGGGTCAGTGTTTCAGTCCAGTCATGTTTCAGTGTGATGTAAGAAGCTCTGGTCAGCTTTTTATTCCACTTCTGACCAGAACATGACCCGGTACAGAACTGTCACTTCCACCGCACCACGTTCAGCTGTTGACACGTTTTTGGCGGAAATCAACAGCACAGATTTTAGGATGTAATAAAACCGGGCTCAAATCTCTTGATATTCACAGAACAGGACGCATCTTGCAATCACAACACAATGATGTGGAAAATCTTTATTTCAGCTGGATTTTCTCTTCCTCGTCTCTCTCAGGTTTGGTTGTGGCAACAACTTCCACATCTCGTGCATGAAGGTGTGGGCAGATCACCAGAGGCTGATAGGCCACGGGGAGACAGTGAAGTGTCCTCTGTGCAGGGAGGACTTCAGCTCGGTGAAGTTTCTCCAGGAGCAGGTGAAAAACGCAGCAAAGCTCTTCACGGCTGCAGAGAGAGAGAAGCCGGACAGACACCTGGGAGTTTTCTGTCACGTCTGCCAGATCTGCCCGATCACTGGCAAATGTTTCAAGTAAGGTTATGGAAGTCATACCTGTGAGGAAAAATATAGACGTCTGTGTACCGAGAATCAGGGTATTTGAAGTAGTGATGGGGAGTCTACTGAGTTTGTTGTGGTTCATTTAAATAACTAAATCTAAAGTTTGTACGTTAAAACCAACATTTTGTGGCCGGAGGCATTTGTTTTCATGTTATCAGTGGAACCACCACTGCCCAGTAGCGCTCACCTCCCCCATCAGGAAGCTTTGAGCCGTTAGTCAAATCCTTCCTCACCTCCTCCCTCCTTGACTCACTGGTCCCACCTCAGTTTGCCTACAGGCCAAATAGGTCAACTGAAGATGTCCTCTCCCTAAAGCTACACACTGCCATCGCCCACGTGGACCAGAGGGACACATTTCAAACACCATCATCAAATTTGCTGCTGACATGACCGTCATGGGCCCTGATCACCGGCGATGATGACATGGAGGCCAGAGAGGAGGCCAGAGCCCAGAGATCTTGGTGCCAGAAAAACAACCTCCAACAACATCGACAAACCAAAGGAGCTGATCGTGGACGACAGGAAGAGACGGGGAGAAGATGCCGGCCGACTGCACCGCAGCATCCGGGCCCTCAGCGTCCAGAGACGGCTTCTTCCCCCAGACCATAAGAATGCTAAACCTTGTAATGTTTGCACTAATCAGTATTACTTACATTCTACTCATTAATATATTTTGTTTTAGTTCTTATATTATATATTAGGTGTATATTTTGCTTGTGTCGTTTTCTTTCTCAATATTGTTGATCGTGGTTAGAAGGAGCCTGTAACCACCTGAACGTGATTGTTGTGCGAATGACAAATACAGTCTTTTCTTCAGATTTGGTCCAAGCGTTCAGTTGGATTAACTGATTTAGATGTGGATGGTCAAAGGGCACCTCATATTCATGTGAATGCATATATCAGAAACAGCAGTGGTTTGCATGGACATGCAGCCACAGGGCAGGCATTCTGCTGAATTTTGTGATTGACTGAATAATTAATTATAACTATGTATTTCCTTGTGATGCTGTTTTCACATGTCTTCTAAAATGCATGTTTATTTTTTCCAGATGCACAGTCTGCAGTTACCTCTACCTGTGTGAGGACTGTTCAAAGAGAGGCTGCCACCCACAGCATCCGTTTGCTTCACGAACAGTAAGCTGCTCTGTGTGTATTCAATATCAGCCAGTCCCTCGCTTCGTGGCTTTGAAGAAACGTTAAAACTAACTGAATATACTTGAAACAGAAAAGAAGAGATGAGTGGCATCTTGTGGACCAGAGATATGAACCAAAGGGAGACTCCTCTCAGTCAACAAATGACAGGTGAGTTGTTCAATTTAGCCAGAAATCAATTTCATCTCTGTTTAGTTGCTATTAATAGAATATTTCACTATGTGGTTTTTTTTGTGTCTCTATCTCCAGCATCCTGCCTGTGGCTTCAGACCATGTTCCAGAAAATGTGTTGGGGTGCCTGCCGACTGTCCAAGTGAGATCCAGGTCTCGGCTCTTGGACGAGGGGCAGCAGTGTCGGATCTGTCTGCAGAGTTTTACCCTGGGCCAGCGCGTCCGAACTCTGCCCTGTCATCACAAGGTAAAACTGCTGCCTGTGAACTCGCAGCATTCAGCTTCATGAGAAACTTATTTTTTACTTTCCTAAAAGGTCCAAGCTTCATTATAGTCCTTATTCTAAGATTTATTCAAACTCAGTCTGTTATAATTTAATTTTGTTATATAGCCCCCCCTCCATCTCTTCCTTTCCCCCTCACATGTTTACTCACTCCTCAGTTCCACGTGGACTGTGTGGACGAGATCCTGCGGAAGTCGAACTCCTGCCCTTTGGATGGATTTGTCATTTATAACCCTTTGACCCGGAGAGCCAGTGAAAAGAAGTCCTCCTGCTCTTCCAGTGGTTTTACCAAACCAGAAGATGATTTAAAGGACCTTTTTATCCCAGGAGTGGCGCTGCTGCACAGTAACGCGTCATCTGCTCCTTCACAGCATCCTTCAGAAACTATAGACCTCCCACACAAGCTAAGTGACCAGTTTGTTGACTTGTCTGTTCAGAAAGGAAAAGGAGTTTTGCAGAAACAACCAAGTCAAGTGTTCCCTGACGCAGTGTACTCAAAACTCAGAGATCAGCAGCAGATTAACCTTTTTGTAGGTTCTCACCGACCAGAACCAGTTAACACTGCTCCCGCAGAGTTTCCTGCCCGGAGAACTACAGCTCAGCCCAAAAGATCAGGCCTAACTTCTCAAGACAAGACAGAGAAACTTACTTCAGAGCTAAAAATGACCGGGGTCTTAATAAGCTCATATCACAGGAAGACAGACATTTAAAGTTAGCTTCATAGATTGTTTATAAAAACAAAAGCTCCTGAACAACGGGTTGGTATCAAGTAGTTTTATTAATTATGGTGCACAAAAAGACTAATAACACTACCATTACTAAACACAAGAGGGGGGGAAGAAAGAAACTAATGTTGAATGGCTCAACACACGAGCTCACCATAAAACAAATCAACACAAACACATTCAGCGAGGTCACTTTGAAATGGGAGTGGCAGTCGGGTGGTAAAAACAAAGTGTTCACAAACTGCTCGTGTCCTCGCTGGAGACAAACTGGGAGGAGTCACTGGTGATTTGTTTGTGTACTGAAATTATTTAAGTGCTCGACTTGTTGCTACAGTTAATAAATACAAAGCTCAGGGGTTTTTTTTTACACTCCCATAAAAAGACACTCAGCCTCCAGGCTAAGATTCAAATAAATAATCCACGTTGATAACACAAGAAAAGAGAAACACACCTCGGACCTTCGCTGTTTGATGAAGGAAAAAACACACAAATCAAATCAAGTCACAGTCACATGATACATAAGATGTTTGTTTTACTATTTACATAGAAAAAAAACACATAATATGAAACGTGGCTACAGAATCGAGGCGTATACATAGAAAATGAACTCAGCATTGAAAAAGTTTTACAGTCGCACCATGAAGGAAGACTAAATATGGCAAAATTGTTGCTGCACTTTATTTTTAATTTATGATAAATATTGCTAGTGGAACCTTTTTTTCTCGTATTTATATTTTTATCCTAAACCTTTTTACAAATGGGCGATGACATCACTTTTATTTGTTGTAATTGTAATATTTACACTGTGAAGATTTTTTTTCTTTTAAGTTTCTGGGATTGTTGTCTGTTACAAATGGGTTCAGGTTAAAAAAAGTTATATTAAAAATGTATTAAAACCAAGCAAGTAGTGAATAAGTAGTAGTCAACAACAATGAAATATTGACCTGATGGTGGCGCTACATGAAAAGTAAAGGATCATCAAAAAAAGGAAGTTTAATAATCTGAATTTTAGGCCTTAAAAAGTCCAGATACGTCTCAATAGGTCTCAATTATGTTAATTTAACGTTAATTTAACGCTTCTTCTATCGCACTTTAAAATGACTTGTGTTGGAGACATGCAGGTTTTGTAATGTCTCTGTATTGTAGTTCTTTTTTTATCGATAAATTTTACGTATTGAAATCTGTAGAAACCCTAAGAAAAGATTAATTTATAGGACAAGTATATGTGAACTAACCTCCGTGGTGACTTTGCAGAGACGAGCAGCTAAAATCTCTTGACAATCCATTTAATAGTTGTAATTACATGTTCAGTGTCACTATTTTTAAACCTTCATTTTAAAAAATACATTAAAAACCACCATTCTGTCTTCAATCACATCTCTCCAAGCAACAAAAGTCAAGCTGGTCAGCAGGTAAATATTTTTCTGTTTCATTGAAACGGGCGATAAAAGTGAATCTACAAGGCACCGACTGCAAAGTGTTGCTAGGGAAGTAGTTGCAGGGGAAAAGACACAATCCAGTCACACTAATTAATCCCATCATTTTGTGCCTGTTCTTGTCAGTGCTCATGGATGTAAAATATTATTTAGATATTTAAAAGTAGTCCTGGGTTGTTGACTGAGTTATAATCGGCAGCAGAAGACTCATTTCAGTGAGATGAATCATTCAGTCTCTGAGTAATCTAACAGTAATAATGATATTACGCTCGCTCTAAAGTAAAATGTTCAAAATTATTTCATACACAGAAGAGAAACATTCATTTTCATGCATTCTTACACAACTGTAGGCGTAAAACCTTGAGTTTCAGGTGTGATTAAAAACGGCAGCTTAGCTTTTACAATGTACATCAGTGCTCAGAGGGAGTCGGTCACAGGTGGAGAGTTAAAGCTGAATCATTTCACTCACAAACAGAGAAAAGCTGTTGGGAAAACCTGACGAGACAAAGCGTTTAATGTGATAAGATGTGAAAACAAGATGTCAGCGCTACAAACCGGGAAAGCTTCTGTGTGGTGTTGAATTTACAGCAGGCAGTTATGGTGAGGATAAGTGCACTACACATCGACCTGTACCTGTGTCCAACCGGCCCGACACACTGTGCCTCTATGTCACCACGTGTTGTGACCACAGGTAGTAAGAAGGCACCCTCTTCAACGCCAGCACTGAGGACTGTGGGTAACGTGTTCACACGGACACGTTGCTGTGAAGAATCTTGCTGGTGATCTTCAGATTCGGGAGGATGAGGGAAACACGGTGCACAAACTTTCATGTGTCGACATAACGTGGAACCTGCTTTATTTCTTTAGCTAGCTTATGCGTTTCTTTGGCAAAGTTGCACAACGATAACGGAACAACAACGATGCCTGTGTAAAGTGGCAGAAACTCATTTGTAGCTCACTGGGGGTTAAATAGCTAACGGGACATTTAAAAGAAAATTACAATGCTTGTCTGGATGTACGAGATCGTGAGCCATGCTCTAACTTCGCTTGGTTACAGGTCTCCCCTCGCGGACGTGCTTGGCACTCCTCTTTTCCGCCTTCACCCTCTCCCTCACCTTCCTCAGGCGCCGTGGAGGAGGCGTCCCTCTGGACTCGCTGTCCTCCTGAGTGCTGGACGTGTCCATCCCGTCCCTCTCCTCGGGAATGTTGGGAATAGCCCCACTGCTCCCATCTAAAATGTTCCTCAGGTAGGGGTCCTCGGGGGTGCAGGTAGCAGTGGTGCCACTCTCACTGCTGCTCAGGTCCTGTTCTTCGCCGTAACGCCCGGCTCGGCTGTGGTGCGGCAAGGACGAGGCCCTGAACGCAGGCCGCTCGCGCTCCGTCTCGCGGATGTTGTGCAGAGGCTCGTTCATGTCCACCCCTGAGTCCAGGCTGGTGTCGTTGCTGCTCGGTGGGCGGTGGCGGCTGTGCAGCTCGATGATGGAGTGGCGAACCTGTGCGGCCGGCTTCCCGTCCAACGAGACGAACCAGGCTCTGGGGTGAGACGAGGACGACTTGCCCCGTGTCAGCTCCAGCAATGTGCGCTCGGAGATCCCCTGCAGCTCACTGGGCCCACCGTGCCCCCCGCTGAACACCTCCATAGCTGCCTCGTTCAGCGTCCCAGGCACGGAGACGGAGGATTCCAGGAGGTTACTGTAGCGCCCCCACAGACCAGCGTTCGGGCCCTGGCCTTGAGGAGGGGTCTCCAGAGGCTGCGGCTCATCTTGGCTGCTCTGTTGTGGGCTGCCTCCACCCTGGGAGTGGTGGTGAGGGACTTTGGGTAGTGTCTGGGTGTAGCTGTCTTTACTTGCAGGCTCCGAGTGAGCATCGTACTCGACTCCGTTTCGGGGGAAAGTGGCCGACTTCTGCTCCTGACCACTGAACAGCTCTGGGGCCTGAATAATGGCCACTGACTGGTTATAGATGTGAAGCAGCTTATCTGGAAAGAAGTTGTCAGAGTTCATGTTGGCCCGGTTCTGCTCCGACTTCTCCCGAAGCCGAGCCACCTCCTCACTGTTGATGTAGTGCGCCGATGGCTGCAGACCTTTCATCCGATCTGAAGCGATGTTGTGGTAAAGAGAAGCCGCCGCGTGACTCCCTGGATCCTCCACGTAGATGTTGAAGTTGGCCTTGTGCCGCGGCATGGACGAAGGTTCACACTGGACGCTGCAGGACGCAAGGCTGTTGTCGCCGGAGCGGAACAACAAAACCTCCTCCATGTGGGTGGAGGTGGTCTGGTCTTTCTTCACAACCGTGAGTTTGGAGAAGCGAGCCCTCCTCCTCCTGGGTTCCCGCTGCGAACCTCTGAAACAGAATCAAGATGGTGAAGTTTTACACGTCTGCCTTTAGGTGAGACTTTACATTTCACATTTCTGAGATTTCTTACCCGCAGTGACACAGCAGCAAGGACAGAGATCCGATTACGACAGCCAGCGTTCCTCCCAGTATTCCAATCAACAGGTAGGTGTGGTGTGAAAGGAACTCCAACGTGCTTCCAAAATCTGAATGGTTGAATTCATACATATTTATGAATAGCCAAATTAAACTGTATTTATGTGTTTTTATGTGTGATGTTTGAAGTTTGTAATCGTACCGTTTGAGGAGGGCAGGGGGGCAGCTATCCAGAATCCCAAATGGGAAGCGGTGTACGTCCAAACCAGTTCCACACCCACTTTTCTCACTATTCCAAGACCCTGATTCTCCCAAGCACCTTCAAACAGACAGTTTATTAGTTGTACATAGTGGTATCAACAAATAAATCAAAGCTGCTCCTCTCTGATCTGTATTCATACCCGTCTTCAGGTTGAAGGCCCAGGCCGGCACAGTGTCCGACGCCCGCAGGTGGGAGCTGTGCCCCAGGGGGAGGCTGATTTGAATGGGACCTCGAACCTGGAGCTCCTCGTCCCCCGAGTACAGCAGAACACTGACGGCTGCCACCGCCTTCAGCTCAATGCTCCTGAACACTGCAGATGAGATCACAAGTAAAGCATCTACATTTAAAACTGTGTTCAAATAGTCCAGACTGGGACTAAACTGGATATAAACATTTATGAGGCCTCACCTGATTTGTTGCTGATGATGCCAGGAGTGCAGTTGCCACAGCCTTTCGCTAGATGGTGCTGTGGTACAGTCAGGTAGGCCTTCACTGTGGAGATGTTGCTCTTATTGGAGACGGTGAGAAGGTTCTTGGGGAATTTAACCTTCGGCTGGGATGAACTGTCTGTGAGAACAAGGTGGGCAATTCTAAAAATAAATCTGGACTCACATGAGGTGTATTTAAATAATGTAGCTTTGAGTTAGTGTGATGTTTATCAGGCAGAAGACGATAAAGCAACAGATTTGATTTTGCTCTAAAACAGTAATAGTGTCTTTGTTTTATTCACATTTTCAATCTCTGCCGTTACTTTGCTCTTGTATCTGGTCAATAAATCCATTATTTTTTAAATTGAATATCTGCAACTCAAACTTTAAACCACCAAAGTTAAATTAAATCAGGGACAAACTTAACATGTTCAACTCAACTCAATCCTTAAAGGGCACTTTAAGGATTTAAAGAATAAAGTCAGAATATTATGGGAATAAAGTCGTATTTTAAGCCATGTGTCATTTTATCCAACATCAAACAGCCTTGTGATGAGCACTGGTTCCCAGCAATGACGTGTTCACAGCCTCGTGAGGTGGTTAGTCTGGTGACATGATGTGAAGAGACTTTCTCCACCTCAAAGACCAGGGGAATGATCATGAATACAAGAAGGAGAGGAGAGCTCATCGGCCGCTGATCATCAACTTCCTAGATGTCTACATCAGCGATGACATCACCTGGACACTAAACACCACCCAGCTGGTCAAGAAATCAACAACTGTACTTCCTGAGGAGGCTGAGGAAACTGCATGTCACCAAAGATCCTCAGCGACTTCAACATCTTGACCAGCGGCATCTCTGTGTGGTGTGGAAGCACCACTGCTGCAGGACGTCACTACCACAGAGTCCACAGAGGAGCCTGCTCCATCGATAAAGACTCCACCAACACAGTGTTCGCACTTCTGCCTCTGTACAGACGTGTGAGACGTCCAGACTGTTGAATAGGTTAAATATTCACTGGCCTCGACACCAACACAGACTCAATAAGACCAGGAATCTGTTTACTGTCTGTTGTACTACATTTCACTGATGCTTTATTGTAAATATTTATATTGTTCTTACTTTTAGATATTTTTTAACTCTTGAAAAACTGGGACTGTACATATGACAACAACACTTAGAACTTGAACTTTTGAGGTAGAACATCAGAAGATCAGGAAGTTGTGTCTGTGTTAAAATGAGGACTGGAGCATCTTGTTAACTTCCACTTTAGTAAAGGTTTCCCTTCCTGTTTGTTTCTTTTTTAATGACTTCATTTCTACTGGTAGAAGAACCTCAGCATATACATCTACTAGACATCCCTGATTTTATCTGAGTTATCTTATTTTAATAATTTTTTACCCACCATGAAAGTGATAGAAGTAACTCAATACTTCCCTCTATCAGAAACCCTGTTTTTATTTTATGTAGGTCCTCTTAATGTGATTTGTTGTCTTGGTTATTGTGAAGCACTTTCTAACTGTGTTGTGAAAGTGAAAACAATGAAAAGTATTCTGCACGTACCAGGTAACTTCCTGGTGATGAGCACCGAGTCTTCAAACAGCCACACGTTGCCCTGACTGTGAGGCAGCAGCAGCAGCGTCACCGCAGAGAAAACTGAGGGAGACACAAACCTCCAGGTCAGAAATCACACACAGAGAATACAGTTGTTTTCATGACAACTTCTACATGTCAAAGATGCTCTGGTGCAAATGTCTTCAGGCATTTTGGAAAATAAACCGACAATTTGTAATATAAACTATTGGTTGTGTTTAGTTGGAGATATTTTATTATTTAAGCTGGAAACAAGCACAAACTAGAATGACATTCACACATCCACCCTCCACCAAGGCTCTACAGTCAAATTAAATTAAAACAAATTTTCCTGCTCATGAATAACCAAACAAATGAATTGTTTTATTATGATGTAGAAGCTGTTTAGTTCCTTGCAGGTCTGCACTTGAACCAGCAGATGGCAACACCTCATGCAGCCTGTTTTTAGGGTTCAGCAGCACAAAAGGGAGGCGCCTCTGATGATGCAGAGCAAAGCACAGATGACACATTTATTTTATTTGTCCCTCACAACACCTGCTTCCTCTCTGCTGTAAAACACCACCTCTCTGCTCGTTCCCTGTTTAATTCCGAGCAGCAGGAGGACGTGGGACCATGAACAATGGAGTCAGACCCAGGCCCCCTTCATTTTTCTGTGGGTTTTTTTTAACACCAGGCACGAGAGCGCCCCCCCCCCAACCCCCCGCCTCTGATTCTGTGCAGGACAAAGACAGTGTGCTGAGGCAGGGATACGTTGAACCTCTGCTCCACACAATCAATAAAATGACTGTAGGACACGGTGTTCGGTTACATGAGAGCGTTCAGTGAGACCAGAGACTGCTTCATCATGAACAAGCCTCAGTGACAAGTTGTATGTTTGCAGACAGTTTCATTAATATCTAATGACTCTGAATAATGCAGAGGGCCTGTGTGAATTATGGCTGTGTGGCTAATTGTACAGAAAATGTGTGTGTGTGTGGTGTTTTTAAACCTTTAACTTCCTCTTCAATATTCTATTCATGCTAAAATCACATGTGTCTCTATGGAGCAATGTGCCTTTGAGCAAAGCACTTCTACTTAAGGCCTTGATTGTGTTTGTTCTGCAGACAGATCGATCCTCGTTGGAAAACCCTCTTTACCCTTCAAGATGAGGTCAGAGGGAGCTGTGACCCTGGACCTGGTCCTTTTAAAAGTGAGTATCAACCAGTCATTCCAGTTCTATCTCTATATCACTATACTGGTTTTGTCTTTCAGAGCCTAATGGTTTGTTTTGTGCTCTTCCCAGAAGCTGTGATAACTCACTGGGTCTCTTTGTGATGCTCCATGGCAGCGGGCTGGGTACGTAGCCTTCCTTGTTGCCCAGCAGGGTCAGACTGAGGCCCGGGCTGTAGGACACCCAGAGCAGAACCTCGCCTCTGGGCCCCGTCGCCACAGAGCTCCTCAGTGTGTGGTTCAGGTAAATGTCCACCGAGGCCCCCGGCAGTGGCTGACGGGTCACCACATCCCTCACCAGCACTCTGAGGGCAAACTGGGACTCTGGAGAGAAGACGCACAGAGAGAGTCCTGTTAAATGTTCAAACATCATGCGTCTCTGCATGCGCTCCATCAGCATGCAGACCTTTCCCTCGCCATGAAAAAGTGATGAGGCCAGCACAGCTGAGAAATGAACCCAGTGGCATCAGAGAGGAACAGCCACACTCGCCATGTAAGATGTTTCACCTCCCAGCATGATTCTCATTCTTAACGTCACAGTAAAACATGTAAATTCATCTTTATCCTGGAGTTGACGCTGACGTGGCTGCAGGAGTTCACTCGGGGAAGAATCAGTGTGTGTTTTTATTGTGTAGTTCACATTTCACTGCTCACAAACCAGATGTAAACACAGACTTTGCAGCAGTGAGGTCATTGGTGTATCAGCAGAGGATTATCCCCTGCTGTAGATAAAACCCCTCACACCTTCACATTATACTTAATCCTGCCAATTATATTCAATAACCTATAGACCAGATCAAATAGTCAGTTTAGGCTTTAGAAATCCAGGGTTAATTAATCTGATGAGGCTTTTCACTTTGCATCTTTTACTTTGATTGGTCATTACCTTTAAAAACACGTATTATAGTATCTCAGCTGCAGGGAAATAAGGTTTTAAACATAAAAGTATTTTCAGAAAAGTATAAAGCAAATTGTTTATTTTGGTATTTTATATAAATAAAACACAACGTCAACACAAAAACAAAAAATATGAGATGCGTGCAGAGCTGATTCCGTCGTGAGTCACAGGTAATTAACATCTTCTCTAACAATGAGCTGGAGCCCTTTGTGTCAAAATCACCTTCTGTCCCGGCCGAGGGGCCGCGGGTGGCTCCCGGGGAGGTCGGGTCTATGACCGCGGTGTTGTCTCCATTGTCCCCGGGCGAAGAGGAGGGCAGGCCGCCGCCCTCCTCCGCCGCCCTCGCCGCCTCATCCAGGCAGCAGATGAGGAGCAGCGTCGACAGGAGGAGCAGCAGCGGCGGCAGGGAGCGTTCATGAGCGGGCATGGCGAGAGGGGGAGCAGGCTCACAGACATTACGGACCACGGAGAAGAACCGGGTCCGGTGATCGTTACGGCCTCATCCCCCCTCAGCGTCGGTGTCGGTGCAGACTCCCACCGTCAGAAGATGCGCTGGTGCTGATGCTGGGCGTGTGTCAGATCGTTTACCAACACAGGTGAGTCACTCGTTGGAGAAAAACAATGCTTATCAACATGACCCTAAATAGAATATTGAATAATTGAATTCTGTTATTTCTTATTTAGTTTGTGTTTTTATTTAAATGTATTCTTGTGTTTTTTTTATTCCTCACATTTTTATCACATTTTGTTGACTGAAGCATTTTTGCTATTTATAGATTGAAAATAGCTGAAAGTTGATTGAAAGAACGACAGAGTGATACATCTCGACGTGTTGAATATCTTTGTGAAGACGGAAGATGCTGTTACATCATTGGGCTCCACATGGCGCCCCCTGGTGGTAAGTCTAGTTACTTACAGACAAAGTTTAACTTCTTCCAAGTGACAACACACAACAAATCTCTAACAAAAAAAATACTATATATCTTTAATTCCACTTCACTTGAGAAAAACCTTATGGAAATGAGTCAATTATTCACTATTTACTGTAGTACAATTAAACTGTAAACAGGATAATAAAATATTTTATATTTAAATACTTTACATTTAAACACTTTATATTTAAACACTTTATAAGAGGCCGCCATGTTTTTTTTACAGTAGCTTTCTATGACAACTGAAGCTACCACAGGTTCTCTGTCATGTTTGGAAGGGGAGGCTGCAATATGCAACTTCACCACTAGATGTCAATAAAGTCTACACATTGCGTTGATAGTGTTTTATCACCCAGCCCTACCAAACCCATAATATATATAATTTACCATCATAAATACCAATATATCTATAGATATAGATACTAATGATCATAATAAACATCACAGTTGACAAACTGAAGCAACAATTGTCTCCCTGACTTTCTGGTTTATTGTTTCTTCAGTTTCCATCAACAGAGCAGATCATTGAGACAGGAGCCGGAGCCGCTGCAGGGGGCCACCATGACTATTGTGTGTTCATGTGTGTCTGCAGTGTTTTCATTGTTAACAGTGATGTTGAGGAAAACTCGTCTCATTAGTGTTTTCCTGCCGATGTTCCTGCATCATGAGCTCATTCATTGACAGTTTAAAGATGGTTGTATATTCTGCTGGGGATTTGAACCAGCGCCTCACTGCCTTGCCTCTCTGAACCAATCCCTGGTGCAGAGTCTCCTTCACACTCAGTTAGAAATGAAATAAAGGCTGAAACGCGTTGTAAACAATATCCATTTATTTAGATATGTCAGAAGTGGAGGAGTCCAATGGTGTATATGGAGAAGGAGGGGGCGACTTGGAATGTACCAAGTCAGGTAGATCCACAGGGAGAAGTTTGTTTAACTCAAACTATAAAACATGATGTGAAGTTTAACATGTGTTGTCCTGCAGATGTTCCTGCATCATGAGCTCATTCATTAACAGTTTAATTGATGAATACATGGAAATATTTTAAATAATCTGAATAAATTTTGACATGTTAAATACTGTGAAGAAAAAGGTTTAACACAGTCAAGAATAATAATACTTGAGACATCATGTACAACTGATACACAATTTATTTACCTTTCATCACACATTTCCTACAACATCAGGTTCCCTTCACTGTCCTGGACCTGGAATCAAAGTGCTGCGTCGCCTTCTGACACCGAGTCTCAAAAAGAAGTCAAATAAAACCAACACACGCACACACGAGTAACACATCGGCCATTTGCATGTGTCAGGTAGAGAAGTGATGAGAACTCTGTGCTGGAAGACGCACACAGAAAGAGTTTGCATAAGGCACAGAAATGTAGGGAGGAGCTTATCAGAGCAGATTTCCTCCTTCTGCAGAGAATCAGAAACTTGTCTTACTTTCAACTGGGGGGATTTCAAAGTGTCAGAATTTAGGTTTTGGGGGAAAAAAGAGAGTTAAATAAACGCTCTAAAAATAAGAGCAATAAAAGCGACAGATGGGGGATGAACACGCATTCAAAGAAAATATTTATTTGCATTACAAAACAAGTAAATTTGGTTAAAAGCTTTTACAATAGACATTTAGAAATTGAAGTTATGCAGACGGGGGGAAATGTGTCACTTCAGTTTGAACAGAGACACTCGTGGGAATTCTTCCATCTGCCGCAAAAACCACGAAACTAAAACGAGGGAGAAAGATGAGAGCGATCTTCAGATTCACACGTGACTTCATCTTTTTCTGGTGTTAAACTTGTCGGCTCGTCTACGACAAGATTCACGTGAGGCTCCTGCAGCCTGACTCGTCTCAAACAGCATCAAAACAACAAAATAATAATTTAGAGATACACTGCAAGGAAGTCAAATTTACTTTATATCTAAATGCACATAATCATGTGACATGAGCCCAAATCAACTAGTGTCATATGTGAAGTTCAGTTTATCCAGGTGCATCATGGGAAGCGCTTTAAAGACTCATTCATTCCGTCCGCGTGTGCACGACTTCTGAAAACATAGGGATAAAACACACGAAACGGTGCAGTACCACCGGAAGTCGTGGGGGGGGCGGTGTAACTCCCTGTATAAGCAGTGCATAAACAATTTGTGGTTTATAACAATGATCGTGCAGATTCAGGATATTTAGTATTTATTAACAAGTGGCATTCAACAGCAATTTATAACTATGAAGAAATATTTTTACATTATTAAAACGATTGTTTATTCATTATGTTAATACACAAGCCAATAAAGAAAACTCTTTTTTTTTTTTTAATAATTTAACCTGCTAACAACATTATACTGTGTTACAAACCATTTGTCACATGTTTATATACTGCTTATGAGCCGCTTAGCTTAGCATAAAGGCCGGGACCGGGGGGGGGGGATCAGAAGCAGGAGCAGGTAAATATGCATTAGTGGTTTGTATTTTAGGGTTTGATGGACATGTCTCGCAGCAACTTCACACAGTGGCCTTGTGTTCCCAGAAAGTCGCTTCACCTTCAAGGAGAAGTGGAGGAAAAGAACCAGATCCAGGTGGAGCATCATTCATCCGACCATCTTAAGGCTGTGTAAATAAGAAGAGTCCCCTTACCAGTGTGACAATGTCTTCACTGACGTTGGAGCGGTAAAAAAAAAATGATCAAAACGTGGAGGTTTCATCGCGAACGTGGTGAGAGAGCGGAGAACGCCCTCAGTCACGCCGTCGCTCCGTCCACCTCCCCGTGTCGCCTTCATCTGTACGCCAGTGCAGCTCATGCTCCCATTTCATCACCGTCCAACACACACACTCGCACACACATTCCTGAATCTACAACATCAGCATCCAAGAGGCTGGAGAAACTAGGATTTGAATGCAGAGTTTTTCCAAAGTGGTTTGTGGTAAATCCAGCCTTCGCCCTGCAGGAAGAGAGAAAAGTGTCGTCAGGAAATTATTCACAGACACTGTGGAGTTGAATGACCCAGATTCTTTGTATGTTTAAGAAAAGCAAAGTGCAAAGTGAGAACACCATGAAATAGAAAACCGTCGACTGGGAAGAGAATTAATGCAGAAGGTGATTTTAAATGTATTTAGAGGCAGAAGAGGTGACTTTCACAGACTCTTCTGTTTGTCCTTAAATGCCTCATGAAAGTAAAACTCCTGTGTTAACTCTTCATCATCGTGTTCATCATCTAAATCTCTTTTCTCTTTTCCAGACGTGTAAATATTAGGAATCAATCTTGTGATGCCCATATGTGTTTATTGATGTTTATCACCTCTCTGTCAAAGTATCTGGTCCTCCAGGCCGTTTCGGTCTCCGCTCGGTGGCGCTCCTCCGTCCGCTGCCGCTCCTCCAGAATCCGCTTGTGCTCCGTGGCTTTGTCGATATCCTTCTGCCGCAGGGACTCAGTCACGTGCTGCCACAGACGCCTGGATCACGGAAACACAAACTTGTGCTCAAACAGGCGAAATGTTATGAGACAGAAACAACTTCATGAGCAACAGTGTCCGAGCCCCTGCCCTCTGACCTGGATTCGGTCGGCCCCTGTTTCTCAACCGGCCGAACCAGCTTCCTCGTGACGGGCAGCTTGGTGACGTCCACCACCCTCGTCTCCCCGCTGGTGTAGCTGAACTCCAACATGCCGTTCCACTCGCCCTGCACACGACACACCACCGCGTTGGTGGTGTTGTGCTTCACCTCCCCCGTGACCCTACGTATGGAACAGCCACAGAATCAGTAAACACCAGGATGCATGACTTTGCATTTAGCAGCACATAAGAAATAAAAAAACACACACACACACACACACACACGCACGCACACACGCGGAGCAACAGCAGAGCGACTCACTTGTGCAGTTTCCCACCATAAAAGGGTTTCGTCTGAAACGTGATGACGGCTGAATAACCCGACTTGATGCAGTTGATGTTGACTTTGCCGCCGAGTTCCACCCAGGGAACAGTGAGGATGGAGCGAGCGTAAGCACAGGGCAGCGTGAAGGTGTACTCCTCATCGTGCTCCAGCAAATTCAGACAACCTGCAGACACAGGCACAAATAATCCAATATATTTTCAAGCACATATTACACATTTGCCATTGTTGACTAATCTAAAAGCTAGAGAGAAAAGAGTTAGTCTAGTTAGTATATGCCAATAAAAAACTTTATTGACTGACCTTCGCCGATCATGGACACGCCGATGGACATTCCCATGAACTTGCTCTTGGTCCACACGTGCGTGTTCACACACATCCGCCTCTCCTGGCATTCGGCATAAAACCCTGACACGGGGGGGTGGTGGGACACCTGCTCGGCCACAAATCGCACTTGGTAGGGGTCTTGGGGGGCGGGCGGCTCGGCGCCTCCCTGTGAAGGCTCCTTGGCGGCCTCTGGTCTCTTGGGAACCTTCCAGGAGCAGTGGAAGGTCTCGCCAATGATGGGGTTGTAGGGCTTCTTGGCGATGGCGCCCTTGCGGCCTTCATGGAAGGAGGTGAGGTAGTACTCCACAAACCGGACCATGCGGTCCTCCGGGCTGCTGCCGTCGGTGATGGCCATGAAGAGGTCGGGGTGAGACATGAAGTCAGCGTACATCTCCAGCAGAGAGCGCTTCTCCAGGATGAAGGTGGGGAGGACCACCTAGGAGGGAGATAAAGAAATATGGTCCCAGGTATTATTCATTTCATCATCTACCATGATTAAATGGAGCAAGTGATGATGTGACGTAGATCTGACATGACCTTGGCATCACAGCGCCTACTAGATACTAGAGGGACGCCTAGGGAATCCAGCAGATAACTGTGATAAATCAGAAACCCAAGAGGAGGATATCCAAATACTAGAACCAACTGACACTGGAAGATAGAGTTTCTCAACTTGTGCTGTTTGTTAGTGTGTGTGTATGTGTGTAGGTTTAGTAATTACACTGCAACAAGTGTTTACTAGAGCCAGGTCCCTGAAACTCCATTAAAAACAGACCATGACACTGATTCCTGATCCAGGACAAAGCAGATTAACTCTATTTCATCTAATCAGACAAAGTTCTTAGCTTTTTTAAATATTAAATTTAAGATCTGACTCAGTCGAGTTTCGATGAACTAACATGAGCTTTTATTTGAAAGTCTCACATTCTTTTGAACGAGGGGGGTAACAATTTGTTAGATTTCGAAATAAACTTGATTTTCAAACTTAGAAGAAGCTTTATGTCCATCAAACTACTGCACGGTTAAAAACTCATGACAAATTATTGACAACAACTTGTGGTGAAATGTAGTGTGTTTGTTAGCTGGCAGTGTTTCAGGCGATGTCTTTCAAACAACACGTTTGGAACTGAAAATGTAAACTGGATGACATGTGGTACAGGGTTCTTGCTTTTGCTGCTCATGGAACTCGACCTACCCGTGTGAGGTCCATGCCGAGCTTCAGCTGGGACAGCAGGTGTAGGATGACGCTGCGCTCCTCCTCCACGGCGCCCAGGTCCTCCTCCTTGTCTGCCAAGGCGTCCTCCAGCTCATCCTCTGCGTCTATGTCTTCCTGTTCCTGAGAGAAGGGGGGGGGGGATATATTCAACAACCTGCTGCATGGCAGTTGAAAGTAAAAGATTGTTCTTGGCAACTGCATAAATAACTTTAAATAAAAGTCCTAAACACTGTCGCTCCTCCTGGAGCAGAGAGGGAGTGACTTCCTTGCTCTTACCCCAGAGAAGCTGCAGGAGTCTGGGCTGCTGAGCTCCAGGCCGCTCCCCTCCAGCTGACCCTCCCCTGTGGTGAAGCTGCCCAGGGAGCTGCTGCCGTTCTTCAGGATGTCAGGCAGCTTGGGCTCCAGCCACTCGATGGTGGGTCCTGTCGTGGACAGCGAGCGCTCAGTGGCAGGTTCAGAGGTACTCATGGTACTACCCCCCCCTCCACCCTCCCTCCCGAGGCCCTCCGACACACTCACACACGCAGGTCTACGCTGGGCCAACCATTCGCCACACAACACCCCACGACTGCCCGGCTGCTGAGTGGACAGATGCTTATTCTTCTGTCGAGACCGAACGAGTGAAACTGGACCCGTCCGACCAGCCGAGTATCAGGATACTTTGGCCCCGCCCACAGGAAACATCCTCGCCCTCTGATTGGCTTAAAGCCTCTCAGTGTGGCCTGGGCTTTTATTTTAATGTGCTGTTAGAGGTGGGAAGACCTCATTCAAATTCACCTCGTGCGTCGTCGGACAACTTCACCCGATTGGCTGCTCGCGACAAGTCCGGCCTAATGAAATATACATCGAGTAACGAGATCTGCTGTGAAAAAGTGGGACATTACCGGACGTTTTCCCCATTTCAAGTCGGCCTGAATAAAGAGGGTCGAGATCTCGGCAGGTTCGACACCTTAGGTCACTTCGGGATCCTCTCGCAAAACGCAACAGTTGTCAATGTGAAGCTGAGTCAACTCTTTCCACAGAGCAAAGCTGAAAATAATGATATTTAAACTTTTGAATCGAAAAGATTTACGTTAAATATCATCAGGACTTTTTCTGATGTCACAAGTCAGAACGCCTGCTGTGAAAACACGGTGTGTTTGCACTGCAGCCGGTCCGCAAAGGGCTGCTGTTGGATATTTCAACCATCTGAGATCTAATTACCTTCGAAACAGGTGGTAAGAATAGGTACAGCTCCTTATCAATAATGCAAAATAATTCCAGTGAGCAGTCAACGCAAACTCTTGGTCTAGATTGTTTATCGCGAGGACAGCATGTGGCACAGATGCATAATGTGCAGCATCTAACAGCAGAAATACTCACGGCTGGAAAAACAACCATAACCGTACAAAAGAGTCAAGATGAAGCAACAACCGCCACAGAGAGAAACAGCCGCACACTCACCTCCCAGGGAGCCTCTCTGCCTGGCCACCTGCTGCAGGTGCAGGATGCTCAGGCACTCGTTCAGGCAGTTCATGGTCGCCATCGACGTGGCCTTGAGCATCAGCAGATCCTGGTCCAGAGGGGAGAGGCCGGGGGCGGCAGGCAGACCCTCGATACTCTGGATCAGCTCCCGGTGCTGCCCCTGGGCCTGGGTCATCATCTGGAGGAGGAAGATGAAGAGGATTCTTTACATTAAATTATGTTTATCTGTGCAGGTAGAAACAAGCCCCTAGAGATTTCTTTTTACATTAGTGAAAACCCCCCATAAAAGCAATATAACTTTACAAAATCTCTAATATCCACATTTGTTAAAGTCCAGTGTGAGATAAACATCTTTATTCGTAGCTCAGATTAAAAGATTTCAAACAAATCCCTTGAAATAAAGATCGATTGAGCCCGGCTGATGTTTATAGACAGACAGCAGCGCCCTCTGGTGGACGATCTGCAAACATGCATCTAAGTGAAGAGGAGAATTCACGACTAAACTAATTTAAAATCAACAGAAGCTCAAGTCCTAAGCTCACTTTATCTTTATTTGGTGAAAGTAATTAATTCTAAATATTTTTTTCTGGAATAAACAGGGCCAGGAAATAGATTTTTAACTCTCCAACATGACATAGGTTTTAAAAGATGAAAAATAAAGATGGATGACACTTCCTCCCACTATCCAGAAATGGAGCCAAAATATTCCTGATACGAAAGTGACCGTCGTGAGGTCCGGCTGAAACACATGCTGGGGTGTGACATGTCATCCATCTTTATTTACGGTCAACGATATGTTACAGCAGTGAGTTATCTTATGGTTTGCCATACCTCTCTGGCGTCCATGAGGTGGTCGGGCAGCAGCGACCTCTTGCTGGAGTAGAGCGACGAGCCCTTGTTGACCTGCGACCAGCCGAACAAGGAGTTGGGGTTTTGGCTGGGGCGGCGCATGGACATCGGTGAGCTGCCGCTGCCCTGCGACGCCATCGAGTAGCTGCGGGACTTGGGAGGAGGATTAGTCTGAAGAACGAGGAACATAAGTTACATGATGTTAGTCTGTGTTTATGATTTAGCTCAAAGCTGCTACACCAGATAATTTGTACTTTCTTTGTAAATTTCACAGGTGCTAATTTCTGTCATGGAAACCACATTCATAGAATCACTTCCTCTTTCGCAACGCGTCAACAAAGCAAGAGCACAACATTTTGTTTTTGCTGTAAAGCTGCATTACACGGTTACTAATCTGACAACTTTGGTCTGAAGATTGCATCACTTGCTAAACAAACCTCTGAAAGAGCAGACACGCACTGTGTGGCAAGAACAAATAACACCAGTTCAGTTAAACATTATATTCTAGTTATATATTTATATATACAAATGGAAATTGTGGAAAAAAGAAATAAAGATCTGAAATGCAACGTTCAAAGGTTTGAAATTAGTCAAGAAAATCGAATCAAAACAACTTTAAAAAATGATTAAACGACTAAAGAATAAATAATGTGTAATTTATTTGTGGACTATTATAAGCCCCTGCTAACGTAACCCTTTGGGGAGTTGATGTATCTCCACAACATTAAATGGAGGTTGTGGGCAGTGTAGTCGTGTGTGGATCAATATCTGGATCAATACGAGTAAAACCTGATCCATTATTCACACAAACCTTCATGTTTACCCACAAAGGAGTGGATTTTCTGCAGGATTACGTAAAAGCTACTCAATTATTGTCTTGGTGTAATGATGGAACACCGGCTCACATTGTGAGATAAGATGTTTTTTGACATTTGCACATAATTCCCAGAGAATAATTCACGGATCTTGATGGAGTGTTTTCATTTTGTTGAGTCTTGACTGAACTTAAACCCTTGGGCCTTGCTGCAGGTATGCGCTCTAAGAAGTGATATTCCAGTTGCTCAAATATTTGCACGGCTGCCGTCTCTGTGCGACTGCTCCTTTGACACGAGGGGAAGGAAAGCAGGAAACTGAAAAACAGTCCAGCTCACATCCGCTCCGTGCAGGAGTCACAAGAATTATTTGGATCAGTTTGAAACATGATAAAAAGCTGCGTCTTACCTTCCCCATGGCCTCTGTGTGGTGCTGTGTGCAGATCTGCAGCCGGCTCACCCAGTGCTGCCGCTCTTTGGCATCGGTGGCTGAGAAACACACATGAAAGCACAACCTTGTTACGGTTACATTAAAAGATGAACCCACTCAGCAGCAGCTCCTGTGCGCCTCGGCCTCACCGGATAATGGAAAACACACAGATCAATACTGTGAAGACCTGATGGATGGTGATGACTGGGCCTGGAGGTGAAACTGTAACTGACGGGCAACAGCAAGGAGGGAGGGAATGCTTTGAGACGAGCATACACACAACCTCTTAGGTGATTACATCAGGAAGTCAGGTACCCACCCCGGAGCTTGTACTGCTCCCCGCTGATGGCGTTGACAGTGAAGGTGTGCGAGTCCTCGTCGCTGGGGGAGATGACGGCCCCGGCCAGGGGGAGCATGCCACGGGGCTTCTGGGGCCGCGACTGCTCGTTGACAAAGTACTCCAACAAGCCCGACTCATTGTTTAACACAAAGAACCTGGAGACAACACACAGCACATCAACGTCCTCTTCTCTGACCCTGACGTGCATTTCAGGTGGATGCAGGTTTGTTTACCACTCACCGGTACTGCCACCCTGTCACCAGGTTGGTGTATTTCATCAAGTAGCCGTCCACATTCTCCATATGGTCACTGCCAGGGGACAAAGAGCACTTTTAAAAAGGCCTGAGAAAACACCATCAACACACAAATCAATCACGGAGCTGAGGCTGCTGACACATTAGCTGAACGATTCCATTGTTTACTGGCAGATTAGAAAAGACAACTTTATAATAACACGATAATAAAGTCAAAGCGATGAGAAAACACGTCCGTCACTGTGCGACATTAATAAAAACACACAAACGTGTAGATTTATCCCAGGAGTGCTGCTCGTGAGTCACTGTAGCCGTTAGCATGCTAAGCCTCCACCCACCTGTACTGCCAGCTCTTGGCACTCGCTCTCCCCGAGCTCGGGGTCTTGTTCTGGGGGACGACATCCAGCTTCCCCGCCTCGCTCTCCGGGGGTCTTATCGGCGCGGTTTCCGCTTGCATGGTCGCTGGCAACGAACCCAACTCTCCGGCTAACCCGGGCTCGCCAGTGTCTGGATGAAGCTAAGCTAGGCTAAGCTAAGTCTGCCCAGATTTGAAGCAGCTGTTTGGAGACTTCAGTGAAAAGTGTTGATTCATCTCAGGCGGAAACAAACTTCCGTCTCACTCGCTGGTGACTGTCTACGTGAAACAAGGCAAATAAAACATGGTTTAAAAGAGAAACTAGCTCGTTAGCATGTGTGCTAACTCCCTCTGATATTTACTGCTCTGGCAGCAGCACAGTCACGTGACCCGCTCAAGCGCCCACACTTCCGCGTTCGATAAATCATAACAACTGGAAAATAAGTGAGGGGATAAACTTCGTGTTTAGTTATTTCTAACAGATGTTTATATTGTTTAAGACAAGCAAACAAATATACAAATAATACAATAAAGTATTAATTCTGTATTACTCTTCGAATTGAACACAGAAAATAGTATTGACTGGAACTTTATTACCATGTACATTTTTTAGCTATATGTAATTAATTCAGCTGAAAATAAAGTAAATAAACAAATATTTTAAGTTATTTGTTGAAGTTATGTTTATGTGCTTTTATTTTGAGCATGCTCTTGACCGAAAGTGTCACTAATTACCTGTCCGGCTCGACGTCGCTTTGTCCAGAGGTTGAAACATTAGTTCCTGCTGTTTCCTGTCAGTGTTAAATAATAAATAAGTCGATAAAACATTCATAAGGTTTTTTTTCTTTGTTTTCTTAACAACTCAGTTTAATATTCAGATTTATACTTTAAAGGTGAATAATTATAAACATTAAAAAGCACGTGGCGACGATTATAAGAGCAGTTATACAGGTGTCGTATCGTTGTATCGTTGTATTAACAATAATAATAATAATAAAGGAGTGTATCCGTGGAGGAGGAGGAAGGGGAAGAGGAGGAGGCGGAGGAGGAGGAGGAGGAAGAAGAGGAGGAGTGAATGGAGAGTTCAGTTTTCAGGGCGTATGAGGAAGTTGCTGTAGAAAGAAAAACAAAAAGCAAGCAGCTCTTTGCAAAATGCCTGGAAAGAAAGTCTGCATCGTGGGATCTGGAAACTGGTAACTTCCCTTTTCTTTATGTGATTTGAGTTGCATCTTCTCAGAAACATTAGATTTATAATCATGAGTTTGTTCCTCAGCTGATTGAACTTTTAATTTCTCCTCCTCCTTCCTTGAACACTTTGTCCTGAACCTGAGGGATTCTGCTGCAACATTCAAGTGATTTTCTACCTGTTTGTGTGAAGCCTTCAGGTTCCACTGATTAACTTAATGTAAAGTTTGTGCACAATGTTCCAGGGTCCATGTGTCTAGAGGGAGTCTGCTCTCTGATGAACACTCTGATGACTGTTCCTGCAACATGTTCAAGAGAGATTGAGAGATTCTTGTTGTTGTGTTTCCTCCCTGATCACTTCCTGTCTCTCCCTCCAGGGGCTCCTCCATCGCCAAGATCATCGGGCACAATGTGAAGGGGTCCAACCGCTTCGACCCCATGGTCAACATGTGGGTGTTTGAGGAGGTGATGGACGGCAGGAAGCTCACGGAGATCATCAACACAGAGCACGAGAACGTCAAATACCTGCCGGGTCACAAGCTGCCCAGGAATGTGGTGAGAGCTGCAGTGTGTAAATACACAGGAAAGGTCACCGCAGTCCACAAGACACCGATAAGAGAACAAAGCTTTGACCCACACATATTTCAGTGTGTCCGACGTGAACTGTTCACTCACTTTGACCACACAACCATCAAATCCTGCAGGAAAGAACCGTTTAACGATAAGAAACAACAAATTGTTGTCTAAAAGACCCACAATGCATTTCTTCGTGGTCATTTCCTGTCCTGCTGTCCCTCCAGGTCGCCATGCCCGACATCACAGAGGCCGTCAAAGGAACGAAGATCCTCGTCTTTGTCATCCCGCACCAGTTCATCGCCAAACTCTGTGACCAGATGAAGCCCCACATCACCGAGGGAACCATCGGGATATCGCTCATCAAAGTAAGACCCCCCCCCACCCCCTCCTCTCTTCTTTGTGTCTCATTTCCTGTCAGCCAACCAGGAGGAAACCATCACATGACTCACTGTACTTCATGTTTTCTGTGGCCGCAGCATCATGTGATGTTTCAGTTGAGCAACCAACACAGAGAAAACATATAAAAATGGACTTGGACCTGTTTGCTCCTCCAAATATGGTCAATTCTGGTTTCTAAAACCAAGATGGACAAAGTGTCAACCCCAGAAACTCTCTCTTTGGTCGTCCAGGGTGTGGACGAGGGCCCAGACGGACTGAAGCTGATCTCAGACATCATCCGAGAGAAGCTGGAGATCGAGGTCAGTGTCCTGATGGGAGCCAACATCGCCAGCGAGGTGGCAGACGAGAAGTTCTGTGAAACCACCATCGGTTTGTTTTTGTTCTTCGGTTTGTTTTTGTGGTAAAGGAAACACATCAGTACTTCCTCGTTGCACCAGAGTCGAGTGACGTGACGCTTGTGTCTTTCTCGTTTCGCTGCAGGAGCAAAGAATGAGGCAAACGGACACATCTTCAAAGAGCTGCTGCAGACTCCCAACTTCCGCATCACCGTGGTGACTGAGGGCGACACAGTGGAGCTGTGTGGAGCCTTAAAGGTAAACACAGACTCAGGACTCCCTCCTCCTGCTTCAGAGATTATAATGCATGTTTCCTTTAATGTGCGCCCTGTCAGAATATTGTGGCCGTAGGCGCTGGGTTCTGCGACGGCCTTGGCTTCGGCGACAACACCAAAGCGGCCGTGATCAGGCTGGGTCTCATGGAGATGATTGCCTTCGCCAAGTTGTTCTGCAGAGGCCCGGTGACCTCGTCCACCTTCCTGGAGAGCTGCGGCGTGGCCGACCTCATCACCACTTGCTACGGGGGACGCAACCGCAAAGTGGCCGAGGCCTTCGTCAGAACCTCCAAGGTGAGTCAGACACAGAGACTGATTCAGAAACCTCAGAAACCTGCTGCACTTGATGAAGATACCAGATAATAAATTGGTTTCTCTATGTTTGGTCCTTCAGTCCATCGCTGAGCTGGAGGCAGAGATGCTAAACGGCCAGAAGCTTCAGGGTCCACAAACGTCAGCTGAGGTTTATAAGATCCTGCAGAAGAAAGACATGGTCAACAAGTGAGTTCATTAACCAAAGTACTTTTAATATTAAATACTGTTAAATAAAGATAATGATTCAAATACAAAGTCCCAGATGTGAAACCATGTGTGTGGCTGTGCTGTAAAAACCGATGAACGAACTTCAGGCAAATATTCCTCTAATATCTGATGATGTGTGGTTTCCTGCAGGTTTCCTCTGTTTGCAGCCGTCTACCAGATCTGCTTCGAGGGCAAAGAGGTGAAAGAGTTCATCACCTGCCTCCAGAATCACCCTGAGCACATGTGAGCGGTGTGTCGACGCCTCACCGCCACCAGATGGTGACAGAGATCCACGAACGGGAAACGCACAACTCAATTCAACCAAAGGCACTTTTTACTTCTTTTTATTGGAGACATTTCATCATGGAAACTACTTTCATTTAGCTTCAAAAGCAATTCGATTTTACTCGTTTTGCACTTATATTAAAATAACTCATTTTACTCTTGAAAAGTTAGAAAAGAAAAGTTAAAGATATTAAATAAATGATGATGAATAAGAGGTACACAATATGTTCTACATTTGCAGCCTTAAAACTGCAATACAAATGGTTTAAAAATACCAAATGCTGCACTTACTTAATACTACAATTTTGTAAATGCATCAGTTTGTGTGACTGACATAAACACAGTGTTTACAATTTCAACATAAAAATTCACTATATTCTTTTTATATCTTTTATGTAGAGTTGATTTCTCAATAAAACCTGTTTTTATTCATTCTCAACAATCTAAAGTTATTCCAGGGAGGTTCTGCAGTATCCAGTTTTTGTCAACAGGGGGCGCAGCACTCACATTTAGTGATATTTCAACTTTAAACAGTAGAAATCACAGAACTGATGTCAAACCAGTTCAGTCTGTGGTCCAGCAGCTGTGTGATTGAGTTGTGTTAGATCTCTGTGTGTGTGTGTGTGTGTGTGTGTGTGTGTGTGACTGACCCACACTGATTCCCACGAGGCCACAGTAACCTGGTATGAGAAAGCAGATTAATGAACAAAAAGCGTCCTTGTCCCTGCGTGTCGGCCATGTTACAGGTCGACCCGGTGAACACTTTGATGCTCTGCCTCCGTCTCTGTCCGTCTCCCATCGCTGTGTCTCACTGAGTCATTATCACACACTGTCTGTCTGTGCTCGTCTCCATCAAACATCACATCTAAAGTTCTTTATACGTACATAGATATGGAAACAAAATCAAATATTTGAGACCTCTCCACTGGTGGGTATCTACCACTGGTGGGTATCTTTCCAGGCTGTCTCCCTCCTCAGGCCCCATCAGTCCATATCCTCCTCGTCTGCCCAGATCCCAGGACATCAAACGATTCATTGGAGGCCAATGGAAGAGGCACCAGATTTTTTTACGGGGGCACAAAGAGGAGCTTCCAGGTTTCCCATGGGAGAGGAGGGTCTCTCATTTCCACGTCCCCCTCTCATCTCCACGCCACCACTGTCATCGGAGGGTTTTTGAGCGAGCGCTGAGACCCTTGTGGTGGTTTGACACCGGCTCAGATCCAAGAGAAGGCCCACCTTCATCTTGAAAGAGGGGCTTAATCACCACGGTAACTTGTCTGTTGGTAGGCCTCCACCCCACACACATGCACACACATGTACACACACACACACATGCACTGTCGTCCAGTAAGAGGCCCGTGTTGCATGTTATTGGATTTAAATTTACCTCCCTGCTTCATTACCTTTCAACAAGTTCAACTTTCTCTTCAAGGCCTTGTCCATTCTTCTTCTATTGTCTCACAGAGAGTGGAAACTGGTGTGTCTCTGTCCAAAGTGAAGAAAAACACCTCTTGAGACGACTAATTCACACGTTGTATCTCCTTTGTTTAACTTGTGAGGAAAGAGAAATGTATAAACACCAATTTGTGGGTTTTGGAGGAGTCATGTGTTTGCAGTTCTAAAGAATCGTCTGTGTAAAAGCTGTGGAAACTGAAAATCTCCCAGTGGCTCAGGAACGCTGTCATTTTTCAATTTTGTGTTAACGACGCAAACAGAATTCACCTCCAGTGTAATGAGGTGGAGCCAAAGCTCTTAAAGCTGCGATTATCCAAATTTTCATGATTGTATATGATGTGAAAAGGGTCACACACACTCTGCAGTGCAAGAAAGCTCTGAAAAACCAACGTACACGACCTGACTCGATAAAGTTAGAGCAAGAGAGGTGGTGGAGACCAAACACAGATCAAACAGAGTGACTATTGGACATATTGGATAAAAACTCATCATATTAAAGATCACTGTCGCTCTGTATTTGCTGGACGAGGAAATTGGTTGCTGCCCCCATGTGCTTAAAGTCAGTAACAGCAGGCTTAAAACCCGAACTAGCTGCAGAGCTTGACAGTAACAGTCCAGTTAAAAAGATAAGGATTAGTTGAGTTGAACTTTTAAGTGAAACTGTGAAGGCTCTGCTAATAAAAAGGACTGAGGCACATTAAGACACTGATCAGTACATTTCACACTGAGTTGTGATTTATGAGGTGTGATGAGTCTGGGCTTATCACACCTGCCTCTCCCTGGGATGAATGAGTGACTTACACAGTCAAACTTCTCTGCTGAGCGCTGCAGGGCTTTTATTTTTTAAAAGCATGTGTGGCCACCCCAGGCCAGACCACATGGTTCACGCCTTTACATTTATAGCACCCAGAGAAGCTCTGTGTCAGTGTGAAACCTCACACGTAGACTAATAGATAACTCATTATATCCCCTTCAGGCAAATGTGGATCGGTATGGTTTTAATCTTTTATATCTTCATGTGTGGATTCTCATGTTTCAATGTGTGTGTGTGTGTGTCTGCCACTAAAGGGGAGAGTCTATCCTCCATCCTGGGTTAATTACAGGCCCCTGATCTCGTCAGCTGTCATCGCCGCACTCTTTAACATGTCAATGACAGCCCAATGGGACCTCACATCCTCCCTCTGCTCATGCTCAACGGGCTGAGGAGACAAAAAGAGATAAAGCAAAAGGATGCCACTCCTCCTCCCAGCTGGCTCCTTTCACCTCCACGTGGTCATCTCCATCCTCGGCCTGATCTCCAGCTCTTTGCCTCCTTTTGTGCTCAGCCTGGAGGTGAGGGCAGCAGCGGGGGTGGTGGTTGCTCTGGTTGCTTTTGCAGTCTGGGGGGGAGAGGAGGAGAAGTTGGCAGGAAGCCTGATCGTGGCAGTGCATACAAACACTGGGGAGACAACACAAGGCCTATTTGTTCCACGCTCCCATCCTCTTACCTCAGGGAGAGTGGACAAAATTTCATGAGACAGCCATAAGATAGGGTGCGTCCCTCGCTCCCTCCGGACAGCCATCGATTCTGTGGGACAGGGACGAGACAAATGGGGAGCGGTCCTCGTCAGGAAATCACAGACCATAACCCAATGAAATTAAGTCAATTTGTACAATGAAGACCTGGCAGGATGCCCGGCACGGTCCGCTGCTTTAGAGAAAGAGAAGAAGCTTCTTTGATTAAATATAAATGACTCTGAGTCAGGAGAGAAGCTGCAGTTTAATACGACCATATCCAGCATGTGTGACGAGACCAAGGCCTGACGATGTCCAAGCTGCACAACCGCTCCTCTTTTTCCTGCTCTGCATGACATCCTGCTTGGTCTGAATCTCCTCGGCTTGATGCCTTGTGGACTCCAGAGATGCTGACATCGGTGCAAACTCCACACTCCCTCCACTCTGATTTGTGGAAGGTGAAATCTTTACCGTGTGTACAGCACCAGTGTCTCTCGAGTCTGCGCTTACATGCACATAAAGATGGTTTCTGAGGCCGCCGGGTTCCCAGTCCAGCTGCAAATAACATCGATGTGGCATTCCTACATGTCAGTGTAGAGTGGGCCCTGCACGGAGCTGCCTCCTGTTCCTGACTCCAATCCACCTCCTCGACACCGGGGCTGAGGAGGAAAATGAGGATTTCACAGCAATGATCAGATTCATTTGGTTCTTGAGTGTCTATGTCTAGAAAAGGTCCACATGTCTGAATTTGATTATTGCTTATCCCGAGTGAGACCTTTTTCATGTTAATCAGAACATGCTGTTAACATGTCATGTGTTCATATCAGAATAAACGTGTCTCGTGTGTTGGCACATCGTCTGGTGTTCCCATCAAACAGGTTCGCCGAAGGAGCCGTTAGTTGTGCAGCGAGCAGCAGAGATGGTCGCTCTGGTCTTCACCACAATTGCAGCGAGCGATCCGAAGGGAGGCATTGTGGCTGAGTGATAAAGCAGCCCCACACGCTCCGAAGAAGAAGGGGTGACACTGTGTATTTATGCATCTGTTCGTGTTTATGTGTTTTTCTTCTTGGGTGTTTTTCATGAAGGTCTGACCACATTTGACCGGTTCACCTCAGATATTCACCCCATTCACCATCAGGTCTGCAGCTGCAACGTGTTACAGCTTTTGTGTGTTTTGAGCAGAGTCGATGTGAAGCTCTGGAGCCTCCACACATCTAAATGCTTTGACCCGTCTTCTTGCATCTTCTCTGACGGCTTCCCTCTCTCTGCCCCAATCGCTTCCTGCCTCCCCCCGCCAGGCTACGACCTGTGACATGAAAGAGACGGACCTCCTGCCTGCAATGGAGCCGGATGTGCTGCAGGTCAAGACGTGTGTTCCACAATCATTTAGCCATTACCTCCCTGCAGGACACTTAGGGCACAAACATGTTCACAGTGATGTATGAGCAACGGTTCGACCGGAATGGGATCCTCAAGATTGTTTTCTTTTGCTCTGTTGCTCCCAGGAGGTAATGGTTTGTGCAAATATCCAGATTTTTTGCCCCAAATCTTTCAAGTTGACAATAAGAGATATAAAGTAAGAGCTTAGAAAAGTAGAATATGTGTTTTTCTTTCCTTACTTTAAGATACGAACGTCAGACTCAGAGTGAGGGGAGGAGGAAGATATGGACGACAGGATGAGATATAAGGAGAGGAGTTGTTGTTTTTGTTTGAGATAACATGAGAAAACAGATGCTTTCTCACATGCACACACTGATTTATCCACTCAGATTTATGACCCAACATTCCCACATAAGAGTGCAGACAATTGTGGCATTATTCAAATGTTTATCTGGCAGAAGGAATCCTCTAATTCTGGACTTTTTTCCAATTAGATTAAAAGAAAATATCACAAGCTTTCAATTGCACAATCAAAGATTCCCATTATCAAATGCAGACTGAAAATGACTTAACATATTATTACCCTCCTCCGATGTCATCGGATGACAATCATCTGATCTATATTCAATTAGCTCCTGACATTAAGGTTTAAGTGAACCCTCGTGATAACAGGACAACCTGGGATCACGCCCCCACCTTCTAAACAGTTTACAAATACTTTCTTTTGTGTGATTTGTGAAATCTCAGCTCTCCACGGCCCTGCGGTGTCATCAGCCCACTCGGCCTCGCTCCGTCTCTCTGAGTGAACAATGTTGCAATGCAGTGATCTTATAGGGGAAGAATGCATCAACAGAATGGAATTACGCAGAGAAATTATTGCACTTGAGGCCACAAAGAATGCAGCGGAGATGGGCTGAAGTAGAGCATTTGTTCACTGTGGTTATGGAAGACCAGCAGTGGGAGGCTGGGACTTTAGCTGAAGGGCTCGGCCATCCAGGCTGCAAGCTAGGAAACTTGAAATTATGATTTTATTTTAAGTACATGCGCATTTGATTTTGATGCATTCTGCAGAAAATAGCATGAAAAACAAACTAAATATGACATCAGGGCTAAGGTCGATTTGCATCTTGCGGGCCACGAGGATGGGTGGCAACGAGGAATGCGGTGCCCTGCAGAGGGGCCAATGAAAAGCAGAGCGGCCGTGGCTCCCGGCCGGCATAAAGAAGTCTCCTTGGCAGTAAAGCCGAGAGTCATGTGCCTCCATTTAAATGAGAAGGCGAGAAAGGAGGGAGAGAGCCGGAGAAGGAGAAATACAGGCTGAGCTAAGAGGCCGGGGACGCTGCCAAGCCAAGACACTTGAGGAATGCAGCAGCAGCTCGGCCTCTGCAGTTATACCATTACACCGACTGCTATCTGAGTCAACAGCTCCTCTCGTCCAGTCAGCAGGTCTCAGAGCAGCCTGACGACAGGTAACACATCAGGAGAGAAACTGCACAAATCCAATCCAGACGTTTGGCCGTCGCCCGGCTGAGAGATTCCAGGGATATTTGAACTTGTTGTGTTTTCACCCCCAAAGAGAGAGAAAGCATGCACATGTGTGCAGACTGCACATCGCTGCATGTGTGTTGAGCTGAAGCCAAATGAGCTTTGTCTGGTCTTGTTTGTGTAGTTGTGTAGTTGTATAGTTGTGTAGTCGTGTGTGACTCCTGCAGCAGTTCATAAACACAGGCCTGTCAGCAGCTGCTGGTGATGTCATGTGGAACAGCACCACCTCCCTCCCTCACTATTTACAAGTCTCCAGACTTCAGCTCAGGCTGCACAAACACTGTATGTGTGTGTGTGTGTGTGTGTGTGTGTGTGTCCCTCCATGTTTTCAGCTGCCACCACAGGACATTCCTCATCAACACGTTGTCCTCCTACACCTCAGAGGGACCTGGAGCTGCTGCAGACCTGTGGACAGGAGCCGCTACAGTAAGTCTCATGACTGCTGCTAATCAATGCTAATGTGGCTAACAGAGGTTAGACAGAAATTAAATGATAAACCATATGTTAGCTAGTTGTTCTAACTACCCCTTCACCCCTACCCCTTTAGCTAATGACCAGGTAGTAACTTCATGAACATAACTTAAAATTAAACATAACTAAAAAATTAGAAAGCTGCAGTAAAGCGTGGTTTCTGGATTAAAATGCCACAATCCTCATAAATATGTTTGGTTTCGATGCAGTAAAGTGTCACACACAACATGTGATGATGTAAACAAATGATCTTATCACGCAATTGACTTTTTAAAGGAGATAGACAGCAAAGAGTTTATCGTATGTTTTTATAATGTTGTTGTCAGTGAACTGAGGGAAATAACGTCTGCAGTACTTTTCTGTGAGAGAAATGACATTTGCATAAACACACTGCTGTTTCTCAAGCTGTCAGCAGCCTGCAGAGGAAATACTGTGTGTGTGTGTGTGTGTGTGTGTGTGTGTGTCTGTGTGTGTTCAGTTCTGCCCATCGCACAGTGCTCACATACCTAAAGTGAGAAGGGGGCACGTTGTGTATTTTGATAACGGTTGGAAAATCCCTCTGCCCTCTCTTGGCTCGCTGCATCACCCCCTGGCCTGTGCAGTATATCTTTCTGTGTTATTTGGACCTGAAATGTTGTCCTGAGAGAGTTCAGCGTCAGCGGCGGAGACGGGTCCCACGACAGGAAGCTCAGTGGATTTTTCTGTTCCAGGATGTATATTAGAGCATCCCACGCAACTGGTGGGATAAGCACAGGGGATTGCAGGGACTCCCCTCGCGAAACAGGATGACGACATTGCATTCATTGTTTTTCCTTGTTTTCCAGCTGGACCTCCAACCCTTCCTCTTTTTCTAAACCCCCACATTAAAGTGTCTGCTGACTAAACACGTTTTAAAGCCGCTCAGACAAGCTCCGGCAGAATCTTTATCATTAAAAATGCCGGAGAAACACATTTTCTTGAAAGTAGATTGTTCCCCCTTATCTTTTCTCACATGATTTTGGCTTGATTTAGTAGTTTAGGCGTTTGCTAACATGTGAGAGCTTGTCTTTTTCAGTCTTCTCAGCCGGGACAGGCCCCTGATGCCATCAGTCATGTGAGACAAGCTTTATTGAACAGGTAAGTCAAATATTGATAATATACTCCTCAAAGTGACAGCGAAATTTATCAGAAAGGGAGGAAAAACATAGGGAACGCTTGCGATGACAGAACTGGAGCATCAGGTGACGAGAGCGAGTAGAAGCAGAACAGAAGGTGTCACATAGCTGTCTCCACCACATGATTTACAAATGCCTCACGCTCCCCCAGCATGTCTCACAGCTTTGTGACTGTAAAAACATAATGAGGAGCTCCATTTGTGCACTTGCAGGATTGTTTTTACACTCCGAGGCACGTTGTCCCTGCCCTTGAGTGCTCAACGTCACTGTAGCAGGCACAGTGTTTCTCTAAAACCCAGCAGTCCATTGACAGAAAACTGCAGCCATTTGTTTACTGCTGCTCCTCAAATATGAGAATCTGCTGCGTTCCTCAACAGCTGTGCTTTTCTCAATGTGCAAGGACACAAGTTGGTTTATCAGCAGTGTTTAGACTGTCCTTAGGTTTTTATTGGGCTCCTAACACAAAAGCAAATAATCATGTGCAGACCTGCAGTTAAACAGATGAAGCTTCCATTTTTTTACGTGTGCACATTAATGTGACTATTCCCGAGCAGGATGATTTATAACCAATCCTCTTTCATTAAACCACAAGTCCATATTTAACTCTAATAATCTGGTTTAAGTGGCAGAATGATGCACACCCTCACACGGCGTGATCTCAGAAAGGATAAGGATGTGCACATGTTCCGACCGGCCAACACAATAACAGTTATATAAAGGAGCCTTGTGTTGTCTTGCAACGTCAGCACTAATTTTAAAGAGACTGTTATATTGACCTATTAGCCTCGACCGTAAGTCTTTCATTGTCACATGCATGTGATACTTCAAAGCGCGGTGTAAACACTGATATGCAGCGGCAGCAGCAGCCGTGATCACACTCTGTAAAAACTCAGAAAGAAGAGACGTAGCATCCAGCCTAATGACCGGTTTGCTGACAGAATAAAAAAAACAGAGTGGTGTAAAGTATGGCTTATTGTTCCAGGCTCTCAGACGCAGTAATACCACGTTAGGTTGTGCCGGGCTACAGTTGGCGGTGCAGGATCAGACAGGCCGGCCAGCAGAGGGACTCAAAACATCCGATCGGCGCGGACCATCTGTGCCTGCTAGAATACAGATGGACCTCTCTCGCTGCACATTAAACCCCACATCAGACACTTGCATGCTTCAATTTTCTCCTCAATGAATGGAAAGTAATAGCAGCCCCCCTCCGCCGTCCCCTCCCACTAACCCTAACCCTCGGTGAAGCAGGCGAATTAAAAGCGAGACCCAAACGTATAATCTTCCCGCTCATTCATTCTTCTCCGCGGACATGGATGAATCATTGAGTAGAAAAAGAAAGAGGCAGAGAGAGAGAATGGGGCTCTGTACCGTGTGTGTGGGGCTGGGGGATGCCTCCGCTCTGACCCCGTTTCCCCTGCGTTCAAGGCAGGCGCGAGGCATGCAGGCAAAATGAATTGGTTCCTGGGGCAAAGGGGGTGCACCAATCAATGTCCAACCCCCAATCACCATTCATTTTCAGGCCCTGGCACTTCCTGGCATTGCTCTTTTTTTTTAGGGAAGCAGGGTATTGATCACAGATTTACTCTTTAGACAGTGGGGGGGGGGGGCTTTCATTTTTCACACGCAAACCTCTGTGTGTTGAAAACATTTGTAGTCGATGAGATTGCACGTCTGGATTAAATATACGCTCTTGTGTTTATTTCATAGTTTAAGCCCTTGAATAAATCAGCGCACAAAGAAAGACTCAATGTACAGAGGAAATTATTTTATCCCTTGAGTGAGGTTTTCTTTTAATGGGTAAAGGGCCAAAGTTCAGGTCACTTGGTATCTCAGTTTGAACTCCCCATGACAAAGATTTCTTACTTCTGGCGACTCTGTGAAATGAGAATAAGCACGGCTCAGTGCCTGAATGTATGGGGGTACAAAGGGCGTCATTGTCACTTGTGGCAGCGTGTGGTCTCACACTTGGGAGTCAAAAGCCAGAGGGCGGAGCGACAGTGTGTCTTTAGTGGGACCTTCTACCTACTGTACGTGTGGGATTACTCCGACATAAGTGTGGCGGCTCAATGATCCCAATAAATGCACAGCTGCCTAATTCTCCTCAGTTTACAAAGGAACAGTATCAAATCTGAGCCATGACGATCCATATTCATGGTCAATCTGGGCTTATTATCGCTATTTATCCGTAAGACTCACAGTCTGTTTTCAGTGCAGAGATCTCTCAATGGGTTTAAGTGTTATCATTAAGCTGTTATCCCCTCACATTATCCCCGTTGTAGTTCAGAGCTGTCTGGGGCTCTGTGACCTCAGCTGGGTCCTCCCTTGTTCCTGGAGCAGATGTTAAAAAAGAGAGCGCACCCCCCAACCGCACACACACACACACACACACACACACACACACACACACACACACACACACACACACACACACACACACACACACACACACACACACACCCTCTGCATTTGGGCTGTACGCACACACCATCCTGCCGTGCCTCCTCCCTCCACCCTGGCATCTAATTAGGCCTACAGCACAAAGACTCCCAGATGTCAGCGTCCTCCTGGCCTCCTTTGATTATATCCTTTCCACCCCACTGGCTGGCTTGCCGACAGGCTGGATGGCCGGCTGGGGGCCGTCGACGCGTGTCACCCTGCGTAGGTCAACACCGGACTGGTTTAACATATCAGTAATTGCTTTTGGTGTAAATCACAAGGAAACAGGAGGGAGGGAGGACAGTGGTGGATGTGCTGCTGTTGCAGAAAGGTCCTCAGAGCGTCATAAATATAAGTTAAAGGGGCATTTATTGTTGTAATATGATGTATAATGTAAATATAAAAGGAGCATGGCGCTATTTTGATTTGGTCACCAAACCAAGAAGCATGAAGGATCTACCCAGTGGATACCTAATGGATAAGATGGTGATAACCAGTTAGGTGACATAAGCTGCTTTCAGACACTGAAGTCTGGAAACTTTCCTGAAACTTTCCAAACGGGCTTAATGTGTTTCAACATGAACTGTTGCATAGTTTTAAAAATGACGTCAAACATAAGGAAAATAAACACTTACACGTCGAAAGAAAGATAAGAAATAAACCTACATTTTTGTTCATTCTATAGAGATTAAAAAGAAAATTGCATTCTAAACCTTGTATACGCAGTTAAATTAATTAAATTACAGCACCTACTGAACTGGTCTGATTTGCATAGTTAGTGTCATTTGGTTTGTTTTACTGTCAGAGGTCGGAGTTCTCCTGTGTTTTATCACCTGCCGTTATCCGAACGCCCCTGATATCTGCCGCTTAATGTGTTTGCTTAATCTTTATCACTTCCGATCCATCCTACCTCACCCCTCACACTCTGCATACCCTGAGGAAAGTGGACTCATGGGCAATCAGGAACACTGCTTTAATCCCTTTTAATCATTTACTTGCGATTTCTTATAATCTCCACCCTATCTCTGCATTCAGGGGAAGACGAGGGCTTTGCTTCCTCCTCTGATCTGCAGCGGAAAGTGACCAAACTGACATGCAATCAAAATAATAGTCCAGACTATTTCATCTGATGCAACACACATGCACAATTAGTGATTACAAAGCCAGAGAAAGAGGGAGAGGCAGGGGTCGGATGTTTCTGTGTCATTAAAGACACGGCCGCTCACATCCTGTTCACTGATTAGACAACTTCCTTCTACACCAGATAACCCCGGGGTATTCAGAAATGGGGGCAGGAGGAGATGGTGGTGTTGTGTGTAGAAACGCGAGTGTCTGATCTCGCGTGCAATCCGTCGCCCGCGGCTCCGTGTCAATAAGTTTGGACTTTGCAGATTGGCAGTGGATGGAACGTGTCATGTTGATGTGAGGGGTTGTTTGACGTGTGCCGTCACGCTGCTGAAGCTGGAGACAGGGTGTAACAGACGCAGCCCACAGCGGATGCAGAAAGGGGACTTTGGGGATGCTGCTCGCGGAGTGCGGTTGCATAAGTAGGTTTGTGAGGCGAGTAATCGGGATGACCTGGAAATAAAAATAGGATAAAAACAGTTCAGGCTCATTCTGAAATTTGACAGTTGCATAACTTAGGAGACCTGCAGTAAATCACTTTGAGCTGAAGGTGTCATGAGATGATTCTACATGGTTCTCTATGGGCTTCAAATACAACTTACATCATTATTTTTATCTGAAATGCTGTGAAAAAAGTAGATATTTAATGAAAATGCCAAAAAAACGACTTGAAGAAAAACCCTGTATTTACTATAAATAAGTTTTTAAAATAATTCATTCCAATCTGATTAAATTAGATTGTGGTATTATCTCTATGTCATTTACATAAGACACACACAGGCATACATGCATGTGATAATACCAGTTGTGTCGTACGGACAAGGTCCCTGACCCCTGAGGCGTCCATCAGCTGACCTTTGACCCCATCCTCACCAATAAGGAAGTGCTGTGCTTACTCTGTGCACCGGCACAGTGAGTCTAAACCCTGCAAGCTCTTTGTAAAGGAGTAGTATGCGTGAAGTGAAGTGTTTATCTTCTGCTGTGGCCTCAGTCGGGCCAGGTCGGACTGGTTCCCAGCGCTGTTTGCAGAGGCCTAGAAAAACAAAAAGGGCTGAAGCTCTGGGTTCAGTGCTGGGTTTGGAGGGTGGGGTGCCTGGGTGACGGCGAGAGCAAGCGGCAAAATCCAGCTGGAGCTGTGGGATCGCAGAGTCCCGCCAGAGGAGAGGTCTGCACTTCCACTCGCACTCCAGCTTTTCAGTTGGAGTCGCTGCTGCTCCCGACTTGGACTCTGATCTCATGTAAAAAGGTGAAAGCCCTCATGGCGGAAACGTGACCTGCCGGACATTCAGCTCGTCCCTTGTTGACTTTCTCCCTCTCTCCCTTTGTGCTCCACTCCTCCCCCTTTCCTCCTCTCCTCCCTCCAGGGCCTCCCAGGTGTGTGGATCGCTGCAGGGCACCATGAACAGACACCTGGAGAGCAGGGAGCAGTTAAAGAGATTGTCTCTTGACAGCGGCCTGACGGTAAGTCACCCCTCTGCACTAACACTGTTTGTTAGACTGGTCACTTTAACAGGAAATACACATGGGGGAATGTTCTCGCACGAATTTGAAGTTTCCCGCATCTTAAAAATGACGGAAATCATAACAGACTTTTGCAGGAAACACAGTTGCATCTTTAATGTATTTTAATGGTGACTCTGCTGTCATGGCTGTGGTTTGTTTGGACTTCATTTCCCAGAGGGCCTTGTTCTGTTCAAGGTTCTGCAGGTGGCACTGCTTTTCTATTCCATCAATCAGACTGTAAAGAAAACTGTTCAGATTCAAGTGTTGACTCTTCAGACGTATACAGACACATCCAGGGGTCAAAGGCAGAGAGAGGAGAAACAGCCCCCCCCCCGTCATTCACTTCCTTTGTGAAACACAGTAGCTGCCTGTGATTGACAGGCTTATCTCCACGCTGCGCCACTCTCAGGAATCACAGGAGTGGAAACTTGTTTTTGCTCAGGGTTAACTGAAGGTGAATCTGCTCGCAAGTGCCTCTTTGAAATGTCAAGTGCAGCCATACAGTGGTTGGAGTGTTGTGTCTGGTCGGGAGTAAAGAAGCTTAATACACCCCGCCTGCACTGATCCGCACCCCCCAGGTGCATGGTACTGTACGGTCACTGCACAGGAAACAGTGAATCAAGTGAAGGAAATGCGTTTGGAGGTTTTCGTATATTTCTATGTTACTGACTATGAGGCTTTAATGGAGGCTCATATTCTCCCCTCTGATCCAGTTGTCAAAGATACCACATCTCCCCACTGGATCCCAAAAAGGCATCCTGGGAAATGTAGGAAAATTGATAAACCACAGACCAAGAAATGAAATGGTAATCGTTCCTCACTTGTAACTGACAGAACATCAAAATTGAATCTCGCTGTTGATTTTTCTTGTGGGATTCGGGACAAGTCTGCCAATCACTTCCTGCTCTAACACGACATGAAAGTGAATGTAGAAGGAGCAGTGACACACTTGAATCCTCCTGGCGAGACCAGACGCTCCCTCGCTGATAATTTATTCACAGCGGTTTATCTTTGTGAATGTTTAACTTCAGCTCGGCGGCAGACGATCAGTCGCTGATCGAGGTTTTTCTCCTCTGGTGCCTGTGTGAGTCATTAAGACTTTTTCTGAACGTTATCAGCTCTCAGTCGATATGAGATACACTGCAGCTTTAATTGCTGTAATTGGAAACATGGCGACCTGATTCACAGTGAGATTCAAACTAGGTCATATTTGTGATATGGGTTTATGATTCAACATGCTCACATTTGTCCACTCAACTATCCATGCATGCAGCATTTTTCTCTCCTCTCTTGTGCACTTTCTCCTCCTCTTCACTCCTCACAGCCTCTTCGTCTTGTTTAATCTTTTCCCTCTTCCTCTGCACTCGTTCCTTCTGTAATGATTTATTCTCACTCGGGGCAGCGGGAGCATACGGGCGCTGGGCTGTTTTAATAGTGGGACATGAGGATGCCCAGAGCGGTTTTGGTAAAGGTCCAGCATAGATCTGGTGGCAGTGTGCAGATCTGATTCCATCGCATGGAGAGTACACATTGGTTTGGTTTAACTCTGAAGTTGAAGACGAAATTTGTCTTTTTGGTGTCAGGAAAAACAGATTCCCTGTCAAAACGGATTCATTTGAAATGATTTTATTTTATCAAAAGAAGCATTTGCTGTTTTTAACGTCATTTGAAATGATCTCTGAACTGTCGCAGATTGATTTACTACATTTGGTTTGAGGCCACTGAGTTTAACTTTGTCTCTACACCTGGCCTGCGCACCCCCCACCCCCACCCTTGTCTCCGGTGTGGGACATGATGTCGATGGCCCTCGTGGCCCCGCTGGCCCTGGCACAGATAAACCCACTGTCCTGTAAACACTCCTCTTCCTGGGAGGATATGAGCCTCAGATACATTTATTTTTTCAGGCATCTGAGAAAACACACTTGCTCTGGTTTCTGACATTCTGTCAGACGACAGGCATGAGCGTCCCCGTTCTGCTTTTCACTTTTCACCTGCGATCAGTCGTCTCAATCTACATGAAGCGGAGGCACGTCTGCAGACACGTCACCCCTCTGTGATACTTTTGCTCAAGCAAGTTTTCAGGCAAAATCATCATCCTTGTTTTGTCATTTTCACACATTTTAGGGATTCCATGTGTTTCGCGGCTCCTTCAGATGACGATTTTTCACCAGGGAGGCGCTTGACAGACTTTCACTTCACACCAGCATGAACTGGACACAAAATACCATATGTCAGCTGAGGAGCAGGTAAAATATTTATGTCTGCTCTTCTTTGGGTGGATTACACGGCCCAGCCTCATACAAAGCTTCTATCAATCGTCTGCGGGTAATTTGGTGAACGCGGAGCTTGAATGTCAGTCTGGACGACCACCTCACACATGTATAATGCATCGAGTCGGCATATGTTTCCTGAATGTATGCAGGCGAGGTTTAAAGGAATTTTCCTGGGTGTTAAAGCTGCTGAAAGCCACAGGCCCCATTCACACAAGTAATTGGCACTTGTGTACATTTATGTGTGTGTGGATGCTCGGTCAGCGTTGTCACAATGTATTGATGCGTTCCATCACAGCGCTCCTCTCCTGTGACGAGAAATAGGTTGAGTTGGATGCTGTAATCTGGATCAGGTTGTGTGCAACAAGGGCCGAGGGTAGCGGCACAAACCGCAGCCCGTCTGAGTAACTGGGGCACCATTTGCATTACATAACGTGCTGTGTTGCTGGGCTGATTCTGTGCCTCTATTTATTTTTATCATTTGATGCTCGCCCGCCCGCGGATGAGACTCTCTTCGTCATGCAGGGATGTGCACGGTGAGCCCGATGGCCGTGGATGGGCTGCGAGCTGTTGCTAGCTGCTGCCAGCCAGCTTTAACTAGGTCACTGCAGACGCTCTGTCAGGGGTCTGTCCTGTGCAGCAGAGGCTATCACAGGAGTTCACTTCAAAACACTACAGAGGTAAATACCCACAAAAATCTAAAGATTCGTAGACAAGGAGTGTGCGAAGAATCTCATTCTGTGCAATGATTCATTCAGATGCATAATAGTAGATCACAAATAGGTGAAAACAATTAATGTAGTTATATAATTAATTAGTTTAGAGCCAAGGGGAGTTGACGCCACGTTTCTTTACGTTCTTGTTTTCCAGTAAGATCACACAAACTGGGATTGGGTTTGGAAGCAATCTGTAGTTCGCCTTGGTCCAATCTGACACAGTGACCGTTCTCTCAGATAAAATATCTCACAGTCTGACCGAGTGTCACCTCAAGGATCCTTACATCACTCAGCGCGTGTCCTTATTTTCTCCCCACGCTCTTCCTCCCGCCAACATCTAGAACATGTGCATCGGTGCAATCATGCTCAGAGATAATTGATAACAAAGGGCCAAATTGAAAACGCTCTGCAGGGGACGTTAATAATCAAATGCTCCACATTAGCGATTTAATACCTGCTGCATAGTTGTGAGTTGTGTTGAATGAGCAGCATGTGGTCATGCTTTCCTGTTTATCTCCAAAGTATTTGGGTTTAGCTAAATCCCCCTGGCTTTTGTCAAACCTCCTCCTCCTCATGGTGTTTTTATGAGCTGATTTGCTGCCATGCTGTTATATCAGACTGCAACTTGTTCCTCTGGCAAAAGTGAGACGATAAACTCGTCCCAGAAACCAGCCTCAAAACAGACAAATGACTTTCTGCTAAATTGAAGTGCAAATGAATTAGACGGTAGAAGCCCACACGGAGTAAGTTTGGCAGGATTGTGTTTCCTCTTCTCTTCTCCCCCCACAGCCCATTACAGAGAGGGGTCATAAAACTAAGCAGGGGAGTAAACCCTGTTGCTGGATGGGAAGAAACGCTCTGGCTAATCTGATTGGCTCCCACGTTGCCAGGCAGGCAAACGGAGAAGTTTGATATTATTACTGAGTGGCTCAAACTAATTGAGTGTAATTGTACAGTAGAAATCCGGTGACAATGCCGTCCTCAGCGTGGGCCCCGTTCTCACGCCATGTGTATTCCAGGACGGGGACGAGTGCTCGCTCAGTGCTCACTCACTGTGTCAGCTTGATTCTTGAGTTACTGCCGTTGAGTGTGCTTCTGAGGCTGATTGGACGATTTGGGTGGGAGCCAGTTACATAAAAAGATTTAGATTCCTCTCTGAGCTGCCTCCTCCTCCCTCCTTTTCTCTCACACTTCATCCCCAGTGTTTCAATGAAAGTTTCTCAGCAGGGGTGTACCAGGCTCCGGCCAGGTCTCTGGCAGCTCCCTCAGTGTGCAGGTGACATACCACACATACCTGGGCTCACCGCTTGGGTAGCCACGGTGCCACGGGGTGTGGGAACCCAGCAAACTCTTGGACCTTTTTTTTTATCCTCCTTGTCTCATGGGAACCGTCTCCTCTGTCACGAGCCCAGCGAGGAACAATTACAACCTTGGCTTTTCCAGAGACTCCAGTCTGAAAGCCTGCAGCTTCCCTCATAACCAACCACACGCTGTGGATAAGACTGAGCGGCCTCCATCCGCTTGTAAAATTGGTTTAATAATTGTCGAGGCTGTTTTGATATGAGTCACTCGTCTGTTTTTCCAACCTCCCAGTAACAAGATTTGGCAGACCCCAGTTAATACCTCGTCTGTGTTTTTATTAGAGCAATTATATGATATTTTATAGATGTCACCATCACGTGTTGTGGAGTTACACGCTTCTCTCATTTCCTCGATCAGCCGCCTGCACAACGTGGTGTCAGAAATGGGTTTTCTGGCCTTTGCAGAGTTTTGAGAATTATTTCAGGTGAGTGAAGCGAGAGATTTGCCGTCGGTGCTACCGAGCGTTTTAGCTGACCTGCTCACACTCAGCCTGGCATGTGAACCGTCTCTGTTGGATGCCACTGACGTGCTGATGTGGGCTAATGTGGGTGAAATCTCTGACTCATGTCACAAGTTGCATGTGTGTCGCATGGCTGAATAATGGCAGCTCTGAAACATAAAAATTGCATTTGGGTGATGTTAAAACGCTGTTATCTTGTGTGTCAGAGGGTTTATATCAGGTCGCTTAATCAGAGACACTTTAATAATCAGTCGGCAAGTAAAAAGCAAAGCTTCTGGGTCAGATCCAAACTGATAGAGGAGGCTCTTTACTCGTGTGTGCCCCCTCTCACCCGGGGCCCCGTGCCAGCTCTTATAATTGGAGATCCATTTGGCCCTCGTCCAATGAAACCATCCTTTATGCCCCTTTTTGAGTCGAGGCGCCAATTACAGACAATCTCTTCTTCCAATCATGATGGAGATCAAAGTTGATAGCGGTGGGAGTCACATGCGTTGTCACCCCAATCTCCATTCACCTTGTGGTTTCCCTCAAAAGAGGCTGGCACCAGAGAACACAGAGAGCTTATGAGAGGCCGCTGGTACCTCCACCAGCATGTCCTCACATTTACTCTGGAGGTTTGTCACGATTAAGAGAGTCACACAAGCCGCAGAACAAATGTTTGTGAGCTCGGAGGGAGACGACACAGTGCGTATTTGATTTGGAATAAAGCTTTGATTAAATCAGTTTTACACATAAAGCTGCAGGAGATAGTGTGATCGCATCACATGGTCACACTTTTCCCAGAAGAAGCTGTAAATGTCATTTTCTTGTGACTGTGATTCATGATCAAAAACAAAAAACCCATTGAAGTGGTGATGTATTAATTTATAGGGCATAAAACTTAAAGGTCAAGTTTCTTTAGCAGCGGCACAAAGAGACAGTGTTTCCTCAAACAGGTGAAGATAATAAACACAGGATCTTAAACTAAACTGGAATAGTTTTATAACCATGCAAACCTAAGATTAAAGATTTGTACCACTTATATTAGGAGTCAACCAGCTGCTGTTGCTTTGTATTTTTTATTTATCTGTAGTGAAACATCAAAATACTACTACTACGAACGAACACTCTTTTCTCATTATTATTATTTTATGGCACATTAAATGAATAGTTCAGGCACTTGCTGGGTTGAAATGGAGGCCTGTCTCAGCTGGTAAACCTGAAATGAGATTCAAACCCAGTGGTGAGTAGTTCTCATCCCAGGGCGTTAACCCCGTCCACCTGCCATGGAAGCTCCGTCTCCACCGAGGGATGTTTGTTTATTGTGTGCAGTCGAGGCACCAGCTTTGGATGCCACACTGGCACTGCAGGTTCGAGCGTGAGCGAGGTGAAACTGGCAGAGGGTGGCTAACAGGATTGGACGTGCAGATTAAGACCAGGGGGAGCGGCAGGAAGAGGAGGGGCTGCATCTGTCAGTGAAGGGAAGCCCACCTCCTTACCTTGCAGCTGGGGTGGGACGGGCTCGCTCCGCAGTGGCGAGCGTGTCCTGTCTTTTCTTCATGCACAGAGGGCGCCCTGTGATCCTCCTCGTCAGGCGAGGAGCCAGACGCTCAGCTGGGACGTGAGGAAGCTCTTTCATGCTCGGTTTTTCTCTGAGACAAGCTGGAAATGTGGGGGAACAAGGATTGTTGTTGTCTTTACTGATGCTGATGTCGGTGTTAAAGCAAGGACACACAGTAGATTTATAATATGTCACTGTTTTGTTGAAGTTTGCTGAAATGTAGACATGAAGGCACATGTTTTCTGTATTTTACTAATAATCTTCGTTATTGGTCATTAGCCATATGTCTGTGAAGACTTGTCTACATAATAAACGTTTAAGCTGAATTTCTCCGTCATCCATTACTCGTGTAACCACGGCCCCAGGTGCATTTTTAGTAACTATAGTCATCGTGTATCTTCAGCTTGATACTTCGTCTGAACGCCTCATGCGTCAATAACGATGCAGGACAGAAGCCGAGTGTTTTGCACGTCTGCTCTTCTTGGCATCGATCCTAACTTCTCATTCCACTTGTCCAGGACTCTGTGTCGCTCGGTGGTCCGGGAAGTGACATATTGACCCTGAGTTCTCTTCCTGCCGAGTCCGGGAAAATATTTACATGTTTCTGCATTAGCTCAGACCGCTAGGTATATAAAACTAACATCATATCCGGCTCCACATAAGTGCTGAGGCCCCGCTTGTTTGTTTTGATCCAGGTTGATGGATGACGGCAGAGTGCGTGCCAGCATGTGCGTGAATATGTGGATGTGTGCTCACACGCATTGGCATGTGTTTGAGTATTTTCCCAAATACTTACGTTGGGCTTGTTACCACACATGTGCGTGCCTGAGGAGACTGTGAGACTCAAATACGAGACTTCCAGGTGATAGTCTCACCCGACGGTATCTGCGCTGGATGGGCATGTGTGGAGAGTTCCGACCAGGTGTTCACAGAGGAGGGGTGCTTCCTTGCACCTGGTGACCTTTCTGCTTTTAAAGGGCTATGGGTTCAAACTAAAAGGGTGGGGGGGGGCACATTCTCACAAACATTGATGCAACCGAGGAGGAATTTCAGTGGTGTATATTTTACAAATAGTTTCTAACCTGACGAATGATTTAAATTGTCCCGTCCTCGGTGTTGCCTCACAGCTGAAGGCCCAAACTTTAATGGCTTCTTCCCTGAGCACTTCCACATCTTTGCACCACGTTTCATGGTAATTTGTCCAGAGGTTTTTATGTAATCCTGCAGAGAAACAAACAGACAGACAGGGGTGGAAATATAACCTCCTTGGCAGAAGTAATAAATGCCCTTGATTTATTATATTTATATTATCTTACCATTATTCTAATTAAAGCTTTGACAAATGGTATCATTTGCTAAATATGTTTTCCCCAAATACTCTAATTCAATTTTCCATCCACCCCAGACCTAAATCATTATGTGGGCATTAGTGTCATGATGCCTCCTCACTGACAAATGAAGCGTCCCTGAGTTGCCAAAAGATACATTATGAAAATCTTTATTTTATAGACGCGGTTGCTCCTCTCAGTGATAGAATGGTCATTATGATCTCTGCATGGACTGGTTAACTGCTTTAAATAGGTTTGATGCACGGCTGACTGGGGGCATTAGCTTCAGTCCAGTCACTCATGAATGTGAAAACCACACAATAGATTTCAAAGTAATTATCTATTTAATGAAGGTGCGAGGAGCGGGCGGAACCGGCTTTGATGGAAAACACTTAGTCAGTGAGAGGAATGCATTCCAGGCAGGGCGCTGATTTTAACACCTGCATCACCTCAGCTCGCTCCACGTGGCCCGACCACTGTGCGTCGTCAGAAATTCCTCAGCGAGGCTTGTTCGAGCGCCTGCCAACGGACGGGTTTGTAAATGACGCCACAGACTTAAATAGGTCAGTGGGAGCAGATAATTCACACTCAATGTTATGTTTCATGCTGAATTTATCGTAAAACCTTTAATGCTGCACCATAGGTTGGTGAATCCAGGTGTTAAAGCTTACTTTGGCGACTTCATGACAGTTTTGTCAACTCAAAAACTTAAGATATTGATGTTGGTGGATATTTCAGGAGCAAATTATCATAAAGCTCTTGTAAAAGCTCAAATAAGAATTGAAATGTTCCAAACATTGACTCTAAAGATGGAAACATTTTAGTATGTTCTATATTTACAGGCTTGTGCTTAACCTCACTTTGTTTATTCTTTATAAATGCACAAAATTTTCAGTACACAGCTATTGTTTGGGAACCATCCACCCCAGAATAATGTCTGCCTGGTCAGAAAACAAGCGAAACGAATCCACGTTGATAAAAATAAACAAACATTTATTTCAGTGGATATTTTAAGAAGAAATGTGACACTGTCTCCAGAGCTGCTTCGCCTGGTTTTTCCATCCTGAAGCTGAGAACTGTCATTATCTATTGTGCAGCGTCCTGGACCGCACCAATGTGAACACAACACAACGTACAATCTGAGGTTCACAACTCATTCTCTGCGTCTCCCTCAAGATGTGTGTTTGCAGTCGGTGGTGAGCTCTGATTCATTAGCTTGGGAACAGCACTTGAGTCAAAACTGGAGCTGAGCTGGAGCTTTTTGTTTCTTCACATGATCTTTTTCTTCTCTGCACCATTTACTAGCTGTTCTGCAGCTTTTGCTCAAATGACCTGACCTTTATTGTCAGGAAATTGTCGAAAGTAACACAAGCGCCTAAAAGTAAGATGTATGGAAACGCCTGGTCCCTCTTCTGTCCGCCATCAAATCATGTATAGAGCAGCACAAAGCAGCTGCTTGGAGATCCCTCTCTTTTCCTGCCTGAGTCGCAGAGCGTGCTTGACTTCGACCTGACTCGCTGCGCTCACCATGAGACAGAAAAATACTCCCGAGGCAAATGTCAAGTAGTTTTGATTCTGCTGCACGAACACGCACGCACACTTCCTGCTGCCAAGTCTTTTCTTTACATCACTGTGGAAGTCTGACTGTGTGAGCGACAGCAGCAGCAGCAGCAGCAGCAGTAGTGACAGTGACAGGGAGGAGGACTGTGCAGTGTGAGTTTCAAGCAGCAAACGTGGAGTCTGAATCGGCTCCCTCTTCTGTCTTGTTAATGTTTTATGTCTTTGCACTGATGCACAAATACAAACCTCACACACAAAACACAGAAAAACAATAATAACACACACAAACACACACTCTGCTGAGCGGGAAACCAAAATGTGGTCATGCCCAGGTGATTTAATCGGACTTGACTCGCTGTTTAAATATTGACAAGAGCTGAGGTGGCCTGGCTGAGCAGAGAGGAGAATTCAGACGAGGCTGCACGGCTGCCTGCTGCATCATCACGCCAACACACACAACAAAGCCAAGTGGAAACACACACATGCACACAGTGGCAGGCAGCAGCTGAGATGCAGCAAGGCAGTTAGGGCAGAAGTGGGGAACGAAGCGGAAGAAGAGGAAGGCAAACAGAGGAGGAAGAGTGGGACGCAGGATGAGCCAGTTCGTGGACCACGGCGTCGTGTGCGGGAGGATTCGAAACCTTCCCCTGCTGGAGCTGCTGGCGGTGAGTTTGGGTCTGCACCTTCCAGCCCTGCATCTGTGGAGGAGGTATCTGGGACAGGCTGCGTGGAGCTGGAAGTAGGTCTGACTGGGCGGTAATCAGGCTAACATCCTGCCCTCCAGTCCGCCCCAAATCCACAACCAGTACGTCGCCTGTGCCCCAGACTGGAGACAGGAACTGCTCAGGGTTAGAGGTGCAGGTGGTGCATGTGGAAGGGAAAGTGAGGAACAAATTGTGTGTTTGCAGCATTTGCACTTTTTAGTTGCATGCATCTCTAGATCTGTGGTTACGTGTTTTCATGTTTAGTTCATGCTTTTATATTGTTTTTTTGCAGCCACCAGCTTCTAAAATATATACGGTAGTTTATTTTTTTATTGTTTCTTGCACAAATCAAGAAATTTAATACATCACTTGTGCTTTTTTCACAGTTTTTTTAACATTTTGTTGTCAAAAAACAAATCTACAGGGTAGATAATAGTTTAGATAATAGAGGCCCGGCTTTGCTTTTGGAGCTGTCACCGAACATGTCAATGCCTCTCACGTGTATAGGAATGTTAGTTTGTGTGTGTGTGTGTGTGTGTGTGTGTGTGTGTGTGTGTGTGTGTGTGTGTGTGTGTGTGTGTGTGTGTGTGTGTGTATAGTTTCTAGAGTGTGTGCGATCCTACCGTGTTCCATATGTAGGTCAGTAGCCGACAAGCTGCGACTGCAACTAATTACATGCGAGAATTGAGCTTGTTTCATGTTTCCGATCAGAATCTGGGGACCTGCCTGTCGTCTGCGAATTTACCCAGAATGTTTGAGTTTGATTGTTAGATTTGACTTGTTATTATAGGACTTCCATGATGTACAGTATGTGCTTTATGACTGGGGGGGAGGTGAAAACATTGGAACATGTGGCAACAGCCAGATCTAAAAATATCACATAGGTCTGTGCACAGGTTTGGAGCGCCAGCGTTTGATCCACGACTTCTCTTCTGGTTTTTGGGTTAGTTTTAATTTTTTGGCGCAAGAGTTTAAGACAGAAAGTGATTTGTTCTCCTCTGGAGACATATCACAAGATAAAAAAAAAGAAAATGGAATATTTCAGCGATGATTTCCCCCCTTTTTCATCTCTATCTTCATGCTTCTCTCCCTCTTCTTCTGAATTATGGAGCTGGAGGTGTTTTGGGGAGATCCAGGGGTTCTCTGCCTCGGCCACCGCACGGACACAATTATGCAGACAAATGTCTCCGCTGAGCTCCGAGACTCCATATATCCTTTATCTAATTACATTAACAGGAGCCGGATAGTGACTAATGGCTCATCGAGGAGGAGGACGAGGAGGAGGAGGAGGAGGAGGAGGGAGAAACACACAACGAGGAGCTGGAGAGGCCCGGGATGCATGATTGCATTTTTCCATCCTATTTCACTCCCTCGCTCCTCCTCATGCCCAGATCAGTTCCCGTGCTCGGTTAAGAAATCCCCCCCAAACAACCCCAAACCTCACACACACACACATGCTCACACACTGACCCACTGAGCCTTTTTCCAGCCTGAAAGACTTCTGCTCAGCAAAAACATCTTTACTTCTTTTTCCCGAGCATTATGGGGGATGTTCTCCTCTGTCCATCATATTCCTGTTACTCTGGCAGCTCTCAAAGCTTCAGTTCAAATAACGAGTCTCTTCCCTGTAAACATTGATTTTCAGTGCGAGCTGAATGAAAGAGGTGCGTGCACTGGAGCCACAAGCGAAAGTGGACATTTTGTGTTCTGTTTGGCATGAAAAGCACCTTTAGAGTCCAGGAGGGCTCTTTCTTTATCGCCCTCAGTCGGCCAGACAAGCGCTGCCAAAATAAAAGCCTTCTCAACCTCCCATAGTAAAATATGAAAAATAAAATAAAGAGCCAAGGTCTCTGCTCGTGTCTGCAAATATCTTCTTAAGAAAAGCACACAGGTGGTTTCACATGTTTCAGTCTTTCAGTCCCACCACCAAGAGGTTATGTTTCCACCCGTCTGTTTGTATGTGTGTCAGCAGGATTATGCAAAAAGCCACTGAACAGATTTCCATGAAACTTGGTGGAAGGATGAGACAAGAGCCAAAGAAAAACTAATTAAAGTCTGGGGGCGGATCCAGGAAATTTTTATAGGATGTTCTTTTGACATTTTCACTAATTTCCCAGGGAATAATTCATGGATCTTGATGAAGAAAATCAGGCATATTTACTGCGTGTGCAATTTGGTGCAGCTTAATCGTGTCTAAGGGGACTGTTGGGCCTTGAAGGACGGCGTGGTGTTGCCGTGGTAAGCACTGTGGCGTATTGTTAATGGTTTGAATCCCGTTTTGTCCAGGGTTCTTCTGTGTTTGCACCTATGTCTGCGTGGGTTTTCTCCGTCTTCGTCCCACAGTCCAAAGACACTCAGTTTGGGGTTTGGCTGATTGAAGACTTTAAAGCTGTGGGTGGTAGTTTGTCTGCTGATTGATGCATCATTTCCTGCACATTGCTCTTGTCTGCTCATTAAAATACACTTTATACTGCATGAGAACACTGATGGTTTAATCATAAGGATACTGTAGTTGTTGTTGTGTCTACCCTCCTGTCTCTCTGTGGTCAGTGAATGAAGCAGGTGTCAGTTGGTTTCCTGTTTTTCCCTGAGAGGTTTGCACCCGGCTTACAGGAGCTCAGCAGTCTGCTGGCTCACATTACTTTATGCTAATATCCCCCAGCTGCAACCTGCACCACCCTCCTGCTTCTCTGTCTGTCTCTCACACACACACACACCGAAAAACACACTCTCACAAGCCCCCGGGACAGTCGCGGGAGGGCTGTGAAAAGGAAGCAGAGATGATTAATTAACTCTGCCCTCATTTTGATAGCGCCTTATTGGCTTTCAACAGCCGAAATTCAGCTTCAGAGCTTTGCATACATTACCCTCCCTCTACCGACACCACCACAACAACGGCTATACCGCACAAAACAGACACACAAACGTACTGATATCAAGGTCAGACTGATGAATGAGTTGTCTGGAGCGAGCTGTTGGTTTTGGTGAGTGTTGTTTTTCCAGTAATGAGAAAGACACTGATGAACACACAGACTGCTGACACGTAGCGACACGGACACAATGAGCTAATCACTGGATCAAATGAAGAGCAGGTGAATGATCTGGTTTGTCCGTCTTTCACAACGCTCATCCCTGTTATGCTGCTCGTAAATCTATGGGAAAATGTCAGGTTGTTGTTTCTGGCACAAACACAAACGCACACACACACGCACAGATACATGTTTATCTGATGAATCAATACTTTGACTTGTCACAGGAAGCCAGATGTCGTGAAAGATGCTGTTGCCTAATTTCTTTGGAAGAGTCGAGTAGTTTCGGTAGCGTGAGTCATTTACAAGAAACCTTTTCCTCCTTTATTACTCAATATTACATGAACAATATACAAGACAACACAATTGTTTGGCAGCAGCTCCTCATTCTCCTGTTGAATCAACGGTCTATTTTCAGATCATTCTGTTGCTTTGTGAACGTAACTTTGTTCCACGTCACTTGATGTTGAACGTGGACGTCATTGTCAGATCTGCGTGCTACACATATACACTTCTTATGTACAGCACGAGTGTACATGTGCGCCTGTTTGCATCATCATCAGTGTGTGTTTGCGTGTGTGTGTGTGTGTGTGTGTGTGTGTGTGTGTGTGTGTGTGTGTGTGTGTGTGTGTGTGTGTGTGTGTGTGTGTGTGTGTGTGTGTGTGTGATCACCAGGTGCTCCAGCTGGTTGTGTCCCTGCAGTGGCCCCGGCCCTGACTGGCCGTCCTCTGGCGACTGCTCCCTCCCTCTGTGCTGGTCTCTCCAGCCGTAAAGGGCCTGTGAAGCCTGTCAGCTCACAGCAGCATAACTACACAACACAACAGTGCTGCTGTGTGTCGACTGTGTTTAAAAACCTGCAGCCGCTGTCTTTCATTTTCCTTTTCTTTTAAACTCTCGTTCACCTGTTTGTTGTCTGCTCCTCTCTGCCACTCTCAGTTGCAGACACAGCAGGAGTCTGTGCGAGCATGTTTCATCATCGTCTCGCTGCCGAATAAAAGATCACCTGCCAGGCTGTGTGATGTGTCACAGGGTGGGAGCTGCAGCTACTGTTCTCTCTCCCACAATGCACTATTCTGACAGTTTTACTCACTTAATGCAGATGATAGTGCAGATTAACCCGTTTTCACAAGCGGTTGAACTTGTGTTTAACACTTTCCCCCGTCTTTCAGATGGTGGTTTTCACGTGGAGCGTGTCTTTAATTCTCTCTGACCTGTTTTAAAGGAAACGTCCAGAGGTTATTTTCATAGCACCAGCCGTTCTCTGAAGTGTTTCTCCTGCATTGGAACCGGCTCGTATGCAAACACAGCGACAGAGCGGATGCAACAAAAGCAGGGAGCTCTGCCTTGCCTCAAACTGCTGCAGTGCGTCGCATTATAATGAGGCGTTGTTTGCAGGGTACCTGATTTTGCCTGACGTGGCTAATGCGCTCTGTCAGAAGCGTTTGTGGCTGATGCTAGCCTTGTCTCTGCTCTGCAAAAAGTTGGCTAGAGGGAAGAGGGAGTTGAGTTACACTTTTGACCACAGCCCTCGCTGTCAGGAGGCAGTGACCTTCACGCAGAATATTTGAGGAGTCAGGTGCTGTCAGGGCCGATAGGTGGGCTGAGCTGATTTCCAGTATATCCAGTTCTCTCCTCACGCTACAGGTTAGAAATCCACCGTGCTTCATTCTCAAAGCAATTTGAACTGTTATCTCAGGGCTTTAAACCCAGCCGCTGTCCTCACATTATCTCAAAGGCCAAGTATCAATATGAGATGCAAAGCGGAGCCATTACAATGATTAGAAGGAAATTCATGCAGGAGCTGTTTGATGGCGCAGCGTTATGAAGAGGCCGTTTCTGTGGATCCAATTATACGCTGCGAGAAGTCAGCTGCTTTCATCCTTCAAACAGGAAGATGTATCAGGAGAAGATTGTCTTCAAATGTTGGTCTCCTGAGAAATTCAGGATTCATTTTGCAACAAGTTTAAATTGAAATGATTTGATTATTTTTGACTGTCGTTAGTGAAGTCGTATTCACAGCTTCTCCCTCAGCAAGAACACGTCTGGGTCTGAATTGTCTTCATTCTTATCTTCATTATTGTTTTTCGTCAATTAAACTCAATAAAGTACCTGTAAAGACTTTTTTGCAGACTAAGAGTGCAAAACAAACAAGCATCCCATGATGCATGTTGCTTTTCCCATGAATATTTCAGTCAGGAAGTATTTCATAGGTCACGTCTCGAAAACAATGATAAAAAACGTGCATGCATCTCATTCAGCTCTAAAGGGAAAAGCACGCAAACGTCCAGTCTCGTGTTTAGGACTTTAATACAGATCTTTTACAGTGTTTTTCCAGCCTTTAATCTCAGTCATTGATCCATGGGATGAAGTCATTTTGATGCTGGGCTCTCGGTCTTTAAAAGACATGCTCTCTGTGAGATCCATGAAAGGAATCAATATCATCTGCATGTAGTAACATTTGTCCGTGTGAGTCATCCGGCGAGCTGGAGCCATTCACATTATTGAGTCTCAGTCGCTTTCTGAAGAGAGAATATGAGCTGTGTGCCTTTCACAAGTCCATAACTCAACTTTATGGTGATGTGCTTGTGGTGCTCAATGATTTTCTGGGATCCTCTCTCCGCCGCCAGACATCAGAGCGGTGATTGGGGTTTTATGAGGCGCACTGAGTCTCAGGTGAGCGGCGTTGAATGAGGGAGACTTTGCTCAGGACTGTTTGACCCTCGGGGCTAATTGTGTGCGGTGTCAAGTGGTCAGTGCATTTGTGTGTGGTCACGGCGGTCACTCAGGGTCTATTGTAAGGATCTGCGGCAGCCAGCGGCCCTGCCTCCATCTGGCACAACAGCTGGGGCAGCCAATGGTTTTCCACACAGGAAATTATGCAGAGCAAACAAGACTCCTGTGATTATTTCATTAGATTAATTTCTTTGGGATTATCTTCATTTTACAGGAAATGGCTCCACAAAGCTGTGTGTATTTGCTCTTTGTTAAATATTGCAACACATCCCTGCCTCTCGATTCACTCTCACACAAGCAAAAGCTTTATTTGGGAGGCATACTCTGTCTTCTCCACCCTTCCTCTGTCTCGCTGGTGCCTGAGCCGGGGCATTGAGGAGGGGGTGCAGGCGAATCAGCTGAATTAGTGCATTATTAAACCTTTCTCCCCTGACCCACATCCCCCTACTGCTGGCACAGCTTGACTCCAGTGTGTGTGTGTCTGTGTGTCTGTGTGTGTGTGTATGCACGGGAACCTGGAAAGCATTTGAATGGTCTCAGGATTCATTTCACTGTAAATGGGCCTCTTATGTGCAGCAAGTGCTCGGAGAGGATGCTGAAATGAGCTGATGGTGAAAGCTCTTCATCGCTCCCTCAGCTCTGGTGTGATCAGGCATCGACCTCTGACATTAAAGCAACACTATGCAACTTTTCCACCTTAAACCAGCAGCTTGATTAAAATGAGTGTGATGGTTGAGTGAGTGTGAACATGGGAGAATGATTCCTCACCCTGAACGTCTGCTCTATGTAACTCTGGTGAGTAGGTTCGATCTCCTGTGAGAAGAACTGACAGAGTTACAGCTTCAATCAGCTCCAGCAAGTTGAAGAGTGAAGCTGAACTGTAGATTTAAACCAAACCAGTTAAAAAGACTCAGAAGTTATTAAAAACCCAGAGTTTATCTCCAATATTCAGCAGGAAACTTACATTTTACATATAAAATGGTTTTATATCATCAAATAACGAATTCAAACCAAACATCCACATCTAATTATTTTATCCCTGCATGGAGTGATTATCTTGTGTGTTCACCTCCATAAATAATACACCCAGCGTGGCCAGAGAGCAACTTGTGACCCACAAGGGAAACAATGTGGAACGCTCTAGCGTGTCCTGTGTAAACCATGGTAAACAGCTCATGCTGAAGGTAATGCTTTCAGGGGTGGAGGGCATCTGATGGACGAGCTATTGTAACCTCGCTTCAATCAGCCTGTTTGAGGCCGCCGCTTGAGAAATGGCTTCCAGAGGGTTCGGAAGAATGTGAGAGCATTGAGCGGGGGGGTGCAAGGGGCTGCCCCAGACAAAGAGGGTTAGCTGTATAAACAAATAATAATGATAGAACAGTGTTGTTATTGTAAGAGCAAATAGCTGGCCTAACCAAAGGAAATTCAGGTCCTTGCACTGCGACATTTTCCCACAGTAGCGGAACTATCACATTCTGATCCCAAAATATCTGAAACAGCGTTGAAGCGTCTCAGGATGTGAAAATAAATAATATTTGAGTTCAGGTTCCTGCTCGGACGCTCAGTTATCATAGCGATGGATTTGATTTATTTATCAGATGGACCTCTGACGCTCGGTTTCACACGGGGAGAAATCCACCGTGTTCCAGTCCCGGGACGAGAGTGGAGTATTAAAGTCCGCTGATGTCACCCTGTCTGAGAGGCCTAATGAGAAACAGAGCTCAAATTCTTCCCTCAGCTCCCATCTGGAAGAAATAAAACAAATATGGCTGTTAAAAATAAGCCTCCACTTGAGATGATAACAAGGATTTAGTGCTATTAACTGTGTAAATACAGTGTGTGGTCAAACTGGAATTCCTCCCCAACCTGGATGAGCTCTGACTGTAAATGGGCAGCGGCAGCGGCTTTCAGAGGCTGATGATGGACCATTTAAATATTTTATGCTGTTGAATTATTGGACTCTATTGGTGCTCTATTGCTGCTCTGAGAGGGCTTTGTTCCCGTCAACCTGTGAAACAGAGGGTGCAGATGATCTCTCCGAGCTGGAATCACCAACCTAACGTGGAAACTGAAATCACATATTGCAAATAAAGGCTGCAAGAAATGATTCAATCTTTTAAAATTGCAGTTTGAATGGTGAGAAAGGCCTCAGGGTTGCATCTGAACTGGAGCGTGGACACCCCGGGCAGGTTCACACAAACATTGTGAAGTGATATTCAGGTTATTCATGTTGACAATAGGTGAAATGACTGTGTGGTTTCACCCTGAACACTTGAATCTCATCAAGATCATTTTCTCACCAAACCTAAGAAGGTAAAAGCGAAACTATCTCCAGGACTTGATCCTTTTAGATGTTATTGTTTTTTTGTTTGCCAGACGTTCGCCGATGAACATGCACCAAACAAAGCAGCATGTTTTATTTATGAATGAAAGTTCAGCAGGGACATCCTTATTTACAGCAGAGCCTTGGGGCTGGGGGGTGGTTACCTAGATTTACACCGCCCACGCCAGGACTGCCGCTGTCTTAATGCAGGCTACTACAACTCAGGGGTTTAGGGAAACATGTTTTATTGTGCGTTCACTTCGCATGTGCACTTCTCTCCTCGTTGGCCTTCAGATTCAAACAGGCAACCCTTTGGCCACAAGCCGGTTTTCTGGACCCCGAGGCTGCTGCCGCCACCCCCGCAGTCTGTCTGCAAAAAACATGGTGATCTGCCACTCCGCATCGCCACAGAAATAATTCATGACCACGAGAAGAATCATCACACTGAGTCCTGCAGTGGAGGTCAAAAGTCACCACAACCCATCTCTTTTCACATTTCTCATTATTATTCTGCGGCTGCACCGTCCTCCCCCCCTTTGAAAAAAAAGAAATCACTGTATCTTGATCTGCGGTCCGTCACTGTCAGGTTATATTGGAAATGCACGTCTGATAAGCATGAGTGGCACAGGTGGGTTCGGGGATGACAGCCACACAAACAAACAGCGTCCACTTGTCACATTACCATATCCCCGGGTTATGCTTCCTCGCATGCCTGCAGGGGGAAATGTCTTTCCCCCGCCGCGAGATAGGAAGACGACAAATGAAGAGAAAGTCAGAAGCTGACATTGATGCTTTTCTCAAGCAGGAATGCGACGCTTTGCCTGCTCGACATCTGCCCGGCACCTGGTTCGGCCAACTTCTGTGCGCTGTCAATAAATCAGACTGTGGATTAAACGGAGGAGAAGCGGTGATAAACCTGAGGCCTCAAGCTAATGCACATGAAATGTCAGGGAATCTGACAGAGTGTCCCAGGGCAAGAAATATCTGGTTGAAAACACACGCTTTCAGGTCGTGAGACTGTTGCCGTGGTGTTTGTGGTTCGTGATTTGTGACCTGGGATGTCAGCTGAACTTTAGCAGAAGAGATAAATGCTTTTCCGTGGGTCGTCAGGTATCTTTTAATTTATTTTGGTGAGAACATAAATTTCTCTCCTTGCCGGGCCAGAAAGCGGAGCTGGAACCAAGCGTAATGAGAAGAGGTGAGAGATGCTGCAGAGCCATAGAGCTCGGATCCTCGTGTAGGCTTTCGCTCTATCTAGAATGTGACAAAGTTTCCATGAAGGAACGCAGCCGCCGCCTTCACTCGATCGACCCTCTGCGCTCTCGCAAGCGCTCCGGCTGCAGCGTGGCCCGGTTAGGTGTGGCGTCTGTCTGTCAAAGCCTGCATAAACAGAAGCCTGACTTCCCCTCGTGAACCGACCGACATCTGTTTAGCATCAGGCCTCTGCTCTGATCTGCCCCTTCCTCTGTCACTCTGCAGAGAGTTCCCCTCGCCGCCTCCTTCTCTTTGTCTCTGTTCACTTTCCTGAAGCTTCAGCGCCAAGTGTCGCTCGTGTTAAATCACTGACAACACTGACGGGCTGCTGCAGATTTTATTTATGTGTTATGCATAATTAAAAATAGCTGCTGTAAATCCTGCTGCTCAGTTGAAGGGAGATGATGTTGGAAGCTGGAGGGAAGAGGGATACGATGATTAACTCTGATAGTCACTGCTTTGGTAGATCGGAGTATGAAGTTGACCTGCAGAGGCTGTAGAAGAGTATTAGGATCGGGTTTTAGAAAACAATGAGCAGAGGAACATATTTTTGAATTTTGCATTTCGACAATAAAGTGGAAATGTTGAGAATAAACTTGAAGTTTTGTGATTAAAGTCGAACTTTTGGGAATATAATAAACCTCCAACGTCAGTACAGTCATGGTTGTGTATCTGCTCCACTACACGATCACTTCTGCACAGACTCTGGCTCCAAATGACAAATACTAATGCTGTGCTTGTAATACATTAAATTATCTCTTATTTCCCATGCACACAAACATTTATTTTTCCATTTCCAAGTCTGTTTTTACTCCCAGTTTTTAAATCCCTGAAAACACCCATCAGGGAGGAGCACTGGAGGAATGCGGCGTTATGAAACAAAAACAAACACACAGTGTGTCCACGCTGGTACCGATGTTTCCAGGCAGGACGGGAATCGAGGAAACAGTTAGCGCACAAGGGGCAGAAGTCTGCAGCGTGCCTGTGCCCAGAGTTTACAAGCCTGGAGGTTGCTGGGTTTTATTATCATCGGGGGGCCAATATTCAGCCAGGTGTATTTGGATCGGGACGGAGATTGGCGATGACAGAAGTGAAAAGGAAACCTGGAGCTGGCGAAAAGCAGAGGAGCGGAGGGGAACTAGAGAGGCTGCTGTCGAAGATTCAGAGAGGGTAGAGAGACGAAAGGGAGAGGGGGAGCAATGACATCAAAAAGCTGAGGACTGAGTGTAAAGAGACACGGCAACAAAACAAAAAGGATGAAAGAGGCAGCCAAAGTCATACAACAGTTTTACACTGGGAGAAATACAATGTGGATGTCCCTAACAGTTTAGAGCGTTTCCAGACATCAGTCAAGCACATTCTGATTTTAATTTCTTATGGATTTTTTGTGATGTTGGAGTTCTACAGATCTCAAAGCTCCACATGCAGCGCTGACACAATCCAGTCACACTCACTCAGATCCCTGACAAGAGGCTGTGATGTTTTATGTCAACGAAATGATGCGACGGCTGATTTTGTTTCAGACAAGACGGAATATTCCTCTTTTTAACTCAAGCATCGGTTCCAGAAGAAAAGATTAACCAGTGGATGTGATGAAATCTGCAGAAAAAGGAAATTTTACTCTGTATTTCTTCCAAATCTTGTCCAATGAAACTGACTTCTGTAAATAAAGATGGACAACATGACAACAAGCTCTCCGTACTTTTCTCTGTTCATTGTGCTGCTTTCATTTTGAAACGTAATCTTCTGTCATCCGCATGTGCACTGCCGAGGGACTGGAAGGAACATGACTTGTCTTGAATCGAGGCTTCAGTAAAAACACACAAACTCAGAAATGCACACGCTTGCACACACTCGCTCAGGCCCGCGAATGCCCTCAGCGGCTCGTCCACACAGGTCGCTCTGTGGAAGTGATCAAATAGCGATGTCGGGTCCGATGGATTTCATTCCTCCGCTGCGTTTTTCAACTCTCCCCCTGTGAGATTTACACATCGAACAGCTCGGCCACTGTTCCCAACAGGCATGAATGGCCCGCTCTGTGGAACCCAGAGCACAGTGGAGGCAGCACTGGACGTATCTTAATGTTTGGAAAGATAATCTGTGGGGATTTGGATTCTTGACGGTGGCAGAGTGTTGATGTTTGGGCTGGGCCGGGCCGTAGGTGCTGCTGGAGGAGGAACATCAGATAACCCAAACTGCTGAAACTCAGCAGAGAGGATGAACAGGCTCCCTTTTGTATCGCAGGTAATCCATATTTCCCGACACTCCTCCATCTGGGGCAGGCAGGCCGATGAAGAATCTCCTGCTCACTGGACCCATTTGTTGCCCCGATGTCCTCGGCTCAATGAGGCCACTGTGCGCGGCTCCACAACTTTACAGTCATTGAGGTTTCAGGCACAATTAGGCAGTATAGTGCCAAGCTCCGGTTCTGCACCATTTGTTGAGTGAAGCTCCATTAACTGCGACGTAGTGAGAGCTTGATTTGATTGTTTTTAATATTCTTCAAGAGGAATTAAGAGATGATAGATGTTGTAGAGGATAAAAGGAGAGTAGATGTTATTTGTGTTGATCTGCTTTTCCTCTTCTAAATTAACAAATTGTCCAGTTTCCACAGCCGATCTCAGCTGGACACAGAGATAAACATAAGAACACAGAAAATTCACTGTTTGGCACAGAGTGTATAGATCCTGATCTCCTCCCTGCACGTTCCACATCTAATTCTTCATTCTGTCTCATCGAGAAACAACAATATCCTCTCCAGATTCATCAAATCATACAGGAAACAGACGTCCTGTTTTACACGATAAAACAAATCAAGGGTCGTGACACTAAATCATCTGCACGGATCCCAGTAGCTTGTTCCCCCACATGAAGAATAACTTGCATTAACCTGAGCCGCTGCCCTCTCTTGATAGAAGCTGCAGGTTATCAGAGGAGTTATCAGGCTCTGCGGATATGAGAGGCCGATGTGGCGAGCTGATATCAGGATGCCGGGTCACCGGGGGGTACGAGTAACAACCTCTGAATGAAGGCTCATCAGCACAGAGGCTCAAAATGAGCTGATAAGACTAATGAATTTAACCGAGGCAGAGGCAGGTTTCTACAGCTACCTCACTACGTCACTGCGATCGGATCTCAGTCATTATGAATTATATGAGTTTTCATTGATGCTGATTAAATTTGCTGTGTTTACATCTCTGCTGATGATGTTCAGATAAACGCTGCCGTATCGGATGGCAGGAGCACTTGGCAGCGAGCACGGCGGTATCTCTGGCTGGAGGCCAAGACTAACAGGCGTATCAGATGTGGAGTGTCTCCCACACCTTGCAAAGACACTGTCATAACTCACCCTCTAGTGCACCGTAAAAATACACACAGCGAGAAATCTTACATTCTGTTGGCATAACCTTTGGCTCGCAGTAGCCCGTCATGGGAGCGCTTCTTTCCATCAAACCTGCAGCTCAGGGCTCGCCGTTGGTTTTACAGTCACCGGAGACCAGGCTGGCATGTCATCAGTTGGTGTGGCGGGTTGGGATGCAGGGAGAGAGAGGGGGGAGAGGTTGTGACCTTGTCTTTGGCAGGGTCTTAACTCCCAGGGTGCACTGCGGGAGCTGCAGACCTCGACATGGTGTCTAATCTCCTCGCGTCTGATGTGTGACCACATCAAGGTAGCATAGGGGGCTCAGCGCGGCGAGGACTTCAAGGAATTCACGCTGACCTCGTCGGCGACTGGGTCACAGTCTTATCTCGCTTTAGGTTTATTTATTTAGTCTTTAAACTCCAAAAAGAGCGATGTAAGGAGCGGGATGTGATTCCATCCCCTTCATCTGTAAGAATGTGCGAAAGAGCAGAGCGAGCTGGCTAGATGAAAAATACATCTGATGTTTAATTCCTGAAAACCATTAATCTTCCACAGATTGCATTATGTTTGTGCGTCTGTGCGCATGTTTGCAGGTGTTTTTTTGTTCCTGTTTGCCAAAGCGTTGGGGGAAGGCGCTCACATTTAAAATTTTCATAAAGGCACAGGAGCAGTAGGAGGCGACTGGATGTGGGATTCAAGCCGTGCACAAGGCGGGGAAGCTCTTCCCTCATCAAACGCCCTCACACGCATGAGTAAACATGGCCAGATAAACATTACTGAGAACCTGCGGTCACGGAGCAGGCTCCTGCAGTGTTAACACTCGTTTATCCTCCGCTCGTCCAAACAGCAAAAATCAATGCTCGCTTTTAGTGAGAACATTGTGAAATAACCAGAGTCTCAGTTGCAGATAAACAACTAAAACTGGATTTACTTACTCCACAGCCAGATAAAGAGACAGAAAGCAAACACAAAGACACAAAGAAATATTAAGAATCTTACGTCATAATATCGATTAAAAAAAACATAATCGCCAGTACATTTCTTCTTAAAACCTCACGTGATTTAATATACTTCAGAGGTGATAACACACTCCTTATGAGCTTTCTGCTCTCAGGACATTTTAACCTCTGGAAGGAGTTGTTGCTGCACTGCAGTTGTGAGAGAACTGCTCCGGAGACATACGCCTCCGATAAAGTCTCAGGTCAGTAAATCCTGTTTTTTCTCTCCGCAGTCTGCACGTGAGTACCTGGGTCTTCTGGGAACGCTGTGGCTTTCACTTACGCCGTAAAGCCGTCAGAAATAATGCCCGGCTGAAGATATAACACGCTGCGTTGCATACATGAGTCACACTTTAAATCTCCGCTTTAAATACCCTCACATTTCACATGACAACAAGCACGCCGCATTGTCCGCATTCCTCCATGTGTGCGGAGGATTATTTCAGTGCCCTGTCATTAGCGGAGGTCTGAGCGATGACAACACAGACTTAGGCAGCTTTACCTCACGTCTGATGTGGCCTGTAAATATTTCCCCTGACACGGGGCTTTCACGAAGAAGGTTCCCCTTTGTGCAGCAGCCGTAATCATTATGGGATCATATTGCTAATGGTCTTTCAGAGACAGACGTTTTACCTTTGACGTTTTTTTTGGGCTGCCGGAGGAAAAGTCACACGTTTAAGTTGATCATATGGCAGATGTAGGATTCTTGTGCAGCCGGCCTTTTGTGTAGACTTGTGCAGATGCTCCTCTTACAACTAAACACTACATGTGTGATATTAATTCTGCAGAGTGACCAAATCCATCCCCTCCGCAGAGGACATATTTTACTATTGATTAACTGCTGCTGGAGCCAACGCTAAATTTAACTTTGGGAGCTTAGCTGAGCACTAATGGCCTTTCAGCCTTGGTTTGTTGCTGCATGCCTTTTTTGAGAATCACACATGACTGTGGGGACGTTAGACACTGTAAATTGGTCGCATTCCAAACATGAAAGATTTGCTTAAGTCAAAATGGATGATGACAAAACTGGATAAAGAGGAAATGTCCTTTTTGTGGTAAAGTCACATAAAGCGTGCGAGAGATTAGGAAATACGGCACCAAGCTGTTAAGCATCGATCTGTTGTCGTGCTTTTTGCTTAATGGTTAAACAGAGTGCCCTTGACTGGCGACTCCGCAGGGAGCCTGGGCCTTTGCCACGTTCTACTGGCAAACTGGTGGTGATGGAATCCTTGGAGTGGGAGTCTCCACAGGCGGAGCGAGCAGACAAAACAGCAGCAGCTTCTGAACATCTGGCCTAGCTTGCTCTCAAGGCCACTGCAGGTTAAAAAAAGCCCATCTAGTGATAACAGAAGTACTTTAAGTCTGGTCTGGTCCCGACGATGGGTCACAGGGAGGTCAGAACCAGTCCCATCTTTACTCAGACCTAATTATTAAACGTGAAGTGTGTGAAACTGGAGATGGTGTCGAAGAGGAGGTTATTTTTGAGGCTGTGTTTGTTTGCAGAATGTGAGATTCAGATTCACAGTGTGGTTCCTCAGAAATCCATTTGCATATGAGATCAAGCTCTTCCTTTATGGACACGCTTGTGCTCTACTTTATTCACACTGTATCACAACAGGGGTTCTGGGGAAAAAGTTGGAAAACAACAGGCGCAGTGTTTGTTTCTCGATTTCCTGAGGACTTTATATTTCAGTGGCATCAAGAAGGGATTTATCTCTGCCAGTGAATAATGACATAAGTGAGATTAAAACAGAAATAGACAATATCAAGTGACAAAAAATATGTTTTTAAAGTCAAAACAGGGAGCACCAACATCTCCCTGTTTTCCCCTTGGACTTAGATTCCTGGCCCAGTGACCTCTTCATGGGATTCCCCTTTATTTGATTTCACTCTGCCAGCACATGACGGCAGTGTCTAGAAATCAATAGAGAGCATCTGTCCCACTGAGATAAGCGTTTACCCAGGAGATGCCTCGTGAGCTGTCAAGCTAACGTCTAATTAATTAGCCTTAAACTCAGCGTGCACAGATCTGACAGTCAGAACTGTTGTGGAGGTGGAGTCTGAAAACCCAGATGGTTGAAGTGTGGTGTCTATGTGGCCTATTTTTTAAAGCCGCCCCCCCTTCTCTCTCTGCTTCATGCAGTCAGACCACTAAGAGGCAAATCATTAGGCCAAAGCCAAGAAATCCTGACATCTGTTTTTCCCATTCTGCTCTCAGCCTGAGCTCATTTGGTCCGTGCTGTAACTCAGTAGCGCACGTTTTGTGAGTGCGGGCTATTCCCAGCTGACGTCCCACAGCTGGACTGGCTTCTGGGCCAGCCGTTAGAAGTTACCCAGAGGTGCTTCTGGAGTTACACGCAGAGATGACGAGACGCAGAATGAGAGACTCAACTGATTAATTGCACCGTTTGAAAAGTGGTTTACTGGAGAGGAGGAAATACAAAGTCCAGTCATGGAGTTAATCAGCATCTGATGCATAAATGTGAGCAATGGATGTTCTACTTTTATTATATTTGTCTCACTTGGACAGATAATTGAAATCATCTCCAATTAACATTTGCACAATGCTTTTCTCGTCTCTCCTTTGCAGGAATACATGGACGCCAACAAATGCATCGACGAGCTCCTGAAGCAGCTTGAGGACGAGCGGCGGAACGTGCAAAGGTAAGAGGTTCTCAAGACTTCTGGGCAGATGTTTTACTGCCGCAGGACATCAGCAGCTGTCTGCAATCCATTCCCCAAGCAGAGGCAGCAGAACAATGTTGTTTGGTTTCGAGCGAGAGACAAGCTTTGTACGCCGTTCCTGAGAAATGCTTTTTGTGCTGGAGGCTCAGCAAAAAGTGGCAGACAAAGGGGAGAGTCCGGGCTCAGTGTGGGGTTGACTGGGGGCATTTCTCATGGAGGTCCTTTGCAGTGGATAGGCCAGACAATGGGAATGAAGAGCTTATGGAGATGCCAATCTAATGACCTTGTCCCCTCCGTGCTCCTATCATCCTTTAGCCCTTCCAGTGATGCACCGCCCCCGTTAGAAAAGAGAGACAATTTTTTAAACTTCACCCTCTTTTGTAAAGCCCTCTCAATGGAGCTGTATTCCCCAGCTCAAGTAATTTTCCCCCTGAGTGAGCAGCGAGGGGCTGGGGGTTGGACGCAGGGGGATAGGGGTCTCGGGGTGGGTGGCTCTGGGGATGGATGACCACTGACCATCCCCTTTACTAGGCCAGGGCAGCCCCCCAATAAAGGAAGTGATGTGTAAAGGAATGACCCTCCCCACCCCTCTTTATAAGACAGGGAAGTCATCTTCAGTGTACACCCTCAGTGACCTAACAGCCACTTAGAAGGACCACAATGTCTCTGTGACCCAGGTTCGGAGCTGAGGACCAGGTGGGTTGAAAGCCTTGAACTTGTAGTGACCAGAGACGCTAACGGCAGCTGCAGTTGTCATTTGTGTGAATTTTCACTGCATGACTGTTTGTGTTCAGCTCAGCCTCTTTCTCTTATTTCCCTCATGTCTCTAATCCTTCATGAAACAGATTCACAAAAGCCTGGAAACATTTTACACCTGACAGTCCGTCAGCAGAAGCACAAGAACGACAGCTTTTCTTGGGAAAATATGGAAAATAATGAAACTATCCTCTGCTTGGGGACCTGAGACGTTTCTGTGGATTTAAGGCCAAAATCAACCTGAAATTAATTATATAACTAGAGTAGTGCACAGACCAGCACCAAGGCACAACAGTTCCCTTATGAACCCACATTTATATCCACTAGATCCAGAGTTTTATTTAGATCTGCACCAAATTACTCACACTCAAAATTATCAATGAGCCAAAGAAAGGATTCTCAGCGGTACCCGGACCCCACTTTGGGAACCCCTGCCCTAAATATGCCCTGTTCTTTCATCAAGATCCATTAATTATTCTCTGAGAAATCGGGGGAAATGTCCTATCTGGATCCACCCCAAAAGTTAACGAGCTTTTTCTTGGCTCCTGTCCCGTCTTTTGCGTAATTCTGAAACCAGCGGGGTGAAAACACTCTTTGGTGGTGGTGGTAAGTTAAAGCAAGCCACCCAAGTGAAATACATAGAAACCCATGAGCAGGGCGCTTAATGCATCAGAGAGGTAATGAGAGGTACCACTGCAATGAGCTCTGCATGGTTGAGATGCAACCTTCCAGATGCTGTAAACAAACCAGTGCATATGAAGCCATAGCGCGGCGCTTTGGAAAGGTCCCTCATCTTTGAAGCTCAGTTTTTAGAGACAACATACCACCAGTGTTGTTCAATTCTGAGCAGCGACAGTGATGAATGACTTCTGTTGAGCTAAAACACAGACTGCGAGTCCCAAAAATGCCTCCTTCCCCTTATTAGGCAGCATCGCTCGCCGCCGTCCATGTCTCCCTCCACCTCTCAGAATATGGGGCCCATCAATCCGTCAAGAGGAGAAAGAGAAGCTCTTACATTCCTCTAGTTCTCTGCATCCCTGCGTCATGACCCAGTGACCCACTGCATTCATGTCTCTCATTGTACCTTATTATAGGGTAGTTTCACACTGCAAAGTACACACATTGGACAAATATCACTTATTTTTCGGGCCAGGCTGCTTTTCTGTGTCGCAAAGGTTTATCAGATATACCCGTCAAATAAAAATGTGACACGGCTGCTTCTTTGTTGTGGTTAGTTTTTAAATCTGAGACCTTTCAATAACTTTAGAAGAAATTATAGTAGTTTGAAAAATACTCAGTGTCTGGGTCATAAGTAGGTATGTGGAATGTGCTGCAAAAGATGGGTTACGTTGCTTTTACAGACATTTTGATGTGTTTTCTCTAGAGCCTGACCTACATTGGTTTGACCATCAAATCTGTAGATATGAGCCTTTCTTTCTTTAGCAGCGTTTATGTTCGACAAAAAGCGTTAATATAAAAACCTTTATTTTAGAGAAACTGAGGAAAACTACAGATTTTCGATGCCTGAATCTAACGAATAACTTTTTCAACTGTACATCAGAAGTTTTGTTTGTGTCCTCCACATCCTCCAGCCTCTCGCACTCTGTCGCAGCATCACCGCTCGACAGAGCACAAAACCCCAGTGGGATGCAGGCCCAGCTTTTCCCGCAGCCTCTATTCAACACAAGCACGTCTTTGACAGACGGAAACAAAAGCTCCACAGCAGAGTGTCAGCTTCAGATGGAGCAAATCCAAATTTGGGCTCATCAGACAGAGCGTACAGTAGGACGCTGACCTTGGGATTCCAGTTCTTCATCGTTTGTTTGCAGAAGTTTTCACATTAAACATAATTCAATGTCTTTTTCAAAGCCCCACAATGTCGTCACGTGTTCAGGAAGATGTGGAGTAGAGTTTATTAAAGATTTCTGCTCAGTGGCATGTGTTGCAGAGACATATGGGTTCTCTCCAGCTCTAAAAAGCATGACGGGCAGGGAGTGAGTTAGCATGACCTCTTTCTGACAAGCTGCTGCGTCAAGGCACCGTGACTGTGTAATCTTCCCTGTGGATTAAAACAATGTAGATTTGATTTTTCTATCTCTGCTTCCTCACGTTTTCCCACTGTTGATTTGTGACTGCGCTGAGCTGGTGTTTGTGTTTCCCTGAATCTTCTCTTGACCTTGTTTTTAGTGGGTTGAGCGTGGCGCCGCTGGCCCAAAGCCGGCCTCACCTGTCATTCTGTCTCTGCCGGAGCAGATGGTGTTGGTCTGTGACCCTTTCCACACCTTGTCCCACACTTGAACGAGACGAGGAGGGTGTCCGGCCGGCTGGGGGCCGTGGCTGGGAGGTGGGGAGGTGTGGAAGGGGGCAGGCATGGGACTCAGCTGGAGATCCTCCAGGCTTAGGACAGGTTGCGAGGAGCAGGCGGCTGCAGCTGCCAGAAGGACATTAGCAACGACATCTGCTGATCAATAAGCTATTTGTCATGTTCATTAGAGCAGCGGAGCTTGGAAGGTGCTGGAGATAGAGAGGGTCAGCTCCGATGAGCGCTCAGCTGAGGGATTATAGATAATAGGACTTTCTTTATGTAAGTGAATTTGCCTGTAACTGCTCGACATGTCTGCCCATTTGTCCTTCAGACGACGGGAGGTCTGAGATATTGGATGGTGGAGTTTGTCCATAATAAGAATAAATCCCCCTGTATCCTTTGGATAATCATTAAGAGCATTTTCAAGCCACAAATCACTTTTTATCTGTTTTGATTGGCATTAAAAAAAACCCTTTGAGCAACTCTGAGTGATCCCAAATTTCAATTTGGAGGATGCCGATGAGAGGAAACGTCCTTGCTCTCTCTCTGAGGACGGCGAGGTCGAGCAAGAGAGGAAAAACACTGCGGGTGTTTACACATGAGAGCAAAAAGACCACAGGAGTGCCAGGCTGGGAAACAGTGTTACAAATCTGGACCTTGCTGATGTTGCTTCATATCTGGCCTCAAAGACGCCTGTGTGCTGCCGGCGGTCTGAGCAACATGAAAGGCTGTAATCCTCGGCTGAAGTATGCGGCGAGGCCTGTTCTGTCGACGAGGAGGTGGACAGGGTTCAGCCTCCCGCAGACGCCCCGAGGATCCGCCGTCTCAGTTGGACGAGAGCCATGCATTTTACAACTTTAATTGGATAAGTTGACCAGTCTAATGCAATAATTTGATCATGCTAAGCTCCAAAGAGATCTAATACGCTCCCAGAGTATATTTGTGTGCCCTCTGAAGTGAATGACTTCGCCTAATCCATCCATTAGAGGTCGCTTTATGGCCTAGGAGCCCAGACTCAAGGAAATATCTCACAGGAACAGTCAGCGGGTAAATAAATCAGTCCTGTGAAGACTTCATTTGAATCTGCAGGCACTGGTGGAATCAGTCGCTTATTTTGATTATGTTTCTCCATAATAATAAAGGTTGAGCACAAACAGGAGCTAGTCATGTGTGCTATTAATAGACTGTGAATAAAGATGAACGACACATCTACACTTCATCCAGATATCTAGAAATTAAGCTAAAATATCCCTGATGATCTTTACCACACTTGTCAGTGACGAACGGTGGTGATGATGAACTCCCTGAAGCAATTAGTGAAGGAGGCGACACCGCCGCTGCACCGTGACACAAGTCAACACTCGCTGGTTTACCTCGGCGAGGATTCACTAAGTCTGAGACGCACACATTCGATTCCCCTGGTCCTGTACACGCTGCGGCCACTGATTCATGTGCAAACCCCAGACCAGAGTAAGAAGTATACATGCATCAGTTTTATGGAGCTTATGAGAGGAGGAGGTTAATCGAATGGGTTAATGAAGCCTTTTATTGATGCTCCCTCAAGGTCGTTTCATTGCGGAGCCGCATTCCCGTGCACGTTGCTAAAGTAGTGATATGCAACGGCTGCTCCACATGCACCGCCTCCCTCTCCACATATCATTCACCACCAGCCTTTATGTTGCTTTTCTGATGCAGTCAAGGTTAAGTATGAAGCTCAGCAGCTGTCTACTGCACTTATGGAAAAAATGACTACACTTAGCATAATGGATATATCCTTTCCCTGCAGATGAAGTAAACAGCTTTATACAGCAAGGAGGTTATTTCCATCCCTGTACATGCGTTTGTTTGTTTGTCAGCAAACAAAAAACTGAGGTACGTATTTCCAAGAAACTTCCTAGAAGAAGGGGACATGGGTCAAAAAAGAATCCAAGAACTATTTCTATCACTTTTACATTTTCACCAATTTCTCAGAGAATAATTCCTGAATGAAAACAATCAGGCAGGTTTACAGGACTGGCCTCCCTGGAGGTATGAACCGCAGTAGTTGCGTACGTGTGGTGTTTAAAAGGATTTGTGACATGTAGTCTCTGCAATTGGATTGAATGGGGGCATTATCTGCATTCCTCGAGGCAATTAGCTGTGTTTAAGTGCTGAGTCTTTGGGGGTCTTGTTTAATAGCTAATTAAAATTGTTTCTCCAAGTGAGTTCTCAGACTCTCGTTTGTAATTCTTGCACTTAAATTATGCAGTAGCTCAGAATATTATTAGTTTTTTATCAGATTTCAGTCATTTGCTGTTATCAGTTTGATTAAAACGAAGGTTCACACAACATCCAGGTCTGTTGACTTCAGTTGACTTCCTCCATTGTGCAATGAAAGGAGTTTTTTAATCAAGATAAGCTCAGGGAGAATGAGCGGTGACTCCTTTTGTGCTCAGGAAAGCGTGGAGTTATTTTGACTAATACCTGGTGCACAGCCCCCAGGAAAACAGCCTCACTTTAAGATAAGAGAAGCAATAGATCCTGTGTGGTTCTCTTTGTTGATAGGTCTTGTGTGGTTTGGCTTGTTGATGGATCCCGTTTAGCTTTAGCTGCTGGAGGTCACAGTGGTTTCATCCACGCTATTTACCTCCCGCTCGGGGCTCCGTGGAAAACATCCTCTTGTCGTCTCTGTGAGGAAACAGGAAGGGGTGAAAGTCACAGTGTGTGTCCTCTGACGATTTCTAAGATCGAGACCACCACTGGAGTGAGGCGACACGGTGCCAGTAAGAGACACAACAGTACAATATGATGCTGGACTCTTTATTTTATAGTGCTTGTACAAATGAGCACAATAGACCTATTTCTGCCAGTAGAAAATGACCTTGTGAGAGGAAACAGCAGCACATGAGTATTTTAAAACATTTCTAGTAACTGTACCACTGAGAAAGAGGATACCACTGAGATTACCACATAATAGTCTTGTTTATTTACTGTAATCACTCGAGGAGCGTGAAAGCGTTTGTTGGTATTAAATTGAGATTAATTAAAGATGAAATCCATCAGTAATCCTGCTCATTCCAGTCTTGACGGCTTGAAACACTTCCTGCGTTCCTCGGTGATGTCAGTCTGGACCGCCACCACCACCCTGCCCGTCGCCCCGCCCCCTGTCCCTCTGATTAATGAAACGTGACAGAGGTGCATTATCGCTTTCATTGTGTTACACACTTCATTCTGCCACTCTGGTGTTAAACAACACACGCAGACACACACACATGGTCTCTGTAAGGGCTCGTGCAGCGTGACACATCATGTGAGTTTTGAAGACCCCCCCCCCCCCAAGAAACACAGTCTAGCCGTGTTGACAGCAAAATATCTGGTCCCTCTGATGTGTTTCCAAATGGTTTCACACCCATCACTTTTCCTCGAAATTAAATGGCTGTTCTCAGACGCTCGTCTAAGCTCAAACGACTAATTGTCGGGAAGGAAACAAAAGTTTTTCTTCTTCTCCTCCTCCTCCTGTGTGATTAACGTCTGACTCGGAACACACACCTAGACGGCGGAATCGACCGGTGGAGTAATGAGCTCAAGTGACACATGCCGGCCTCTGGTCAGTCATCTGTGATCAAGCTGCAGGGGATTAATGTCACGGAGGAAACGTGTGGCTGACGGCTGGAGCCTGGGACATTCCACCAACAGGATGTTTGTACATGTGTTACTTTCTGACCCCTTCTTTACCTCTGTACTTCCATTTTGTGCAACTACCAGCATTTTTTAAAGGGAAATAGTTTAATTTCCACTTCACTACGTTTATTTCATGGCTGCAGTTTGAGATTTTACTCTCAAAACATAAGATCATCTCATAAAATGACAGATTGGAACAGATTAAACTGTTCAACAGCATCAAGCACTTGAATTTAGCTCCATCTGGACAAGAGATCACATTCACATGCACATATTAATGTGATGCATCAGGCTGAAAGGACCAGTTCTTCTTGGATTTGGACAAAAATGTTGATAAATTAAATTTTCTTACTAGATGACCCTGATTTTGACCTTTTACTCAAAAATAATAAATTAGTACACAAACTTTCTAAACCCTGAGATCACATCACATGGTAAAAAAGATTCTACTTCCATTTCCACCACTGCAGACACACAACCCAACCACGATGGTCCCTCTAACCCGGGCCGCTCTGCACTGCTGCTCCAAGGTGATTCCACTCACACGTTTCCTTTGCATGTGCACAAACATACACTTTACACAACCACAACCACGAGCATCCCCCTTCTCCCACAACACCCTGCACCCAAATCCGTATCGACCCGCCGTCCCTCCAGCCACTGTCCCAGCACCATCCTGTCTCCTTCCCTACACCCCCACACCTCCTCCCTGTGGAATGCTAACCTAGCCTGTGTGTGCCTGTTTGTGTGTTTTTGCGTGTGTGTGTGTGCGACAGTGGTGGAGCCAGGCTGGCTATGTGGGCGGCCGAGTGTTTCCAAACAGTGGAATCTGTCACTGACACCCCTGGCAGAGCAATAAGCAGCGCCTTAATGAGCCCAGCAGATCACTCAGCGCACAGAGTGGACGCACACACTCACACACACACACGGATATAACAAATACAGACTCTCACTATACACACATAAGCAGTCTAATCAGGGTTGGGTCTGATTGCTTAATACAAGTTACATGTTTTGTAATCTGTAATATAATCAATTGGATTAAGAAAAAAGATGTGTAATTTAATCAGAATACCTATTGATTACTTCAAAATAAAACATAGTTCACTTTATACTATCAAATTGACCACAAATATTGTTTATGCTCTGATATGCAAATAAAATAGAAAAGTCTTATCTAATCTGTTTCTCCAGATTTAAAGTTTCAGTGTTTGCAGGAGACCAACTATGTAATAGATTTCCTACCCAGCACATAATGAAGAGGTTCTTGCGGGAGCTGCTTTGAACTTCTGTCTATACATAAAGGGCCCGTTACTCTCTCATTACTGGGAAATGGAAGAAAACAAAGCTAAAGAACCAAACACTGCCTGTTTCCTCATTAGGAGACAGAGGAGGATTCTGGGAAAGAAATCGTATGGCTATTTCTGACACCGCCGCCCTCTCTCCGCCAAGCTCTGCTGAGTGTGTCACCCTGCAGGCTGGAGCCATTGCTCAGGGAGTCGTCCTGTTGATTGAATTAGAGGTGAACGCTGCCTCCATATTTCTTGATTACAGCACATATGTAAGTGTTGGTGCTGACTCAGCTCTTCATTTGTCTATTTTAGCCAAACCAGGACAATAGTGTCTAATAGGAGACCACCTGCTCTCAGAATCGAATCACGCTGTTTCCATATTCAGATCCCCCTACCAGACAGCTGCGCTTATGATAAACTCGATTACCCCTCTGCATGACACACGCAATAATCTGGCGTCATGAATCTTTCTGAGTTTTATGATGACAAATGGGAACCAGCCTTACGAGACATCTGATAACGAGAACGTGACAGGATGTGTGGATTTTTTAATCCCAGCGTGAAATAATCCTCCCTGTGACATGTCGTCCCTGCTTGTTTATCTCCACCGTCCCTCGTCTCTAAGTTTTGCAGCCCCCTCCTCTACCTTCCATTCTCCTGCAGACTAATTTTCTCACATGCCCAGTGTCATTGAGGACATTAGTGACAGTGAATGTGGGGTAAAGTGGCAGTGATGGCCCCGGCTGTAAGTCAGCCCCGGCCTTTCTTCCCCCTCTTTAACTGAGCGCTCCTGTCACTGGGACCCTTTTAATTCCCCTTTCACCCCTCCAGTGCCCGCCCCCTCTCGCACTGGTCCTGTTGGGGAGCAGACAATAGAGAGTGCACCCCCTCCTCATCCTCTTCATCCTCCTCCTCTCATCTCCCCCGGCCCTCGCAGGCGTCCCTGCCCGGTCGAGGCTGTGGGCTCCAGGCTGCAGTTTGTCACAGCCATTCAGCTGAGACTGATTGTGATTGCAGCAGATGGGCTGGAGCCTGGTCCATCGCTCGGGCCCATGCAGGCAAACCCAAGCACTTTTTCTCTCTCTCTCTCTCTCTCTCTCTCTCTCTCTCTCTCTCTCTCTCTCTCTCTCTCTCTTCTTTCTCAACCTTTTCACTTTCTGTCCTTCGCTCTCTTGATCTTCATCTCCTCCTTGGTTGTCCCCGTCTGCCTTTTGTCAGTGGCTGCTCTTTCTTTCCCTTGTTTTCCAAGTTAAAACAGGCAGCCAGTGTTTTTCAGATGCAGAGAGTTGTAAAAACGCCTGGCGTCCTCATTTCTCTAGAGTTTTAGAGCCACTACAAGAGAGAGCTTTTGAAATGCTGCTGGCCTTGTTTTAATTCAGAAAAATCGGGTGCTGCTTTTTAGATGTTGATGATGAAAACGCAGTCGTATGGATGTAGTCTCAAGCGTGTACACCAAGGTGTGTCTTTAGCATCTAACCAGTGCAGGACCTTAAAATTAAATGTTGATTAAAAAGCATCTGAAAACACTTCTTGCATCATCAGAATTGGGATGTTTGCATCCCCCCCATCATGCAACATATGCAGAGGTTTGCATTTTTCTTTGATTTCTTTCTTTCCTTCATTCTTCCCACAATAACTTCCATGACTTCCCGTGAGTGCACCTGAACACAACATCATGAGTCAGAACTTTTCCGTTTAGGTGTGGTTCATTCCTCAGTCACCTTCTCTTCCTCTGTTTTCATAAAGAGTCCAGTTATTGGGACATCACAAGCTGGCTGCCGCTTGCCTGTTCACGTTGTTGAAGTTAAACCCCCCTCGACACTGTTGTCATAAAAAAAACCCTCCTCCTCCTCCCCCTCCCCCTCCGTACAAATCCCCACCCCAACCTCGCCTCTCCTCCCCTGAGGAAAGAGCCACCTTCAGAGAGGCAGCAGCTCAGCCGTCTCCCTGAACACATGTTTAACGTCCGAGGAGGAGGGACGCAGTCAGAGAGCTGGGGAGAGAGACAGGACTGAGAGGAGAGGAATATTCTGAGGAAACATAAAGCCAGGAGGCGGGGTGGGTGGCGGGGAGGGAGGGGAGGCACACACACACACAGCGTTCAGTGTGTGAAGAGGAGCCTCAGAGCGTGTGTGTGTGTGTGTGTTAGTGAGAGGAAGCATAGCACAGAGGGAGAGCGTACGTAGCGTGAAGGAAGAGCAGCGACCGGGAGAGTCAATGCATGTTGCCAGATTGAGAGAGACAGGGAGCGGCGAGGAGCCGGAGACAGGGAGGCGAGGATCCTGAGAGAAGAGGAGAGAGGGGACGGGAGGGGAGGCAGTGGCAGTGGAGTGGAGCGGCAGTCAGCGAGCGGTGTGGAGCCGGCACTGCTGCATTGTGGATGTAAACTTTATCATCTGCGGGATCAGTGGGGTAGCAGCTGCAGAGCAGGAGGGAAGCGTGTTGGTGGATTACCATGTGTGTGCTCTGAACGCACCAGGATGCTGCATCTCCAGCAGGGTAAGAGGCTGCACGCATGACATGACATGACATGACCGGAATGTGCAACTGCACCACTACTGTCTTATCGATTCTCCTCATTTGGGGATTGGGGATTTTATATGTGCCAGAATAGACAGATCTCTGCTTTTGCCAAATTCAAGGATGCTTTATGATTGTTTCTTCCTGCTGCACCTCCTCCAGCTGTCTTTACATAGGAGGGAACACGTTTCATATATCAGCAGTGTTCACATGTGCAGGAGATGATCTTTGATTCGCACTGAGCCAGTTGCAGGGAGGGGAATCGCATGTCCTGTTGTTAGTGGCAACAGCATGGGGCCGGTTTCCTGCGTAAGAGCACTTTGATTCTGGGTGATAACAGAGGGAACAGATACCCGTCGTTTGAGGTAAAACAATCCAGCATTGCAGGGGATTTGTATGTGCAGGAATGCATGCCCCCCCCCCCCCCCCCCCCCCACTCCTCTCTTTTCTTTCCTCACACTCTCTCTCTCTCTCAGGCAGATTAAGATTTTCTATCCAGCCCACTAATCCTCGGCTGAAACGACTAGTGCTGAATTGGGTGTGTGGATCCAGCTAAGTGCTGGAGAATATGTATCACGTTATGATGGTCAGTTTCTCCTCTGCTCAGCTCGTTAAGTTCTGCAACGATCGTGTCTAGAAGTCACAGCAGGTCAGAGGTGGAGGGTTTCCTCAGCGTCAGCCATATTTACAGTATAAAACACACAGGATGCCAATTGTAGGACGCTGGCTTTATATTTGTGGCTGGATTTGTTATCTCTAAAAACAGAGCTGAGAGGGAACATGGAAACAAGAGCATGGGAGGTATCTTCTCTGCTGTCACAGAGCCAGAGAGAAATGCCATTCTGTCTTTTTTCTGAGCTTGAGTTGAGGTTTTTTTTATGCCCTGGGAACGGGTGCTTCCCAACATGAGATCAGAAAATAGCAGCTGCCATGTACTGGGTGCTTTATAGCTGGAAACGCTGGAGAGACGGCAAGTGAGAGCAGCAGGAGTAAAAGAAACAGTTTAGTTCGCTGACCTTTGACCTTCTACTGAAACTTTAAGTATACAAGTGTCTTGAGGAGCTCAGGAATATTAACATATACAAAAGTGTCACACAAACCTCTAAATCATGGCCCTATAGACTGTGGTTCCCAAAGTATGGGTCAGCACCCCTGAGGAGGTCGTGAGACACTGAGCACCGGGGTCACGAGATGACTCTCTTGACCCATTAAGACTAAAAGTGACGAATAAAATCAAAGCTCAAATGAATATCAATGTTTGTGGTTAAAAAAACGTTTGTTTTGGGGTCAGTGGCTAAAAGGTTTGTGAACCACTGTTATAAACCAGGTTTCATTATCGACAACCACGTGACTCATCATCTTTGAGAACTATTTATCTTTGCACTAAATGCACAGTTTACATGCACTTTAATCTTGAATCATTAATCTCCTGTACCGACTGATACCAGCATCTGAACCAGGGCAGACGTCCATCAAATATGTCAATCCCAGTGTGTGTTTGGCGCCTTTAGAGCCTTTATTCAGAGCCGAGCAGCAGCCGCTGATATCATCCCGCCACCAGGGCAGATGTGTTGCTGCGCCGGGCAGTTGGAGCCCGCCGCCCTCTGAAACCTACCTGGGGATTACTTGATAAGAGGATTGCCAAGTAGAGGGATTTGATTTTATAGAATTAAAACTGTAATTCTCTCCACGGCGCAGCCATTTCTCCACGTTATTATTTCCTCCCTGCTGCCGTGTTCTCGTTCGACCAACATGCTCCATTGCCACGTCCTGTGTCCCTGCAGTGAAGGAAAAGTCACGAGACTCTGCCTTTAAGTGGAGTGACATCTGGACAGGAATCTGTTTGTGAAATTCTCTCTGGATGTGAAAAGTTCATCAATTACAGCAGAGAGTGTGCACTCTGAGGTTTTGGATGCCAGTTGTTCTTATTAGAGTCATAATCGAGATCCCAAAACACCGGCCACACCAGGAGCAGAACATGGTGACGTGTGCTTCTGTTTGTCATATCTCACTCCTCTACATCCGATCCTCCTCCTCCCCTTTTGTCTCCTCTGTATTCCCTGACCCTCAGCTTGCGTATTGGTTTGAGGTCAAACTGAATTACTGAGGAATGTTCCACCGTTCAATGTCCGCGCCATTGGGCCCCAGCATGGGAGCACTTCCCCTTCATTGGCAGCCAGGGGGACTTTCATTCTGAAGGAGGTGGGAGGGTATGGATGGGGGGGGGGCGCCTTCCAGATAACTTTCCCATGTGATTCCCTGTGTCTCTGCAGCGTTCATCTGCAGCGTGGAGCTGCGAGCCAGAGCAGCCGGTTTAATGATGTGTACGTGTGAGGCACATCTCAGGATCTCGGCAGCCTGAGCCTTGTTGAGACGCTCTGCCTCTGTGACTGCAGGCCATGCAGCTCAATTAAAGCTCCTCTGAATGCATTCCTCCCCTCAGCCTACTCTACATTTATCTCCCCCCACGAGCTCCACGTGGGAACTCTAAAATCAGCCGCAGTCTTGCACAGACCTCAGGGGCTGGCAGGAACCTGTTTTTGTGAATCTGCGAATCAGGCTGTGTGTGTTGTTTCTTGACTGTAAACACTTCATGTCCCAGCTGAAGCCTCGTTCTTTCTGTTTCAAACGTTAACAAGTCGGAAATCCAGAGAAATGGGACTATCAGATGTCTCTGGCTTAACTCGGAGTAATGTCACTCAGGGAAAAACATAAAGTTTAATGATCTGACACAATTTATAAGCAATAAAAAGCTTTTATTTGGGAGCTTTCAGCGGCTTATTGCATCCACTGACTGTTTTGCCCGGAGACAAAGCTTTGCCCAGACACCCTCGCCGCCGACTGCTCAATGATGTCATTAGAGCCAGAGCATTTTTGTGGTTTTTAAATGGACGAACTTGCTTCCATGTGAGTTCACCAAGGTGCACGGATTCGAGGGCTGTTTTTGCAGTTAGTGCCTGACGTCCAGTTGTTTATGTCTCTCATATTCCCACCTCAAAAACCTCACAAGTGTTTCAGTTCTTGGAAGGAGATAAAATCCCCAAATTGGATTTGTTTTTAGGTCGTCGTTCTGCATGCCGACAGTTTACGAGAGTTGTTGTCCTTGTTTACCACCCACAGCTGACACACTTTCACCGACACATGCATCTCACATGTCTAGATCAAAGCCCGCTGTGTGGGCCTCCCCTCTTATTTCATATTTCTGTCCCGGTCACGGTGATGCAGCGCGAGCCGTTTACGAGCTCGGGGAGAGGGGGTCGGCGTTGTATTTGTGGTTGTGTGGGGAAGGGAATGTCAACAAACTCCAGCTCCCTACTTTCTTGGCTGTAAATCAGTGGATAACAGCAGCAGAATCCTCCAGTGGCTGCATGAGACGCTCACCTTCATGCAGTAAAACTCTTCCTCAAACACCTCTCTTGTTTTCCTCAAGCCAGTTTGGTGGCACTCTTTGCTTAGAGGGAATCGCAATGAGCACAGTAACTTTTAATTACTTGATTACCAGCATGCCAGAGCACCAGAACGAGGATGCCATGGCGATATACGCCTGCGACGACTCCAGAGGACACGGAGGAGAGAACAGCTTTCACCTCTGTCTGCAGATCTTTTATTTTAAAAAGGCATCTGTGAGAAGTTTGTTTGGACAATTTTCCAGTTGTCTATCCCAGAAACTAGGAGTTAAATCAAGTGATGCAACAAGCTGAACATGTGACTCCTGCAGAACAGATGAATTTATGACTTCTGCACACATGCACCCAGCAGCGAAGATGGCAGCCCCTTGGCTCGAGTGCTCCCGTTTCCCATACTTTTGTCTCTATTGTACGTGAAGCGGCCGTTTGTCTGCCTCTGTAAAGAGCTACTGTTTGCCCCCCCCTCTCCGAAAACGATGTGTTGACAGCCGCTGTAAAACACCCGTAGCCTTTGCACAGTCTCCATGAGTCAGCAGAACCTTCTAGTGTTACGATACAGTAGTAAACGTGAGTCCCTGCTCAATTACTCCAACACAGGGGCAGGCAGGGTGTGAAACACAGAACAATGCAGGGAACATGTGACTGCGATATGATGTGTGGCTGCTTTTTCACCACTGGTGCCCATGGATGCTGCTAGATTTTGCTTTTAACTCATTAAACAGGAAGGGACATTCAGGATTCAGCTGATGCCTGTAGCTTCTTCTCCACCTGCCTCAGGAGGTCGTCTCTTGGGCCTTAGACAGTTCCTTACTTTCCAGAGCACCTCAAGCCCCACCGTATGGATTCATCACCAGTTGGCTGTGGCTGTGGCCTCAGACACAATCACACAACACCATATACAATCAAGTTAATTTGAAACATACCTGAGCAGAAGCAGAATTCCTGCAAAGTGAAAAACAGGCTTTGTTTATCGCAGGTAAACTCTTAAATCACGAGGTAATTGTAGTCCAGAGCGAAGGGCGCTTTACTTAAACTCAATTATGTCTGGAAACAAGCTCGTCAACCATCTTTGGAAAAGCTTAAACGCACACTGTGGGTTATTACCTGTTGGCATGCGGCTGTGAATTTGTGATTTCAAAACAAGGTGTGTCTGGATGAAGGTTTTCTTGTCTCCTTCTCTCATCTTCCTCATATCTGCAGTTGTTCAGGTCCAGCGACTGTGAGGAGTCATCCCTCTTTTATGTTTTGGACATAAAAGATTCAGAAACTGTGAGAGTGTGTGTGCGTGTCTCTGCCCGAGTGTTTGTACATGTTTGTTCATCCATGTGTTTGTGAGTTCCCCCCAGTGTGTTGGCGTCTAGCCCCGTCCTTGTTCTCCATGAGCCAGGCCGGTGAGTAAACCCTCTCGACAGACAGGCGGGTGCTGCAGCCATTTTTAAAGCACATCTGCTCGCTCGCAAAGTTTCGTTTCGTCTGGACAGGAATGCGTCTGTGGTTTGGAAACAATTGAGGTCAGACCCCGCGCGCGAATAAGAAAACATTTAGGGAGACAGACAGACAGTCAGGCAGGGGTAATCCACGCTTGGCGAGCACATTCCTCTGAGCTCACAAGGAGTCTCGGAGGATTCCTCACGTCTCGTTTCTGCTGCTTCAGAAGTACAGAGATGCATTTGATCTGATCTTGGCAGGGAAAGCGATGTCTTTAGATCCCTGCCCTCACTCTGATTTTGCTGATAATTCCTCAGAGTCGTTTACGGGCTGCGAAGACAAATCATTTCTACACATCCGTCTGTCACATGCTTTGAGAAAATGTCAAACCAACCCATCAAAAAAATAACAATGACTTTATTCATCACTTTTATGTTGCAACCAGTGTACTTAAACCTTATCAGGACTGTTGGCTCGATGTTATCAGGGAGGAAAAACATAAACAGCTCACTGCACTTAACGTGTTGTTGACTTTGTTAAATGTGGCTGATCATGATCATCTCAACTCGTTTGACTGCATTACTCACACGTGTCCAAACAAGGACCACAACACAACGCCATACGTGAAGAGGAAGTGTCATTACGTCATGTCAGGGTGTGTACATGAACCACAGTGTTTTAAACTACAGGATATGTTATTTCCACAGAACGTGCACATAAACACACGTTTGGAGTGAGAATGTGTAAGAACAAAGAAGAAGAACGTGTTGAAAGCACAAACACATTGATGTGAGACGTCCCTCTGTTCTTTGTGTGGAAGCTCATCACATTTCACCACGTCAATAATTGATGGCGTGCCGTGGCCGTGCCGGGCTGGCAGGGTGGGTGGGTGCGTGGTCTGGGTGTGTGAGGTGCTGACATGTGGCTCCTGTTTTTTTCCGCCGCTCCTCCGCTGCAGACGGGGTCCACCATGGAGGTCAGGAACCAGCTGTGGGTGAGGTGGAGGGAGCGGCCGTGGGTCAGGCCGCCGCTCGGCATCCATCCATTTTCTGGTGATTGATTGGAGCTGCTTAATGGATTGGGACCTATTGAGCGGTCACAGATGTGCACACATCAGAGGCTGGAAGCAGATGTTTATGCTGAAGCTGATTCTGATGCCACCTCAGTATTTGGTGCTTGATTGTAGAGAGGAAACAACACTAGGCTGCAGGCGGCTGTGGCTCAGGGGAAAGGGTGGGACGTACACAAATCAGGGGGTCGGTGGTTTGATTTCCTGCTGGTCCAGTCCACATGCTGAAGTGTCTTTGGGCCAGACAATGATACCAAATTGCTCCTGAGGGCTGTGCTATAAACATATAAACACAGTCCATTCACTACGATGTAATGTAAGATGAATCCATCTTTGATTATTAAATATTCAAGGGGTAAAAATGCTCAGTTTTTTTATCTTAAAATATAAAGTTCTCCATTTTCTGAGCCATTAGGTGACAAATCAGTTCTCACCCGTCTGTCCTGTGGCCCTCCTGCCAGTTGTAACTCTGTTTTCCTGCCACACTGGGTTGGATGTTATAACTTATCAAACGCCTCGGCGAGCTCTTTGTCACACGCTGAGGGCTCGGCTCAAATTTTGGATCAGAGCAGAAGGTTACATAACACTGCAGCGGGAGGATTAAGGATGGGAATGACCGGTCCAGAGCCGGAGCCAAAAACGTAGCGCTGAGTCCCTGTGAACAGGATTCCCTATGTGGGGCACGAGGATTGCGTGCACATCAGGACTCTTAACGCAGCAGGAGTGCAGATGCTAATACATAAATGCATGGAGGCTCAGCTCTCGTCCAAACATTTATGCTTCTCTTTCACTCTGTGGACATTTGTGGTTGAAAACGATTGTGGTGTTTAGCTCCCAGTAAGCTTCAGTGACAATATTGAGAAGACGGTTTAGACTAATGCATGTTTTATACTCTCTGATGTGTGTGTTCATGTCAGAAAGAGGAACTGCTGCAGGGAGAAAGCTTTAATCTGTGAACATCTTTCTACAGAGGAGAGATTAACCCCACTTGATAATATGTCAAGGAAACAGGAAACCAAAAACGCAAGAGGCAGCACTTTCTTTCTCTTTCATTCTGTGTTTACAGCAAACTATTGACAATGGATTACAACACCTGCACGGAGGCGCTGCGATAACAGTGTCGAACACAGCTAAACGTCGGCCTCACACAATGCAGTACAAAGCACGTGGGTCCAACATGTCGGCTCAGGCTGGCGAATGCCCCGCCGCCGCCACAGATCCTCCCTCGGCTCTGTCAGATCGTGTCTTCGCTTGCCACGGCGCTGTGGAGCAGCCGGCTCGCTGTCTGAGGGTTTACACAGTGTGAGGATGAAACAGGGTCGATCTGCCGTGAATTAAACAACTCTTCACGCCGTGCACGGCTGTTTAATCTCGAAGGAAGTGTGTGATGCTGCTGGAAATGATGTTTAAGGTGTGCAGAGTGTGTGTGGGTGGAAAGCAAATGGTTGCAGAAGATCATGACATTTTCAGAATTGTGCTAATGCCTCTTATCGCACAGATTAGTAGAATACGGTGGAGTTGTTGTCGAGCGGTGCCTCTGCCGCTCAGCAGGGCGCCATCCACTGCTCAGGCCTCCGCTGCTTTAAGGTGATTCCAAGTCAGCGGGAACTGGTGATTGGCTGCTGGAGTCAACTCAGCCGAGCTTTATAATGGGGGGAGGAAGAAAAACAGCGGAGGAGGAGGAGGAGGAGGAGGAAGAATGTATACATGGTGAACTGTCAGCTTGTGCTTTCATCACATGCTTGCATGTACAGGACGAAGGTCGTGGACTGAAGCCTGAAATAATTCCCCAATTTATCAGTTCAAACTGATCTAGATCTTCCTGACACTGTGGAAACGTTTCTACCTTTTTTAAAATACGATTGTGATTGATTACAACCTTTAGATTTGCTATTTTAAGACGTTTTTTCAAGGAACGTGACACTTCTCATAATAACATCTCTAACTTGGTGCTTTTCTCTGTTACTGCATTGTGGTGTTTTTACCATCCACATAGACAAACAGCATAGTTTCAGCTGTGGTTGAGCGCGTTCCCACAAAAGGCATCAATGCAGCTCCCTCTCTCTCATTCTTTAGTCTGTGTGGATTGAATTATTCTGTGGGAAACACTGAATACGGCTCAGATAATCTGTCTCTACTGATCGTCTGACCGTCAGTATTTTCTTTCCCTGCTGTGTTATCACAAGCGTTCGAAACAGCGACCATATCTACAAAAATAAGACCCGAGCAGTGATAATTATCCTTTAGACTGCGACGGCCCTGACATCTATGAGAATGTGTTTCAGCATCAGTAATCGTCAGGACCCACCACAAACACACACAAACCTCCTTCCAGAGATGCTTTGAGATAAGACTGTTCTGACGGGCCCGTTTACACAGCTGCTAACGTTTTATAAAGTGAGTGATTGGCTGACGTGGATCAGGATTGAAATGCAGATGATGAACTCAGAGCAGAATACGTCCAAACACATACCGAATATGGCCGATCACAGATTGCTTTCACGTGCTGCTCCGACGCAGCTCCACAGCACCATCAATAGAAATGCCAATGAGCATTTTGCGCTGGATTACTGTTATTTTGACTCCTGCTTGTGCCAATTACTATAATTACGTGAAACACAGAATGTCAAATTTGCTCTATATTTGGAGTTGATTTTCTCGGGGTGCAGTTGGCTCATGCTCCGCTGCTCCTGGAACATGCCTGTGCATAAGTGGCCTGAAACTTAACCCATTACAGGGCTGACGCTCAGCCATAACACAGACTGGAGGAATGCCAGGCCGCTGCTGTTAACAAAACAATATCTGCGCTGAGACCTTCTCTGTGTTTTCTCCTCCAGGTAGCGTAATGGTGTGAGCGTATAGTGTGCGGTAATAGGAAGGGACACATTGTGTAATTGGAACATGAGTGTGTGAGTCAGCCTCAGATGTGGAACATGCATTCACACACGCTTTTTAATGAATGGACTCGCAACACCTTCACTTTAATAAACGCACACGCCCACACACCTAAATTTAAGAGCACACAAACCTAATGCAAACACACACACACACACACACACACACACACACCCATGTCTCACTTTGCTCGACTTTGTCATGGATTTGTCACCATGTGTTTCACAATCGGCGTGCCAGGCTTGGCTGTAACTCACTCCGGTCCCATTGCACGGGAACGCCACTGCTAGCATTTGTGATCTCGCCTCAGCGTTCTCAGTCCAGACGGACGATTCATCCGTCAACTGTATACATCCCCCAGCTGTGGCTTAATTACTGGGGGGGGGTTTCCCAGACAGGTAAGCCGCTCAGAAACAATGATGTGTTGTGAGAGGTGACAGGGTTGATGTAAGTGGGGGGAGAAATGTGAAAAATGTGCAGGTGATTGTGTTTAATGTGTCTGTCTGGTGAATTCACGTCTTCATTAGGTCCCACAGCTTCATGTTAGAACCCTGGTTTTATTCTGAAGGATAATGTGACACAGTAAACAATATTTAGTGCCTTAAGACTTTTATTTTGTTAATAAATATTACAGAAATATATTGATTTGTGTGGAACAAATGTTTTGTGATTGATGTTTTTCAATTTCCTTCGGAACAATAGAGTTGTTATCTTAAGTATTTGCTAATTAATGTATTCATTAGCCTAATTAGTAGCCTTGTTAGCAATTAGCACACCTCGCTATGTATGTAAAAGTGATGATTAGACGACCTCCTGTCAGAACCATAGATTGTTTATAAAGATACACGAGATTCATCGTCCATCTTTATTTACAGTCTGTGCTCAAAACACTGCATTCACTTGTCTTTTAATTAAAGAGGGCACCTCACGGCAGTTTCAAGAGGAGGCGTTTTACTCCCCAAACATTTGTTCTTTCTCCTGCACTTTGCATAAAGACACTCAGTGTGTATGTTTCATCTGCGGCTGTCAGAAAACAGGCTGTTGTCCCGGAGCTGTCTGTGTTCCTCCTGTGTTTCAGTTGTGTTTCCTCAGGAGAGCCAATAAAACAGGCTTCTTTATTATCCGTGCTGGTGTGCCAAGATTTATCCCATTAAAGTCTGGAATGCCCTCACGTGGGAAAGGGATTGGACGCGCACAGTCAATTTCTTTGTTTAGCCCAGTTCACATGTGTATTTGTGAGTGTGTGAGTGTGTGGTAGAGTGAGTGTGTTATGAGTGTGTGTCTGGATGTAAGTTGTGGAGCGAGGATGCCCTGCTTTTTGTTTCCTCTGAGCTATTTTTGTCTGGACAGAACTGCAAGCTCTTTGTTTTACGTGGTCAGCGGACGACCCTGTCTTCTCGGTGTGTGTGTGTGTGTGTGTGTGCACTGATTTGCTGGCAGGCCTCTGTGGTTTCTGCAGAGAAAGATGGAAGCGTTATTGTTTATCAGTACTAACGTTTGATTGATTGAAACGTTTCTTATCGATTTGTTTCTTAACACGCCAGTCTGTCTGTGTCCCACGTGGTCTCACTCGTCTTTCCTGTCTCCTCTCTTCTGTCCAGAGAGAAGCTGGCCGTGGCTCGCCTGCAGAGGGAAGTCGCACGGAGCAAGAACGAAGGAACAATGGTAAAGTACAGTGGAGCCGATTACAACCCTGTAATCTGCACAGAGCCACAACTGCCACAGTTTCCTCAGCCAAAGTCAATCTTTAGGGTTTCAACACCTCAGCACTTCATTCTAAAGCAAAACTATGCAGCTTTTTTACATTAAAACAGCAAGTTCACTGACAAAAGAATGTTGAGTGACATACCTACGTCCTGTCGTCAGTTTTCAGCCACTTGGTGCCGAAAACAACCCAAAGAATCCAAATATCCAGAGACAGTTTTCTGTATTTGTCGGTTTTCTGTGACACATTTGACTCAGACATCATTAAGGCCTCATGTCCTGTTCAGACTTTCTGCAGGAGCAGCAGGTTCTCAGGTTCACTGTCAGGTTGTGGAACAGCACAAGGCTGCAGCTGCCTTGTACTCAGCTTCACAGGAAACTGCTGATGTTGTGCTTTCACCTCTTTTCACGTGTGAAAGGGGGGGAAAGAATTCAGATCTGCATATAAACGTGAATATGATATAGCTCCAGCGTGTGGATGGAGTATGTTTGTGTAAGGGAGGTCAGAAAGTGAAAAGCCGAACCATGTGATGAAGCTCAGCTCAGCTGATTGCTGCCTCCGAGCAAGAGGCTCTAACCACAGGCCCAGCTGCTCGGCCGCACCTGATTCCCTCTGTGGCCGCTCGCCTGAAGCAACAGCACACGAGGGCCGACACACTCCGAGTGTGTGTGATTCTGTATTGATCCCTGGAGGTGGAAGGTCGGGGTTTTCTCTCTTTCTCCACAGTGAAGGAGGTCACAGCAGCAGTTCAGAAACAGAACAGCAGCTCTGGAGCTGGGCAGGGAGTCAGTGTATTGCTCAAGGGCACTGCAGCACTGCAGATTCCTGCTGTTGTTGAGGCTTGAGTTTATTTCAGAAACAGTAGCTGCACCAGAGACATGTTTAACTGTATGTTATGGTGCTGACGGAGAACGTGAACAGTTCTTCTTGTTGAGAATCAGCGTAATCCTCAGGGGAAGAGGAGATAGTTACAGACAGAGGTGGCCATCGCCTCCAGGGTTTGTTTACATCAACATAAGGAGGATGTCACATGTTTGCATGACGTCCTTTTCACCCTCTTTCACCTACTTCCCCTCCTCCCTGATCTCTCAGTGACTCTGCTGACCCCCCTCGCCCACCGTGTGAACCACAGAGGCTCCTCATCGATTTCCACAGTCGGGAGATAGAGTTAAGATGAATTAAATGCGTGCATCCACCACTATAGGTATCACCATGTCATGACCTAGAGTCATGTGAGCAGGTCTGTTTCTCATTGGTTATAGTTCAATCGTAGCATTATGTTGTTTTTAATAGTCCAATGACTTTTCTGCATTTCATCGGTTTACCTGCCTCCTCTGGTGGTCACAAGGAGGAAGTGTGGCCTGCAGCTGGATGTCACATGTCATAAGTAATGATGCACGGCCACAAATAGGAAATATAGCTTTGACAGAGAGTGTGGTCGCAAAGTTTATCTCACGCTCCAATGTGGTAATGCAACGATCAAGACAAACACAGCCACCCTCATCTTGTGTTACCATGGTAACCACACAACTGTACCGCTCCGTGATCTGACCTCCTCATGTAGAAGTCGCAGATCTATGATCACGGTGCTACAGAAACTCCACCTGCATAACACCCAAAATAAAAGTTCACTTCTCTCTTTAAACGTAATGATATGTGTCCGCACCTCCAGGCGACACCTCCATGTGTCAGCACCTGCATCACTAACCTTTCATCCACTGACCTCAGCGCAGTCTAAAGAAAATACTCCACGCTGCGAGACTCCAGCTCTCCGACTCACGCGAGTGGGTGACATGCTAATTATTACTTTAGAGCGGTGTGTGTAAAATTGCTGTTGGCGCATGCTCAGGGTCGAGGGAGAGAGGGATGAGTTATCTGTGCCAGACAGGAGGGTGGATGGGGGGTGTTGGAGGAAGAAAAGGAGGAGGGGGATATCACTAAGCTCCATTTGAAATTGGGATTATCCCCACTGGAGTCCCCCCTGCACTCTCTCTCTCTCTCTCTCTCTCTCTGGCATTCTTGGGAGGCTTCGGAGCTCCGGCACGGTTCTTCAATGGAAATGAAAAAGAAGCTGCTGCACCGAGGAGATAATTGTCAAAGTGCTGGCGGTGTGAAGTGGGAACCGCTCACCAGCCGCAGACCCCCACACCCTGACGCCCACTTCCATGCCCACACCCTTCCCCGTTGCAACCTCCCCATCTTCGCCTGCCAGGGGACTAACCCAGAGAGACAGATTAAAAAAGCCTGGGACTTTTGAAGTGGCTCTGTATCGGATGCCTCTCTTTAACAGCCTCTGTTCCCTCGCTCTCTACATCCATTAGGCGTCTCTGTGTAACGCGATCAGACAAACAGGCAGCGACAGCAGCGGTGCCACACATTGAAGTCCAGAGCTGGTCGCCACTGCTGAGCAGCTCCACAGCAGCAGCAGCAGTGTGTCATGCTGCAGGAAAGAACTGTGAACGGCATCTGTGAGCTCCAGGTTAAACAGCTGTAAAAGAGACATCATTAACAAGATGCTTCACTGAGGAGTGAGTGTTTTAATTGGGCCTCCTGGTGTGGAACTGCGGCGACTGGCAGCGTGGAAGTACGCCCCTCTTTTATTATGGATCATCTGAGGGAATCGAATTCAAACTTTTGAATAATCTGCAAAGCATCTGCACCACAAATATGGTGCACACAGTTTGTTTCTTAAACTCCACACTAAGGCCCGGACATGGTGCTTTTGGCGTGTTCTGCTGAACGCCATCTTTAAAACGGTAACAAGAAAAACATGTGGGTTTCCTGCCAGGTGTCGGATAGAGCACAGGTCGCGGTTTATTCTCCCTCCAACAAGCCAGCCCTGTCTGCCGGGAGTCAAACTGCTCATTCACGGCCTCTGCGCTGCTGTAGGTTGCTCTCTGGAATCCTTCACACCCCGAGCCAGAGGCGTGGCGCAGGGCAGGGCCGCACCCCGTCGTTTGAAGCCACTCAGAAGTGCAATCTGAGTCCGTCATGGGGCAGGATGCTGGGTTTCCTGTCAGGCGGAAAACAGGGAGAACAGAAGTCTGTGTGCAGGCTCATAAAGAGGGAGGGGGCGGCGGCGCTCTCCATTAAAGAGGCATTTAAAACTGTGGGGTGAGATTATGACCACTGGAAATGGCTGTCTAAACAAGATGTGAAAATAAACCATCCGGCTTCGAGAGGAGCGGGATTTATTTTTCTTGGGGTTTTGTGGACGCTCTACAACACCTGAGCTTAAACAGATATGAGCCTCACACGTCCAGTAGATTCACACACTCGTATTTATTTTGTTTCCTTGAACTTAATTTTGTAACTGAAAAATCAGATCCCGACAGACAGAATATCAGAGAGTGAAGATGAGATAAGGAGGGAGTCGCTGAATGAGTGAATATAAAGTGGAATGGAACAGTATCGTGAAATAAGCCCAGGAGCAATGATGGGAATCAGCTATTTCTGTCCCTGAAAACACATCTTTCATGTGCAAGACGTCATTTGAAACGCTGCACTTTCAAATGCTACATGAACTTTTATCCATGATTCCACTGAACTCGAATGTCCTCGGTGTCGGTGGCGTGGGGAGCGGTTGCCGTCCGAGGTTGTGGATGAGCTTGACCTTGACCACGGCTTCCCATCCCGGGTCTGTGATTAACGTCAGTCGCCCCCGCCTTTACCCCGACCTTCAGCACAGACATATCCTGCTCATATTCTGGTTTCAGTTTGGATTACTGTTATTACTGTAAAAGGTTCATCATCAGACATATTTAGAGGTTTCATATCTATGAACTGAGGCGATGGAAAGTTTCTACATCTTGTGTTGAACTGGGTCCGACTGAGCTATGCACGGAGACTGAATGACATTCACGAGTTGGGACTTCCGCTTGGCTTAACCATGGTTTAATTAGTTAGTGGTAATTAATCCAGGGTATCAATGACAATGATTTATTAATGTTCAAGCCGGCATGAACTGCAGCTTTGAGATGGACATGTTTTGCAGCGTGTGTTCAGCAGATAAAGACGTGTCTGAGGGGCTCCGGCTCTAAAAGACGTGGAGAAAGACTCGGTCCTGGAGGAGCTCCTCCGCTGAGGGACCTTCTCAGCGTGTATCTGACAGCTGTTTGGAAGACGCGTGACAGCGTGGAGGTTCGGGGCGGCCGGGGACTCAGGTGCTGTCTCTGCAGATTGGCCTTATCAGGGCCGGACAGGGCCGAGGGCAGCGATGGGGTCCCCCCAGTGCTCGACACATTTACTGGGTGACGAGCGCTGACAGCCAGGCTCAAATCGCATCTCCGCATCGGGCCTTTCACCCACTCTGACTCGGGGAGCGTGGGTGGGGTGGTGGTGGTGGGGGGCTCCCTTGGCAATGATAAATGGGCCACTCATATGATTTAGCATATTCCTGGGGTGTGTGTATTATTTGCTATAGTGCCGGAGGCTGTCTCCAGGAGAAGTGCCACACTCTAGTGTAGTGGCGCTCCATGATAATTGAATTGATGGAGCCCTGGGGGACAGAGGACTCAGATTTGTACTGAATAAAACAATGTTTGGACTCTAAAAGAAATCATCTGAGAAAACACATGTTCCTGTGAATTTCTCCTCATCACCAAACTACACGGCCGCTTCAGTGAAATATCTAAACAATGACTCCAATGTTGATTCCGACAATGATATCTCCAATTTGATTCAAATTAACGGGATGTTTCATTTCGGTCGCATTTTAAATTCGTCCTATCCTCTTCACCTGTTGCTTTGTCTATCTCTGCTCCAAATTTCATACGACGTGTGACGAAGGAGAAACGTACACGTTCGTCGTCACTCGTGTTGCATCAGGATTATTCGTTGCCTTTTGCTGCATAACGAGAATAAAACTTTAATACATGACCTCTTCCTTGAACATGATTTGCTCCTGGGTTGTGTCAGGTTGATTTTTCGGTGAGGAAGACAAAAACTCCCATGATTCCACGCTGCTTTACAACATCATCAACTAGGTCTTTTGTTATTGTTTGTTTTGATTGAGAGACCCCTAGTGGCCAAAGTTACATATTGTACTTTTAATATCGTTTCCTGGAATACAATTTTTAACATAATTTTACACTCTACACTGTCACTGTAATTAATATTATATCCTGGAATGGAAATACTTTGAATTATATTTATTTCAAAGCCCTTTTATATCTTAAAAACACAGTTTTTTCCACCTTCTCAATTTGTCTATTGTTGTGCGTCTGACGCAGCATTTCAAATACATTACATGTGCAAGCTAAGCAGTGGAACCATCCTCGTGTTTCACTTTCATTTGACTTCAGGCTTTGCTGATGAGCACACACACACACACACACACACACACACACAGCCGCTCACACACACACACACAAAGTGCCTAGTGGCATGTTTTATTTATGAATGAAGAACCTGCTCGGTGTATTGTGTCCCTGATGTTTGCTTTAGCAGCGAGCCACAGATCCCCTCCCGGCCCTTTGATTAGGCAAAGAGCTCCAACTGAAAGACAGAGCACAGTGGGGTGGGGGGGTTGTTCTGTGTAATGAAGAGATTATTGCGCCCCCTGAACTGTACCCCAAACCCTGCATTAATGCACAGACGTATACAGTCGCAGATGGACGTCCTGCAGAAGCAGAGACTCGGGCCGTGGCTATGCACTTAACCTGATAACGTTGCACTGTAGCTTTTCTTTTTATGGGAGACGGCGTCGCAGGCACAACAAGGTCTGTAATTAATTTAGAGTCCTCTGTGGATCTTGGAGGGTATCGGGGGGGGGGGGTCTTCTAGTAATTCAGCCCGGATGAATACCATTACCAGGCAAGCTTCATCCTGGGCTCCACTGCAACTAATACAATTCTAAGAAGAAGCAGGGAGGTCGTACAAACAGCACCCCACGCAATTTTTTATTTTATTTATCTATCATTTATTCCCTGTAGTGCATTGAAATCAATAGCGTCCCACGGTGCATTCAGGCTTTACATGGTGATGCTGATAGATTCTGTCGCATCGAGATGAAAACAGTTTGTATCAAGCAGGAAATGAAACCGTCCTCGTCTGTGACAGAGGTCAAATTTAATCCTGAAACCTCCAATCTGTGCTTGTTTCAGATATATGGCTCAGTAGGCCGATATAAAAAGGCCGCCCGGGCCATTTTATAGATTACTTGTCCTTTTCCATTTGATATTGCTTTTTTTTTTTTTTTTTACCCCCCAACCTGTTATTGTTTGATAGAGAGGCTTTTTGTGGCAGCTCCAGTTTAATCCCAGTAAAATGTTGCCCTCTGCTGGTGGAAGCCAGTAGCACACCCCCTCATTCACAACAAGCAGTGAAGTGAGAGGATTATCTGCTCAGGCCCTGGATTAACTAAAGTAAATGTTCTCACACAGAGTTGCCAAGCGTGTTCTCATCCCAGTGTTGACTCTGCGACGTCTTCCCAGGGCGAAGGTGCAGGCGTGTTGCCTTTTGCAGCTCAGCCGTGTTTAAGAATATGCTTTCAATTAGCTATACTCCTTCCCACAGGAGAAAAAAAAGGCTGTATTTACTGTGGACAATAAACAGTTCAACTGAGAAACACCGTAATGTATTGCTGGGGATTTCTGGCCACATAAAGATATGGTAATATTGGTTTAATGGCCACGGGCCTTGTTAAATCTGAAATTATATATCGAACAAAAGCAATAGAGGCCCTTTTTTTTGTACTGCAACATGGACTATAAATCCTGTGCTGTTATTGAGGTTGTTGGCAAGTCTCTGTCAGCAGACACAGAGCGGTCGGTGGTTTATGCCTTGGGCGTTAGTCGGGCCGTTTGGGCAACGAAAATCACGACTGAAACTCCTGCGCCTTTGTGAGAATCCAGGCCGGCGTGCGGAACAATACTGTACACATGAATACACCAAGAAAAGCCCTTTGTGCTGCTCTGCATTGAGGTGAAATCCAGCTGAACTACCAGAAGCTCCATTCTTGCATCATTAAAAACATGTTGTGAGTAAATATTGTGTTTCTTTTTTGTTGTAGCCTCCTCTTGACCCATTTTCCTCAAAGAAAGATGCTAAAAAAGAGCCAGGAAATCTTTGGTCTGTGTCCAGATATATAGGTCCTGCACTTGGCAGGGGGATGAACTACTTTATGTTTCTGCTCGACTGGATTTACAGTGGCCATTACTCCTGTCAGGGGGCGGGGGGGGGGACTCCCCTGTTGTGTGAAGAGCCGCTCCACATAGTAGCCATGAATTTACGGCCGCCGAGAGGAGCCGAACCAGTTTTAATGGCGACTTGGGTTTAATAATCTCTCTCTCCTCGACGGATTCACCCCGTTAAAATCTGCGTCGGTGACAGAATCGCTGCCAAGGAACCAAACTGTGAAATATGGTTTTCTATTGGCTGCATTTTAGACGACATGCTCACACTGTTAGAAATAAAAAATGCTCTGAAATGTTCTGTAATTTACAGGTGTGCTTTCCAGTGGTTTAGACAGTTTTCTTTCTTTCATGCTGCAGGTTTGAATCATGGGAAGAGATGCTGATGAAGCATGTAGTAGTGCTCATGCTCCACTAGATGTCCCCATAGTGCTTGGAAAAGCCCCTCAGCATGAAGAGTGAAAGAAAAAATAATTTCTCCTGAGCACATATTACAGACTCTCTGTGAGGATGATACCGAATCTGTTACAGAGCACAAACTGGACGATCCTCTCAATTACAGTCATGATAACTTCACACCACAGCTACTGCAGCTGTACTTTGTAGGTGAAAATGTAAACTCATTGTTAAACCAAACCAATGAGACATTCGAAATCTCTTGTTCAGCAGAAGCTACAGTTTGGTTTGCAAGAGAAGCAACTTCCCTCTGACAGTGTGAGCTCGTCTCTGTGGGCTGGAAGCTAATTTGCAGGGATTTTACAATCTCGTGTTTGTTCCTGACGAGACGTTTGACCACTTAAACCTTCTGCTCAGAAAACGGAGCCAATTGCTTTGTCGTAAATTGTCAGCGGCAGCGGCCATGATGATTCCAGGGTTTGTGTGGAGGAGAGACAGATCCTCACTCGTTTCCTCCGTCAGCTAAAATCCGAAGCTCCTGCAGAACTTTAGTCTCTGGATAAACTCAGTTGCAACCCCCCCCCCCCCCCCTCTATTGGTGCATGGTGTGTGCTGTTGGGTTAGAGGCAAGGACGGCTCCCTCTTCTGGGAGCAGATGGTTGAGACTGTCAGAAAGTGAAGAATCCAATTAGCAAAAGACTTTTAAAAAATGTGTCTCTGGTGAAAACAGGGGGGACAGATTAAAAATGTCCATGTGATCTGCAGAGACTTTGCACATCACTGACTTTCCTCCTGAGAATGAAGGAGTTAAACTGAGCTTCTGAGAAATACAAATCCATAGCAACAATGGAGCTAAAATGAAGAGGGAACGGCACGGCAGTGAAAGGACGACCCGGCCTTGCTGTTGTATTGAGCTTTAATCCTGAGCTGTAGTTGCAGAGGATATTGAGCCTCCTCCATTCTACCACCTGCTCCTTAGTGATGAGCTGTGGATTCAACTATCAAAAGTCGAGTCACGCGAGGTCACGTTTAACCATAAAAATTATTTTATTTCCTTTGAGAATGCGTCGTATTTACAGTGTGAGTGTGTTTGTGGAGGAGAAGAGGAAATGCTGCAGTTGTGGTAAACAAGCTTTTCTTAGTTATAGCTCCATTTGTGACTGTTTACATCTCAGGGACCTTGGAGCTGTAAATATTCAGACAGCACTGGAATGAAAGTGGAAGAGTGGAGGGGAAAGGATGGAGGCACGAGAGCAGGCTCTGCGATGAGGTTTGACATTTGGTGTGAACTTCTCTGTCGCAGCGACAGAAGGAAGGAGAGCTTCATTACCATCGTTCCAAAGAAACAACAAACTACAGGAAGTAACAACAATCTGGAAGCTTAAATGCCATCACGCCTCTATTGTCGTATTTTTGATTCAGATATTAGAGAAAAGAAAGATATTTTAATGATCTTTAAGTTTCTGTTTTCGCTCTAGCCTTTTCAAGGAGGGTCAGAGGTCAGGGTCAACGATGACGATGAGATCTGGCTGTCAGGGCTTCAGGGAGCTTATGCTTTCAGGAACCATAAATATGGGATATGACTTAGGGACACTAAGGTGGATCCTTTGAGCCGTTAGGCCACACACTGCTGCCGCCGCTGAGACGTAACCATACTTGTGTTTGTTTTTTTTTGTGTTCGCAGCGAGAAAAGCTGATCCACGAGCTAGAGGAAGAGCGACGCCTGCGACTGGAGAGCGAGAAGCGTCTCCGGGAAGTGACGGAGGAGTCCGAGCTGGGACGGGCGCAGATGGTTTCACTGCAGCAACAATTCTCCAGGTAAATGTCATCATCATAGCTGTACATGGAACTCCCTATATAGTGAGTAGTTAGGAGATAAACTTTAAAATCCACATCTCGTCCCTGTTTTCTTCACTTCTCTGATCTCACTGTTTTATCTCAGTGATATTTCTCCCGGCCGTTTGACCTTGTCATCAGCAGGAGACGGGCTGATACATTAACTGCCGCTATTAAGAGTCTGAGTTATAAAAGTACAAAGGGCTCCAACAATGCTCCTGTCATAACTCGAGTCACCTCTATTTCATGAACTCGTCCTCCGGCATACGGCCGCTGAGGTGTGACAGAACGAGACGCCACATCAAGAGTCAGAGCGGCGTTGATGCTGTAATTAGGCGATAGGCTTTCACTTCTTTCACTTCTTCAAAAAGAGAGAGAGAGAAAGAGAGAGAGAGAGAGAGTCCAGAGGATTTCACATTGGCTGCTTATCTTCTCATTAAGCTGGTGGAGAAAATCCTGTACATGTTAATGGTCCCAGTGTTATAGTGCAGACGAGGGCAGCGTCGCCGCCGGGGGAAGAATACAATATTTAAGAGCCATTCCAAAGATTTATCGCACATTTAAAATGTTCCATTGTCGCCTCTGAATTAAGCTGGATTGAGTTTCTCGCTCGGTGCATCACACCCTGCATTTCATACAGTTTACACTTCAGAGCTGCAGCTGCAACCACGGGGGTTAAACATCTACTCAGGGTCCATCAGACACAGTCTCTATGGTGGTTGTCTCTGAGTTTAAGAGCAGCACTTACTGATTTCATGTCGCACACAAATAGCCCCTGCTTGTGCTCAAACTGTGGGCTTGTACTCTGACAGGTTTCCTGCACTCCAGCTTCAGCTCTTCTCCTCAAACTCACGCTCTCTGATTTCTCCTCTGCCGTGGAGGGAGCGAGAGCATGACCCCGGTTAAAGTAACCACACGTACGCGCCAGGTTTTGAGTGAGAGCATTACGAAATCTGATAGATCCTGCTTTCAAACTGAAATACCATGAAAACCAAACCCTGAACCAAAACAAAGCTGTGTGTTTGTGTGCAGGACTGCAGCTAAGACCCGAGCGTCTCCCTGTCTGACCTGCGTTCAGACTTATTATGTCCTCCACGCATGTCGCCGAGAAAAAAGTGATTCTATTAGTGGAGACGAGGGAAACTCAGATGTAGCGGTGGATTAGTGGAGAGGGGCAGGAGCAATATGAGAGCCGGAGAAAGTGCTGCAATTCTATTAGGAGGGAAATACAATATATAAAGCTGATCCCTGATTGGGTGCGGTAAGGGTCCCCGCCGAGACACATCATGGCAGAGGTCGCTCAGATGGATGGTTCTCATCGGGTGCCAGACGGCTGCTGGTGCTCTGCAATGCTCATTGTCATCACGCTGGATTGCTGTAATTTCCGTCTGCCGTGTAGCGTCAGTGGTTCAGTGAGTCCTGCGGGAGCGCGAGGTTCAGCTGCCTTCCCTCCACACACGTCCCCCTTCCGCCCCGCACGCCATCCAGCTAACGGGATTTCAGTCTCACTGTCAAAGTCTTAATCTTTGTTTAAGCGTTGCTGAGTGCTTATCTGGATGTGAATGAGCGAGTCGCTGCCAGCGCGTGTGTTTACTCGTACCTGGCCCTGCAGTGGATTAACATGCTTTCATCACAGCCAATAATCGGTGGCGCTGTGCCCCGGTGGCAGATGGGACATCAGTGTGGTCACTTTAATTAGCCACTTACAAACCAATAGAAGAAGAGGGGAAAAAAAGATAACTCGGTCACCAGGCTCCTGACAAGTGTCTTCCCATGAACCTTTGCCCCACTTGCGCCTGGTGCTTGCTCTGCTGTTTCCAAGTTATTGGCTTATGCACGTGCACTGCTTCACAAGCGTGCACGCTCGCTGTCAAGCAACAGACGACAATTATTCGTGTCTGCAGCGCTTTTCTCCTCTGAGACCTTCGTCCATATCTCCTGATTGATTGGAGCTTGTTATTTGTTGCGCATTAGGGGAATAGAAACCTCAGTTCATCAATGTGTCTTTGCAGATAACAGCCACAAATCATGTGGACGTCCAATCTCTTAAAGAGACTGCGATCTGTTTGACCTCCGGCAACAATTGATCTGCGTATTGCTAATTAATTGAGGGTTGTGCTTTGAATCGGGAGTGTCGGAAGTGGAGTCGGGCTCATGATGAGCGGAACCATGTGAACGATAAGACTCAAACATCGCGGCAAAGAAAGGAATATGCAAATGAGTCTTTTAAATGGATTTTACAAGCTCTGCCAAAAACAGGGTGTAGTCGGATTTAGCTAAATGCTTTCTGATCTGTGGCACCAGGAGACGGAGGTGTTCTGTGATCATATGACACAAAGGTAACAAGCTGCTGTTAGAGCTGCACTGTGCAGCATCACACACACACAGAGGAACAAACAGGCGAATCCACACCGAGCAGACAAGATCAGACAGTCGCTCCCGGTGCCAGACGCACTCTGGGGAATCTCTGCCTCTTACGTTCTGTGTGTGTGTGTGTGTGTGTGTGTGTGTGTGTGTGTGTGTGTGTGTGTGTGTGTGTGTGTGTGTGTGTGTGTGTGTGTGTGTGTGTGTGTGTGTGTGTGTGTGTGTGTGTGTGTGAGAGAGAGTGTGTGTCTTTAAAACTTCTTGGCACAGCTCGCACTTTCTAAGTAAAACCATCTCTGGCCACACAAGTGTTTTTTTTCAACAGCTGTGAGCACAGACATCGGGGTCAGTAACGCTTGGAATTGATTATTCATGTTGTGTTCTACACTGGTTGCTGGGGTCATGTGACAGGAGCCTGACGAATCAGCAAAGGCGTGTTCAAAAAGACCCAATCAGCATGTGTTTGTGGGCGTCTACGTTATCGTTTAATCTCCGTTCCTGTCCATCTAGACTGAAACGCTGCCCCCGGAGTTTTCAAAGTAAAATAGCATCAGCAGCATTTTTATAACTGTAAAACACAGAAGTGTGGATTCAGCTTTGAGATACAGCAACTGGCTTCTTTTTTTCTGCTCTTGTTTGTTTTCACGGCTGAGATGTGAAATTCTGCATTCCTCAAGTAACTGACCACTTAGCTCCAGTAGGTCCACACATTCTCTCTCTCTCACACACACACACACACACACACACACATACACACCCTGGGCTCTTATCCTGGTGTAGGTCACATGTCCAACCCCTCCTGACTTGGGTCAACCCCCCCAAAGACTTCACCACCACTAGCGAGGCCTGCCATCATTAAACTCCTGCGGATTAGTGGGAGATTCCAGCCCACAGCCCGGCAGCCTGGTCGCCTCGGCCCACCCTGGACGTCCCACAACTCCATATGGGCAAAACATTTAGGAGGCAGGACGGCAGCATGGAGGAGGAGAAGGATGGGGACACCAGGGGACACATTTCACATCCTGTCCTCTTGTCCTTCAGCTCAGAGAAAGGGCTCAGTGAGTTGTAGAGACAGAAACATAATCCATCCTGTGCGTTTTGGACGTCTATCCTGCAAGGGCACTCTGAGGCCTCGTCCTAAAACCACCTTCCCTTCCTGTGTGACCACACTCAGACAGGATGACCGGTGAGCAGACAGGAACACGGGGGCCGCCAGGGGCCCCGCGTTAACGTCTGGCTTGAGGATGAGGGAGGCGGTTTCCAGGTAATTAGATTTGTTTTCTGTGTGTGGAAAGGAGCCGGAGACAGGACCAGGTTTTTCAGCCTTTCTTGGCAATTTGTTTACAGCGTTTAGATTTGCTTACCGTGCTTATCCTCTTAAAGACTTTATTGTGGTCCCTCCTCTGCCTGGTGAGATTAGACACTTCTAGAAAGGGAAAGGGAGGTGGGTGCTCGCTGTTCTCAAGTCCGCTCACACACACACACACACACACACACACACACCTGGGCATGTAAACAGATTCAATTCCCATATCTTCGTGCCACTTGCTTATTCTCTGACTTATCTCTCTTTGTTTTTGTGTCACTCTTGTTCTTTGTGAGGCTTTCCAGGTAAACCAATTTGCTAAAGGAGGTTTGGAAATAAATTTTGTCTGCTCCTCATTGTCACCCACAATGCACGTGTGCTCATGAGCAAAAGCAGGGGCGTTTACGGCCGACCCGCTCCTCTTGACTTTGAATCATTGGTGGCAGGATATGGGAGACTTACGGCTGGACTAACAACAGTAGCCGGCGATGACTGGTGCCTGCAGATTTACAGCACGGCGGCGTATCCTCCCCCCCCTGTGTGTGAGAACATGCATGGACACGTGCATATACAACGAGGCAGATGATGTAAACAGGCAGGAATGGCAGCACTTTTCAAGTCCGGACGTGTTGTTTGGACGGTCATGCTCAGGTTGAGGTCCTGCCACGCTCCGCAGAGTAAAGTTTCAGAATGCTGCGAGTGTGTGCGTGTACTGTATGCATTCATGTGCTACTCCCATTACCACTGCACCACAGCTGGAGCGGCAGAGCAGAGCGCGAGCTGAGTGATTGCGCTGTGTTTGCAGATCAATGCCCTCTCTTCTAACCATCCAAGCATCCAGCCACGCCTCGCCCGAGTGTTTTAATTTGAAGTGGCCCCCCTGCGCGCCGTGGTGGCTGCAGGCTGCAGGATTTAACCCGATGAATCAGGCCCCTGTTCAAGACGACACATCTGGGGTCATTAACGGGATGGGGGTTCAGCCTTTTGAAGTTACTTCCTTACTCCTGCCCAATGGGGACCAGGCCTGTTAAATAGATAATAGGTGTCTGGACTATTTCTGGAGCCGCTCGTATTCAGAGGACTTATTGGTCCGTTTCAGCCCCATTCTCCGAATTCCAGCAGGGAAATTACGGCTGATTGAACTTAATTTGGGTTTTTCTACTCGATCACTTGCTCTAAATTGCCAGAGCTTCGATTTCAATCACCCATTTTTTATATCAGAACACACAATCCACACACACGCTGGGTTTGTCACTGGCTCGTAACTATGTCAGTTCAATCACAAACACTCGTACACACACACACACACTGAACTTCCGGCCAGGATTAAACATGGCAGTTATGATGTTTATAGACGTGGTGAAAGAGGTCAGATTACAAGCTTTTTGCCAAAGTAGGGCAGCCGTCCTCACGTCGCGTCAGCTCGGCCGCTCGCTCTGGTTTCGTGAAGCTGGTGCTCACAGATTGTAGCCTGCAGCCGGACAGCGTGTAATTCAGACTGACCCGGTGGCTGCGGTATAGATCTGGTTTGTCTGCCAGCTGCTGCAGTTGACACATATACAGTTAAATGTTATATGAATGAGGATATTTGAATAAAAACACTCCCTCAGCTGGATTCATCTACCTGCTGGACCTCGGAGTTTATCAGTTCAACATCCTTCATATTCAGCATGTTTTTCTCTATTTTATCATCGTGATATAGATTTTAAAAGGAAAAGTAAACGATTTTTGTTGAGCGATGGAACGAGAGAGGAGAGAAACTCATTTATCAAATTATAAAACAGCTCCAGCGACTTTTTAATCTTGAGACCACGTCCTGACATTAACGTTTTGTTCTGCAGATTATCACAAGTGACTGCAGTAGTTTTAGATTGTTAATCATCTCTGTATATGATGTTCTACAGATAAATAATTATATATTCCAAATTTGATTTTAAGAAATAAGGATAAATTAAAATTCAATTAAAATTTGGTCTGGAAAACTGCAAATAATGCTTAAAGTTGTCGTTTTCAAATTGCTTCTTTTTCCTGAGCCCAAATATATTCTGTTTAATATCATAGACAATTAAGAAAACCATTCCAGAAGTTTAAAGTTCCCGTTTTTTATGTGATGGTCTGGTTGTATCCTCCACCCCTGACCCGCCTCCCACTCAATCTTCCCCGCTCCCAAACGACCCGTCTTCTGAGCAGTGGTGGCTCAGGGTGTGAGTAATGGACTCCTCGCCGTCTTCATGACTGAGGTCTCCCACTGGGACGTCTTCCTCTGTCTCACATGTGGAACACACATGGCTGTAACCTTGTCGCGTTGATGCATCCAGCAACACGCTCTTGAGGATTCAAAAGCTTCCTCGTTGCTAACTGCTTCCCTTTGGCCAGAGGTGAACATGTGGGACGACCATCATGAATTTCCAGTCTAAATCCTTCCAAATGTAGTGGGAGCGCTGCAGGGATGAGGAGGGGGGAGAACCTAAATCTGGTTTCCTCCATATGTTCATTTTAATTTAGGCGTCTTTACACAGTCAGCTTTACGCTTCTGGTAAAATCGTTTGGTGGTTCTTGTGGAAGGAATCGGTATTTAAATGAGGAAGTTTTCTAACATTTCTCATCAGATAATTAAGATAAATAGGTGAATAGAGCAAAAGTGTGTCTTAATAACGGCGTCAGATGTCGGAGGGTCTCTCCCAGCGGTTGGTTGACAAATATCAGAATGAAATATGATGGTCAGTCGACTAAATGCTCCAGCCTCTTGATCTCTATTTCTCTGGCATGTGTGTCTTGTTGATGAGGTCAAAGGTCGCCGGCAAGAGTCAGTGGTCGTGAGGGCGCAGACCTTTGTAATACTACCCCGCTGTAAAGTGCATGACTGATGTGCTTGACTTTTACTGTCCCCAAGGTTCCAGCGCTGGACCAAGCCTCTCAGCAGAGAGAGGAAAAAGTTAGTTACTCGCTCTTCATTGAGATCACGTCTGAGAAAGGGTCTCCTTGCATGTTTTCTACCAAACAGCTCTAAGAGGATAAGAGTGGCTTAGCGTTGGGTTAAGCCTGGCAATCACCCGGTGGGCGTACATAAGTGATTTGCTGGAACGGAGTCTGAGAAGAAGAATGGAATAATTTTGTGAAAAAGGAGAGGTTTCTTTGGGAGCTCGCTGACGTCAGATAAGGCGATTGCAGCGGCCGATGCGTCGGTCATGCGAGGGCTACCGATGGCCCAGATTCAGCCACACAACCAGGTGATTGTTCTCCCTCTATCATTTCAGCCGCAGTGGGATTTCCACATTTGTTCAAATCTGATTAAAGGGTCTCGGCCGACCTGAGCCTCTGACAGCGCAGATAAAGCAAGAGTGTGAGCGGAGACAGACAGAGAAGCACTGACGTGCTGATCTGCAGCTTCTTTCCATCACTAGAGCTGCTTTCTTGTTTAAGAGGTTTGTTTCTGTTCATTTGTTTCACTCTGATCTTTAGAATTCTCTGAGTAAAACTCATTTCACTCTCAGGTTATTATCCTTATCTTCAGGTTTGTTTCAGGGAAAAACAACAAAGTAAAACAGTTGGTGGAAAAGGCCACACTTTGATTTTTTAAATTCAGAATAAAATATGTGGCTGGTAGCACAAACATCCAAACGTGGCAGGAGGCAGATCAGCAGCTCCTGCCGAGTCCGAGCTGTGAAACATGCAAAGACGCCGGCGCTCATTGGCAGGAGAGCGGCGACTGGAATCAACATACGAGCATGTAAAGCCTGTGCTAATGAAAAGTGGCACATTTGGAGAGAAGATCGTTGAGAAGAAAAATCGGAGATGTCCTGCAGAGATCTGTGATCGTGCTGCGAGCGTCCTGGCGCTTTGCCCCCGCGTTCGGAAAGTGTTGATTTTAATGACGCCAAAGCTTCTTAACCACCAGCGAAGTAACACACAACTGCACACAGACACACACTGGCTGACAAAACTGGGGGATCCCTCTTGTTAGTCGTGTTTCATCCCTACAAACCATCCCTGATTCCCCTCTGATCCGAGACTACCGGCCTGCTTGCCTCCCAGCGGGGACCCTTCTCCTTTGGAGAGGGCTTAACGTGGGACATATGGGAAAGTGTTTGCCTGCCAGATCTCTGTCTCTGCACAGAGCCAGTGTCGGGTAATGACACACTGGAGACATGGCAAGTAGAAAATGAGAGCAGGAGATCTGCTGTCAGCCCGGCTGTGTAACCCGGCCACGGGGCCGACCATGCTGTCTGTCGATTGAGCAACTGCGTGGCCTATTTTATCCTGGAGACCCACATTTCAGCCACGGCGTCTGGGTCACTTGATAGAGCTGTGAGAGCGCAGGGCTGGACGCATGCTCGTATGTCTCTGCATATGGAGCTCAGGGACGGCTACACAGTTTATCAGGCGCTTTTCAGGAAGAATGGAGGAGTTAAAAAAGGAGAAAATCGACGGATGGGGTATGTTTTGAGCCGACGTTGTTACGTTTGCAGGTCTTTTGATCATGCTCAGGTCTGTGGAGGAATTTGTCATTTGCACTTTCAATGAATAAGAACAGTTTTGAATGAAGCGCTCCTTCGTTTGATGTCATTGTTACTCGGCGGCTAAACGGTGAAGTAGAAGAAGAAGAGAGGAAGTTTTGAACAGCGTGAGACCACACGCAGAATTTCTCCTCTAATTGTCCTGGTGATCCCCGTCATTGTCCGTCTCCGTGGTTCGTTGTGACATCAAAGCTCTGGATGTTGTGTGTGTGTGTGTGTGTGCGCGGAGGTGAGAGGGGTGTGATCGCCTGAAGACCATCACACCTCAGGCTGGAAATTGATTGGACCCTTAATTGCGTTTCCTGCCCTGCTGACGAATGGCGCGTTTGAAATTCAGGCTGTGCGGCGCGGGGGTCAGGAGAGTCAGAATTTGCTTTCATCTCCACATATGTGCCTTCGGAACACACACACACGCACACACACACTCGTCCTTCCCTGGATGGTGTTTTCAATAGGTCGTTGACGAGCACTTTGAGATTGATCACACCGTCACACTGAGCAGAACAGGTTTTATTCTCTATCAACTAATGCTCTGTCATCGGAGTTATATCCATCCATCATCTGCATTGAGCTCCGTCTTTCCTGTAAATACCTTTCAAGTGTCGGAATTTACGATACTGACAAATTGCACTGTTTATTTTATGGGATGTTTTGTCGGCCATGCGTCTCGTTCTCCTCACTGTAGGATTTACTGCCTCTGAAGCAAATGTTTGGTTAAATGTGCCTTTCTATGTTTTAGCAACTCGTAATTACATCTCTCACGAAAACTTTCCAAGGACGTGTTAGTCATTTGATTGATAAGTGTTGGTATTAGTTGTCAGTGGGACATTAGTAGTGACTAGTGGGACGTAGCTGTCCACAGCAGGAAGGGAAGATGATAAATGGAAGTTCAGGCACAAGAACAAACGTCTCTGCAGAGCTTAAAACACCAGATTAGAATAATGTTGTAATATTAAGAGAATAAAGTCGTAAATTTAAAAGAGTAAAGTCGTAATATTAGAAGAATCAAGTCATAATTGAGAAGAAAGTTATGAGAATACAGTAGAAATAGATTTTTCAGGATATAAGCAGAATGTGCTCGCCATAACTTCTCTGATTGTTTGTTGAGAACCTCTCAAAGATCTTTGAATATGACACAGATGTGACCAACGATAACGTCACAGTCGACCAAACGTTTCCTGCTCCACTAAAGAGACGGTTTCCTCCAGGTCTCTGTGGTTCTTTCTTCACAATAGACTCAGTTTTTACACAATCTTTTCAAAGTCCTGATCATTTGAAGAAAACAGGTGTTTTATTATATGTGAAACCCAAAGTAGAACACAGACGACTGATCTTCTGATATTCAACCTCTGTCATGACACATAGACTAGAATTCCGACTTTATACTCAAAATCACTAAATATTAAGTGATTCTAATACTTCCTCACAGTTTATGGAGTGAGACTCTTTCTGTCCACGTTAAATATCGCCGCCGCTGAAACTTCAAAGTCTCTCAGTGTCGTCAGGTCCAGCGCCGACCTGTGAGGGGAAACATGGAGAGCGATGCAGCTGCAGACCCGTCTGCTCCCGTTCATCAGCACAAAGAGTTTCATTCAGGTGCGAGTGAACGCTACACACCCTCTTAAAACAGGAGCTGCATCCAGACCCCTGCTCCTCCTCCTCCTCCCTCCGTCTGTACTCCCGCCACCACACGAGGAGGAAACAGGCATCAAAGTGCCTCTTACCAACCTGCCACTCAATAATGTCAAGGTCACGGAGGTCTCACCAGACGCAGCGAGCATGCTGGGAAGTTTGTCTGGAACTTATGCATGTGCGACCACACCAGCTAGGAAAACAAACGCCGGTATCATTTGTTTCATTTTACATTCATCGCTTCAGTGATTTGGCTTCAGGTACGAGCGTCATGATAATTCTGACTCCATCTGTTTGCTCGCCTAATGATTTCCCACATTTCTCTTTTCAGGCGTCATTTTTTAAACACATTCACATATTTATCCTGCATCAACCTCACATTACATCTGTCGCTGACCAAATCCACAAAACACCACCTTTACGTTCATTTCACACTATTTTCCTGTTCCTGTTTTCCCTGAGAGCTGAATGGAAATAGTTTACCTCCAGTTTCCTTCTGCTGTGGATCAAGAAATACATTCACAACTTAAGAAACACTTTTAAAATCTTTATTATTGTGCAGCAGACCGAAAAAGTTTGATCCAGATTGGCAGAGGAGTCTTTGAGGATCGGGGAAATCCTTTCAAAATCCTTTTTTAACAATATAAAGATATCTGTGATATGAGACACCCCCCTGAACAACTCTTCATGCTGACCATGTCTGTCGTCCAGTCCTTGACCCCAGTGTCGGTGACTCCAAAGCCATCATGTCACGTCCTCTCTGCTCTATAGGAAGTGCTGATTAAGGGTAGCATTTAAAGCAGGAACTGGAGCAATCTGCCACCAGCTCCGCTCTGCGACTGCTCACTCAGCAGCGAGCGGCCTGATTAACAGGCGGCTTTATGGCTCAGCCGGGACAGATGGTGGAGCGCCGTCCTGCCTGCCTGCACTCGCTCTCACCCACTGCCAGGGTCGATCACGGGAGACGCAACAGGAAAGTTACTGTATAACAAAGTCTGGATAAAACATTTGCATATAGGCATAAACTACATGCAGTGCACATCCCTCACATGCAAATTCATAAAATCACCACATAAATTGTATGTTTTCTTTCTATAGATTAAACCAGATCATATATATTATTATATACATTTATTTTGACCTTTGGACAGAGCCAGGCTAGATGTTTCCCCTTGTTCCCAGTCTTTATGCTAAGCTAAGCTATCTGGCTGCTGGCCACAGTTATATGTAGAGGGAACAAACTGATCAGAAACATGACGGACACCATCTTTGAGATAAATGGTTTGCCCCATGTCCCATCTGCTAACATGGAGGAGCTGTGGTGGCCTCCATCTGTATTTACAGTCTCTGGTTCACACACATGCATGAATGTTTTGTCTGTTAATGTGTCAAGAACCTGTAGAGGTTGGCTAAACTCTATTTATCAATGATTCACGCACTTGTTATTGGCTGGACAAGTCGCACACTGTGTCACACACTGTGTCACACACAGACAAACACACTGACAAACACATGAGTCATGGCTGCAGACTGGCGAGACAAAGAGGTGATGGTCCTTGTTAACACAAAGTGATTTGCAGCAGACTGAGTGACTCACTCTGAGTCTGGTTTAACTTCGCTGAGAATCCAAAAAAGTAGAAGATGTCGTGAACTTCAGATTATTCCCACGTGGCTGTGGTCTGCCTCCCCCACCACCACCACCCACGGCTGACTTCCTCCTGAATGTCACATATGTCTCATCATTTCCATTTCCATGATCCCGGCCTGGTCCGAGATCAGCTCACAGTAGCTTATCTGCTGCTGTGCTGCTCCATTTTCTTTTTTTGAATACATGTCGGGTCAGAGTTCATCCTGTAGCTGGAGGGATAAAGATGGCGTGCAGCTCTTATTCAGATGGAAATAGGCCGAGGCATTTTCCACATGCGCTCCCTGGCACCTGCTTTGCATGCAGCTTGCAGTGTTTGCAGCACAAAACAGAAGCGCAGATTGTTTTTCGAGCAGACCGGGTCTCGAAGGCCAAGGTCACTCGCTCTGTGTTTGCTGCCATGATTGCACTTAATTCAAACCATCAGCAGACACGCATGCGGCCGTGCACAGACGCCCGCCTACAAAATCATACACAATAAGTTAGTAACTGGAGCAGAAGTTAGGATTCAGTCCCCAAAAGAAAACACCACTCATCCCTCTTTCGTCCCCGGCGCTGATTCAGTCCCATTCTCTTCACATTTTCACTGTGAGGCCGTTTATGCTATTATGCAAAGTGTAAAACAGAAAATGGCGTTCGAAGGACGCAACGATCCATTTCCAACAACAAACATCACATAAAATAGTCAAACCGCTAGAAAAATAGATGCCATCACAGCACCAGTGAGTCCGCTCGTTGTTCGGAAGCCGCTCACGTCGTTTCAGACATTTTAAACCTCTGTAACTCTGAGGTCAGGATCATTCTGACTGTTTCTACAGGAGAAAACTAATCCCTGCTCAAACTGCTGCCGTGTCTCTGAAGAAACAATGTTCTGTTTATTCAGGAGAATCCACAGCTTTTCACTTTATTATCCGAGGACGTGTGAGAGCATCATACGAAGCAGAACGAGGAGACATGACGACAGGTGGCCGACTGTACCATCTAGTTAATATGAAGGAGCATGTAACGAGCCCTGACGCGGCCTGATTCAAAGACGTGTGTTTGGCAAAAAATACCACAGCGATGAGTGTTTAACACCGAAATCTGAGAAGTGTCAGCCACATCGTGTTCTACATGTTTGTTTTAACGTGGTGACGTGTGTTGTGTGTTTGCAGGATGGAAGAGACGGTGCGGATGCTGCTGCAGAATCAGGGCGTCCTGGAGCAGACTGCTATGGACACAGTGGACATCATGAAGGCCTATAAGGTAAAATACCAAAAGAAAGTTTTCTGTATTTAATTGGTCGAAATGTAAAAGAAGTTGAGAAAAGAAACAGGAGCTTAAGGAACCTGTAAATTCACTCTTCGTACACATTAGACATGTGTGTTTATTTACTGGTTTTCCAGGTATGTGACTTTGAGTGTTGGGTGAATCCAGACTGAGTCAAGGTGAAGGCGTTCGCTTTCGACCTTGTTACATAAGAGAAATAGCCGCTGGGATTTCTTGGAGAGGCAGAGAGAATAAGTAATACTGTTTATTTCTGAAGCGCGGGGTCGTCTTCAGGGTCGCTCTTCACAATTTGGATCTTAACGTGTTTACTCGGTGAAATGCTGTTGCCTCCAGAATCCAGCTACACCAGCACAACTTCTCCTGCTTCCAACCTTTTATTTGCAGCCGTCATGATAATATGTCTGCAAATATTTATTAAGGGGTAAACACGAGGCGTTTGTTTTGCACATGACAGCGACAGCGACCACGTTATTGTCTTCAACGAGCAGCCGTGACTCCAGGGAGCAGGAGAAAAGGGCACGACGAGGACAGAACGTGTGCAATAAAAACAGCGGCTGTACATTTGTTCGTCACCGTGATTTAAAGACAGAAATAGATGTAGAGGAAATCTTTGAATGATGAGAGCAAATAAAAGTGGGCAGTAAGAAAGAAACAAGCACTTTACAGTGGACGAGGAACATGGGATTAGCAGCTGAGGTGAAAACACTGTCCTGAGGTGCGACAGCTTTATCGTGAAGATACGACTCTTATGAAACATATGTGAAATGAATACAGTGCGTTCGAATGCAAATGAAGTGAAGACGCATCCTTAATGAGCTGGGTTCACTAAATATATTCTCCAACTCTGTGAACCTGGGTTTACCACAAATACTTTAATTAAGTTTTCTTTTTAATCTCGTCACGTCCAGAGTTCAGGGGTCCAGGACCAAATTAATACATAATTATTATTACATAATATATTCAATTCTTGTTATTAAAACTAAAGTTAAATTGAAATTGAAATGAAATTTATGTCGCCGTCACTGTGGCTGTTTGTCTCGTGGCTGGAAAAAGAACAAGGTTGATTAAATTAGATTGAGTTTATTAATTACTTTTCGTCCACTCAGGTAATAACTGACTGTTCATTTTAGCTCTGTGCTCGTCCACATATGGATCAGCAAGGTATAATAATAATAATAATGCTCATAGACACTTGACATGATGACAGAAAACAGATCAAACTTTGAAGTGGAAGATACTCACCTCAATCCAACATTAAAAACAGTTATGTTAAGGTGGTGCAATTCATTCTATGATTAAATGAAAGTTAAGTAGATTTTCTATTAGCTTGAGAATCAGTTCACGACCAAATGTCTTGATTGAAAGTCAAAGGTCCTTTTTACTCAATCAGCCCTTGTTATTTATTAATAATATTAAGTGGAAGCTAATTTCACCACAACACATGATAAGAATAATGTCAAACTGTGACGGTGAAGTCCACAAACATTTGAAAAGAACACACAACAGCTAAACTCTGATGAACACTCTGTACTGAACTGTATTCACACACTGTCCAGGAGAATAAACCTGCAGGGTTGTTATGTTATTCCCAGTTGCTGTATAACCGAGCACCATCCGCTCCTCGGCAGCGATATGCTCTTGCTGCAGCTGTATTCTGTGTATTCAGCAGACAAACTCAATAACTTGAAAGGGCAGTGTGAGGAGCGAGGTTCCCCTCCACCCCCACCAACGCCTCCCTCCCTCCCTCCCACCCCGCTCTCTCTGTGGAGATAATTACGCCATCTGATGAGCTGCCTCTCCGAGCAAACCGCAGACTTCACAGTCCAAACAAAAGCAAACTTAGAGCCGTGACTGTAAAGCGTCGCCTCAAACAAGACTGAAAACCTGGTATATGTTCAGAGGAGATTGGATCAGGGAGAAAACACAGAGATATATCTCACTCCCACTATCGGGCACAATCATGACAGGTTTTAATATTTCTCTACTTGAAATTTAATGGACATCTAAGAGGATGAGAAATCACCGTCGTCAGGATTAATCTGATATTGTCTTTGTTTTCATTAAAACCTGCAGCTGATCCATTTAGGGCTGCGACTAATGGCTTCTCTCATCATCAGTTTATCTCTCAGTTATTTTCTGATTAATTGTTCAGTCCTCCCAACCGGAAGGCAGGGGCTCGCCCATAAGGTCGCAGGATGAAGTCCAGAGGTCAGGAGGAAAAACAAACAGTGTTCTGCTGCTCAATTTTAGAGCTTATCTGACTTTTCTTTAGTTTCCTTTTGGCCACAAACTATGAGAAACTTTATTTTGACAAACTAAATCTGAAAGTATTATGTGTACTTTGTTTTTTAGCCAGCAGGGGGCGAACCAGATGTTCCAACTTCACTTTTAAAGAGCTGTCATGTTTCCCATCTGTATTTACTGTCAATTATTCATTCATTTTTAATTCTACTGGATAGTTTTACCCCCTCAGACCTCAAATTAAGCTTTTCCTAAACAAATATTTGACTTGTGACTTGTAGCTGAACGCAGCTGCTGCTTTATTTAAAAAAACCACCATCTTATACATCTGATATCCATGCACGGCTGCAAAAAACAATGAAGAACGCTTGTCGTAGTTTCCCAGAACCCCAGGTGACGTCTAGAAATTCCCCAATTGAATGCTTTTCAACTTCCAACAACAAAACAATCAAATTATAAATCAATGAACTATTTATTTCACCTCTAATTGTGTTTATTTAGCTTGAACGTTGCCGTGACCCGATGTTCAGTGAAAGCACAAGGATCCAAAGAGTCCTTGAAAAAGATGAAATAAATCTCTTGAGTGTGACGGGGAACTCGTCGTGTTTTTCTTTCTTCCGTTTGGTGCCTGCCAGAACACGCCTGATTAGTAGCTAATTATTACCGGCAGAAAATGATCAAACAGCCAAAAGAGAAAGAGAAGAAAGAGAGGAATAGAAATCTGGCAGAGAGCAAGAGAAACCCGGCAAGGGCAGAGCTGAGCATCCAGACGAGATGAGCGCCCTCAAGGTCACTGCCACTCTTTGGAAAACAAGTGAAACATGATTAGGGATTAGGGGATGTTTTGGAGCTCTGTCGCTGAAGCTGCCTCCTTGTTGTCCCATCTGCCCATCTGATCCTCTCGCCACGTCTCTCCCTCCGATTCCTGCCTCCTCGCTCCTTTTTCATGTTGTCGTCCCCCTCTTTTGAACGCCTTCCTCCCATCTGCTCAGGTTTTGACTTTGCCAAATTCCCCCTTTCCTTCTTCTTCTCCATTTCCTTCCCTCTAACCTTGCGTCGTTGTCTGTGCTTCAGGATAAACTCTCGGAGGAAGTGCAGAAGCAGCACGACGGCCCCGGAGAGAATGGATCCCCGCCGGCGCCTCAAGCCGAGCCGGACCTCAGGCTGCTGCCGGATGCCGATCCTGAAGCCAGCCAAGCCGAAGAGGACAAAGACAAAACCAAGCTCCTTCTGGAGCGTCTCAAGGCCCTGGAGGTAACGACTTCACCAACAAACCTTTTATGTTTCCCTTCTACCTTCTTTCCCTTTGTTCCCATTATCTCCACCTACCTTCTCCCGGCCTGGTCCGTCTTCACTCCTCCACTCCGCTTCGCCTCCTCACTCTGCAGCCACCCGTGGCGATCCTCTGTGGCCGGCCTGTCTGACAGTTGTCGGAGTCCGGGCTTGGTTGTGTTTGAAAGCATGACAGCTGATCATATTCTGCAGCTTTCATCGTTCGCAGGGCAGAGTCATCCTACGAGAGTCGCCGCGAGGCCCTCGGGCTGAACTCCGGCTCTGCTTTATTTTCCTCCACGCTCTGGAATCGAAGCTGAACTCGCAGATGAGTCGCGAGCAGCAGCAGCAAAAGCCTCAGTCGTCCACGCTGATTGTGTTTTTTTCCCTCATGCCACTGGACTCGCATCCTCTTGGATCTCTTCAGCAATTAAAAGACTCAGACTTAATTAAATTAGGCCCCAAGTCTGACCTGATCATTCCTGAGTGGCCCCACGTGGCTCCTGGATGATGATGTTGTGGTTGACGTTTGGCATTCAACACACACAGTACAAGCTAGAAGTGGGCACACAAAACAACAATATACAGGGGGGGGGGGGCAACAAATGTGACTAATTTAATTATTTACTAACTTTAAAATAAAGACCCTAAAGCCACGGCTGCTGCACAAAGAGCTGTGATCCATCCAGCACTTTTTGTGTTATCCAGTAATTTGTGTTAAACAGACCAGGGGTGAAAACATGACCTTCCACTGTGGAGGTAAAACCAAAGCCAGCGTCCAATAATCGGACTGACGTTGTCCTCTAACAAGAAACTAAAGTCCCCGAAAGCACACAGAGTTTAATGGTAAACTCATTTACAGAACAAATTAAGTCTTTACGTTGTTTTTCTGTTTCTTCCACCAACGTTACACTAAATCCTCCCTGATAGAAAACTCTCCCTAATTAGAGCAAAGTGCCAGATAATTGCGTGTTGCTGCTCAGCTCTAAGTTATTGCCGCAGACTGGCAGTGAGTGCGGCTAATCGATGTGATGAAGCACATTACCTAAACATAACGTTTTTAAATGGCTTTATCAAAACCTATCTGCCATCTTATTCCATTCTGCCAGCGCGGCGTGATGGATGCACCTCCGTGGGGACGGAGCAGGAGCCGTACATCATCGCCTCGCTCCGCGCACAATGTCCACTGACACTAAGTGAGCGCTACCCGGCGCCGCTGGTACTGTTCATTAACTGGGATGGAAAACCCTGCAGGACAATTCATGCAAAAGCAAATTAAAGGTTTGCACTTGTTGCAGGAGGAATGTAGTAGAAGTACACATGTAATTATTCAAATACTACTCAACTGATTTCCTCGACCCGAGGAAGAGCTGATAACATTTTCTGCGATTCACGCTGCACGTCAGAACGACATTTCAGCGTTTAAAGTAGGATTCATGTCAGGGTTGAGCTGACAAAACACCACTTGTGTTGCATCATGTTGCGACAGAGTGAAGAAAACACTTTGTATTATGTCTGAGGTAGAAAATAGGTTTATGTTCTGCTAGGCAAGAAAAAAAAATCAATTTCAGGGATTATTTTAAATGCAAAAAGTTGCTTTTATCGCTTAAAAGTAGAAATTTCATGCACAAACTGACACATGAGAAACACCAGTGGAGTTTAATCCCATTACATCCATGTTCCAGGGCCTCCGAGTTTTAATTAGTCTCTGTCTCTGTGGTAATTGGATGTTTTGGATTGTAATTATGTTTCCCACGTTTTCATCAAGGGTCTGGTAGTTTCTACTAAAGGGCAGAGGCCGATGGAAACAAGGCCGGCTGACAGCTCCTAATACGCTGCCAACCGCTGACAAATTGGAAACTCCTAGAGATCAATAGGGCGCCGCCTCGCCAGCTTGGCAAGTGGAGAAGATATTCTTATTAGGTCCGAACTCCAAATGGCCCGCTGCCCGCCCAAAGTTCACCATCATAACTTCCATCCCCTTGACCTTTCCCTCTGTGGTTCTTTGTAAATTTTGTATTGGCCCTCCTGGCTCAGCGCTGACATCTGACCTTTTGTGGAGCAGGTCTCCTCATTGCCGCGGCTCCTCTTGATTGCTGCCTCTGTCTTCGCCGCCGTTGTTTTCGTTGTGTCAAATGTAACCAAAGTCCCTGTGAGGTTTGTGTCCCGCTGACACCGAACGCCTCCGTGTGTTGTTTGCAGGAGCAGAACTCGATGCTGGCCTCGGAGAACGAAAGCCAGAGGGAGCAGTACGAGCGCTGTCTGGATGAGGTGAGTGTTGTTTGTCTTGTTTATCTGAACCCACGCTGCACTCAGGGATGCTGCATGACCCGGCAGATGTTTTACTCACCTTGAGAAGTACACCAGTGTGTGTAGATGTGTCCTGACTCCACATGAGCAGAATGAACATTCAGGTTTAATGAGGTCCTGCTCTGCACATCCTGTCTCCCACAGGTGGGCAATTTACTTGAGAAAGGCGGAGGTGAACCGCTGATATTAACAATTAACCTAGAAAAACACTGTGTCATATTTCTGAGGCACTAAAATCTCTCATATCTCACTTTAATAAAGAGATTTGTTTCAGTTGCGCTAAATTAAGCAATAACCTCATGTCCCTGAAGCCTGGATTATGTATAAAACTTAAATTTTTCATCCTTTTTAAAACTGTAATGCACAAATAAGGAGTCTGTAAGTAAGTAAGCAACATAAGTCATGTAGGACCACCGGGACCATCCTCCCTGGTAAAAATCAGCTACTGCTCATATCTTAAAAGCAGAGCTCTACTCCCCTCTGTTACTTTTCTGCACCACCATCATAACCACACGATGTTGGATGCTTAAATCGGCCCATTACTTGAGCCTGGCTCATCCTTACCCTGGTGTGAACCGGTGGTTTACATAACAGTGCCCCTCCTCTGCCCTCTGGTTATTAATGGGAGCCTGTTGTTCAGGGAGCCTTGTGAGAGGAATAAACCAGCGCCGCTGCTCGCTGGATGGCTCCAGGAGAGGGGGGGGCGCCGCTAAGTAAGGAGAGAAGTATGTCCAGCAGGGACGAGTTGCACCAACGGGCTCAGCAGAGTGAGCCGCCCTGCCCCGCAGGGTGGGGAAGATGGGTGAGGAGAGAACAGGGGAGAGACAGAGAAGAGGGGTGGGGACGAACATTGGAAATAAGTGAAAAGATATGAGATGGCGTTGTGATATATTTTCGAGTTACAGTCTGCATCCCCCACGGATCATATCTGGGGGTAAACTCAGCCCCCGTCTCCTCCCTGCCTCCCTGCACTCACTGAGACGACTCCGCTTGCCGTCTTCTGTGTTTACGTGTCAACTGTTTCGTGGTTGTTTTCTGTGGAAGGAAGGTTTGCTAATGATGTAGATTTAACGATGGAAGCCGTGTGTCCCTCCAACCGCTGCACACAACACAAACCTAGAGCCTGCTTTGTAACAGAAGGGATGTCTATGTTTTTTATGTCAGACCAGCTGTACGTCTAAATATTTGTGCGTGGGCGAGCTTGTTTTTAGTGCACTCACTCGCATGAAAGTCTGTAAGAACTCAAACTCTCTGTCCGAGACCATTAGAGTCGGCTTTTGTTGGATCGCTCGCTTGTTTTACAAGAGGCAGATCTGTAACTCATTAATGCCGGGGTCCTCGTTTCACCACGTTTACTCCCATCTCTGCTCGTTCCATAAAGGAAAGTGAGCGCACTCAGAGCAGCTGATGTGGCTTCACACGTCGTTAATGGGCCAATCAATGGGCAGTAATCGGAGATGCTTCTCCACCGGCGCTGCGGTCTAAATGTGGCCGAGTGTGAAAGTGTGAGACCAATGAGGCCTCGGCACAACATCACTTAAACCGGGAACGACTCTGCTCCTACATCAAGCTGCCGCTGTCGATACCCCCATTAGGAAGTGAGTTAGACACTAGAAGACATGTAGTGTGTGTGTGTCTGTGAGAACATAATAATTCACCTTATGTGTATATTGGGTGTGTCTACAGGAGCCTGTGAGGGTCATACAAGCCCCAGACTCTATCACAATTACATTAATGTGACTCTTCTTCTTCTTCTTCTTCTCAAGGTGGCCAATCAAGTTGTGCAGGCGCTTCTCACCCAGAAGGTTTGTCTCTTATTTCCATTTTTCTGTGAGCTTCACGATCGGTTTTGACAACGTACTGGAGTTATTCTTCATTGTGATGTTCTGACTGCGGTTCCTCTGATCCAGGATCTGAGGGAGGAGTGTCTGAAGCTTCGGACCCGAGTCTTCGACCTGGAGCAGCAGAATCGGGCGCTGGGCGTTTTGTTCCAGCAGCGGATAAAACCCGCCTCAGACCTGCTCCTCCAGGTCAGTGCCCACGCAGAGGTTCACACCTTGAGCCGCTGCTGACTGTCGCCCTCGGCCATTAAGGAGATTCACTGGAGCAAGTGGGGGGGGGTTATTGAATTACTGTAAGTGGAGGCGGATTCACGCTAAGTTGCTCCACCAACCAGGATTTTAAAGAGCTGCTCTGGATGCAGAAGTTATAAATTAGCCACTGAGCTAAACAGCTCCACAGACCTGAGGAGTGATGGTTGTTCTTGGTGCTACAGACGCTGCAGTGTAAACCTGCTCGCTCATACTCCGCCTGCACTCGCTCGGGTTGCAAATGAAGCAGTGGCTCCTGCAGCACACATGCCTGAGCGCTTGTTCTCATGCATTTGAAGTTGTTTTTCTCTTGAAGTGCTCCGGGGTCTCCGCCGCAGACAGAGGCTGCACATGAGACTGTAAATACTTTGATTTAAGAAAAGTTTCACTCCTTTACATCCATCTTTTTTTGTCTCCATCAGAAGCTGCTCTCTGGTCTGTTCTGAAGCAGAGAGAAGGAGGCGTTTAAAAGCGTGAATCCCTTGTAGTTTTTTTTGCTTTATCAGGCTTTGTGGTTCAGGCTGAGGTTGTATATGTGCAGTTTAAAAGTCTAGGGTTCACATATAAACAGAATTCCAAAATCTAGAGAGATTTTCTGCAGGAAGAGATTATTCTTCACCTTCACGATTTGAAGCAGACAGTGACGACTGTACAAATATTCTCTGGCTCTTCTTCTTCATCTGGAGATATTTTATTCTTCCAGTTTCACGTCAGACATTTGCCTTCTCACATACAGCTCCTCCAGAGAATTTCCAGGAATATGTGCGGACTTCAGTGCAGCTTTGAAAAGCAGCTTAATTCACTGAAAGTGTAATTATGAAACCGACAGACCTGCCACTGTATGTTTAACCCGGTTATTGTCAACTGGCATCGCAGGCCAATGGGCTCAGTTTGGGAAGTAGGATTTAATTTATAGTGCAAATTGCCGCAGGGCCCCCTCGCTGTCAACATGAAAAGAGCATACAGCCACAAAGAAAAGAGAGGGAAACAGAGCTGTCAATCCTTCTTGAGTGGAGGAGAAAAGAGAAATTGTAGAGATGAGGATAAAAAGAGATGAGGCGAGCAAGGGTAGATAAGCGGGGGAAGGACGGGACGGTGAAAATGGAGAGGGATGAGATAGCAGAGGGCCGTGAGTGCCGAGACGACAAGGAGGTAGAAGTGAAAAACTCAGGGCCAAATAAAAAGCGGCAGAAATGGAGTAAATGGAGTAAAGAGAAAAAAGAAAGGAAGAGGAAAGAGAGATAATATGGCTGTGGGTGTGTTGTAAAGCTCTCTGTCACCTCCTGCTACTTCCAGCTCCATTATTGGACAGACTGGGAGATCGTCAAGTGAAACAGCAATATAAAAAAGGCTGAAGAGGGATATTGATGATACCACTGTGGGGACCAAGAGGGGCTGTCTCCCTGGAGATGGAAATTCAGCCTCTCAGAACCACAGCCATGAGAGTTTTCTTTAAAATTAATTCAGCCGAAAAGAAATGGACGCAGGGCTGAGACGATATTTCAGTCCGGCAACCTGCAGCTGCTTTTTAAAATATTCCTTTAACTTCTTTGTGTGAATATCAGAGATTTATTGATGAAAATATGTTTGAGTTTAGTTTCTTTTCTCTCGCAGTGCCTGCAGCAGAGAGATTTACTTTCACAGACACAAGTGTATCGTTTCCCATCTTTCTCTGGACCTTTTTGCTTATCAGTAATTAAACGTTCTCTTCTCCCCGCGGGTGTCTTGAGTTCCTCTGATAAGGAACCGTGATGCGTGTGGTGGCGACCGCACCTCCACCGACTTCAAAAATTATGCCACGTATTCATTTCAGCAAAAACCTGGCATTGACTTAAAAAATTACGGTTGTTTTCTTTACACCGCGACAGCCGAGGGAAAATAACCAGTACACAGTCCCATCCACTTATGCTGCTTATCAAGTATGACAGGCAAGTGGCAATTGAGCGGCCCATTACCGGGACAAATGCTCGCCGTTTCCGAAGCTACTTCAGGGCCCCAAGGACACAGCATGAACGCCTGTGACCTCATTACTGCAGCTTGTGTAGTCACACACTCGATGCGGCCAAATAAATCCATCAGCTGAAGATTTCTGCAGAGTTTAAAATCACAAGAATTCAAGCATTCATTTCCACGAAAACATTTTTCAGATGTGTGTGTTGTGTGTCTCAGGATGCCTCAATCCCTGGGTTTCTGACAGCAGGTGCCAATACTGATGTATTTGTTTGGATGCTGCTATTCTGGGCTGATATTCATTATCTTGAAATACGAGCGCTGTCAAGCCAGAACCGACACAGAACAAACGCAGTAAACCTCGGCTTCTTCTTGAAAAGGACACAGTCCTGCACTAATGTCATTATTCACCACATTATCTAATAATTGATAAAAGGCAGATATTTGCATGATATATTACAGCCTTCTCTGCATTAATGGGGATTTTGTGATTAACATTCTTGACTTAGATCTCGGCCTTGAACCTGGTAAAGTTCAAGCGGTGCACACCCGCCCTTGTCATCTACCGTTTCCTTTGACTACCCCCACCGTGACCCTCTGACACTATTGACTGAATCCTTGATGAGGCTGCTGAGGAGGTGAAATCCGGCACGCCACGATAAGATCAGAGCCTCCTGTGACACCTCCGCCACTCCCTCCCAGAGTGGATGGCGAGGAGGTGCAGGGATGCGGCATCAGAGCAAATGTCAATTTCATGACTTTTAAAAGTGGATAAAAAGCCATGTGGCATCTTTACAGTCCAAACCAGTGCAGCCGAAAATCACACAACTCACCCAATCTGCATATTTAAAGATAATAAGTAATATTTGGCTGCAGTTATTTATGATTTTAACAAAATTCGGTTTCTGCAGAGATCAAGGTTTTATAACTTCAAATAGTAAAGAATACTTACTGTTATCTCTGAGTTTGGTATCGATCTGTTTCCATGGCGCCGTCACCGAGTCGCTGGCAGTTAAAAGTCGCTGTCCCTCTGAAAGCTTCATCACAAGCTCGCACCGGAGATTTTCCTGGATGTTACGCTTGAAAGTTGAGGAGAGAAAATGACGGCAGAGAGTTTTTACAGGAAGCGGAGACATTGCGAAATTGACCTGTTCTTATTTAGAAATGTTTATGACGCTGATGGAAAGATTCGAGCAGCTGGTTTTCCTATTTCTGAAGGTCACTACCTTTTATAAAACACAAATACGTGTGTGTGTGTGTGTGTGTGTGTGTGTGTGTGTGTGTGTGTGTGTGTGTGTGTGTGTGTGTGTGTGTGTGTGTGTGTGTGTGTGTGTGTGTGTGTGTGTGTGTGTGTGTGTGTGTGTGTGTGTTGTCCCTGAGTGACCATTCAATTATGAATTTGACCTCCGGCAGGAAACACGACGTACGATCAAGTGTTTTGTTCCAGCATATTTCCAGTTTAAGTTAATTTGAGCACAGGGAACGTTGTGTAATTAAGCTCAGGGATTAAAACGTGGAAATATATTTGGTTTTGTATCCCCCCCCCCCCGAAGAGTTAAATAACAGAGGAGGCTGCGGACGAGCGTAGGAATTAGAGGAACAAAATCAAAAGGAATCCCTTACTCCCTGATGCAATTATTTCCTATTCACATTCTTTTTTTTTCCAGCCAATGACATTAATGACTTTGAGGCAAGAACCCGAGCTCTGTGTGGCGCCGCTGAAGGGAATCTGATGTGCACTTGTTCCGCAGTCAAATTATTGTTCTGTAAAAAATTCATTTTCATATTTTTAATGCATGTTTTGACATCTATGAGTCAGAGGATTTAGTGTAAGACCTGGAAAATAAAATAGATATTACAATTTCAAGTGTTTTTTCTGAGACGCCACAAAAAGGAATTTAACGTCATATCTCTGCATCGTTCTCTCGTTTGTTGTTGCGTCCAATCCCGGATCATTTTTAATTTCCTGAAATCCCTGATGTTCACGTCCTTCCTCTTGCCTTTCAGAAACTCCACTCCCGCATCATGGATCTGTCTGCGGCGGATTTACTTCTGGAGCCGGAGCGGAGCAAGGCCTTCTTGCTTTCCAGGAACACGGACTCTCCCTCTAACGTGAGCTCAAACACGCATGACCACGAGTCCTTTTCCTTTTCTCTGCCATGTAATTTGTCCAGGTAGTATAACTGCACCCCTCAAGAAATCATTAGAAGATATTAAAATACAGAGCGAACAGCAGGAGGCTGTGACCCCTCTTCTGCCCTCAGCAGGAAGAGTTGGCACTAAGAGGAATAAATCCATGTCATATTACCAGAAAAGCATCGATTGAGACTCGTCGTCAGTAAAAACTACTGCATAGGACGCTCTGGTACATTACTCATCTTATGTATTATGCATTGAGGTCTGAAAATGAGTTTGCTCTTTTCTTTTATGCTTTTCCTCCTCCGAGAACGTCACCTGATCAACTCGGAGGACGACTGAGAAAATGAAATAATAATACTGTGAATTATAAATCCTCACGTTACCTGACTGTGCAAGAGAATCACATCTCCTGGAATAGCACGTGTTAAGTGATACACACAAGTGACACTATATGAGATTAACCGAAGAGAAATTGTGACTGTGGATAGATCCTATTTCCTATTTTAAATGCTAGAACTTTTATTTTGAATAATTTATTTGAGTAGTGAGTAGGTTAAGAACTGAAAGAGTATGAGTTACAAGATATCTCTCTCCAACATCACGTCTCCTCTCAGGAGGTCCAGTCGAACGGGAAGTCCGGTCTAGCTGGGACCAAGTGTCTGAGCCAGCTGAGTCTCACGGTGGCAGCGCCTGTTTACCAGCGCAGCAGCTGCAGCAGCAGCGAGTTGTCGCTGTCGAGCGCATGCAGCGAGTTCTCCAGCGGCTCGTACACCTGGAATGACGGACGCTCCTGTGGAAAAATGGTATGCCCCCCACACTCAAGAGACCCTGACACCCATTCCACAATATTCCTGATTTTATTGCCTCTGTGATGTTGACCCTTTCTTTCTCTGCACATACCTCCCTGTAGTCGTCCCTGACCTGGGAGAAGAGGCTGAGTTTGGGTTCATCAGCTCCCAGTAACATCTGCACTGCACCAGAGGAGCAGGTGCCCACACGCCGCAAGGAGAGCCACATCCTGGAGGGACTCAGAAAGCTCCAGAGGAGGAAACACAGGAGCTCCTCGTGTTCCTCCAGGGTCTCAAGGTCTGGCGAAAAAGACTGCATGAACTCCAATGAGGGCATCTACTCCCTGGGGGTCAAGAGCACTGGCAAAGGGGTTTCCAAGCCCACACAGGAGGGGAGACCCTCTGCTGCAGGGGCCAAGAAGTTCTCGTATGATTCTGATGATGCAGACGATGAACTGGCACATTCCGGCCGTGGAGATAACATCCCCACCAAGGACGGGTGGTTTTACTGTAAGAGACGCTCCCGCAGCATCTCAGAGAGCTTATGCAGCTGGGAGGGGCTCCAGGACAGTGGAGGGGGGGGTGACTCAGGTCCTGTGGCTACAAAACAGCCCCCAGGTTATGACTCCAAAGAGCATCCTGAGAAACTCATGAGCTTCATCAACAGTTTCCTCCCTGAGGGAGGGCGGACAGTCAGCTTTTTCTAAACCAACCAAGCTGCACTACAAGCCCCCTGATCCCGAGGGTCCCAACCACCTCTCTGACGTGGACGATCCAGAGGAGCTAACCTCTGAGTCCTTCAGCCGGCCACCAGCGCAGGCAGAGAGGGACTCCAAGAGGCTGTCGAGGGATGCTGCCAAGCTACTGGTCCAGCAGTGTTTGAGACGAGAGCAGGGACGCACCCAGTCTGCGGACGGGAGGCCGCGACCCTTCAGCCTAATCAAGGAGCCCAAAGTGACCACACACACTCAGTCTGAAGAAAGTATTCTGGCCATATTTGACGCAGAAGGAGAGCCCATTGAACTCTGTTCTCAGAGACTCACAGCAGGTGCTGGGTCTCGAAAGGACGTTCAAGGTGGCAAAGCGGTTGCTGATTACACGGAGCTGGTGCCACAAGAGAGACCAACACGGCAAATGGCAGCAAACACAAGGAACTACAGCGTTCTGGAGTCTCCAGAAAAACCCTCAGAGTATCAGATCAGGACGAGGAAGACGAGCAGAGAGGGCAGCGCAGAGAGGTTATCGATGCAGCTGACTCCACAGCAGAAGCTTATCAAACCCACAAGCAGCCGAGCTAACAAAGGCCTCTCGATCCCCCCCATGACTGACTCTACCAGTCCGAAGTGCGGCGGCTCAAAGATACCAGGTCGTAACAAACCTTCTGCGTCCCCGCTGAGACTGTCTAAGGGCTCCACCGCTGAACAGAGTAACTCAGGGCCCTCTGGTCAGGAGAAACCCACCTCCTCTTCCACACTCAAAATCTCCAGGTTCATCAAGACGTCAGGACACTCTTCACAGAGTCCGAAGGCGGTGAACTCCAAACTTCCCAGCAGGACCGAGTGGAGTAAGGCCGCCTCCTCCTCCACAGGTTCCCCGCTCCTGTTGAGGAGGCACCTGGAGTACACTGACAATGTTGAACAGCCGACCAGAGACAAACACTGTGAAACCAGCAAAAACAAACTCAGGTCCCCTTCTCCTCCCCCTCCCCCGGGCCGCACCACCTCCTTACTCATCAGACCAAACTACGAAGGGTCGCCTCAAGCACATAAACCAGACGCAGCTCAACAATCCACACCCACCTCTGTGAGGGGCCCTCCCCCAAGTTACCACACTTCTCTCTTACCAAATATGCAAAGTACTCTGCCCATCAAGGATAAAGACTGTTTAGACCTGGATGCCGGCTACGGGACTGCACTTTCACCTCAGAAACTGGTCGACAAAACCAGTCAGCACCTTCAGAAGTCCCCCGCCATGACTCAGACATCGACGAAAGGCACTTCCAAGCGAATGACCACGAAAGACTACCTCCCTCCTGTGAACTCAGGGTGTGCTCCGGAGCCCGAAACTGCACCTAAAGGCTCAAAGAATGTCCCTCCTCCCTACAGTGCCCTCAGAGGCTCCGCGCTCCAGAACTCTTTTGCAAGTAAACGAGGATCAACCCATGAAAATGTGCATCACTCAGTGCAGAAGGCATCTATTAGTTTACCTATAGCATTTCAGGAAACCCCTCAAAGTAAGACAGAGCCGCCGGCTGTCGTCAGCCCACCCAGCTCAGTCATGATGTCACCCAACTCAGCGGAAAAAGCCTCGAAGACTCGAATCCCGATGGGGTTTAAAGCGTTTTTAAAATCTCCCCCCAGCCATAAAAATAGTCTGTCTCTAGCAGGAAAGCAAGAGAAAGATCATATCAACTCAGTCTCCAAGGAAACAGTGACTTCAAATGCCTCGACGCAATGTGACAGCGTGCAGCCGGCGTACGGTATTGATTCCCCCTCCAAGATGCCCATGACAGAGGGGAAAGGGGACGTCCAGAGAAGGTTACAGGAAGAGGCAGCTGCTGAGGAGGGGGATGTTTGCGACAAGGGGAAAAGGAGCAGTCAACTTTTCTCCAGATCCATATCTGTCACCACCAAACCTCATCTAAAGCCGGCCCTGGGGATGAACGGAGCCAAAGCCCGCAGCCAGAGTTTCAGCACCAACTACATCGAGAAACCCACCATCAACGCCCTCGATGTGCCAGGAAAGATCCGAACCCAGATCATCACCAACTCAGGTGAACGTGGGAACTCCCTCTCCAGACAGAGCTCCCTGGAGGTGCCCAGTGTCGGGTTGGCGGAGAGCCCGGTCCACTCTCCCAGGAGCAGGCTGAGCCACTACGGCGGCATGACGGGGTCAAACAGTCAAAGCGTTCTTCCTGAGAGAAACTCAAAATCAGGCCCTAAAGGTGAAGGGTCGCAGGGCGCAGGGAAAGGCGAGGCCATCACCTCACCTTCTCAGAAAGAGGCACGTAGCTTACCCATCAGCGACAGGACTGGTTTCAACAACATCCGCAAGCCGGCAAAAGTCGCCTCTCATCCACAGTTTCAGATTCCGTCCTCTTGTGTGTACAGCTCAGAAAACCCTGTGCGGGAGACAGTCGGCATAGCAACCACCGCTAATGAGCAAGACTTCAGCAGGGAAGTCAAACCTCAGACAGACTCGCCAAACAAACCCACAGATGTGGAGGAGAAAAAAGGCAGCCCCACGACCTGTACTATTGAGGAGAAAGTCATGATGGGGATCGAGGAGAACTTGCAGAAATGTCAAGAGCATGGGAAGGTCGGCGCCAGCGAGGCCAAACAGAAGACCGGGCCCTCGCTGGCAAACTGGTTTGGCCTCCGCAAGAGCAAACTCCCGGCGCTGGGCAGTAAGAAAGCGGACACCCCCAAGGGAAAGGAGGAGAAGAAAGAGCTGAAGATCGGATCGGTGCTCGGAGGGAAACAGATGAAGTCTGACAAGAAGAAGGATAAAAAGAAGAATGAGGAGGTGCAGACTCTGTCCGAGATGAACAATAAGCTCAGCTCCATCATGGACCACTGCAACAATCAGATGGGTCAGATCGCCAGTCAGATCCAGTGCTCGACGGCGTTCATCGGCAAAGACCAGTTCGTGAAAGAGCTTCTCGGCAGGTGTGTAAAACTGATCCAACACTGAGCTGATCAGTTTGACAGTAGAACCCAGAATGATGTGGATTTTAAAATTACTAAAAAAGTAAATACAAATAGAACCAAATATGTTGGACCTCAATTAAGAAAATAAACATATCTTTTATGTAAATATATAAATATACATTTTTATTTTATGAAATTAAGGTTTTTGTGTCAGTTAACAGATGAATCAGTTAAAAACAAATAGATTTTTCTATCAAATGAAATTGGAGCCATCACTGCTTTAGAGCTGTGTTCAGAGAAAGTGATGAACAGCGGCAGCAGCATCTGTCTGTTTGAGTTACGACTCCACAGTGAGCTGCTGCTGCTGCTGCGGAGTCCACACACATCGTCACTTAGAGCATCTCCACGTTCCAGCGACTCGCACAATCACAACCGACAGGTTTTTATCCGAACAATCACAGGAGGGGAAGCAGCTTGTTAAAGTAGGAAGTCGTCAGAAAAATAAATACCCAAGTAAATGATACCTGAAAAATCTACTCTACGTAATGGAAAACAAATCTTTTTTCCTCGCAGGACGGCTGTGAAGGGCAACTCGGTGTCTGCACCGGCGCCGGGAGTGTCGACGTCCAAGAAGCACGGCGACATGGAGATCTGTCCAGATACGGCTGTGAGTGTCTCTCCGTCCAGCTCTGCCTGCTCCTGTCTCGTCTCTGTTTGCACACACATGCAGATCCCCACAGGTTTCCACACTCTCCCCATCGATTCACATTGTTTTCTGACTCAGCCGACGATTCATCGGTTACTTTTTCATGAACCAGCCGAGCCTGGTGTTGTTGTTGTTTTCACAAGGCTGAGGGCTTTTAGGCTGCTTCTCTCTCAGCCCATCAGGCCATGCATGTTACACAAAATCAAATCAGGCTTCTCTCTGCAGTGTCTTTACCTTCACTTTGCAGGAAAGACTCTCAAATTCTGACCTTGAGGGGTTTAATTTTTTCTTTGGCATTATTATCTGTCAGTCAAACGGCCTGAAAATGGCTGAGAGGCTGAAAAAAAGAAAGTGAAAGGAGCCGAGTGAAAGGAGGCGACCGACAAAAAGAGAGAGTCTCGCCACCTAATGTAGGAAATTTAATCCCCACGATGTTGGATTTCGATAACATGGAGGAGGCCTTTATCGCAGCCACTCAATTCGACAAAGCTGCCATTTAATGCCGTCCGCCGAGCCGACGCTCTATCTCCTCCCCACAGAAATACAACAAAAGAGCGACACTTTATGATACAAGCTCCTCTCGCACCACCCCAAAACTGCCTTTTTTCAAATAACCCAATTAAATTCAGGCAGGAAAGAACAACAATCACCTTGGTTCCTTTTGAGCGAAATACGACAAAGCTCATCTGGAAAGAAACACAGGAATCAGTCATTAGTGCAGATGATTCTTTCAATCTGGCTTTTCTTCTGCAAATTAGCTCAAAAGAGATAATATAACTCATAAAAGATTCTTATTTGTATTGTATATCATGGTGTTTTGAGATGTTACTGGTCAAAGGTCACTACAATGGCTGATGTACATCCACAGGGTTGTAATTCTAGTGATGCATTATGGGATTTGATATCCACTCTTTGACGTTTGCTCTGTTGTTGATATTCCAGACCCTGCTCATGACTCAGAGGATCAACCTGCGAGCTGAGAACGACGACGCACACATCCAGGAAACAGCTTGTCAGGATCACATGATCGGTAAGCTCCAGATTTACCATCAGGACGTTTTCGACAACAACAAATCATCTGCTGCACAACTTCTTTTTCGTTTTTTTTTTTTAAACCAACTCCTGATCCATGCCTCGAGTTCACATTGTCTGTTTGAAATCGCTGCTCGTATTTACCTCTCCCGGTGAAAACTATTTGTCCTTTTTCATCTCACTTACAAAAAGCTGTCACCAGCCATCAGGCAGTCCAGTGGTGCACGGGGCATTAACGTTTACAGTTGTGATTTCCTGACGTGTCTGACAACTCAATTCCTCCCTGCCAGACGTGTATTTACTGTGGGGAAATGGCAGCGGCCCACGAACGCTGCGCCGCCACCAGTCGCCGTCATGTGATTGATGCGTGTCGTACCATGCCTGAGCAGCTGAGGAAGTGAATCAGACAGTGAGATGTGATGATGATTGTTGTTATAGCAGCAGAAGGAACCTGCCTGTTGTAGTATGTAATAGAGCGAGTGGGTGGAGAGGGCGTAGCTGCTGCTCAGTGGATGTGCAGCAGCAGCAGGTTTGTCACTCAGGCGGCTACTTCTGGTGACTAATTCTGGTTATAAAGCTTCACAGTCGTGAAGTGAGATGAGCTGAGAGGGATTCATCTTCTAACACCAGGCCGCTCTCGTTCTTTCTTATATCGTAGCTTTAAGATGATGGAATCAAGGAATGGAGGATTTCTTTATTGTTATAGGTCAATAAATACAATAACAAAGACGTGAAATAACTTAAATGCACAAATAGGGTCTCAACAAAACAAAATCACAATAAACTATTTATTTAGCTGTAAAAGTAGTTTGTTCTATCATGAGTTTGATTCTACTGAAAATATACAAACAGTGGGGATTGCGCCAAATTTTAAATGGACTCAAACTTCTCATCTTCCACTTCTCAGACTCAATGTGTTGGAGGAAATAATCTCCACAGAGCCAGAAACAAACTCTCAGCTTGACTCGTTCTCGTCATTTTGAAGATTCAGCTCAGAAGCAGCCAAACTAATCGCATCATTTCAAGACAGAGTTTCCGTCTGAGCCTCTTTTCACGGCGCTCGTGTTGCGCTGGAGTCACAGGTGGCCAAAAATAAAACGGTTAATTGTCCCAGTGTTCTGATTATCTGGCTGCTCCCTTTATATTCTGCCAGCGAGGCACTTCCACGCTGAGTGAATTGAATGTTTCATAAAGGTTCCTGCTCCTCAGCTTTGGTGTCACGTCTCTCTAAAGCACAGCAGTGGACAAACACATCAATCATGGAAATAGTTTACGTCCAGGAAGTTTATGATGCAAACAAATTCACACTCAAGTTATATAAGTTCCCTCTGGTGACTTATCGTATATTAGGAGAACTTTTTAATGGTCCAAAGTAGAGAAGAACTTTAATACATCTGCAGGGGGTTGATGATATCGATGATCAAAATAAAGACCAAAATATCCAGGACACAAACCAAAGACACTGTTATTATATCATCAAGTGACTAATTAAAAACCAAACCAGAGAAATACCTCAAATCACAGAAACTGTGTTCATATCGTTTATCTTTATTTACAGTCGATAAAAAACACATTCACTTTAAAACATACTTTCTAAGAATTAGATTTTATATATATATATATATATATATATATATATATATGGTATCACACTATATATTATTGATATATAGTGGGATACCAGTGTCCATTGTGAAAATGTGACTTTGTGCAATTAGCGTCAGTTTTCCTCTTGTTTCCACCTGAGCGTTGACACAGGAATATCTCGTCCACGAGGTTACGCTGGTTATTGATGACTCTCTCTCCTCCCTTCGACATGTCCTGGTCGCACGAACCCCCCCCCCCGCTCGCTCCCCTCGAACCCTGCAGGTTGTAAACAGGAGTGATAGGGAGCTCGTGAAAAACTAGATTATGTCCAGTTGCCATTGCCTCTGGGGGGGATTACTGTGGACCTTGTTATAGTTTGGTCATAGAGGGTGTTTTGAACTGCCAGGCTTGGCATTCAATTATACAGCTGTGTAATCTATGGCGCTCTCCGCCTTTCTCTTCCACTCACTCATAAATAAAGCCCGGACGACCCCGTGCAGATATGTGCACATGCAACAGACCATCTGTGCAGCGAACCAGCTTCACGTGCACGTCCCAACACTGACGACTCATTTTGACATTAATGACACAGCGTGAGCTCTTTGAATAACTTCCTTAAACCCCCTCATCGGTGAATAAATTGATGGTCGGCTGCAGATTGGCACCGAGAGACGAGCCTGGTTTATCCAAAGAGAAAATGGATCAATAGCTTCAGCTTCAGGCCTGAGTGTAAATGTTTTTTTTAAGGATAAACTGATTCTGAAAATGTGCCTGTTGTTTGTTTGTGTTGAATTCCCCTCAGAATTCAGAGAAAAGTTTTATTCATAGAGGGAAACGCTGGTGAGGAGAGAGTGTTTGTTCCTTCCATCGAGACAAAGCTGCACAGTTGAGAAGCCGAGCCTGTCAGTATCGATCCTCCTACACAAAAACAGGAATAAAAACACATGCTGGTCGGCTTCCAGAGTTTTTACTTACCAATATTTTAACTGCAGAGGATTCATCATCTCTGAGGGAGCAGTGGAAGATGGAGAATAATGGCTCACAACTTCAGCCAAAACAAAACAAAGAAAAAAGTTACAAACCAGTAAAAACTGGCATCTGTAATTGCCGGCCATTAACATTCACAGTTACAAGGACCTGAGCCGTCCATCTGTTCCAGTCCACGATCTGCAGACTCGTGGTTTCTGAACAACGTCCATCTGTTGCCACTCGCCATCCTCGCGCTGGATTACTTCCCAGCATGCACTCTGATGAGACGGGTTTCGGCCCTTTTGTGTTTTCATTGCAGCAGGTTTTTGTGCAGGTGACACTTCTACAAAGTTTCAGAATATTTCAAATAAAAACACTGTCTTTTCTCTCTTCTCCTGCCGGCTACGTGTTGACCCTGCTACAGACGCGCTCTTTACTCACAACCCCTTCCGATGCATGTAAATCCGAGCCCTCCTTTCTTCTCCACTGTCGTTGTTCCCTGCTTCTCCCAGACATCACACTCCTCTCCCTGTCACTTCAGGCTCCGGCTGTCAGATGAGAACCCTGGACAGCGGCATCGGCACCTTCCCTCTCCCCGATTCCGTCACCCGGGCCAGCGGCCGCCACATCCCTAAATCTGAATCCAGCCCCGAGGGGGTGACCGCCGGCTCGTCCAAGCTCGATCTGGAGCCTCCCTCTTCTCACCCAGACCCCTCTCACCCCGACGTGAAAGTGCCTTCCCTCCCAAAAACCCGCCTGCATGCCCCCACTAGCATGGGTCACTCCCTGTCCGACCCCACTGTGACCTGCAGCAGCGACGCCCCGGACGCCCAGAGCCGACTGTCCAAACTCACAACCACAGGTGAGTCAGGAGTGACTTTAACAATCTTAACCTGCGGCTCAACCATTTAAACAGATTCTGCATGTGATAATACAGAATCAGGCGCGAGGGACAACGTTGTTTCTCTCGTTTCAGCAGCTTTGGTTGCCTGCAGGTAAACTACCTATTGTGGTTTTATTAAAGACCTCAGGTAATGATTGGCCTCTTTGTTAGTTTCTGTGGATTTAGAAAATAACAGAGGCTTGTTTCTTTATCTGAAAAGGAACTGGAAAGAGCTGGAAATCCAGATGTTCCTCAGTCACTGTCCTGTCTGCTTCAGCTGTTTATTTGTGTTTTGATTTGGTTTCCTGAGTCGTGGCTGAGGAGGAAAACAAGTATTTGTCTGAACATGTGACTGTCGTTGTGTTATAAGCTCAGAGCCTTGAAATCCTCACACAGCTCGTTTAGAAGTATTTAAATGTCAACACACTTCCACTCAGGCAGGCGAGAGCACATTTGCTTTGTCGTCCTCCTGATTTGAAGAACCTTGTTTGTTCTGAAGCTGATGTGTTGACACTGACGTCCGACGCTCGGCCCAGATGATGAAGCAATCCTCGTGTCCTCACAGAAAGCAGCACTCTGCCGTCGGCCCCCGAGGAAACTAACAAACGCAATTAGATGAGCGTGTCAGCACAGCCAAAGATCATAAAGCGCCGTCTGCCCCGGTGTTGATGCAGAGCGGTGGTGGGTGAGGCGCAGTCAGATGGCTGATTACAGCTACAGTAACACACAGGGATGAGCGAATCACACCCAGGGATTTGTGCTTCCAGGACATTAGCCTGCGTCCATTTCACCTCGAGGCTCTGCAGAGGCAGCACTTTGAGTCACAGCTGCTCCTGTCCAGTCTCCACCGAGGACCAGGGAGCTGAGAACAGACTGTTTTCATCACATCTTCATGTAGAAGCACAAAGATAAGAGATGCCAGCTGAAGGGGAAAGGTCTTTTATCATCTCCATGCAGACTTTTCAGATCAGTGGCCAAACGCAGCCTGGTATTGTGACGCAGCTGAATTCTGAGAGACAATTAAAGCGGCGTCTGTCTGAGGCGGCGGCTGGCGGAGAGGCGTGGAAGTCACGGCTCTGAACAATGACGGCGTGGACGCCATGAATGTTTGATGGCTGGGATATTCTGCTCTCATATATGCAGAGAGATGGCTGTGAAGGAGGCTGAGAGGGTTACAGCTGAATGCATCTGATCGTCCTGCGTTTCATCAGGCTGTCGATTGTCACTGCGGAACAATTCAAATTATGTTTTCCTCCATATGCATGACACCACGAGGCCGTGTGTGTGTGTGTGTGCGTGTGTGTGTGGTTTACTGTACACGTCCATGACTCATTTCTCTTTTGTCCCTTTCTCCTGAAAGACGCCGTCAGGACGAAGAGGTCGAGTCTTTGTGTTCCACCAAGCAACGACTCCACAGACGACAAAGAGAAAGACACCGACAGGAAGATGAAAAACAAGGACTATGATATTCCTGGTGTAAGTTTTCTTTGATACAGGTTTAGATGAAAGGAGACACTGAATCACTGTACCTGGTTCAGAAAGCTTGGACCTAATATTTGGGGCATAAACCACACAATGAACCACCAATCAGAGGGTCGTCTCCCATTTTGATTTGTTCAGAAAATACATCAGTTTCCTCAGACTGTCCATTGAAATGAGAAGTAAAGTTTCATTTATGAGGTTAAAGTGACAAACTTCTAAGATGTATGTAAAGATTTTGATTCTTAAAGATTTTGAAAGATGTTTAAAAACGACTTTGTCTTTGTGCACAGGAGCGAGTTCTGCGAGTGTGCACATACTCGGGCAGCAGCAGCGACACCGAGACCGAGCTGGAGGAGAGCGGCAGCACTCTGGGCTCGCCACAGCGGACCCTCGTCAACAGAACCAAGAGGAGCGACTCAGGTTGGAAACTTTTGAATGAAACTTCCTGTCGTCTGCTTCAGGTCGTTTTTAATTTCAAATTCATATTTTGTACTCTGACAAATTCCCCCCGTGTGCAGTGGAGCAGAACGAGGAGACGCTGACGAGGAGCGGCGTGGAGAAACCTCTGTCCATCATGGACTTCTACCCACATGATGTGTTCTCCCACCTGGAGCTGGACAGGCAGGAGGATGTCTCAGTACAACCTGTTGCACAAAGAGTCGTCGCTGGACGGGAAAGCCGGAGACCGACTCAGTGTGAGTATTACCACACGTGTGACAGCCTCTAGTGACATCCTGGAACCTGGCTACTCTGACTCTTACTTACCGTTTACTCTGCTTTCTGATGCTTCTCCTGAAGTTTGTTAGAGGAAAACTTTGATGCAGCATTTTGAAGTTTTGACATCGGTCCTTATTGATTGTTTTGCCTCGTTCTACCATCCGAAGGAGATAATGCAGTGTGGCCTGAATCAGTTTGCTCATTTCACGGAGGCCAAATCAAAATCCAGGCAGCTCTCAGGTGGAGAAAGAAGGAAAAACCAAGTAAGAAAGAAAACAGCCGGAAAACATCTGGAACAACTCTGATCTTTCCACAGCAGAGTTTAGACGTCATGTCCGGCCTCCTGCTGCTCTACAGGCTCCGCCCCTCGCCTGGATGATCGTTTTCTTTCAGCAGAAACATTAAGATGAATAAATGAAGCTATAATGTCGACTTTCCCTCTGAATCTCTTAACTCTGAGGTTCTCTCCTCCGTTAGAATTGTTTGCAGATTTTCATAGCGCCCTAATTGCTTTCGATCGCCGCGCCCTCTCGTGTCAGCAGGTATTTGCCTACAAGTATTTAATGCTGCTGAATGACAAATGAGGATCAGAGAGCATGAAATGGCCTCCAGCCGGCATGGCCCGGCTCCTGGGGACGGACTCTCTAACGCTGCTGCTGCCCTCGACACCCACCCCCATGCAAAAATCCATAATCTGAAAAAAGGGAAAAGAGGCTCTGACTCAACACAAGTTCAAAAACAACCGAGTGTGAGAGGAGGAGGAGGAGGAGAAGAGATCATATCTGAATTATTTCTAATACATTTACAAGCATTGATTTGAATAATGATGTAGTTTTATAGGACTCCACTTCCTCCCTTTGTACAAAGATGACAAACATCCAGGAGAGAAGCTGCCATCTTGTGCCTCTGCGATCGGGGGGGGGGGGAGGGGTATCACGGCATAACAAGCTCTGTTCACCTTCAGTGAATTCTGTGTGTTTCAGAGGACAAATCACTTGCGAACATGCTGAAGGAACCTGTGTTTAAACCTACACTGTGATTTCATGGTACTTGATAGAGTTTCTCATATTCTGGAGAATATTGAGTCTTGATTTCATATCTTTGCAGAAAAGGATTTGAAAGTATTTTACAGTTTAACCCTGAACTTTGTTATGAACTTTTAAGAAGAAAACACAAATAGAGAACTTGAGTTTAGAAAATTAATCATTCTTGATTCAAAATGAACTCGACTTCAGGAAATATGTGAAACATCTGTCTGCGTTTCAAAGAAAAAAGACTTTAAAGGCTCAATTAAAGCCCAAATAATATAAAGATAATACTTCCTCTGAACTATCGACTGTGGCGGTTGGTTGTACAGTTTAATTTTCCTGTGAAGTGGATCTCAACTCTGACTCTGAGCTGAGCAGCAGCTGTAATGATGGATGACGCCTGTTGAACCCGTTTACCCTGCGTGATTCTCCTGAAGAAGACGATCCATCTGTGTGTCGTCGCCTCTTCACCCGGCTCCTACCTGTGCCCCCCCCCCCCTTTGTCGCCAGCTTTCGACTCCAGGGACGTTGTCATTGGCCGCAGTTTGGGCAAGTTTTTGTGGCCGGTGTCAGCGGCCGGTGATTTAAGCGCTTTTAATAACCTTTCACAAACACTCAGGAGAGTGATGTAAAGCTCAGCGGCTCCCATCAGAGCCCTCACAGCCCGCGCTGGCCTCCCATTCATCATCCTGACAGCACCTGACAGCCCTGCTAACGGCGGCCCCCGCCCCCTTCGCCTTCTATCCTCTCCTCCGTCTCACTCTCTCTTTCTCCTGCGTGTCCTCCCTCATCTTCCTCTCTACTTCCGTACAACTCTCTCCGTCTGCTCTTCATACTTGACTTCTCCCGCTTCTCTTCTAAACAGATTCCTCACATTTGTTTTTTTCTTTCCTTGAATTCCTTTCACAAACTAACTTTTCTCACTCGCTCTCTGTTTCCTCTTCTGTTTCCCTGCTCAGCTGCAGGGAAACAACATGAGAACTTGAGCGGGAGCAAAGCAGCACTGGACTCAGGGAGATTCCTGTGTTTGTGCTCCTCCAATCAGCATGTGCAGCGTCTCCTCTGGAGCCGTAATAGCTTGTTACCTCAGGCAATGATTACATGCAGAGGGAACATTTCAGCTGTGATTTGAAACAGGGCCAGTGGATACAGACACAACCACAACAATATGACAGCAGAAATAAATATGAGCAGCAGGAATGAAAGCTCCACGGATTGATGGTGTTGAGGAGTCGAGAAGAACCAGGGAATCATCTGGGACAATAAAACGTATTTCATTTGAATCAGTAAAGAACATTTTTTGCAAAGATTTGGTTTCTAGAACACAATGAAAAGTGAAAACGACAGACAAACAGAAACAATAAAGAGGGTTTGTAATGAGCCTTTGTAGCGAGCAGCTCAGCTCCACTCGTCACTGACATGTGATGCAGACTCACTGATTCGGCCCCTCGTGTTCTCCAGCTCTCACCGAGACGTCCGCCTGCAGCCTCCGAGCGCAGCCATCATTTTTTGGCTGAGCTCGCAGGGGGAGGGTTCGATCTGCTGGTAATTGTGTTCCTCCAAAAATCAAATCCAATCAGCGACAACTCAGCCATTCTTTCTTCTTACCTCCTGTTTCCGAGCAGAAGGAGATACAGAGGAAGACGCTTTCTCACCGTCACACACATCTGGTAATTACTGATCCCCATCACGCTCTCAGCCAGAAACACAACAACTTTAACGTCTGTGTTGTGAAGCTGACGCTCACACTTTCACGGGTTTCTGCTGAGAGGTCACCTCGGTTCACATTAATGGAGCTCAGTGGGATTTCAAGGTGTGAGGTTGATTCTGCAGCAAAACACGACGTGACGAGGAAACAACACAATGAGGAATGTTGCATGAGTATTTGGATCGTGAGGAACCTTAGAGCTGCTTCCTGGCTCAGATCCACGTCCCAGGTTTCTGTGATCCTGAGTCGTTGTGGGTTGGTGTCTGACAGGAGATAACGCCTTGCAGCAAGATGCTAAATCGTCCATGTTTCCCCAGAGGCAGCTTGAACCCTGCAGCTCCTCCTCAGTGCACCGACCTGCAGAAACACCTGAAGTGCTGGAGTGGAAGAGGATTTATTTTCAGCCTCTGAGGAGGTGTTTGCTGCTGATTGCCACGGTAACTGTCTCCCTGAGGGGCAGTTTGAGGAAAACTGTACGATTCATGTAAAAAAACTCAAAGAGTCGTCACCACATAAACAACAAGTGACTATTTTTAGGTCTGTGTGTTGTTTCATTAGCCGTAAAGAAGTAGTTGGTAAACGCTGACCTTTGCACTTTCGTCTAATCGCTGCGGAGCCTGAAGGCAGGAGACCAACGTGCTCCGACTTCCTCTGGAGATGAAACCACAATAAATACAATACAATAAAATCATTTTTCAATCATCCTACTTTCTGAACTGCTGCGATACGTGGTGCCTCTGATCACTCAGGATGAAACGAGTCGTGCTAATTGAAGCAGCGTTCACAGAAACCAGCTGCAACACTTCCCCTGAGTAAAACCGTCCTGATCTATAAAACGGACGAAAATAAATAATGCACAGTTAATATAACGGGGAGAGTGGGTGAGCCCAGACGCCCAGAGGTGCCCGTCTGCCAACACCCAGGACGCACATTAGGTCCTGGAGCGTGATAAACATCTCAATATAGATCACTGTCATGCGTCTTATTGCTTTGCAGCACGGCGCGGTGCAGAGTCAGACGTGCACAGTAAATATCCAGCTGAGACGCATTGTTTCTCTTTCTCCGCAGAAGGAGATCCCTCTGGAGAAAACGCCGGCCGGTGCCAACCAGCCAAGCTCCCTGGACTTCTCCTTGGAGTCCCTGAACAAGCTGAACCACAGCAGCTCCGGCGGCAGCGGCGGCGTTGGCCTCTATCCCAACACCAGCAGCCACAGAGTCGGCTGCCAGGCAGATGCAGGGAGGAGCACGGAGGACTGCAGCAAAGTGGACGAGCCCTCGTCCTCTAGCTTCTCCAGCAAGGCCCCCGGCTCCCTGAGCGACTCGCTGTACGACAGCTTCTCCTCCTGCACCAGCCAGGGATCCAATGACGTGTAGAGCCTCAGGTCTGGTTTCACAGACTCCCAGTTCTCCTCTTCTTCCTCTTGAGATTCCATGAAGTGATGGGTTGGATGCCGGCGGGTGGACCGAGGCGTTCTCCAGCTCCGACCTCTGGACACAACACAAAGCACTTAGCGGACACGAGGACGAACCCAAACCAGGACTGTAGCTCGTCTGGGTGCCGTGGACTGGACAGCGATACACAATGTTCCCCTTGTTCCCAGACGCTGGGGAACTTCTTATCATTGCACTGTAACAGGAACTGTACAAAGTGTGTGAGGAGTGCAAAGTGAATTACTAGCAAGCAGTGATGAAGCAACACTGACGGATAAACCGAAACCCGGGGCTCATTTTATGTTTTGCTGCTAAGTTCAACGCCCGTAACTCAGAATAAAAAAACCTGGTTCTTCTTCTTCTTTTTAAAAGCAATATTTTCTACAAATCAACTTCTGTTCATCTTATGAACCTGTCGCCAATCTCGTCTATGTGTGTGAGCGACAGGAAACCAGTGAATAAAGCTCCTCAAGAGACGTCTCACATCACAAGACTCAGTTTCCACAGTTCTGCTCTCGCGACGCAGCACGCAGCACGTTGCGTTTCCACGCGGTACTTTAACGCTGTCTTTGAATGAAACACAGGTACAACACACGACTTTGGCTCGAGTGTCGTAGTTCGTAGCTCAGGGAACAAACTGGACTCGTGTAGATTGTAAAAATTCAGCCGTCAGGAAAACACCAATACAGCTCAAGTCGTCTTTTCCTTTTTGGATTTTTATATTTGAAATGAAAGTTTCCACTCAGTCTGTAGTAGAGAACCTGAACTCTCCAAACCTCAGTTCATAGCTGTATATTATGTTGTACATACAAATGACTATAAGTTAATATCAGAATGGGGCATTGCTGATGGATATATGCAAATGAGACAATAAAAAAAAAAGATGTAAATCGTTTGCCGATTTCTCAACAAAGCTTTTATTTGAACTCTGCTGTTTGTTAAGGAATTCTTTTTAAAAGTCATGATAATAATAAAAGTCTTTATTTTGACCAATAAAAGCTAATACTCAAATATTTTATCACTTTATTTTAAGGACATATTTTGAACCTTCGGCTGACGCTTCGCCAAATTTCTACCTGGACTTTGAGCAGCTGGTGCTAATCATGGGAGTGACTGTGTGTTTTCTATGAAACTGTTAATATTGTATGAAGAGAGTCTGCACAGGACTTGTGTATTTTTCTAGATGTCCAGTATTTATACCCACATTTTGTACTGTGTGTCGGGACTGTAGTGTGACTGTCACCTGTCTCCTCCATGTTCCTGCTTCCCGTGTCAAGAGAAATGGCTGCCAGCAGTGTTACTTTATGATTATTAATATTATTATTATTATTATTACTGTGTGCAATTCTGTCTGTTACACTAGACTTTAATGCTATATTTTATGTAACTATTTCCTAAATAAATATGAGAAACTATTTCCTATTTCAACCTGCTGTGTGTGTGTGTGTGTGTGTGTGTGTGTGTGCGTGTGTGTGCGCGCGCGTGTGCGCGCGCGCGCACCCACCCCCGGGGGCACCATGTGTAATCACACTGTGTCAGCCGGAGATGAGGCGCATGAGGCGGCTCCAGCTCGGCTCCAGCCCCGCTCTCAGGCCGCTGCACCGCGGAGGGATCCATCAGTCCCCTGACGCGCAATTATGTGTGTGAAACTGATGGAAATGAGTTTGTACGCGGATGATTTGTCACCAGATGAGGTCAATGTATTGTGTGTGTGTGTTGGGGGGGGGGATGAATTGATCAGAAAACAGAGAAGATGCTGTTAAACTCACTTAATTCATTAATTCAAGGAGCAGAAGAAGTTAAAAACATTTCACTGAACATTAACGTGACACCAAATTTTAAAAAAGCTTAAAATAATCCAAGTAAAATATTCTTAGATATAATTAATTTATTAGAAAAGGTCACCGTAGAGAATTAAGGGATTATTGAGTAATAACGGTCCAGCTGAAGATGTTATTGGCTCTGTAATAAAAATATGTAATAAGGGAAATGAGGGTTAAAAACAATATAAATTTATAAAATGTCTGCAGCGAAGAGTTCAAATCCCCTTTTATTCCTCATGAAGTCAGAGATGTGTGCGCGCGCGTCACGTGCTCCTTCCTCTCTCTCTCTCTCTCTCTCTCTCTCTCTCTCTCTCTCTCTCTCTCTCTCTCTCTCTCTCTCTCCACCGGAGCCTCACTCCCTCTCCCCGCCTGCACCGAGCACCAAGCACGGATGCGTGCGCGGGTTCGTCCTCCTCCTGTGAGCGAGCTGGTCTGGATGTTTCCTCCCCGAGCGGCTTGAGGGAGAGGATGCGTCTCCTGCTCTTTGCGACTTTCCTCGCAGCGCTCGTGGACGCAGGTGAGTGCGGCACGTGCCGCCCCCCCCAAACAAAAAAGCCACGCAACTGCTTCTGTTTCCATCCGTGCGCAACGGACAGGTCTGGTTGCGCACGGATTTAAAACCACGCAACTCCAGATGTTCTGATCCAACTTTATTCGGACGTAGGAATCAGAAGCGAGGTTCCTCTGCCCGTGTTTGTGTCTGAGGCTGGAAACTGTTTGTGTGGAAACTCGTCGTGTTGCGTGTCTTGGAGACGCGTTTACGCACAGAGGAGGCGCAGTGAGTCCTCTGCGCCTCCTGGCTCAGGAAGAGAAAACCCGTTAGATGCTTCTCTGCATGAGTTTGATTTGAATTCTAATAATAATGTGTTCATATGATTCTCAGTGCTTATGGTTATGTACAGTTCTCCCTCTCTCCTGTTGAGTAATAGTTCTAAACCCGGTCTTCTGAGCTCAAGAGCCGGACTTCTCCCTCCTCTTCATCCCCTTGAACCACTTCCCTCCTCCAGGTGATGGATGGATGCAGGTTTCAGGCATTTGCTTGCTCTGAAGTAATTAAACTGCGTTGGACCTTTATCAGCGTGTTGGAGTTGAGATGGATGATTGGTGCCATTTCAATAATTACTCCTGTGATATGTGCCGGTGGGGACGGATCGGCCTGGGGGGGAGATCTGAATATAAAGGGCAGGTTTGTTTGCAGGAGCTTTTTGATTGAACGCAGCTGTGATACATGAGAAATGAGGGGGTTTTAATAAACGCTTTAATGTGTTGATCACTGATTCTCCTGCAGCTTTCTGTGAATCAGAGCAGTCACCTTCAGCTGTGATGCACCGAGGACATTTGTTCCTGGATATTTCAGAGCAGAGCAGAGTTCTCCATCCTCGGCCTTGTGTCTTCTGTGGATGTACTCTCTGCCGAGCTGACGGAGGCTCAGCTTCATGAAAAGCTCGTCCCTGCAGTTTAATGTGCATCAGATGAAGTTTGCAGAAGCTGCGGCAGTGACACCCTCACAGTTTTACCACCTCACACAAGCAATCTGAGCAAATGGAGCTCCAGCACCTGTGAAACCAGGCAGTGGAGTTTAAAGGGAGCTCTCTGTGTTTCAGTGTGAATCTATAACCTCTCACGACGCAGCCAATAAAAAGCTCTGAGGAGGAGAGGACCTGAGGAGTGATGTCCCAACGCTGTGCAGAGGACGGAGACCATGACGCTGCACTCTCTCTCTCTCTCTCTCTCTCTCTCTCTCTCTCAGTCCGGTTTGCAGCTTCATCCAAGGCTGTTGATGTGAGAGAAGAGGAATGAAGTCGTGCACGGGGAAGAAAGGAACTTTATTTTTGTTGATCTGCTTTATTTATGTTGGAGCTAATGAGCAGATCTTGTTCTTGCTGCAGGTTAAACATGATATTATGGGCTGGATTTGTCACAGAGCCTGGTTCACACGTTCCTGCGAGTTAACACCTCCTGGATTTACTGTCCACATGAAATTAGTTCTCCTCCGTCTGGGAGAGACGAGCTTATTATCTCCAAATGTAGATGAGTCACTGCAGCTAAAAGGGTTTGAGCATGATGTCGGCTGCAGGGACGTTCAAGCAAAGTGTGAGTCCACATCAGCAGCGACCAGGTGGGGTCCCCGGATCCCTTCTGCCTCCATGGGCCCCCAGAGCCCCCCCTGGTGGGCTGTAGAACATCTGTCATCCCTCCAGGGACTCAGGGACTCTGCACAAACATTTCTGCTTCAAATTTTAGGCTAATTTCCTCAAATTCTGCCCAACGTCGTCCTGTGTGATGTCTTCCTAGAGCCGATGTGACAGGGGGGTTGATTGTGTGTGTGGTTTCAGGAGAGGCTCTTCAGATCCAGTGTTTCCAGTGTGAGGAGATGAAGCACAACGACTGCTCCACACCAGAGTTCATCGTCAACTGCACTGTCAACGTGCAGGACATGTGTCAGAAGGAGGTTCTGGTCAAACCCGACGGTAAGAGGCCCCCTGGTGGCTGGCTGCAGTATAGGTCACGAACCCTGCCTTCTCCATGTTAGCAGATGGGACATTTGTTAGTTCTTAGTTAGTTGAATCAGAATCAGAGAAAGTTGCTGAGTAATAAAATGATCAGATTAAGTTATTTCATAATTTCTTGCATGATTCCATTTGTATTTAATATCGATGACCATGTTATTGTTTATAACCGTCTCAGAATATATAGATTTTCAATAAAGGATTTAACAGATTTAACAGGAGACAGAAATACAAACGAGTCTGACACATGAACCCGTCGTTGTCAGTCATGTCAAAGGGACTCTGCAGCTGCAGTGGATCCATAGTTTTCTATTTTCTATAAATAAGATAAAGCTCTGGAGGATCGTGTGCAGCAGGAACAAGGTTTTCATGGTTTCTCATATTCTCTGAAGGATTCAGGTCGGAGTCGGTGACGATTTAAAACCAGTGATTTTCATTTGAAATGCACTGAAGAGAGAAAACTTAAAATAATTAACTTGAATTGGTAAAACACAAATAACACGTTTGTCCAAATTAGACTTAACGAGTTGAATTTAATTTGAAAAAAAACTAATTTATTTATTTTTCATTTGTTTTTTAATTGATATACAAACATACACATGATTAACTTGAATTAAAACACACACATTTCTTTGAGTGTGTTTTCCTGCAGCTTTGTGTGATTGATGTGTGGACTGAGTAAAAAGTCCAGATCAGGTTTAATTTCAGATATTTGGGCCCAAACGATCTGTGTATTGAAAGCGTTTTCATTCAGCAGCAGCTGAAGGTCAATGTGTTTGTCGTGTTGACTCCTACACGTGTGTGAACAGCAGGTTGTGACTCACGGTATAGTGATCGAAAGTTTGTGGACTCTGCGGCTGCAGCTTTGTGACCATGTCCTTGAGCGAGACCTCAGATGTTGGATGTTTGCGTCAGAGAAGCTGCAGACGGAGGAAACGCAGGAACACAAAGACTTTTAGTTTTGCTCCTTCATCAATAAGAAGCCTCCCTCTGCCTGCACAGACTCAATTTATCTGATTTGATCTCAACTTTCTTTCTTGTCCAGCAAAAGGAAATTTAATTTAAATGAAAGCACAAGATAAATAACACAATAAGAATCCTTCATAAATTATAAAGCAGCTGCTATAACATAACAAACAGCAGCAATATGGAGGAAGCTCACTGGAGAACAATAGAGAGTTACAGCTCCGCACAATGTGAGTTTTCTTCATACGAGCATGAATTAGAATAAGATGCACATCAGTGAAAAGGAGGCGACAGAGAGTCAACTGCTCTGAATCCCTGTGGAGCAGGAAAACGCTGCAGCTTCAATCTGAGCAATGACACAAGTGAATTTGTCTTTTGCAAACGTGACAAACTCAAAAGATCAGAAACTCTAAACTCCTCTTGTCTTTCTTTTTCCTTTTTGCAGGAATTCACTACAGGAAGTCGTGTGCCTCGTCGGGGGCGTGCCTCATCGCCTCCTCTGGGTACCAGCAGTTCTGCACCGGGAGGTTGAACTCCGTCTGCATCTCCTGCTGCAACACACCGCTCTGCAACGGGCCCAAGAGGAAGCGCCCCGTCCCCTCGGCGGCGGCACAACCACAGAGGAGCCGCCGCCTCCTCCTGACCTTTTTCCTGCTGGCACTGACCATCCTCCCGCTGACGTAGACGCTCCCACCACACGTCCACTGTACAGTTCCTCATATTCACTTCAATTAGTTTCTATTGTTGCTCTTGCTTTTCCTCCAAATATGGTCACTTCTGGTCTTAAAAACCAAGATGGCGCTGAACACAACGTCAAACTGAGGCTTCAGAATGAGCCACGTCCCGGTGGGTTGATTCTGGAAGAGCCTGAACAGCCTGTTGGTGTATTTAGCCTCGTACAGACTGAATGAACGGTTTATCTGGTGTGTTTTGTCGCAGGTTCACGCTGGAGGCTGCGGTCGCTGCTGCTGTGAAGGAGCAGAACGAGCTGAGGTGAAATCACAACCACAGAATGACTCTGCAGAGCTGCAGCTGCGTGAGCGCCAGGGAGCGACTCGTCCGTCTGCTGCGGACATGTCTCTTCATTCCTCTGCTTTCTGTGAAGACGCTGATCTGAAACAACCTGTAAAAGGTTGACGTTACTGTGGAAAAGAAGCTTTTACTTATTATAATAGAAGTGATCTTACAAACCTAAACTTATACTCTTCATATTTTACGACGATGGAGACTCTTTGATTCTGATAAACAAGGTTCCTGAGCTTATTTCTGCATATTTTCCACTGCCACACAGTATTGATTGAAATTTTACTACAGGGGATATGAAGTTATACTGCGTTTGAGTTGATTCTTCCATACGATCAGTTTGTTAGCGACACTAATCTGTTACTCTGTGAAATGAGATATTAAACTGTCAGAGCGAAACATGTAAAGTCAGTTACAACAAAATGTGTAGCTAAAGCACAAAATAATCTCTTCAGGGTGAAATCAGAAGTTTGTATTTATTTATAATTAAAGAGAATAAAATATTAAGGTCCAGATCATAGCCAGTGATGCATGAAGCCTCTGCTGAGTAATATAAAAACATATGGATCATATTTCCATAATTCCAGCATTTTAGGAAATGTACTCATTTAAATTCCCTCTCAATGATTTCGGTGCTTTGCCTTATTTTTTGCATCTGTACAGTCTAATATGAACATGTGCTGAATTTGCTGTGGAGATGAACTCGTTCTCCTGTAACTGCACCGAGGCTCCATCGTGTTTTGATATGATGTGAGATGATGAATGTTGGTCTTCTGTGAAGAGTTTCACTGTCCTGCTGCTGTGTGATGTAAATAAATGTTGCAGAAAAACTCAGATGGACTTCATGTTGTCACTCTAGCAAAGAGGAGACATGAGAACTGCGCACACACACACACACACACACACACACACACACACACACACACACACACACGTAGAACACTGTGTTGGCTCTTTCTCCTGCAACCTGCCATTGCATCCTTTATTATCTCTGACTCTTTTGCAGACAGACAGATTTTCACGGTCCAGCTGAGCCACAGTCGTGTGTCTAAGGAACTGTTTCCACTCCAGATGCAGCGGTGCGTCGTCATTTAGCATTTTCTGAGAGTTGTAGAATAAGGATGAAGAAGAGCAGTTGCAGCTCAGTTGTGTGTGTGTGTGTGTGTGAGTGTAGAAGTGTGAACTCTGGGTCCATTAGCAGCGTGACAGAGCATCATTAAGTCTGAATACTGAGGAGGAAGGACGATCACTGAGGAGGAAGAGCAGACTGAAGATCTCTCGGGGTTAAGAAGCAGCAGAAAACAGGAGATTATTAAAAATAATAAGGGCCCACCTCTGCCTGGCTCTAATGACGTGCACACAAACACTCTGCTCTGCAGCTGATGAGGGACCTCCATTCATCTGCTTTGTTTACCGTGTCAGGAATGAGGAGGGGAGTGTGGAGGCGAGGGCGGGAATCAGGTCCAGGAACAGAGGGCGAGAGATCACAAACCTCCAGAGACTCAGACGTGTTATCATCTCATTCATTTCCACTGGTTATCACTGAGTGTTCACTGTTCTGGGAGGAAATCTGAGCGACTGACCAGGACCAGTTCCTCCTGTGAGCTGCTGCTGACCTTTCACCAACTCCTGAGCCTAAAGACAAAGAAGAAGCTTCGAGGATGCAGCCTCTGGAGGATGCAGCCTCTGGAGGATGCAGCCTCTGGGGGATGTCAGAGCAGTCGTCCACTTTAGTGCACGATCACAAATCTTCCTTCAGTGCATCGGCCTCATAAAACAAACCCAGTGAACCCCTCCCAGTTGGAGGAGCAGGGTAGAGAGGATGTTAATGTGCAGCTGCGGAGACGTTAACAAGCATCAGGCTGCTGCACCTCTGCAAAATAAAAGACAAGTGGTTGTAAAAGTTACGCTTATTACTCTAATTCCAGGAAGTTTTATAGAGTCAGAAATTTGCAGGTGAGGATTTTGTTCTAAATTGTTGAAAACAAGAGCTCTGAAGCCCTCTTGTGGTCAAACAGGGACACACAGGAGGAAAGAAACTGAGTTAATAATTCAGATTTATTTATGAAGTGACGTTAAAAACAATAGGCCATAAATTAATTAAAAGTAAATTTAAATGAGTAGAGCCCATACATCCATAGTCTCCTTTTAAAACCACGTTGAAATTCACTTTAAATTCATGGATATCAGTCACTCAAGGTGCTGCAGCCCTCCACAAAGTTTCATGGAAGATGGTTGAATAGTTTTTGTGTAATCTTGAACATTTAAAGTTAATTATCTTTATATTCTCCAGTGTTTTACATCAGTCCCGCTCATTTCCTCTCAACAGAGACCTCTCTTGTTTTGCGGTTTGTCTCTGAGGTCAAAGGAAACTGCTCTGACTCTCTGCGAGGAGACAAATGTCTCACTCCTGCTCTTCGATGGAGTTTCCAGTCAAGTGGCGAAGCAGACGAGGACTTTTCCATCAGCAGCTGAGGAGCCGGGGGCTCTTCTCCCAGAGTCGGTGGAGAGACTCCTGAGTGAGTGATGAGTCTGCCCGAGGACAAAGGGACGATTGTTCCCCGGCCCTGGGATTGGCTTTAATGTGGTGAGCTGCTGTGGAGCAGGAATCGGGCCCTGAAGCTGCCTCCTGCTCATATATCGTCTTTATCAGTGGCCCTGCATGCAGCCGTGGAGGGTGAGCAGCACTTAGTCTGGCCCCTGATGGCCCCTCAATCATTGATATGATCTGCTGGAGTCAGCAGGGTGAGATGAGGTCGCTCACTGTTTTCTGATCAATGCAAAACACAATATAAAAAGACAAATAATGACACTGTCACATATTCCACACACATTAAAAACCTAATTTGTTGCTTTTTGATATCATTTGAGAATTTTGTATCTTGTATTTATCCTGTAGTAATTAAAGTGATGAAATATGCTCCTCCTTCATATTTGAATGGTTTTATTCCCTTCGATCAATACAAACTCAGGATGTTTATTTTCTGTTGTGTTTATTTATTTTGATTAAGAAAACAACACAATTGTATACAATTACATTCAGCCGTGGTTGCAGTTACAGTTTCTGTCCACTCAGGTGACAGCGTTGCCCCATCAGAGCTGCTGACTCCGCAGAAGAAGAAAAACCCTCACCGAACCCGGAACCTGTCGCGGATCGGCCGCTGGTCGCTTGTCATCCGGCTGCTGCTGTCGAACCCGGCGCCTGAGGAGAGAACCGCGTTCCCCGGGAGCCTGAAACCTTTCCCCCGCTGACAGAGAAGGGCAGAGCGAGCATGGCTGGTCGGCTGCCGGCCTGTGTTGTCGACTGTGGCACAGGGTGAGCGAGATGCTAGTTAGCATTAGCCTGCTCCCATTGACCACAGCAGCGTCTGTCAGAGCGGAGCTAACGCCCTGATGCTAACGTTAGCATGCTACATCTGCTCTTTAACCCCCGAGTCTGTAAACACGAGTTCGTGTGATGAATCAACGCTGTGACGTGTTTTAGTCTTTTTATTCCTATTACTGCTGCACCGGTGGAATCAGCTGCTGCTAGCTGCTGAAGCTAATGCTACTTCCTGGACGATCCTCCCCTCAGAAAACTCCTTATCCGCATGATTCTGGGTTTTAATCTCCAGAAAACACTTGAATCTGAGGATATTAAACATGATTAGATGTTAATGTTGTGTTTGTTTCCTTCATTCAGGTACACGAAGCTTGGTTATGCAGGAAACACAGAACCACAGTTCATCATTCCTTCATGTAAGTAAATCATCAAACCACAGGAACTGGACTTTTTTACAGTTAAATCAAAACTATTTTAACTGGAGCTCATTGTATCACAAGTATTTAGAAGTGTAATGAGGTTAATCATTTATTATAATTTAAATCACATCAATAGCTTCTGTTTGAAATGTTTTTATGAAAATGAACCCAGACATTGGGACTTGAACAGGATTCACTGGAAAAATAAAGACGTCTGAAAGTGGAGAGAATAAGGAATGGTTTAGTTCCTGTAAGAATCTTGTACTTAATTCAGTGATACGACCTGAGACCTGACACTGATTCTGGATCCTCTGCAGGTATCGCAATCAAAGAATCGGCCAAGGTCGGAGACCAGGCTCAGCGCCGGATGATGAAGGGCGTCGATGACCTGGATTTCTTCATCGGGGACGAAGCCATCGACAAACCATCATATGCAACAAAGGTAGAGCTGAGGTTCATGTTTTGGTTTTCCTCTGTAAATCCATCTGATTATGGACATGAGTGTTCAAACTGTTTTCCTTTCTCTCTCCCAGTGGCCCATTCGTCACGGGATAGTGGAGGACTGGGACCTGATGGAGAGATTTATGGAGCAGATCATCTTCAAGTATCTGCGGGCAGAACCTGAAGACCATTACTTCCTTTTGGTAAGAACAGAACCACAACCGAGTAAATTGATCCAAAACACAGTTGTTAGTTAAAACCCAGTGTTTTATACTCACATAATGAATCTGTCTAGTGTCCGTCTCTCTGCAGACAGAGCCTCCACTCAACACACCGGAGAACAGAGAGTACACAGCAGAGATCATGTTCGAGTCGTTCAACGTCCCCGGGCTCTACATCGCTGTTCAGGTACGTTTCATTCAACAAATACCTTAAACTGCAGGACCCACAACTAGTTAATACACACACATGTGAAACCAGACTTGGTGATAATATTAGATTTGACTCTTTACACTCAGAAAATTAGTCAATGAGGAATTGTCTATTTTCACTTCAACTTTTTTAAGTTCTGCAGTGTGTTTTGATTATTTTCACTTTATTTAAATCCTGCACAATGTCGTCAGCAGGAATTCGTGATTGCCTCAGTCATTTTTAGACAGTGGATCTTGACTACTTCACTTGATCCATGGTGCATTTCCTGTTTCAGGCTGTTCTGGCGCTGGCTGCCTCCTGGACGTCCCGACAGGTCGGAGAGCGCACGCTGACAGGGACTGTGATTGACAGTGGAGACGGAGTCACACACGTCATCCCAGTGGTCAGTGTTATTATTATTATTATTATTATTATTATTATGATCAGGAACGACTTTTTAAGCTGCTTCCTTGTTCTCAAGCATAAACTTTGCTTTCCAGGCTGAAGGCTACGTCATCGGCAGCTGCATCAAACACATCCCCATTGCTGGTCGAGACATCACCTACTTCATCCAACAGCTGCTGAGGGAGCGGGAGGTGGGGATTCCCCCGGAACAGTCGCTGGAGACGGCTAAAGCTGTCAAGGTCGGTATTAACGTCTATATTTCTTTTATTGTTTTTATTCTAAACAATGAATGTCAGCTTTAAAAGCTGCCAGTAGCTGGTGGTTTATAGTAAAGAGATAAAACCGTAGGAACATCTTACTCTGAATGTGATGCTCCACCCAAAAGTAAACAGGACTTTTTTTTTAAATATTAGAATTTAAAAAAAGTAGTCTTATGTAATTGAGAAGTAATTTGCTTCAAGTTAGAAGCTGCTTGGCTCTTTGCCTGTCTCTGTTTTATCAGCCTATTTCTATACACTAGCATGTCATCAAAGATATTTCACCAGTAAAGCACAAAAAAGGACTTAAATAACACAAACAAGGACTTAAACATGTAAAATGTTGTGAAAATGGAAATTGCATCAGCCCTCTGCCTCCAGCTATAATGAAAGTAGCATGTTCTCTCTCTCTCTGTCAACATCCGTGAACTTGCAGCAACAATATTTGAATACTGACATTTCTGGCTCTTTATTTTAACTTGCTGCAAAAAGAAGCAGGAACGCTGGTGTGATTGAGGGTGTAATCCTGAGTTTGGCCACGAGATGTCAGTGCAGCTGCAGAAGCTTGTAGCTCACATATTACAGCAGATGAACCGTGTTGTTGTGTCTTTCAGGAGCGGTTCAGCTACGTCTGCCCCGACCTCGTGAAGGAGTTCAGCAAGTACGACACAGACGGCTCCAAGTGGATCAAACAGTACACAGGCGTCAACTCCATCAGCAAGAAGGAGTTCACCATCGATGTCGGCTACGAGCGCTTCCTGGGGCCGGAGATCTTCTTCCATCCTGAGGTGCGATCGATTTTCAGAGACGTTGTGTTCATGCTGCTGCTGATGAGCACTAGAATTTAGATTCCCAATTTCTTGCCCTGAAAACAAAAAGATGTCAACATTCATCCAGTGATTCATCTGATGTCTTTTGCTCTCGTCCAGTTTGCAAACCCAGATTTCACTCAGCCAATCTCAGAGGTGGTGGATGAGGTCATCCAGAACTGTCCCATCGACGTCCGGCGTCCGCTGTACAAGGTACAGGAATCTCTTTAGTGTCATGCACACATGAGGTTAGCGTGTTTTGTTTTTGTTGACGTGAACTTGTGTCGCAGAACATCGTGCTCTCCGGAGGCTCCACCATGTTCAGGGACTTCGGCCGGCGCCTGCAGAGGGACATCAAGAGGAGCGTGGACGCTCGGCTGAAAATGAGCGAAGAGCTTAGCGGCGGGAAGTTGAAGGTGAGATGATGATAAATCCACCAGCACATCTTTGATATTGATTATACAGATGTGTCGGAAAAGGAACTTGTGTTTCGTCTTTTCTCTTCCATGCACAAATCTTTGTTTTCAGCCCAAACCCATCGATGTGCAAGTCGTCACTCATCACATGCAGAGATACGCCGTCTGGTTCGGAGGATCAATGCTGGCGTCTACTGTGAGTTTCAGCTTCTCTGACATCTCGTAATTATTTGTTTGCTAAATAGTGTTTTCATTGTTCGAAACATGAAGATAAGTTAAGAATCGTTTCTGTTTTTGTTTTCTCTGCAGCCTGAGTTTTACCAAGTGTGCCACACTAAGAAAGATTACGAGGAGATTGGGCCGAGCATCTGCCGCCACAACCCCGTATTCGGCGTCATGTCTTAGGCCGAGGAGGAAGCGGAGGAAGCGCCACAAGACCTCACACGCTGCGGAAAGTCCCATGAGCCTTTGCACGGATGCTCCGACAGGCCTGTTCATTCGGATTGATCGACAGTGGACCAAACAAACTGCCAATCAAAAGTGTGGCAATCTCCTCGCAAATCAGAGGAAAGAGGTGACTCAGCCCAAAGGTTCCTCAAATACAATGTTTACTGCAAGTAGGTTAATAATAGGTGATAAATCTTAAATTTGTGTGCCTCGTATATGTACTTATTCTCTCCTCACAGGGTTGTAATATGTAATTAATCAACATGAGTCCTGTATAAATGCACTTCTCTGTGTAGAAGGGTTGGGTTCTGGCTATGTGTGATAAGAATTAAAGCTTAGGGGTGGTCTGGAGAATCAGGACACGCTTAGATCCAAGAAACAAACGCCTTTTTGATCATTTAGTCTTCAAACGGGTGCAAACACAAAAATACAGTTTTAAACAAACCATTCCTGATTTTCTTTTCTTCTGTTTTTTGTGGGTGTTTAAAATATCTCTCAGTACCTGGAGGAAATATCTCTTTGTCTCCAGGTGTCACTGAGACAACTTGTCGTCTTTTCTCCGCTTTTCTGTTGACCTTTTTTATTTGTATCACGAACGTCCTGAAAAAGTAAAAAACATTGTGTTAATATATGATCATGCAGTTTGAAAGACTGTTGGTGGACCATCACTGTTGCCTAGATCTCAGTAATACTGGATAGCCTTGTACTGTACCAAATCTGGATTTCAATGCTGGCATGACAATAAATGCCAAGGAGACGTTTCCACTGTTGTAGTTTCTGTTTCTCATGAACATGTTTGGGATGGAAGCAACACACAACTGATGGATATCACCCTGTGTAGAATTCTTCATATTTTAGAAGTTTCCTGCTGAATGTTAGAGGTAAACTCTGGTTTTTAAATTACTTCTAAGTCTCTTTAACTCAGTTTTACTCTGAGTTTAACTACCATTGTACCATTGTTACTTAATCTGCTGTCAAACGTCTTTTAAAGCTGCTATTTTAAGGTAAAATAGTTTGCATAGTGTTGCTTTAAACATGCAGGGCGTCTATTTTTGCCCCCCCGTCCTGTAACTCTATCTCTTCCAAATGACCAACACATGATGCAAACATTTATTTTCAATCAGCCACTTCATGTGGAAGAGGAAACACTGTTTAGTCACAGAAACAGGAGTGAATCTGTATTTACTCGCTGTGTTTGAACACGGAAGCAAAGACAGAGTGAAGAAAGAGGAAAAGAGACTTTGACTGTAGAAGGAAGAGTCTGGATAGACAGAGCAACAGACTGAGATATGTCTCCTGCAGAGAGGATGAAGCTTCTCCTCTTCCTGGCGTCGTTCTTCGGAGCTGTAGGGTTTCTGCTCACGCTGCTCTGCTGTGGGACCGAGTACTGGCTGCTGGCGGCCGAGTCCTGCAGCCGACCCGAGGACAGACGGGAGGTGAGTGTCATCCGGCATCACCTCTTCATTAGCACAGCATCAGCAAGTATTGTTACAGAAAAGAATAGAAATCAACAGCAATATTTTGCTAAACCTGATGAGGCAGTACATACTGTGGCATGAAGTATTTATTTTTTTACTTCTCTATTTCTTTATGATTGTTTTTATATTACAAGACAAACATGTAATTAATCAGATTAAAGTAAAAATACTTTTTTAATAAAAAAAGTCAGTAGAAATATCCTTGCTACTTTATATTTGTATTTCTTGACCTATAATGCTCTATTGTTGCTCTATTAACCCCAAGTTTATTGAAACTATATCATTATTTATTATCTTTCATCAGACTGGAGGAGACGAGATGAGGATCTTTCACGAGGGTTTGTTCTGGCGATGTTCCTTCGTGGTCACTTCACATGAGTTCTCTGTGTGGGACCTATGGATCTGTGAGAACCTTCACGTCATGTGGACGTTTAAAACATTTACGATGCTATAAAGCCTCCAAATGTAATAAATAATCTTTAGTGTAACCCTCAGCCAATCAGCCATCGTCAAAGATTTGCCAGGCGGCCTTCCTCTTCCCATTTCCTGTGAACGAGCCAATGAGATCACAGATGGACAAGCTTCCTCCTGAGCCATATGAACATCACTCTGCCATTGGTTCGTGTTATTTTCAGTTTTCAAAGCTCGTGGAGATTTTTCCTGAATCACAGTGTCTCATTGTCCTCGTCTGTCCGTTTTCAGGACTTTCTGGAGCATCTTCCTCGTCTCCGGTTTGGCTTCTGTCGTCACAGGTGGGTTTGTGCTCATCTGCGCCGGCTCGTTGACCAATCACAGACTTCTTAGAGCTGGTGGGGCCCTTCAGCTTTGTGGGGGTGAGCAGGTTTATTCTTTTCTTTAAATTAAATCCAGGATTTCTAATCTGACGGAAGTTTGAGTTTTTATGTTCACGGTGTTTTCTGTCATGACCTTCAGCTGCAGCAGGTTTTAATGAGCTCATCACAGGTGTTGGTTGTTGTGGCAGAGACTCATGAATAAAACCTGCAAATCACTGTTTTGATTGTTTCTTATATATTAACCAGACATTTATAATAAAATGATAAATAAAAACCTGTAAAATCCTCTGAGGGATGTTGTACGTATAAATGTTAAACAGTGACTTCTCTCTGTGCCTGTCAGGCCTGTGTCTGCTGGCCGTGCTGTTGATGTACCTGATGTGGGTCCAGGTCCTGGACACTCTGGAGCAGTTTGTCCTCCGTCAGAGTGTCTCCGTCTGTCCCTCCTTCCACCTCAGCGTCCATCATGGTCCCTCCTTCCTCCTGGCTCCAGCAGCCGTCTTCTTCTGCCTGCTCGCCGGCCTGCTCTTTGTCTTGCTCTTCGTCCTGATTGGCCGGATTGATCGGCGAGACCAGAAAAAGGACAGAGTTCCTGAAGCTGAAACCTCGGTGTAGGATCCACTTTCTCCAGACTGAAGCTGTGATTGACAGGAGGTCACTCAGCGAGGACCAAAATCCCAAATGTGGATCTCTCCCTCCGCTGAAGATAATTGGAATCCTTAATTGGAGACTTGTCATGATAAATAGTTTTTCTAATCTATTTAACAGATCCCATTGTGATTAATACCCAGATACACTCGCTCTGATTTGATTATAATTGATGAATCAGTTTTGACAATAAAGTGGCGTGCAGGCGGCTGCTGGCTGCTGGTGTGCACGCTGAAGGATTGAGTGGGCTGAGAGTGAGCGGAGCTGCCTGTCACTGGGACGTCAGGCTGAAGCACACTGGGTCACAGGGATGGAGATGATAATAAATTAGACTGTCATAATCCATTTTCTGACAGGAGGCCACTTCGGAGGTGTGTAAAACACTCAGCGGTCACTAGAGGACAGTGTTGTCTCAGGTTAAAGTGATTTGTGACATCAGATTAGGCGATATATGTGATAAGTGATGGTTGGTTTTAATTTTCCTGGCAAATTAAAGACAAGGACTTTTGTGTTCGTCAAGTTTTAGTGTAGTTGGTATAATATTTGGGGGGGGGGGGGGTTTGGAGGCCTGCAGTCACACCTTGATAATTGAAAAAGGCAAACAGGTGAGACCTTGAGATGGGGGGAACAAAAGGGAGAGAAGGGGAAAGGGGGGAGCAGAGAGAACAGAGAGTTGACACTGCTCATCACTGCGTCTTTCAATATTATTTCACGTCTGACGCTCCTGTATCCCTCCATCCCATCTCCTCCTCATCTCCGCTGTGAACTAGGTGGGTGTAATTACACCTGAGCATGTTACATTCACTTCCCCCGGCCAGAGCCGTGTTTAACATCTCTGTCGCTTCCTCTTCCTCGCCAACAGACAACCGGGACCTTCACCGCTGATCTTGATTTGCAAGGAGATCCAGTCTCATCACTTGGTTTCATTCTTTCCAGAGCAGGATCCTGGCAGATTCATTATATGAGCTCCAAGAGAGGATGTGGTGCTGCTGGAGCTGTCATCATCATAATATCATATATCATATCTTATATTAATGGGATATAATATAATGTGATATAGTATAATATAATATACAATGTAATATAAAGTGATATAATATAATATAATGTAATATACAAATTTTATGTCTTCAAAAAGTTTGTAGAGTTTTTATTTTTGGGCTAAAACCAAAAAGAGAAGATCAAAGCTGCTCTGAGACCGTTAGCATTAGCATTAGCATGCGTCCCTGACATGAAACTGGGACAAGACAGATCTGCACTGACACAGAAGAGTCAGGTGAGTTCTTTGTTCTTGTGTTTTAATATAAATTAACTGTTTTAAACAGCTAATGTAGCTAATATATGCTTCTTTACTCTGTTAGCTTACATTAGCATGAGTTTTCAACCAGCTAATGTAGCTAATATATACTTCTTTACTCTGTTAGCTTACATTAGCATGAGTTTCCAACCAGCTAATGTAGCTAATATATGCTTCTTTACTCTGTTAGCTTACATTAGCATGAGTTTCCAACCAGCTAATGTAGCTAATATATGCTTCTTTACTCTGTTAGCTTACATTAGCATGAGTTTCCAACCAGCTAATGTAGCTAATATATGCTTCTTTACTTTGTTAGTTAACATATTTGGCAGTTAGCATTAAAGCTAATATTAACCTCATGGAGTTAATGTTAGCTTAGCTCTAAAAAAAATTATTTTCAGTTGTGTACATGTGATATTTAATGACAATCTTAAAGATGCTATTATCCATATTGTTAAATTAGGATAAAATAATTGCATAATCTATGTTGCTCCTCATGTTTACAGCTTGTAAAGTAATTGTAAAATACCAATATATATTATATATAATACCAATTATTGCATCTTTGAGTCACTTTTTGTATAAAACAAGAACTTATTTTCTATGTCTCCCACACGTTTTTACATTTTTTGTACAAATAATGCATCTTGATGTGGAAAGTCAATGATGTCACTTCCTGTATTTTGTATATATATATATAGATTAGATTAATGTATGCATATAAGGTAATTGATTCAAGCACACAATGTAGTAAATGTTTTTACTCAACATGATATCAAATATAATGAGCATCCATTAAAAGCTGGATGCAACCTCATCCCACCATCTCATATCAAACCTTCCTGTGCTCGTTGGTAAACTCTGCTCTACCTCCACATTACCCAGAAGCAAACCCAGGGGGCGCAATTACTCAGGCCTTTGTTCATCCAAGTAGAAGAAATTAGCCTCTTCTCCTGAACCCAAGACCTTCTAACCTGCACCAGGACCTCGGGCTGCCTCTCTAACGAGCATGACCCCCTGTGACTTCCCTCTCCAGACCTTGAGTTTTCCATAGATATGAGCCCGAGCTGGCCGGAGCCATGCTTGGCTGCCATATGGGTCCCCCCCCCAAGTGGGGCTGGGGAGCTGCAGGCTATAAAATCGCATGCAACAATTCAACAGAGAGTCTTTGGTGACGAGCAGCTGGGCCGAGAGGTGTCATTCTTTGTTGCCTTAAAAGCTGTGATTACAAAAGCAATATTGGAAATTGAATTTCCTGGAAGGCTACATTTCAAAGTTTTCAAATCAACCGCAGGTCAATATCTAAACGAGCAATTATGGAAAAGAAGACAGTCATATAATAAATGTTATTATGACAGAGTGGGTTCTCTCTTAGGGCAAAGAATAAGAGCTTCTCTTCCTCCCTTTTTTATTCTTCACTTCATTGTTCCTGTAATTTGCTCTTTTCGTCGTTAAAATCATTTTGAGTTACAGGTGATTCAATTTCTCATGTCTGTGCTGTCACATCCTCCTCTCTCCCCCTCTCCACCCCCTCCCCTCCTCACCTGCTGTCAGTCTTTGGCGTTTTCCATCTTCCATTTCATCTATTCAGGCCAGTCAGTGGCGGATAATGAGGTCTGTGGCCCGGCCCCGTGCTCCCCGACTCGCTGAGCACAGTCAGAAAATACTCAAGACTTTGCAGTTGCATCACAAGAGTCTTACAGGAACCTTCTCTGCTGTTGTGAAGGGATCCACTGGGAAATAGGTTTGACAATAATTGGTGTTTAAATGTAGAATGTAAATAAAGATGGGTGATGCATCTCCACTTCCTCCCACTATCCAGAAATGGAGCCAAAATATCCCGGGTACGAACTCTGCCATCTTGCACTGATGACGTCATTCTGGAGCTAGAGTCTGGAGGAGCGATGGAGATTCACCCGCTCAACCAATCGTGAGTCAGTCTCAGCTGTCAATCATAATGTTTCACCCTGTTTTAAGCATCAAATAACTTTTAAAACCAAACATCCCAGAAACATTAAAACTAAAAGAAAAACTAATATTTCATTCTTAACTCAAACACTGACAAAAAGTTGGCTGTCTTTATCTCAGCTTTATGAAAAGGTTTTAAGATTAGATTTATTCTGTTTTAAAATCATTAAAACTGGACTTTAACTCAAAGTTTAAATTTCTCAAACACAATCAGCAAACTACACATAAAAGCTTCTTTAATCCAAACCCCCAGTTTCTGATTTAATCATGAGATATGATGATTTTCAAATTAAAATCTGTTAAAACTTTAATGTATTTGTAACTTTTAATGTAAATGCAGAGGCTCAGCAAACACGAGTGGACCTTTTCTCTCAAACTCAGACCCTCCACGTCTTGCACACGGATGATATCAGGAGGATTCAATTTGAGCAGTTATAGGTCTTTGTCTAATTTCTTATAATGAATACAGCTGCTATTTTCACTCCTCCTCCGCGGCGTCCGTCCTTGCAGTTCATTCCGTAGTCGCTATCTCTCCGTCATGACAGGCCTCTTACCGTGTGACCACAGATACCTGAGAGCTGAGGGCCTTATCGTGGCGATGGCCAAATGAGGCACAGGTGGAAACGATGGCTTTTTCTTTATCTGTGGCCTCACTCCCTCGCCAAGCCACCGTTTCATCAGGTCACTGTGTGTACATTCGCAAGGGTAAACTGATTCTATTGAACTAGTCCACAACCTCGCCTCACCTGGGCTTTGTGGCTCCAAATGGGCTTTAGCCCTGTTTCTATTTTCTCCCCTCATTTCCCATCCATTCCTCCCTCCCTTGCTCGTGCCTCTTCCCCTCGCTCCTCGCCCTTTCCCCGGAGAAAACGATCAACACTGTGCACTGGAAGAGGGAGCGAAATACGACGAGAAAGATTAAATCCAAGTTTCTTTCATCCATGAACGCTTTCATCTTCTTCCCTTTTTTTTTTCAAACAGAGGGAATTATCAGCGCCGCAACCGACACAGGCTTTTGACGAGGGTGATGGTGGAACAAGGGAGGAGTGGGAAATGAAAAGGAGGTGGGACGTTAGGTGGAGAGGGGAATCCACTTCCCATGTGTCTTCCTTTTTATCTACTGAGGTTCAGGGGGTGACAGCCTCTTTGTCTCATCTTACTGTCCCTTACCTTAAGAGCTTTTTACTCCAGAATACCTGCCTGAGAGTTGCAGACACCTTCACGTCTCGATCCGACTATAAAAGAGTCAAAGCAGGCGTTGGAGAAGGCGTCGGCCTCACCAGTCGAGTTATTGGTGCTAAAAGAACGGCGCTAATCCACCCTTCCAAAAATGAAACCAAAACTAAATAGATGATTTTTTTTCTTCTTCTCCCTTCTGTGATACTTGGCATGATGTCTAATCTCCGCTGTTCTGAGTGTTTTTTCATTAAATTTGTGTCAGGACTAATTTCGAGGGGAATGAATACAGATGTCAGGATGCCATCGAATCCCATCGCGGGGCCTTTAATGAGATAACAGGCTTTAGTTAAAGAATTAGCGCTATGGAGAGAGAGAAAAAAAAAGAATGAGATTAGTTCAATGGGATGTGGATACGGAGTGGAACGGGAGAAGGAGAGACCAGAGAGTCATATCAGACCTGCCCTGCCAAATCACAAATCTATTTCCGACTCTGGTATTAATTATCAAAATAAAGCCGCTGTTGCATATTGATTCATCGGGGTGCGCACTTGTATTATCTCCTATTAAGCAGGAAAAAAGGAGAGATTATATGAAGCCTTCAGGGGCGTTTTATGGATCCTATGAGACTGTTAAACCATGTCACGGACTCTAGAGCAACAAGACAAGCTCCCTGTGTTTATAAGTGTGTGTGTGTGTGCCCTGATGCTGCCTCTTATGTGGGCTCAAATGCATCCTTAAGCTTTAAATTTGATTATTCTGGAGAACATTTTTCAATTAGCACTACACAGTCATGGCCTCGGATATATTTCTGTGTGCAGAAATGTGTCTGAGTGCAAACACATCCTTTTGTATTGGAGACATGTGTGCAGACAGGGTTATTTAAAGCTCAGTGAGGCGGCTGTAGGTGGAAATAAGTTGTCAGTTTATTAGGAACACCTAGTTTTAAATAATGCAGTCTAATTGTTTTGGGAGGATGATGAACTGGAGCTTTTCAAGGGACCTAGGTGTTCATAAATCGAACCAAACCAAACCCATCATTCTAGTCTACCTCAACCAAACCTGCACCTTATATATCTCAGTCAAGAGACTGAATTTGTTTTTAAAAGGTCAAATCGCGTGCACAGGGAACAGGAGTTAGATTTTCTACCTGAAGCCTTTAGGGGCCAAGGGCTGTCCCGTTACTCATAACAATAATGTTAATTAAGTCAATGCTGGCAAAAACTAATTCTTTGTGTTCCAAATCAAAGCCTCCCTATGTTCTGCCATAGCTCGCCGCACCCCACCCTGCAACTGTTATCTATTTCAGTTATCCAGCACGTAAGGTGTGACAGAAAAGCCCAATGTACACCTCATGTACCGGCGTCCACTGGAATGATGAATCCATCCACAGTGACCAACTCATCCCCAGAGGTATGAGGGATTTGTTTCGCACCTCACATCCAATGAGAGCGGTTGGAAATAGAATCCGATGCACAGCTCACTCAGCATGCAGACGTCCTGCTGGAGATTAATGCAGAGGAGGTATATTACATAGTCACTGCGACCGGTGTTGAGACACACACACACACACTTCACAAATAATGAGACCTCCAACAGTGTGACACCCATTTCACACATGGATGGCATCTGTGATTGGGAAACATATGTTTGTATTGATGTATAATTATGAGCATTGAGCTCCTCTACTTCCTCTAAGTTGGTGGGAATGACTATGTATGTATGAGGTGTGTATGATTGTAAGTTGTGTGTGTGTGTGTGTGTGTGTGTGTGTGTGTGTGTGTGTGTGTGTGTGTGTGTGTGTGTGTGTGTGTGTGTGTGTGTGTGTGTGAGAGAGAGATAGATAGAAAGACAAAGAGAGCAAGGGAGAGAAAGTGTGATGGAGAAAGAGCATCAACACCCTTCTGACTGCACTCAATCACTTACTTAATTATACAGCGAGAACACAAGTTGCTGTCTGTCCGGAACCAAAGTCACAAATTGGTTGCAAGATATCATCTTCGTTGTCTGTGTCACCTCCTCACCTTTTCACCGTCGACTGTGCAGGCGTTACGCAGGTAGCAAAGCTGGAAATATACATGTGATTATACTAGAGGCATGAAGATCGGCGTTCGCTATGCCTGCTGTGATTGGACGGATGCGATGTCTCGGTGTCCCTCATTCGCCACGGAAAAACAAAAAAAACAATGAGGAAACCTGAGAGATTAACAAATTTAAGAGCAAAGTGAGATGGAAATGGGAAGAGAGGGTAGATTGTGAAGGGGGGAAGGGTGGCGGCGGTTAGAAACGGAGGGAAAGGGCGAGGGGGAAGGGATGGATGGATGGGGGGGGTTTGAGGTGGGCGAAATGAGACCAAATTTTCTTTGGCAATCTCTGTGTTCCTGCTGCAGGTGCCGGGGCCATTTCACTAAAGCAGGGCCAGACGCGAATGTCATTAGTTCCTGAGCCCCAGGTGAATTTGCCACAGTTCCACATGATTAACCCAGATAATTGTGTGTTGATAGCGAGCATGGTCGATGGAATACAATTTTCAGGCCCAGATTCCTAAACAAACAGCTCAGCAGCCGCTGCCGCCACTGCCACAGTGACTGGATAACAGCGGCAGTGACAGCGGCGACACTTGTGATGCCGGCTGCGTTCACGGGCCGAGGTTTACAAAGAAAGAGAGGGGGGGGCGACGACATGGAGTGAGGAATTTTGAAGAGGTGGTGACGCCAGGTCAGCTGAGGGTGACACTGAGAGGAAGTGGAAGGAAAACGAATAAAATCATCCACTGTTTCATTGAATTAGGTTTAGACATCAAATGTATTAATATCAATCCCAAAATACAATAAAGTCATAGATAAGAAAACCAAAACAATTTAACTAAAAGGTGCTTATTACTCTCAATAATCTGTACAGAGATTTATCGATAACTATATGTAAAGAATGTGTTTTAGTTGCATATGTGAATATCCTTCAGATCCACAGAAAATCAAGGGGAAAGTAAATCTGCATCTTTCTATATGAACCTATCTTTGCGATTTGCTTTTAAACAAAAGTCGCTGAGTGAGCATGAAACCCCCGATTGCTCCTGTAAATTCTGTGGCTTGTGTGATTTTATAGTCCGTCGCTGCGCTGTGGAGTTCATCAGCAGGTGTGAGAATTAGCTGGAGGTGAGAGACTCCAGCTGGAGGCACCGAGTAAACACAAAGGATAGAAACACACACATATGAGAGGTGGAGAAAAAGATTTCAAACTTGATGGTGTGAACAGAAATTGTTATTATTTTTTTCATGATTAACTGTGTGTATCAAAGTCTATAGAGAATACAGGCCAGTCAGAGGTGGACGTATAGATGACACCTTCCCGAACAGCACTTTAATTTTACACAACGCCTTGAGGTAGATGGGATTTTCTACACAACCTCACACACCTTCAGTGGTGGAAAAGATATTATGATCCTTTACTGATGAAATACATGTTCCATTACCTCCCAATGCCGATCTTCTTCTATTCCTTCTGAGCCATACGTAATAGAGCTTGTTCTGTCTGAACCGTCCAAGCAAAAAGTGTGATTCTAGCTCTTTTCCGCTATGCTAAGCTAACCTGCTGCTATACGACGATATTTAACGGAGAAACACAAGATCGATGTCGACGTTTTAATCAAACTCACAGCTGCCTGCGTATTTCACTTTTAATGTCAAAGTAAAGTCAAAAGTCAGACTTCTGCAGCTAATGGAGCTTTAAAGTAAATATGAGACTTTTCTCTTGGCTTGTCCTGGTTTCATTATCATGAGAGGAGTAAAATGAATAGAGCCCCCTGCTAAATATAAGAAGCTGCTGTTGTCTTGTGTGGTATAATATAATACAAGGATTGCATCAGGTAAGAAAAAGAGGAAATTCAACCTGTTAGATGCTGACAACACCTGCTTTACAAGAGGTATGCACCTTAATCTTGTTTTTAGGCTCATGTGTGCAGCCCTGAGTCCCAGGAATACGGTTCTGTAGCCTGCCAAGTGAATTAGTAAAACATCATCAAAGAGGATGAGGAGAAAGAAACACTGGTTTGTGTTCCCACCAGCAGCAGCGAGATAAAACGAGTCCGGGAGCCAGGTTTGGAGGGGAGGAGAGAGTGAAGGAGCAGGAGAGAAACTGGCAACGGGAGAGAGAGAGGAGAGAAAGAAAGAAAAGAAGCAGAGACAGCCAATCTCCCTGGTGCATTCTGGGAGTCGAACCTGGCAGGAGAAATTAGCGACGTGCGCACCAAGTGAAAGGGATAATCCCTCTCTGACGGAGAGGAGATGAGTGCAGCGGCGCTATGATCCCTCCTGTGTTCCTGTGATTTTAGGTTCCAGGTTTATTTATTAAGAGGATAAACTCGTCTTCTGTACGCAAACCTCCGAGGCGAGAGGGTCACCGTGACTCTGCAGCAGGGACGCTGCTAATTTGAGGGGCTGCCACGACAAATGGCCCAGAGGAGGCCTCCGATGGAATCTGACGTGGGTACAGTTGGGATTGCGTCCTTGAGTTAATGTAACTTTGAGGAAATTCAAATAACGGCACAGACGTGAGCAAGAACATCTCTTTTACACCTGAATTAGTGCATATACGCAGGTTTTTTAAATACAAAACTATACTAAAACTTTCTGGGATATTTACGTGAAAAAAACAGGAAGTTCAATGTTCATCATAAAGTCGCTCCAGAAAAGTGGAAATTAAAAGTGTTTGTGGTTTTTTTTCTGACCACTGGAAAAGGGACTTTACACACATACATTAGAATTTTGGTCTGATTCTCTATGTGATCATGTACTTTTTCTTGGTGTTTTTTAATCTTTAAAATATCTAAACTAAGAATCCAAGGTCTGTATTCACCTAACGATAGTAGGAGTGCTAATCTCAAATCAATTCCACCTCCATATAATCTTCTCCATGATATGAACAGATGTGAATTTGCCACATGCAGCATAAAGGATTGATACACAGGGAGATAAGCATCAGGTCGACCAGCTAAATGCTCAGAAATGTCAGATTTGGACAAGCTTAAAAGATAACATGGGGAGAAAAGCCCTTTTTCACACATGCGTCCCACACACTCGAGTTGATTGAATGATATCAAAAGCTGACGACAGAAGATCAACCCTCCTACACACACTTTTTGTTCTGTATTGCAGATAAGATACAAAAAGCCAGTGTATAAATTACAGGACAAGTGCGATGCACGAATGAAAAATGGCCGCCCTGCTTTGCAAACACAATCTGTTGGAACTGAAAGAGCGTATCAATTGCACAAATATGTTTAGCAGCATTGTTTTGTCATTGTGCTGAGAAGGTAATGATATCAGAAGTAGTTTGTGTCTCAGGATGTGTTCGCAGGCTCGTGTCCATCTGTCCATGTCTGCTCCCGATCACTAAACATCAGCTTGGCACTTGTGGAAACTTTGTGGATGTGATTATCGGCACAAATGGGAGCATTATTCAGTGGAAATTGTGTTGAAGTAACAAATGATTATGAAAACAGTTTCACTCTCTTCCCCCCGGACTTCACATGTTAATGAAATGTGACAAAACAGCTTCATCATGAAGATTTTAGCAGGAAGTTGAAACATGACAGGACGAGGATTTTTAGCGATGCAAAGTGTGGCTGGTGAAAATATGAGCTACGGTTTGCCACAAATGTTTTTACAGGCTTACCTTATACTTATACTGCAGCTGCTAGTGTTGCAAATAACTTTATTTATGACAATAGGTGGACGTGTTTGTCCACCACTTCGCTGAAGGTTTGCACAGTAAACCTTGATCCATCTTTTTCCCCTGTTCCGCTCTGGACCAATCTCTTCTTCGAGCAATCAGTGGCCGATGAACATCTCTGGGTTGAGCAGCGCCTCATTGATTCGTTCAGGACAAGGAGGAGATAAGAGAACAAACAGGTCGAGAGGCAAAAGAGCAGCTGGAGAAGAAGAGCGGCGAGAACCAGAACCAGAAACTCCAAACAGTCTTTAACCTTCACCGTGTTTTCAAACTAAAAGGTCTTCGCTTCGTTCCGCCTGCAAATGGCCTGCGAAGGTGATGCCTATAAAACACCTTGTTATGTGTTAAATGTCAGGGCGGTGTCATTAACAGGCTGCTCACTTGTATGACTGAACAATGATTCACCTGGCTGGAGCTGCTCCTGTGGTGACAACGAAGTGCAGTGTTTGTGTCACATTACTGCCGTACCTGCGAGGAGCGTTCACGCTGCTGATAAGTTCTTAATGATATCATCTCACCCTGTATCTGCAGGGAGGCCTTGTGATGAAGCTGAGCCGGAACATCTGCCTCGCTCAGTGACAAACTTTACTTTTAGTTTCAGACTGCGACAGCTTTGTCACAGGGTTAAATTAAGTAAAATAATTAAGACTTTGTGACTTCCAAGGTGCTAAATGAGAGAAAATAGGCCTGGAAGTGAACACAGGGAGGTCAGGAGTTTGAATCTGGGCTTGAAATCTTTCTTTGCTCGAGCCCTGAACATACTGTCACACCAGGAAACTACAAATCTCTGCAAATATTGACTTTTATTCACTTTGATTGCACCAAGGACATATGTTTACTTTACTGTCTCTTACAGTGATTCATGATTTGTTTGAGTGTCTTTTAAGAGGAAATCAAAAAATACTAAATAATAATTTGTTGTTTTTAGGCCAGAAAAGGTTCAGGAGCTTCTGTCGGCCCTGAGCAGGCAACCTCCACCAAGACGATACACATGTGCAGCCTGTGTGTTACCTGAGAGGCAAAATCCAGCGGACAAGAGGTAGGAAATCACTCTGTCATAGACTGTATAAGAAAAATTGATGTAATAACGTAAAAGCCAATGTGGAAGTGCCTGAAACCTGTATTCTCTCAGATGACCAGCAGAGGGTGCAAAAAGACGTATATAAAAGAGTTTATGTCTCAATGTCTAGTTTCAAGTCTTCTTCAATACATCATGATGTAACATTAAACTTTTAAGTAGTAAAGGAGGAGTAAAATAGACCATAAAGCACTGGATGTATTAGGCTGCCAAACCCCAGTGTGATTGACAGCTAGCACCATCCAGTGGGTGCAGGTCGCAGGTGGAGGTGAGCGTGCAGTGTCGCCATCTAGTGCTCAGTCAGGATCCACCCCTGCTCCTCCGAATACGGTTACTTCTGGTCTTAAAAAAACAAGATGGCAGCTCACAAACGGGCTGACACTCGTCTGTGTCATATTTTTAAGATTTTAATAAACCCGACTTCTCTTATCTGGATTTTAGGGATTGCACAGGTCAAGATGACACATTTAAGAGTTATTTTACTTAAGGAATTCTAATATTCTAATATTCTGATCTAATATTATACATCTCACTGCTAAATACAACTACACAGGATTTACTTTGTATTTTTCACATTCCGGTGGATGTAAATCACTTTCGTGCTGCACAGGTCGGATCACTACCACTTTTATGCCACACACATCCACAAAAGAGAATGAAATCCGTTGTAGATATCAAACTAAGACCACGCAGTCACCACAAGTAGTCTCCTCGATGGCTGATGCACGAGCTATCAACTGAGGTGGGCTGCTTGTTTGGGGGGCGGTGGAAGGAGGGACCAGGATGAGGGCCAATCCTCCTCAGTGTCTGCGATTAAAATCCATCTGATTGAAATTGCAGGCCATTATGATATGAGAAGTAGAGTGATGGAGGGACGGGTGGAGACGGGGAGGAAGAGAAAGTGGCTGCACAACTGCTGAGGTGCTCCTTTCTTTTCAATTTCAGATGAAAGCTAATTACGTGGCGTGGCGAGGAGCCGGGGCGGCGCACGCGATGCAGGAAACGGGGAGCCGAGGTGGTTAATTGGGGTATGTGATTACACAGGGCTGTAGTTAGAGGGAATTAGGCAACAACACACTCGGCAGCACAGCTCATCATGGGGAGAGTGAAAGGAGCAGGCGATAACGCTGATCTCCTCCGCACTCAGCAGACCTTGGCCTCAGCAGACGCACCATGAGGCCTGCAGACTCAGATCTGACTTCTAGATCTGAAGGAACACGACAACAGATTGTTTTTTCGACACTGAAAAACAGACATTTTCACCTTTACCCTCAGATTTCCTGTTCGGGCTCGACTTTCTGTGGGAGTGGCACATTTGCTGATGATGTTAAACACCCGGTTCTTAAACCTTTTAATACAGAAAACACTGTTGCTGCTTCTTAAAATGTTAAATAACAATTATATATCATTTCTTTACATCAGACATATTTAGAGGACTGATATCTATGAGTGTGTGATTTGGGGGAAGGGGACATTCTAGTTATTTATGATATTCATTCACATTTTAATTTACCCAAAGAAAACTAGTTTCCCTGTCGTAGTTGTTCCTGCAGCTTCCTTGAGGTTTCACTTTGCGCATCCAGATTTCTTCCACTGCTTCAAACTGTTCCACTTACACAACAATGATTTAACCTTGAGGTTTCTTCGGAGCCTTGAGCCCCCCATCAAAGCAAACATTTGTATCGGGGACCTGACATCACTGCACTCTGACACGCAGGAAGATGACCTACAGCGTGAACCCTCTCTCTCTCTCTGAGCACTATGGATGACACTTCAACGACCTGCACATTATCTCCATGCTGGATGGTCTTTATTGATCTGCATGTTATTCAAAGTGTCTCTCTGCCTCCCCGTGTAGACCCTTCTCCTTTTATGTGGAAGAACAAAAGCACTGGCCATGAAAAGATGGTAGAAGGGTGAGTTAAGGGCTGTTACCGCTCTGCTACAAACCTGAAGGGATTGTTCGACGAGGTGTCAGCGCTTATAAACACAAAGTTCTGCCAAAGACAGAATTTATGAGGGTAGATAGAAGGAATTGTAACAGTGGGGACGTTCGTCTTTCGTCTTTGTTGTCTCCTGCTTTTGATTTGTTTCTCTGGCATTAGTCAACTGTGGTCAATACAGATCACCTGTGAATGCTTCAGGACAGAGTCCATACAGAAGAGAAGGCTACTGTAAAATCAGAGGTTCTCTGCGATCGAGTGGACTTGTTGATGACGCTTCAACCCCCTGTAGCTTGGGTATGTAGTGTTTGTCCTTCGTTCATGATAAACATAAAGGTGCCGTTTATTTCAGCTCTTAATCGTCAATTGCTTCCAGGTGTAAGTGTGTTCAAATATGAGACTGAAAAAGTAAAAAAGCTGAAGATAAAACAACCAAAAAGTTAAGTTGTGCAAGTTTCAGCATTAGAAAGTTGTGTATTTCCCGGGGAAACATGGCTGCCACTGCAACAACAAGGTTAATTCCCCTGATGGAAATCTACCCGTTGTCCTTGCAGCCACTGTACATGTGTGATGTTGTGTGATCTTTACATGAATATGAATTCTGTGCCACTCGAGCGCTCTAGTGTCCAGCCCTCGCTCCTCTCCCGCTGTGACTTGTCCGATCCTTGTTCCCAGAGCCCTCTCGACCAGCCGCGCCGCTGTCTCATATCAAAGCCGCATCTGCAGCAGAAGTAGCTCACATCAAACACAGTGAAACCTCCCGAAATTAAAACCGCGCGTTGTCGCCGGACGGCTGCTCGCCTTTGAACCCCTCCGCCCTCGATCTGCGTGACAAAGCTTCAATTAGCCAACATCAGAACACTCGGCGAACAAGGAGGCGGCGAGTTGTCCTCCTCCTTCCGTCTCATTGTGGGCCTCCTCCATTCACTGACGCTTTGTTTTTGGTAAATTATTCCTGCGTAGTCAGCTGCTGTTATTGTTAATCAATCTTAACCACCCACACAGTGATGAAGGTAACTCACAGATGAGAGCAAACATAGGCAGATTAGGCTAAATGTATTAGAGGTGTTGGTGGGTGTATGAAAGGGCAGTTTGCATGATGCCCGTGTGCTCAAGTCCTGGGTTGATTTTGATTTGGAGATTTAAAACGCTCCTTATTAATCAGGTGCGATTCTTCTGCAGCAGTTTGAAGGAAAACATGTATTTTGGATTGACAGGAATGAGTGGAAGTATAAAATATCATTAAATAATGTGTTTGTAAAAGTCTAAATGAGAAATTCTGATAAAATGATCCATAAAAATACATTTTAATTGTATTTTAATTTCCTTTAATGGACTAAGAGCCTCATTTAAATCTATATCTGTAAGTATCTCATCATAACAACACTTTATTAAGCTGAAAATAGATGGAAGTTGGGTTTTTCAAAGCTATAAAAACACTTTGAACTCCACTGAGGTGCACTGTGGTGTCATGAGTCGAGTAGCCACTAGATGTCACTCTAAGACGAGATACAAATCTAAAGCTCTTGGTTTCCTCCAGAGTCGAGTAAAACCAACTTTGAGTCTGTGAAATATCTCCACAAATGAAATGTATTAAATCATATTATTTAACAAAAACACGTTTAATTGGAAGCTTTTGATATTGCAGACCTAAAATAAAAATACTTGACGGCAGAAATACAAGAGGATCTAAATGAACCACAAATATTTTTACAGTTGCGACTAATATTTTTTAAAGTCTGCTCTTTAATTTATCATTTCTTAATATTTAACATGCAAAATATTGAAACGGAAACAATCTGTTGTTATTGCAACGTTCCCAGATGCACAATTTGAAGTTTAATTCTGAGCTATTTTCTCGTTTTGCGTTGGCCCCTGCTCCACAAAAAACAGATGCTTTTGTTACCCAGTCTTACTTGGAACCACCTCGTGCTCTCAGGGAGCCACCTCTCCTCAACAGATTGCCATTCAGCCTAATTTATGCAGGGTAACCTTTTGTAAAATGTCCATATGCTTGATATGCCTCCCTCCACACGGGCGCGCGTTAAGCAGCTCACTGTAAACACAGATGGACCGAACTGCTGCAGCAATGGAGGTGAACATCTGTATGGAAGAGATCTAATGTACCCTATTGCTATTATATTTGCTGTCCCATATGGAAACAATCCTCCGTGCATGTGTGTAGCCGTGCATGTGACGGGGAAATGCTACTCGCTTGCACGCAGTTAAAAAAAACTGGCGGTTTGATTGAGATTTATCTTTACAGCTCATTCATGGTTTATATTTGAATGCTTTGACTTGAACGTCCAAATGGAGGAAGGCGTATTGTTGTGAGTGTGTTGTCTCCCACGCTGAGTGAGGAGGGACCAGTATGTCTCAGCACAGCCAACCAATGATGACTGAGTTCAGGCGTCCTCGCCTCAGAAAGCTGACTCAAGGCGTACAAAGGCCACTGATGAGGTAAATGAGTTTCCCTCTCCCCCCGTAATCTCCTTGTTTTGCTCCCATTCTGAAAAAAAAGACATTAGAGGTTCTCTCTCCCTCTCGCATTCACACTTTCTACCTCTCTGAATGAGGAATCCCGTTTTATAATTTGGCCTGAGATGTATTAGGCAACAGATTGGCGGCTATCAGGAGACGCTGGGAATGGTGGGAGCGGCTTTATCTCTTTTTCCGAGGAGCTGCAGGTTCCCAAACTGCCGGCTAATGATTGCATTAATTCAACAAAAGCAGATGATGTTCCTGTAGGTTCCAACGGCAGTAAATTTAAAAAAGAGCGATTCTTCAGGTGCCGTGCCGTCTCAGAGAGAGGATGGCGAGTAAATAAAACAAAGAGGAACCAAGCGTTTACAGTTTAAATAGGCATTAGTAAGTCATAACCCTCGGAGCACGTCTCGCCTTCTTGCTCCAGCAATCCACATTGAGGATTCACCAAATTTAATGTAATAAATGCACTGTTTATAAATTTAGATAAACCCATGTGACATTTAAGTGTAATTCTTATTTAAATGGGACACTTTGCCTCCAAGTCAGCGAATATGTTAGAATAACACAGAATCTGCATTCGAGTGGCGTCGAGAGCGAGTTTTACATAATTTCACCGACTGTCTGCGAAAATGAATAAACAAGGAATTATGTAAAATGTTGTGATCTGAATTACTGAAATAATGCACATGATTAAGACGTGTGTAAGGGGGCGGTCGGCCGGCAGCGGCTCTCGGCAGTGTTCGGTGGACGTAGAATATAAAAGAATAAAATCAGCAGCTCCTATAAACTCATATTTATAGAGAAGAAAGAGACGTATTTGATTATGAGTCAAATACTGTTTATTACACCGCAAATCAAAACTCGTAAAGACATTTGTCAACTTTTATTCCTCTTTTATTTTATTTACTGAGTATTTCTGTTGGCTAGAATATTTGTCATTGATCCAAGAACAAAAAAAAAACAGTGTGAAGTTTCAGTTTTTTCTCGTATTAAACAGACAAATATTGTCATATGCACGATCCCGTATTCTACCTGTGGTGAACTTGTTGTACCACATCAAGGCAATATCCAAAACAAGATGATTGAACTTTGCCACTGGCCCCACTGTTGTTTTTAATGGTGATGCATGGATTTTCTTTAACACGTTGCCAAGGGACTCACATTAGCATGCCATTTAGAACCCGCGTTCTTGCCTGAAATAACACTTATTGCATAATATCCCGATGAACGAGCTCCGGTAATACACCGCAATTAAGCGGGAAAGCGTTTTGCATCTGCCAACCCTCCACTAGCCACGGTTTTTTGGCAGTGGGTACACAAAGGGTTATGGGCAGCCGTTTGATGGACACACAGGCCTTTTGATTTTTAATTGTAATTGTAATCCTCTCCACTTGAGGACTTGGAAATGCATCGTTTGAACCCCCCCTTCTCTCTCTCTCTCTCTCTCTCTCTCTCTCTCTCTCTCTCTCTCTCTCTCTCTCTCTCTCTCTCTCTCACTCTCTCTCTCTCTCTACACACACCACCGCCCCTCCGCCTCTTCCTCCTCCCACGGTGGAGCTGTGGCGTATTCAGCGGCTGTCCACTTCTCGGCCGGCGTGCAGCATTAAAAGGTGTAATCCCACTGAAATGTAAATCACAGTTCTTGAAAACAAATTACGTGCAAAGATAACAGGGCCAGCGCTCCATCAATAAGTCATCAGAAAGTGTAGGTTTGTCTGTTTTTTTAATATATATATATATACCTATGGAGGGGGGGGGGGATTGCAGCAGACCTGTTATCAGGGGTAATGGTGAGCTGTCAACCAAGCCAACTTGATTACAAGGTTATCGTAAACAATCCCGTCTAACTGCAGCGGACAGACTGAAGGGGGGGCAGATGAGGAGCGAACATCACATGCATCAAGCAGAGATTTAAATGAACACTCAGAGGTTCGATGGTCGGCCATCACCGCCCCCCCCCCCCATCTCAAACTCATGATAATTGCACCTATTTCTGCTCCTCCTCTGCAGACATTCGCTTACTCTCCATCAAGCAAGTAAGGTTGTCATATTTGGAGGGGGTGAAATTTGTAAATGTTTTTCAGAAAGCTGTCGGAATATGATAACACCTGATAGTGATCGCCAAGTGCTGGTACAGGGTGACGTCTTTTGGAAGAGTGATTGATTTGTCATCTCGTTGTGCCGGTGAAATGGGCGTGGGGGTGTTGATGATGTTTCTAACACGCAGCGGACAGAGAAATGACAGGAGGAGAAGGAGGAGCCATATACACGTGGACGAGAAAGACGAGACAAACTGAAAAACTGTCTGGACCCAATTTTTCCGCAGTTCATGTGTGAAAATAGCTAAAGAAAACAGCTACAGATACATATGATACAGTTGCAAGGTTCCCCTTTCCACAGTTTGTGTGTATGTGTGTAATCTGATGTTGCGACACACACAACGAGGTGTGTATTTAAGCGGAGAACCAGCCCCGGCCTCTGCTCCGGCATTTCTGCCTTCAACAGTGACATTATTGAGCTCAATCAGCTCCTTGTTAGCGCCAAAGTCATTCAATTAAAGGGAGCTGGGGAAACAAATTTGCTACAAATCGAGCTCGTTGATGTCGAGAGCGGGCAGGGAGGGAGAGAGAGGGGTGGGGAGGGCGGGGCAGTGCCGAAAGGTTAGCGGGACGGAGCGGGGATTCATTTTGCAGAGGTTGCCCCCCGTCCCCGAGTCGGAGTGTCGATGGTAAAGATACACGAGGCTGCCAGGGGAAGAGGCTAGGCCTTTTTTGGGGGGCCTTCTCCATTCAGGGGCGCGGTGGAACAATGGGCGCTGTTGTTCTGGCCAGGAAAGTGATGAAGTTGCAAATGGAATCCCGCAGAGGGGAAACAAAAGATGAGGAGCCTGTTTAGTGCAACCGGACTCTGGGGTTGGTGCCCCTCTTGGACACGTTAATTGATCTCATTTGTTACCCATACCTGCCCGATCAACTTGCTATCATTGCTAGAAGGGGCGGGAGGGAGTGTGTGGAGGGGTGAGCCTTACATGGGCCTGCGAAGACATGCAGAAAGTAGGAAGTGATACTAGAACGTAGATAAACAAGGACAGAAAATAAGAAAGTGGCGAGAGAAATGAGAGTAAAAGAGCAGAGGCGAGCGAGAGGGCAGCCTCTCCTGCCATCGCTCTAGTTTACAGGGCTTCGTTTCACCGCAGCTCCGATGGGCCCTGAAACCAGACACTTCCCAATATCCCAATTACACCTGCACTTCTTGTCCCTTTGTAATGGGAATTCTGCTCCCCCCCCACCCCCACCCCCCTCCCGTCCCTGAAACTGCACCGAACACAAAGTGGACAATTGTCCAACGAGGAGCTGAGAGGACCTGCTCAAACATCCATGTCTGTTTTACTGGAGGCAGGCAGATCGGATGTGCTTTTAATGGCCCTAATTGGACACTGTATTAGTCTGAAGTTATGTAAACTGTACGTCTAACTTCTGCCGTCACCGGGGAGTCGTTTAATTCACATTTCATACAATTTGAGGGTAAATTCCTGGTGTCTGTGTGGTCTTCAGAGAAAGATGCAAAGAAATTACTTGTCAAACGTCAGAAGACATGAGGGGGTTCAGCTCCAAAGGTTAAAAATAGTGAGGATAAATATGTTAAAATGGGAAAATGCTGTAATGGTCAGCTCGTAGCATCATTGGTATTGTTTCCATTTTTCACATGTGCTGTTCCGAGTGATGCACCGCTGAAGGAGGCAGAAAACGTCTCTGAGCACGTTGGTTTATTTTCGGGAGCTGATTTGCTACCCTCTGGTTGAGCGCTGACGTGCGTATCCTCTTGCCCTCAGCGAGACAAAGTGCAAGTTTGTTTGTTCAAGGTCTCTGAAAAGTGAGCGTGCAATCTCTGGCTGTGCTCTTTTGTCTCAGCGTGTCTTTTGCAACTTCACCCCCCCCCCCCCCCTGCCGGCGTGTCTTCTGAGCTGGCATGGCAGGGTGAGAGCTCTCCAAGCTGCCCGCAGCTTCTCATGCATCCTGCTTGGCTGTCACAAGAAGAGATGGGCGCCATTCAACCCAATTAGTGAAATCCACTCTGATGTTGCGAAGAGGGGGGAAAAAAAGAGAAAGAAATCACATTTTTATTTCGCCCCCTGTCCGTCATCTGCCAATTTCACTGGAAGTAAGAGAGTGGCACCAATTAATGACCGAGGGCCGGAGGCGGCACCAGCACTGGCACAAGAACAGCATGTTTCAAGCGTCGGGTGGCATCATGCAAGGCCTGGTTCTCTACCGACGCTAAAGCAAATGAAATGAGACTAATAGGGAGCTCATTTCCAGCCGCTGATTAAAAGGCCTGGGAGCTCCTGAGGCATCGCCCATGTCCAGGTCTAGGCCTGGCGTCACGGGGCCTTCACATTGCTCCTGTAATGTCATTTTGGACATCAGCACGTCTGTCTCCCTGAGGTCATCCTTCTTCAGACTCTCATTTTGTTTGTTCTGCAGCAAAGGCGGGCTCGGAAATCTACACTTTCCTTTGGGGTGTTAATTAAGGGGAGCATCCAAAATTAATCAGCAAATTCACTAGGGCGAAGGGCGATGTGTCTGAAGGCCTGGAAACAAAGTCCGTGAAACGCCCGCGGAGAAAGGAGCCCTCGGCTATGGCCAGGCAGAAAAACAAGTGCACAGACGGTGATCTGACACAAAAATTCATGTAAGTATAAAATTTTACACTCATTTTCCCTGTCAGCTTGTCACAATGAATTATAAAGGTTGATTCGCTTATCTGGCTAAGGGAGATCACACACGCCCGGTCATCTGAACACCATCATATGGTCAGTGTCTGCTGGTGGAGGCCTGCGCTAACCACCGAGCTAAAGCTACATCGGTTGCACGACAGGAGGTCGGTTACTGATCCCGCTCGAATCCACGATTCTCCACGTTGAGAGCGTGCAAACATGTTTGGAATCCTGCAGCAGCTGAAAACCGGCTCCTTTTGTTTTTGGTTTCCACCTTCAGTAAAGAATGTTCTTTTCTAAGGTTCAGCCTTTTCCTTTCTCCTTTCATTCACCTTATCCCCACTTTCATTACGCAAGCATACTTAGATAACTCTCCATTTTTGTCTTTCAATTTATCTTTGGACTTTTTTTTTTGCCACATTCTCTAATTAGCACAGTGCCTGCAGGCTATTTGTGACCTTTCCATATGTAAATAGATGGATGCTTCCCTCCCTCTCCCCTCTTCCTCTCCCCTCGTTCCTTTCCCCTCTTCCTCTCCCTCTCTCTGACTTGCAGTGACAGGATGAGTGCAGTCAGAGTAGAGCCAGTGCTCGTGTGTGGATGGATGACACCACTCACGGCATGTTTGGCAGCGGCTCCGGTGATATCAGGGAGCGCGGTGATTGACAGCTGCCAGGTGTGACACTGCCAGCGTGACACAGTGTGTAGCAACTGTCTCCTGTCACTTCCCCTCTCCTCATCGCCCGTCGTGTCGAGGCGCTGCGTCACTCACGCCGTCCTTTAAGCCCTCTCGCCCAGGGTGCTCCACAGCTGCCGTGCAGCTGGAGTGCACTGACTGCAGAGTGCACTCGGAGAGGCCTCGCCGCTCAACAGCCATAGTTTCTTGATGTGAGACAGGAGTTTGTTTTATTCTTCAGGATAGTTATTTTTGTCAAGTTGATAACGGGAAGTGGTGGAAAGGGGCCTGTGAAGTCAAGTAATTCCTCACTTTTGATGAACCGAAGTTTTATTCAATCGGATTTGACGTCGTAAGTCTCACGCTGAAATGTTCACGAAAAACAAACCCCCAACTAATCAAACACTCCAGGTTTTTAAAAACAACAAATTTACTCAAGTACAGGACAGTTGTGGAGTTCTTCTGTCATTGTGTGGCGACACTGTTGCATAAGTACTTTACTGCATTGCTGCTTTTACCAAGGTAAAATACTGTCTCCAGTAATCTTTAAAAGTTGCATTTGGACAGAAGTATAAGCCTGAAGTGCTAGTTTAGCAAAAAGTCCAATAAATCATTATTGTCACACCATGATTCTGTTTAAATGATCTCGCTGCAACTCGCTGCAACTGCCACTGCCACGAATTACATTTAACATAAAAATTACCATTAAAATAACCCAGTTCACCAAATGGACGCCAGCAAAGGTGCAGCAAAAATCGTGTGTTGGTCAGCTACACAGAACCCAGAATTCTACAAAACAGTTAAAGTTTATTTGTTTCAAAGATTTTCTATTAATCAGAATCAGTCAGAATCCATGTTTTCTGTTCCTACCCGATGATATCTTCATTGTGTATCCCGTGCAGAGTCAAATCTCATGTAAAAACATATCAAAAGACGGCGTCAAAAGTATCCAGCACTGGGTGAGGCCCTGCTGAGTCCGGGGTGAATATTAAAATCTCCTTCTCGCCACTGAAATCAAGTTACATGTGAGTTAATGCAATTCAGCCACAAACTGGTGTCAGGACCCCTGTTTGAATAATGGAGTCTCTGGCTACTCACCAGGCTCCGCTCACAGACACAACTTTGGGGAAACAATATGAAAAGAATACATATGAAGTTGGTGAGACTCCCTGGCTGCTGGAGAACTTTTCTCGAAGCCAAAAGTGGAAAAATGTTGCTGGTATGAATCCCAATATGGATTCTTATTCCTCAGAGACGATCCAAAGTGTTTTTACTCACATTAGCATACATTACAGAGGAGGCAGGGAGATTGCCAGACTAGATCACTTTAAAAGACAAATGTACACAGCGAGTATCAAAGTGAACCCGGTTATTATGGCATATTAATTGATGATAATCTTTTGTGCCAGTTCGCCACTTAGAAATGGGCGATCTCTGACCTGTGCCGGTGATAAATATAGATGGCTGCGGCTGATAAACACAAATGTGTGCACGCAAGCACGGCAAATAACTTGGGAGAGTTGTCATCCTCTGTGCACACATGCCGCTCCGCAAGATACAGCAAGTAAATACGCTGAAATATATGCAACATAATTGTTTTACATTTAATGCATGAATAATGTCTACAAATGGCAGGTCTCTTCCTTTCATTTTCCGGAGAGAAGTGTATTTACGGACTGCTGGTGGTCCCTGGAGGCCCCCCTCTCCCCCCTCAGCAGTATTTAATACCTCTAAAGTGCATAATTGCTGATCAGAGAGTCTGCGATGCTCTGTTTGGTGTGTAAAGGACTTCTTTCAACAAGGAGAGGGGGAAGGAATTCTACACCTCTGGTATCATGTGCCATATTTGTTCACAGTGTCTGGTCGTAGCTGAGACGAACACAGCGCTGGAGTGGATGTCTCAATAGCGCGCTGGTATCTCTTTACCAGGGTCTTTTTGTGCCAGAGAACAGGCTTGGTTGTCGTGTAGCGCTGGCGAACCGCCGGGTGCACAGAAAGCCACTTAATAAGTAAAGGCTCACAGTGTGATTCCGATCTGGACTGGTGACCTCTAGAGAGGCGCACCCACGGGCTCTCTGTGTCCCTTGGTGTCCATGCCTCCCCCCCACAACCACAATGGGTGGCGGGGACATGACATCAACATTATTTCCCCCTCCGCTCCCTAACCGAGCACCTGCTCAGCCGCCACCCGCAACTCCCCCCCAACCCCCAGAGTAGTGTCCCCGGCCAGGGCCAGGGCCACGGCGCATTCCAGCCCGACACTGATGCGAGGTGACCGGACTGGCCTGTTCACACGGCCCCTCCAGTGGCGCTGGGGCCGCAGCCAGAGTCGCACGCAGACAGCTGGAGGAGACGGGAGCAGGAGCGGAGGAGGAGGAGAGGAGGAGGATGGAGGGCACAAACAGTCATAAGAGAGAACAAGTGGAGTTAAAGTTGACAGGTTCAGCAGAGCAGCTGAATGTCAGAAAGTGCAGCCAAAGCAATGCCTGAGAGTGAGCACAGAAAAGTTCAGACGTTCATCTGTGTTTTTTTTTTATTTCAGCGACACCTTTATGTATTTATGATAATGATATAATAATAATGCATTTTATTTATTGGTTCCTTTCAAGACCTTACAGCTACGATCAGAAACAGCAAAATCAGGACATGAATAAAACTATTTACAATGAAATGCGAAATAAATAGGGATAAAATCAACATGAAGCTTGTTAGTTAATTATGGTCTCAATAAATGACTCCACATTGTAAATAGCTTCAAGCTAACTCTGCTACATCAGATGTTATTTACATTTATGGACCATTACAACCGAAATGAGTACATATAACAAATTAAATAAAATCGTAGGTTAACGTTAGCATTGTTTTAAAGCCTCACACAATGTCCTTAGTCTGTTTTTATTCCAGTTAAAATATCTAAAAAGAAAATATATTTTTCTTTACATTAAATGAAGCCAATTTATTCATTGATTTTAAGCTCATGTTTGTTTCTCTGCTCTGCAATTTGCAAAAACAGGAAAGTTTATAACTAAAAACATAAATAAACAACAAAAAACCACATCAGCATATTGTTACTGTTGAATTAAGAGTTGTTGAATGGAGGATAAAACATTGAGAATCAATATTTTCAGTCAAGGGGGTTTATTAATTATTTATCCCTTCACTTGTTCTCATTTTACAAGATTCACATTGACAAAATTGTATTTTTGCAGCATTGTTGCTTTAGATTTATTGTCATATTTGAATGATTAATTGAGAATCACAAAAAGAAATACTGCACATAATCTCCATGTTAATTAAACACAAACTGCTCTCAGGCAAGTTCTCTCACCTGACAAATATTTCACTCCTTCACAAATGCAGAGATCGGTCGTGCTTGTGTTATCAGGAAAAGTGTTAATTAATGAAAGACAAACCTTCTTCAGCTTGGTGCACATATGGAGACACAAGCCCAGCTCTTGCTCTTAGTCAGCCACTTATACACTCACATGCACACTCACACTCACTCACACACACACACACACACACACACACACACACACACACACACACACACACACACACACACAACCTTATTAGCCGCCGTCCTTATGTGGGATCACTGTTTGTCGGCGAGCCGTTTGCTCCACTTATTTTTTTCTGAAGGAGGACGAGAATGAAAGAGAGGCCTGAAATAATTTGTTTAATTTGGAGCGGCTCCCAACTCAGCAGGTGAGAGGAAGGGGAGAGAAAGTGTGTGTGTGTTTTCTCTTTGTGTGTGTGTGTGTGTGTGTGTGTGTGTGTGTGTGTGTGTTGCGGGGGGGGGGGGCAGATCAGGGTCTCACTTCACTTGCCCCAGCTGCGGACCCTCGGTTTGTTAGTTTGGGTCATGATGACATGAGGAAGGCAACTCCCCCCCCCCCCCCCCCTTTTGCCTTGCTGCCGCCGCCTACATCGCCCTTGCTCTGCGCCCCCCCCCCCCAACAACCTCCCACACGCCTCCCCCGACCCCACCACCGCAAACCCAACTCCTAATTATCTCTGAATAGCAATTTTATTGAACCCTAATTTGTGGTAATGAATTGTGATAGGTGGCAAGGCGGAGAGAAAGAAAAGAAAAACTTAGCCCCCCCCCACCCTCACATGCACGCACACACCTCCCTTTGTTAATTGTTGGGGCCCTCTCACCCAGAGCTGTTGCTGATAATCAGTGTTATTCTCCGTGTTTGACCCTCGCTGACCAGACGAGATGTTCATATTGCATGAGAACAGACTTTAACCCCCACATGCATCACAATAAATGTTCCTTTTTCTGCACATGAACGACGAGCTGCTACCAACAAAAAGACAAATACCAATCATCAACGTCTCGCTTTCTCGTCCAAGGGCACTCCGGGTCCGGTCACTTGAAAAGCAGCGAGCGAGGCGGCTGAAGGGCACTCGAGCCGCGGCTGCAGCCGAGGAACCAGGGTGATGATTCAGCCGGCAGGGACGTCTGCAACAGGACTCTCCTCGGTGGAGCGCCGTTGAACGGTAAAACAAGAGTTCTCATCAGACAGGCTGAGGTCATGGAGTCAAACTAGTCGGTACAGATGAGGCTCTGTCTCTTCTACTCTCTCTCTCTAGGGTATGAATATACCAGCACAGGGGGAATATGCAGTTATTGAGTTACTGTTGCAGTTACTGTTATTCTTGTTTGACCATTTGGAACTGAAACATGCCACAAAGGCAGATTTAGAAGAATTAAAGGGACATTCATATGCATGTACACTCACATGATTTATTGCAGGCTTTATGAAGATGTCTCCATTTGACGCATCACAATTCAACTAGGTCTTGAAGTTTATGTGCAGGAGAGGCTCTGACATGAGATAAGTCTAAGTCTATAATGTGCTCACACACCAAAATTATTGTCTTTTAGAAATTGGCTTAACTACACAGGAGCCAGAAAAGCACCATTTTACTCCAGCCCCCCCCCCTTTAATAAGTTAAGCCAGCCGTGTTTAACGCCACTTTACAAATTTCCTAACAGGAAATTAGCAGCACAAACACTAGTTCACCGATTTCATTTTACAGCGGCTGTTCCTCATTCGAGAAACATCTCCGGCTAAACCACATTTATTTGCAAACCATCTCCAGAAACATTATCTCAGGCTTTGTGAAATTTGAAAGCAAAATAATGAAAAGTGAATTATAACACAAGGGGGCTTCGCCGATCCCAGTAATTTAAACTCCAGCTTTGTTTCTCTTTTCCTCACTAACCCCGAGTGAGCAAAGCTGCAGCGCAGACAACTTCCTCCTGGTGATTGGAAGGGATCTGCTGCCTATATCTGGTCATACAAATACTGTTTGCTCTGGGCTTCCTGTCTGTGGACTTACATTACAATGTGTAGATTTAGAGATTGGGAAACTAAAGTCGCCCGGCTTCTCCGTTGGATAAGGGCTTCCTGTCTCTCTCTCTCTCTCTCTCTCTCTCCTTCTCAGACCCCCCCCCACCCCCCCTTCTTCCTTCCCTCCCTCTGTCCGTCACACTGTCGTCCAATACCAGATGGTAGGCGTTCGACACGGAGACCAGCACCACTAAGCTAAAATACCTGATTACAATTCACCAATACAATTCAAATATCATGGGCAGGCTTAAAGATAATACCTCTGTAACAATATCATTTATTTTTCCCCCTGTTCCCTTTATCCTTGTTTTACTGGGAGAGGAGGCTGCAAAGCTCCTTCTCAAACAGATAAAAGAAACGATAACCTTCTTTCTTCTCTTCCTCTTCCTCTGATCCTGTGGGGATTAGGGTTTCTCTTCTTACAACCCGCTGTTTTCATAAAGCGCCAATAAAAATAAAAAGTGATATAGGAAAATAATGTTTTTGCTTCACTTTAACTCAATATTTTAGGGAAATAAGTGGAGAAATAATGGAGATGGAAATATTTATAGGATGTAAATTGTGCCCTGCCTGACATTTTACAGCCATGACAATAATGAATGAAAATGTTATGCCAAATTCATATTTATGCTGTTTATTCATATTTGACAAATATATTCGAGTGTGGTGCAGTCATACATATACATAGTGTTCTTGTAAATGCATGAAGTAAGTACACTAATAATTAAGCCTCGTATTAGAACTGACATATCAGGTGAACCTAAGGGCAGTTTGATTCATCTAAATAATAGTAATAAATACATAATCTTATTATTTAAATAATTACCATTTTTAGATAATAATCTAATATAGTTTAACACAACCTGATGGAAAAGCACATTTAAAAAATGCTTTATTTAAAAGTAACAGTCTGTGTTGCTTTTACTGTTAATTTATCAACTAACTGAAAATATATTTTTTATTTATTTATTTTATTATTTGTCAACTTAATATTTTTAAGATGGTCTGTTAATTTTAAATTGTAAAATAGTAATATATAAATAAATACAATGGCCGGAAACATATCCTGACTGTTTAGATAAGAAATACATTTAATGCTTTGTAAAAATATACAGATTTAATTTAGTGTTTGCAGATTTTCATGCAAAACAATAGTATTTTAAAAAACAGGATATTCCAGCAATTAAATTGTACTGAATTACTTTGTAATTACTCACATTTCAGTCGTACTATATTAGAAACTGCATCATGATAAGATAAAATATTCAATAAATTAATAATTAATAATTAATAATAATAATAATAATAATTTGTCCTTCTTTTTTTTGGTGTCACCATTTTTGAAAATCACGATATTGACAAGTTTCCATTTATTAATAATGAAAAGCAGATCAAAATCTTCAAATTTAATCAAAATCTCTCCAAAGTTGAGTTTAAAATTTGTTCTTTTGTGTAATTTAGTGTTTACATGAGCATCATATTGAGCAGTTTTCTTTATATGAGGCTGGGATGTTGTAAAATAATTTCTCATACATTAATTCCGTCCTTTAAACAACTGGATAGAACTGGTTAGGGTTAGTTGTTCTCCCAGTATGGAATAAATAATATCCACAAATACATTCAGCATAAACCTGAGATCCCGATCACGTGACCTTAAACTTTTTGTGCTTTTTAAGGAAAAACCAATCTCTCAAAAAGTTAAATAACTGCCCGTGCCGCTGCGTTTTAATGTGGAAAAACCTCATGCTAAGTGAAGAGCAGTTTCCAGCGTGACCCCGACGTCCATGTTGGGTTTGAAAAGTGCTGCGTGTGTTCAGGGGCTGCAGGAGAAACATTTAAAGAGAGAACGCGGCGGTTGCTCACTGTTTGGAGGTGAGTGTGTGTTGTTCTTTCATGGCTAGAGTGTGTTTTTCTCTCCCAGTGTGATCTCTGGTGTGGGCAGAGGTGCGTCTAGCCGCCCACACCACTGGCACTCCTGCCCATGTAGCACCCATAGCACCGACCCATTAGTGGCATGGCAGTCTACCCACATCTCCACCACCTTCATTAGTCATTCAGCTCCTTATTTTTGTTTGGTTTCCCCTCTGGCTCCTAATTAATGCTTAATCGAAACTGCTGAACTGAGCTGGTAGAAAAATCATGAATATTAAAATCGCCCCTGACGTTTTTTCTCGCTTTCTCCTCTTTTTTTTTTTTTTGGCTTGTCTACAGTAATAGCCAGGCGCCATTTATTTTTGTTGCTGTCGGAGATTTAAGGCGTCATGTTTCCTTCCCACTTCTCACAGTTGTTACAATGATGGAGGACGGTCGGCAACACCGTCGTATTTTGCCAATTTGAAGTGAACTGAGAGTTTTTTTCGCGTCACTTTGATGTTTCTCTGTTTTTTCACTTTGAATTTTACTTTGAAACCATCCTGTAAGTGAAGCAGACACGAAACCCACCTGGGTTTGAACTCTGAACGCTGCAGAGGACGTAAACACATAAACACCATTAGGTCAAATCCCCTGATGCTCTTTGGATAATTCCTCACTTCACAGAGGAAACTTGTTAAAGAAGTTTTGTTTCAAATTGTATCCCATAAACTGGATTTCTATTGACCTGTGCTGACGGAGCTGAATGACACTGGAAGTTCTGTGACTTCCAACAACACTATATTAGTTTTTAAACTGCAGCCTCAGCGTTACCAAGGCTGTAAGTTCATTTCCTTGAATATTCCTTCATGGGATTGATCAAGTTTGGAAGATTAAACAATGTAAAGGAAACAGAAAATTTGATGTATTTAATATTTTATATCGGAAAGGTCTCTGTGGGGAAATGTAGGAAAAGCAAAGTTCAAAACTGTGATTAGGTTTTTATTCCTACGTTGATAAACTTTGTGATGACGGCGATGCAGACAAGCAACCCTGCTTTTGGGAAAAATTTACAAATGAGATACATCAACAAATGTATAATTATCCACTTATTCATGCAGCTTACAGAGGATCACTCCTAAATGTGTTTTCTTGTTACCTCTAATGGAACATGATTATTAATGTTTCCTTGGAGGACGCCCTGTCAACTCTCTTCGAGCCCAGTGAGTTTCTGTGCAGAAAATCATTTAAAAATATACACTAACCACCGCTGTTTATCATATTTTATTTAAAAAAGACCGAATCGGAAATGAATTTATTCAACTTGCACAACTTTTTGTTCTTTCATTATTCACAAGCCTATACACAAGAAGTACTTGCTGTATATAATAATATATGATTGTGGAGAAACGCAACACAATCATGTCGCTCTTTGTAAAGAAATAAACATATGTCTATATTTGTCCTGACTAAATTGATGGTGGCATCGCAGGCAAACCGAATTGAAATCTTCATGACAAGTTCTCTTAAGTTGCTCAAATACAATTTGACTTCTGACAAGGGGGGATGCAATTTATAAAACAGAACATGCCATCAGTGGAGCCCGGCATTTGCATAATGAGGATACTTCCATTTCCTGCCAGCAATGTTTTTGACAGCCTCTAACTAAAAGCCGCAGCGCAGAGGAGTGAGAAATGTCGATACAAATAATCCAGAAGAGGCAAACAGAGGGGCGATCAGGGCAGCCACCAGATCCATCAGAGCGCCGGGCGAACCAAAACAAGTGTAAAAAACAACAGTGTGCTCAAGCTGCAGTGATGCTAGGTGACCCTGGCAGAAAAGGGACGGAGGCGCCTTGTGCCCTGAGCTACGGCATGGACTCCGAGCGCACCGGGGACGAGTTGGACCGCAGGAAAAACTACTTCAGAGGTTGCTCTGATAGGTTGACAAATATGAGTGAACTGACGCTAATGCCATGTAGCTCTTTTGCTCTAATTGTTGATTCAATTTGCTAATGACTAATTTGATTTAAGTGGCAGGCACATCTCCATGTGTGCAGGACATGGAGAGGAGGAATTAAAAAAAATGGACTGGAGGTGGCGTGATGGCTTGTCACGCAAAGGCTGCTCGCCTATGAATATTCCATGAGAGTTCACACTTAATTGTTTCTGATTTGTTTATTTTTTTCAATACAGTGCTTTAACGCACACTCCATCAGTCTCTGTGTTGACACCTCGTGCACCCCCTCCTCCCCGCGCCGTCCTCCCCTCCCTCTCATGCCACCCTCTCCTCACCATCCCCCACGCTTTCACAAGTGGTGCTCAGATGTCCATCAAACGCGGCGATGAAGGATCACGATAAGTTGTTGGAGCCTGTCAACAAAAGCACTCTACCACTTTGTCCCGCCTGTTCTCCCTCGTTGAGCCCGCTGGAGATCTCTGATGTGAAGGAGCAGATGAATTTCTAACCAGACATTGTTTTTTTGTGTGTGTGTGTGTGTGGGGGGGGGGGGGTCCCCCATTGAGCGCCGCTACCTGTTGCCAATGCAAATGGCCTCCAAAGAACCAGAGGAAGTGTATTGTTCCACCGCTGAGTGTCTGAGTCCACTTGCATGTTGTTTTCCTCTCGCCGGGGACGCCACCTCGGCTACATCAAGAAGAAAAGCTGCAGCGTGACCCTGCAGTTGCACCCGGCGCCGCGTTCGGCCGCACATGGCAGTTCAAAGATTTTCCAGCGGTGCAGACAGAAATTATGGAGAAGCTGGAGCGAATGTTCTGGCAGCGCAAAAATAGTTTGTGCAGACGTTGATATAATGTTACATGTTATGCTATGTAATGTAATGTTATGCTACAGATTCCATATATAAGAGGAGTATGAAGACAAGAGCACTTACCCACATGAAAGCCATGAGGGACGACCTCAGACCCGGCTCTTCTCCTCTTCCTCGCTGGAAACAACGGCGTCCATGCGTTTGTAGCTGTTCCAAGCATGTTGAGCGCTTTCCTTCAGTTTTTTCTTTTTGAATCCCTCGTCGCCCCGGCTCTCCTGTACTTTGGTTCTGAGCCTTGTTCTGGCCGGACTTGCAAAGAAGCAAATCTCTTTCCTTTTTCCCTTTTATGCTCGGCTTTGATGGCTCCTCTGAGCACCATGACTTGCAAATCACGCCGTGATATTGAATGGAATTGACATTTTCAGATGTAAATACATAGAATATTTCATAACTGTAATGGGCAATGGAAAGTGGATGGAAGTCTAATTATCGTATAATGATATTTTTCCATCTCAGATCTGCCGGGGCTGGTGAATGTGTTACTATGGAGATAATGAATAAATATGGACGTGTATTTATGTATTAATTCATCTGTGTGGATATTTATTTGGTGTTTGCTCATGTATTCATTTATTAATTTATACATTTGGGTCATTGTTGCGTCCGCACAAACAAGGCCGCCGCCGCCGCTACAACATGAAGCACTTCCTTCAGATTTTCTGTTTGAATCGTGTCACCGGAAGTCTGACAAATCAGCCAATCAGATGTCAGGACACGTGTTTTAAGACTTTTTCAGGGAATAAATGGAGAAACTTCACTAAAACTAAAAGTTCCTTCTCTCTCTTCTTCTAGTTATTGTTGGATTTGAGTTAATGATGTAAAGCCTAGGGAAATCCGAGGCAGGTCACAGGAGAGTGACAGTTTAGGGCAGTTTATATTAGTATTGATAAATAAACATTATTTAAAACATCTGTCAGGCCCGGTTAAATATCCTCAGTGTGGTTCAGTAGTTTCACCAACCCAGGGCATTGAATATTTAATTATTGCACTAACTGAATAATGAAAAAGTCAATTTCCAGACTGATGCCCGTGTGCGGAAGACAATTGCATTTCTAATATCTGCATGTGAAATCTTCCTCACACACCCTCCCCTTCCTGCGTCCCGTCTCGATGCCTTGCAGGGCCGCGGAGTCTCCTGCATTACCATAGCTCTCTTCCTGACTAAGTCTGCTCCTCATATTCACTTGTCGTGGCTAATTATGTGTTTAACCCTGTGCTGGTGAGCTTGTTTTACATTCAAATTTATGGGGACCTCGCTGATCTGAGGAAGCAGCAATGAGCGGGGACACGACGGCAAAGATCAGTCTTCTGGTAATTGATTATCCTCTTAGAGGAAAGGGACAACCTCCAGAGGAGTGCGGTCCTGAGGCTGTTGACCTTTGACATCGGAAGGGCTCAAAATATACAATGCAGCTGTGACATATTTTAAAATGTAAATCTTGACAGTTTTCACAGGCTAAATCGTTTTTTACTGTAATTATTATTGTTAAGATTATTGTTATTGTTCTATTGGTTGTGCTGTCATGCGATTTGCGTTTTTATTGCAGACAAATGCAAATATTTCAGTTTTCATATTAACACAATACTGAGGCAATAATATTCTGATCTTGTTGTGTGTGGAATAAATAATTATGCATATGTTGTCAATATTTACATTTCCACTGTTTAATTTAATTCTAATAGAAGTCCCTGGGCGATACAAGCAGCAGCTAATGGAAGAGAAATGATTAAAGCTTTCTCTATAATAACCCTGCTGAAACACAACTTGCTGTACTGTAATCTGCTGCAGCGTTTCAGTGTTTACACACCGCCGCAACTTTGATCACTTCCATTGTTGATTTAATTTCCTGCTGTAATTTTTCAAACCATCTTTTAAGGACATCTTCTCTGATGGGTTGTATTAGTTTGGGAGATAAATAAAAAAGAGAAGAGCTGTGAGCGAGTTCCTGTATTGTAAATATGCTGGAGTGTGTGTAATAGCTTGGACTCGCTTTTTAATCATTGCCAAACACCCTCCCCTCTGTACAGTGGTTCCATTGTGCTGTAAGCACTATATAGGGTGTGTGTGTGTTTGAGTGATTGTGTGTGTGTGTGTGTCCATGTGCAGTACCAGCCCGGGTCAAAGCAGCTTAGTTCCGATCTGTTGGGTGACCTGCCCGAGCCTCGCCGGCCTCACTGACCCGCATGATTTCATTATAGAGAGGTGAGGAACATGGCCTCTGCACTCACACACACACACACACACACACACACACACACACACACACACACACACACACACACACACACACACACACACACACACACACACACACACACACACACACACACACACACACACACACACACACACCCCCATATGGAGGTATAAGTGGCATATATATGTATATAGTACATGCACTCGGGCAAACTTTCATTATACAGGAATCTGCACATGTGCATAAAAACATCTAGAACAAAGTCGCTGACATGTGGTTGATGGTCCTTTAGGAAAAGTTTAGATTTCTGGAATCCTAAACATTAATACTGATGTTAGTGTCAAAAAATTAAAGATAATTTCTTAAATCCTAATTATTTTGGAAATGTGAGATAATGTCAACATGATGCAACACCAACAAGCCACAGTAACTTATCGTTATCGTTACCTTAAAGTTTATTAATGAAAAATTAAATAAATATATAAAATATAAAAGGCATTGAAAACTTACAACACTAGAAATAAGCCGAATAATCTGTCCCATTCAAAACTGCATTTTAAAAAATGTCAAAATAAAACTTGTTATTCTGACAGAAACTTTAAAACAATGCTGTGTTTTTCAAATCCTAGAAATCCTATTCAAATGCGTATTAACAAAAAGCCAAAATTTAAGTTGTATTTCTTAAATCCTGAGAAATCATCCGAAAATAGGACAATGGCAGAAAAAATCTGGAGTGGGTGTTTCTTTCAAAATTGCCTTTTTTGAAAATACAAGGCGGCGACAACACGATACAACATCTGCTCCATTTCAAACGGCATCGATAAAAAGCTCGAAACAAGGTCACATTTCTGAACTTCGCTGTTTTAAAGATATAAGCCTGCAGCAGAAAAATAACACAAGAGACAACTTATTTGTTATTGCTCATTTCCCCTGAAAACCCTGCTTGGAAATTAGTGATTTAATTGTATTGATTCCCAATCAGAGATCTTTCTGTGATGATTATACAAATATAATTATTGTTAAACAAAATGAAGATATAACCCTGATAATCATTCCTTTTATCTGTCACAGTGCAGGTTGGTGTGAGGAGCTGTACGGAATCCGATCACTAGATGGCGATCCAGGTTAAAGCAGTGTGTTAGTGTTGAGAAGCAGGAACACAGGCCTCATCAGCCGCTCTGTAGCAAGTGATTCTCCTCATTGAAGTGTAGGCACTCACAGCATGTGGAGCTGTGGAATATGGAACAGGACTCGGTCTCACTATCGCTGGGATCCAGGATTTTTCTCGGGGATGCATGTTCCTCGAGCCTGAAAGCACAAAAACAACACTGAACAAATTCATCAGCGGGGTGAGATCACACCACAGCTAATGTCTGATTCTTAATTAGGGAAGATTGTTTTTTGACCCCAGATAGCTCAGTTAGGCTTAAACCAGATCAGGGTGACACATCCACGTCTGGGTTTTGGTTTAATTTGTTTATTTGATAGTGAAGAAGTGATTGGAACATGAGGAGATGAATTAAAAATAAATTTGTGATGGATTTAATCCCAAAGACATAACAAGGTTCCCAATGGCCTCATCAAACTCTGGTTCTTGCTCCACATTTTAATATTTAACCTAGAAATCAATACATGGGACTTAAAAACAGCAGCAGCACCTTTAACACATGAAACAGCAGCAGGATAAACCCAAGCTTTATTCCATCAGGGGATTCTAAAGTCCAACCTGAATTAACGTGATGCAAATATCGACAAAAAGCATCTGCAATTTAAAAACTGAACCAGAAGAGAAGCAAAAAATATTGTTTATTTACCTAAATACCAAATGTACTTTCAACACATGGAACAACTGCTGGTGCCGAAATCTCATTGGCTGAGCTACACCTGAGTGGGTGGAGCTACAGTTGTTCAAATCAGAACATATAACTAATAATCTGAAATACGTCATCAGACTCATGACAGAGCCATTGCTGATGTTGCGAATTACACTTGCGCTAATCGTTGAATTTGACTTTACTCAAATTACTCAAACTTTACTGAAAGTTTTTTGCTTCATTGGAAGAAAATCGCCCTGACAGGCAACTAGAGACAATTTAGTCCTTCACAACAATCCTCAGACTGTTTTGGTTAGTTGTTTTTGGGGAATGCAGGTTTTTTAAGTTTATATACACGTATGTCCACTGTTTAGATTCTACTTTATGACAACTTCCTGTTTACTCTACATAGTGACTTTCTAATTGGAAATTGCAATATCTCCTATTGGGCATGTCATAACTTTCCATGTTTACTCTTAGAAAACAGGTTGTTACTGTATATGTTCTAGTTTTTGTTGTGCAAAAACAACATCTCCTGCACCTCACTTAATGAGGTTTTGTGGGAAAGTTGTGCGTTATAGACGGACAGGGAAAAACACTTCACATGTAAACACATCCTCAAATTACTACTCAGACTTCAGGTTTAGCCGAAACACTTGTCTGTAACGTTTAATCAACAAAAACACAGCGGAGGCAGAAAAAACATGGAGTGCGAGTCAAAGAAAAGACGACAATAAGAGAGAGAGACTATGTTTAAGGCCAGAGAATCAAAGCGCCGCCATTTGCATAACCTGCATGAATGCATTTACAATACACACACGCATACATCCCATCACTGTAGTATCTCATCACTTATATCCCCGCCTCTTTCCAGTCTTCCTGGCCCTCTTTACATCAATTCTTTTCTTTTTTCTCCATCCTTCTCTTGTATTTCCTCTCGCTCTCTTCCTATGCAAGTTGTCATTCTCTCACCATAATAGCGCCGCTGTGCCTTCATGTTGCTGGTTGTTTGCTTGAAACGTAATCTGCAGATGTAACAGAGGAAGAAATTGAGTCTAACAAATGGCTTGAAAGGCTCAAGGCAGCATATCAAGCCCGAACCAACAAAGGCAGACAAAACGCCCGTCTTTTTTCCTCCCATCAACATCTGAAGTTGATATTTTCAACAGAATAGCGCGCGGCTGACGTTCCCTGAATAAAGAAAAGTGCGTTCGCTGCTGTTGTGTTGTGTTACGCTGTCATTCCGACTTGAATGGATAAGTTGAGGCCCGTTTGTTTGGTTTAGCTGTTGAGGAGAAATGGGTTTGTTTGATTAACATTTTGCTCGCGCATGTCAGCGGCAGCGGCGGCATCATTTCTGCTGGGAAATGAAAAGAGCTGCGGCTGAGTAAACTGTAGAATATAGTATATATCTGTCTGTCGGTCTGTCTATATGTTGTCTATCCATCTATCTATCTAGTCGTCTATCCAGTTGACTTTCTATCTATCTGGTTACAATCCTCTCATAAAATCAAAACACTGAACACTAGTTTCTTTACGTTTGCTCCTGCTGCTACGACACAAATAAACCTGTTCCTGTGTCTGTCACATCTCTAATAGTGAATTCACACTCCTCTTCCTTTTCTCTCAAACAGATAATCAGCTGTATTCTTAACAGCAAACAACACAAACGAGTAGCACATTGTGTTGTTGTGGAATTTACTAACTGCAGTTGTTCACAAGCTGATTCTATGTTGTGTTTTCTTCTCCTTCAGGGGTTGTGATGTTTTGTTTTGTTTCTATTGCTGCACAGTTACTTTTAGCATCAACTTACCAGTCTAGAAGAAACGCTCAGCATCAAACTAACTTCAGTCTCCAGTGGAGTTCATCTTTCCATTTTCTGATATAGTCACTGAAGTGTAACGATGGTCCAACCTTTAGGAAATCGGCCATCACCCCAAATTCTGTTTTTAAAATGTTAAACCAGCGATGCAACTTATTCTCTTCAAGTGAAAGAGAAAAAGTCTTTGTCTAGCACAAAAATATAATCACTCATTATTAAGAATGATCGATGTCATTATAGTACTGTTAATTTGATTAGAATTATTGATGTCTTAAGTTTAACATTTATTGTCAGTGCTGACGTTTTAATTTAATATTTATTTTTTCACTTTACTGTGTTCACTTCTCTCAATATCTACAGTCTTCTCTTGTATTCATTAGTATCATAGTCTGACTGACTCTGTTTTTGCTTCAGGGATCAATAAAGTTAAGGTTTACACCCCTCACATCAGCATGTTTAGCCCCGACACTGTCCCTTGTTTCCTTTTTCAAATACCCAATAATCTGTGAGATTGCCACGAGGTGACCCTCTCCTCCCACCTCCAGGACCCCTTGACCACCTCCCCCGCCCGTGACACGGCGTGCTCGGTGGAGATCGTCCGCGGCCCTCCTCTCCTCATTAACCTCGTCTAATTAGATGGCAGGGAAGTCCATTGTTCGCCCTAATGAAGCCTCAATGGAACGACAGGGCCTCGGCTGGCTCTTCTGACATGGCTGTGAAATTACAATCCCTTTACCTCACCCCCCGACTCACCCCTCCCCTGGCTTGATTCCTCCCTTTTCTTTTCCTGCTGGGTTTCTCTGAGAGACGAAGCTGAAGTTGAGGCAGAAAGATGGAGAGACAGATCTGCGAGCGGAGCAGATAATCTGTGCGATAGCTCCACACATTCCCATACTGCTAATTTTGCTCCAGTGGCAGAGCCCAGGGTAGCATTAGCTCTGCTTAGTGCCCCCAGTATGGATCCCATCCACTAATTACTTGAGCTGCCGTGGTTCGCTGAGATTTAAGTACCACCTCAATCCCATTATCTCCCATCCCTACAGCTAGCCCCTGTCGCCTGGGCCCTTTGTATTGGAGGAACCGGAGGCTGTGAGGTTATTGATACAGGCCTCCCCTGCAGATAAGATCCATGACGCTGTGAAGGAGGCATGCTACTGTACTGTGTGCATGGAAGAGGAGGTGAGTGGTCTGGGATCAGCGCTGCAAGGGGAAACAAAGAGCGCTGAAGGGCTGAGGGAGTGTGTGCGTACACCTACAGCATGTGCGAAAATCAAAGTCTGCGACAGGAGCGCGAGGTGGTGATTGGGGGGTTAAAATTGGATGGGGTATTTGGAAAGATTATTCGCCCTCCAGTGGTTTTTTTTTTTTCCTTTTTTGGTTCTATTTTCTTGCGAGGTGGGGGTTTCGCTCTCTGCTCACCCCAGAGCGACTAATTACAATTCACATGTCACACACTCTACACATAATAAGAGTTAGGGAAACAGAATTAGAATATTCCAAAGGCCTGCAGGGGGTGTCATCTCGGAAGAAAGAGGGGAAAGTGTGTCTCTTTTTTTGCTAAACGGGGGAGAGAAATGGGGTGAGGTGGGGGGGGGGGGAGGAGGAGGAGGACTGTGCACTGTGCATGTGTTTGTGAGCCTGTGCATGTGGCATGTGCGTAGCGGTGGTGTTTGTTAGGGAGAGGTGGGCGCCTCACGGGCTTGAGGGGGAGGCGATGAAGGGAGTGCGAAAAATCAACAACGCTCCCACACTGTGCATTCCTCCCTCCCTCCCTTCCCCTCACCGTCCCGTCGATGTGCCCGCCACCCCTCTCTCTTCACACGTTGGGTGTCGCCTGCTTGGCATGCCAGCACGGCTGCCTGTCAGGGTGGCGAGGAGTTGGTGGTGGTGGTGGTGCATCTTTTCGTGGGAGGTGGAGGGCAATTGAGTGACATCTGCTCTGCTGAGACGAGGGGCAGGCGGGCTCCTGGCATTGGCGGCCGCCGTGTCGGAGGCGTTGGCACGAGGCTGGCTGGGTACAGCAGGGGTGGCGGCGCCGGCAGCAGGCGGTGGATGGCCTTAACGGAGAACCGTTTGCTCAAGCAGCATGACATCTCCTGGAATGAAAGCACCCACACACTCACACAATACACACTCCTGGCAACACACGCCCGTCTTCGCTTCCATGCACACAAACTGGCACTCCGTCCTCCTTCCCCTGCTCTGTCACTTCCTTCTACTTGACTATTTCCCACCTCGCACTTCAGGTTTCCTCAAAGCCGCCATGTCCTGCACAGAATCGCTGTTCAAAGGCGTTTTCATCTGCAGTCTGCGACCGTGGACAGTGTCAGCGCAACATCGGGGTTCATTTACGTTGCCAATTACTTTCCCCGCCGCCGAGTCCCTTCCATCTCTACCTGTCTTTTTTGTCTTTCATCCGCTCGCTCTTCAGGTTTCCCTAAACCAAACACCGTTAATGAACCATGAAGATGACATCTGCACGAAAGCAACAACTACATTAATGTGAGCGGCAGCGACATCCTGAGTCTCTGCCTCGTCACCTGCCACCTGGCAAAGAGAATACATAAGTAACGGGGACATGGGAAGAGGAAACACATTTAAGAAAGGAGGTTGAGTAACTTATAAATGTGTTGGTAACTAGTAAGCGCTAACTTAGCTATTCCTTCAAAATAGACTGTTGATAAAAGTTATTATGATCAGAATTTCCAGTGGAGGACAAAGGATTCAGGTAACCCGGGGGTGGCGGTAAAGAAAAAAAAAACAAGATGAGTGACGTTTATTAGATTGTATCTAAACGAATCTACCACTCTCCTCTGTCTTTCCCTCAGAAGTTGTTTCCCTCCTCTTTCATATCACCGCTGTTGTCGAGGCACTGTGACGCTGATGCGGTGTAAATTGATTTCCCGGAAGATGTGATGGATGAATAGAGAAAGAACATCTTCATCGCTGACCCCGGCGCCGATTGCTTCTCCCCCTGCCCGCTCCGATGATTGACAAGCCTGCTAACGAGTGCCGTCGCCGGGCGTGTTATAATTTCGCTGTGTTGAAAACAGCCGAGACTCGGTCCCAAGGTAATGAGCTTCTGGGAGAGAGGGAGGAGAGAGGAGAGGAGAGGCTCACCCCGGGAGAGGTGAAATAAAAGAGGGAGTAAATAAAAAAAGGAGACAAAGCACATGAAAGTAGATTAGAAAGAAGTTGAGGATATCATCGACTTCAGAGGAGCCGTTTCATTGTTTATCTGCTGTCTTGATGGATGTCTTTCAAGCCGGTTTCTTAGCGGCTGTGTGTTCATGTCTATCACTGAGAGGCAGGGAATTTCAAAAGGCTCCGCAAAATGTGATATTTGCATTAAAAAGTATTTGATGTAAAAGTGCTGCGTGCTGCAGATTGCGTATCTGAGCGTGCACGCGTGTAGACGTTTCTGTGTGTGTTTTTACAGCGTGCACATGCATGTGGGCACATGTAATTTATTCCTCCATGTGGGGCTGAGGGCAGGTCTCTCTGTTTATTTGGATGATTAGGAGGTGAGAATATGTTGCTGATGATCAGCTTTATAATCAGCTACCATCGCAGATTATTCTAACCTTGATTAAAGACCTGCAGTCTCCCTATCATCTCCCAGCTCAGCCTAACAAGATAGGACGACGCTCTGATTAATGCCAGAGAGCGACGAGTCATGACACAAAGGACAGGCCTGCATCACCGCGGGAGGACGCCGGGAAACTGTCACGCATCATACTTTGTTGTCTTTCTGATTTGTCTGCCTGATGCAGGACCTTTGTCTTAATTATTTCTCTTTTACAAATTAATCCGTGTGAGACTGATTCGGTTTTCATTACCGCCATAATAAGGACGGCGTTGTTGACGTCTGCCGTGATTAGATATCAAAAAGAAACGTCGTGCCGGATTGTTACTGCTGTGCATCCATCTGCTGTGGCAATTTGCCCTCGGAATAAGTCATAAACTCGTCAGCAAACTTTCTTTTGTCTTCGCTGACAAACGTGTGTGTGTGTGTGTGTGTGATTGTGCGCAGGGGTTTGTGTTCTTTCCTGGCACAGTGTTTGATTCATTGCGTGGCGAGGTGTTGGTGAGGTCCCGGAGGTGTGTGGAAGAGGACTGAGTGAATGAATGAGTCTCTCTCTTGCAGGCTGTCAGATGATGAAGGCAGGGATCCAGGGTCTCTGTCAGGCGGCTCGAGGCAGACGCAGCCACCTCTGGCCTTTGATTCAGTTTATCACCGAGCGGCGCGGCCAGGTCTCACTGTTCCTCTCCTGGCCTCCTCCGCCAGAGTGAGATAATCACGCACCGTTGTCGAGAACAAGCCTCCAGTTTAGCAGCAGTGTCATGGTGAGGGGGAGGTTCAAGATCCTCCGTCATTACTAACCAAGAGTGCTTGTTTTCTTCCCTGAATAATAAACACTTATCTGAGTATTTGACTTTGGGAAGGAGCCGTGAATATTGAGTCGGTTAAGTTTCCGCATCCATTCTGTAAATCTGGAACAAATTCTGTTATTAATTCATCTCCTGACTTGTAAATTGCCAACATCTTTTCACATTTCTTCTATTGTGATTAAAGTAGCTGGTGCTATCAGCCAATCAGGGTTCAACCTTAACTCCAATGTTACGTTTAAGACAGCAGTGTCATGTGTCACTCACCAAAATATCTAACATGAAACGTTGTACTTTGTCGTGGACTTGTTTAAGATGCCACGTGCTTGTCTACAAGTTTGAGGAAATGTTGGTGGTCCTTCCTCTTCTGCTACGTATCCAAGATGGCGACCTTTGAAAGTGAGTGGTGTCCATATGTCACACTACATTTATCCGTCTGTGAAGGAGATCTTGGCCAATGAAAGATATATACTTGTCTAATAAAGGCTTATATATAAAAGCGGGATTTTTAATGTTATAAACAAGATCTATGGCCATTACATTTTTATCACATGGCAGTTATCTACATCTCAAACCTTTAAAATATGTGTATGTGTATTTATAATTCACAAGATTAAATAACATTAGTTTAATCCTGCACAGTATCATTGATGTACAATAGTTTCCACAGTTTCTCCATTTAAGTATCTAAGCTTAATCTTTGAATGACAAAGAAGCTGACCTCAGTCTTCTGCAGCGGGCTGTAGCATTTTCCGTTTGTCCGCAGTGTTCTTGTGTCCAGGTGCTTTTCCGGACAAGGTGCCTTATGCGGCGCCACACTGAGCGGCGGGACAGTCTGAGCGCTGGAGGTCCAGCCGCTGATTGTCCCTCTCCTCTTTGATATTAGAGGCATTCTAGTGAGAATAATTTGTGTTTAGTGCCCTGCTGTGGAGAGAGCTGTCCTGTTTGACCAGCGAAGCCGACCTAATTCATCCTCTCCAAGTGTGTGTGTGTGTGTTTGTGCTAAATGCAGAATAGCTGTTGTGACTAGCTCGGCGCACACAGAGCCTCCTTGTTATTGCTGAGTGAGTGTGTGTGTGTGTGTGTGTGTGTGTGTGTGTGTGTGTGTGTGTGTGTGTGTGTGTGTGTGTGTGTGTGTGTGTGTGTGTGTGTGTGTGTGTGTGTGTGTGTGTGTGTGTGTGTGTGTGTGTGTGTGTGTGTGCGTTTGAGGGCCACTGGGTACGTGACCTCTCCTCCAGCATCCCCAAAGCAGCAGCTCAGCGGGCGTGCAATTCATGCCAAAGCCCGGCCGCCCCCGCTGCTCGGAGCACGCGCCCTCCCAGAGCACCCCTCCCCTCCCCCTGCATGCCCCCTGACCCATGTCTCCTTGACGATGGGGAGTCCCATCACACGGAGCACCTGGCACCTGGCCACCTCCTTTCCTCCTCTCTGCCTCTATTTCCACCCCCTCCTCCCTCTCAGGCCTCTTCGGGGGGGGCCACGCTGAAGTTTTCACATCTTCATTCGACGAGCAACAGGAAGTCGTCCAGGCCTGGAGCATGATCAAGCTGCTGCAGTGACGCAGTTTGATATTTCAGGGACACTGTACTTGATGCTGCAGGACAGTCTGAAGTGTGAGCTGCTGCTTCCTTCCTTTCTTGACCATGGACGTTTAAAGCAAAGATTTATTATGTGGTATTTAAAAGAAAGAAACGATAAGTTCCTCTCATTTGGTTTCTCTCTGAGGGAAAATAGCAATAAGTTCCGTCCATCATCAGGATCAGTGTACAGAGCCAAGAATGATGATGATGTGTGTTTGTCCTCCCTCTGTCACCACTTCTTTTTATCTCTTCCCCCTTTTGCCTCCACCTTCAGGTGTGACATCGCTCGGCCACTGACTCAGCGAATGGCTCCTGTCTCCCCTCGCTCCTTATTACACGCCGATTAGCCACACAAAGTGGTATAAAAAGGTGTCTAATGCAATTACCCTAGTTAGGATGTTTTAATAGTGCGCTGCACCTCAGAGATGTATGTGCCAGCCAGCCGCTGACATTAAATCAATAATCAGCCTGTCACGCCTGCTTGTTAATTCAGTGCTTTGCATTTTATTCCCCAACATGGAAAGATTGATTATTGGTAGCAAGGGTTTTGAAGTGGGCCAGAGGTTTATAATGATATGTGTGATGGAGTATGGGCTGCGTGGCCTTCATTTGCATGGGACTGTAACTGAGGTTTCATCTGTGCAAAGAAAACAATGAACAAACGAAGCGATGATAAAGATGATTGGTGATTGCAGCTCTAAACTCTGTCCTGGTGTTTGTAGCTGTGTTCACATTGTGATGACACCATAATGTCTTCCTCAGGTGTGAAGACGACATCATGGCCTCCCAGATGTTTCCAAAGCGTACATGTAAGTCAACACCTTCCCAGTCGCAGGCCAGCTGCATTACACCTCCTCCACTGTGTCCTGTTCGTCTTAATTAGGCTTCTCTTACATTAACACATATTAGCAGAGCTCATTGATCCCCGACCTCATGTCCAAAGTGACCAGGTCTTGCAGAGAGACTTCATTAAGATTCCTTTAATGCATCAGCACACCCCGGACATTCCCAGACAAAAACCCTCCTTCCACCTCCATGACAGCCGGCGTTTGTTTCTCATCGGGGCCCCTCTCCTCCGCAGGAGCCCAAAGTTTAGAAAAGTGCTGCAAATGTATTCTCATCATTTATTACTCTATAACTCAAATGGAAGGTGTAAAAATACCTGCTCAACCTTGGAGGAATGGCGGGGAAATCAAGATGAGGCTTTCATGGATGTGACAAAGTCTCAACACTTTCCCCCGATGCATAAAGTATAAGTTTCGCCCGCGCAATTCAAGGTTGTGAATAATGTGTTTGCACTAAACATTTTAATTAAAAAACATCCGTATATGGCGATTCAAAGAATTATGGTGCTGCTTTCTCATCCCCTTCCTTCCTTCTAAACCAAAGTAATTCTACCGCGATGCAATGATGCCTCGATTTCCTTCAAGGAGATGGCTGAGAACCGTATTAATCATTGTCTGGTGCTGGCCCACCTTCCCCGGGTGTTTTGCATCCGGCGACATCACTTTCAAAGTGTAGCTCCAAACCAGGGAGAGTGACAAAGTGCTTCTAAAAGAAGAGTGGCGCCAAGCATATGGCGGGGGGGACGGCCGCACTCCAAAGCCAATCCCACAGAGGAGATGAAGAGGAGGAGGAAGAGGGGGGAGGAAAGGAGAGTCTGGGAAAAGGACACATGAATGAAGATTATCATCTGGAAGTAGCACCTCTCCTGTTTGCTTCACTTTACTTTTTGCCCTTTGCAGACAACTCCTGACTAACTTTTCTCACTTTCTCTGTGCACACGACTCACATCTCCTGCAAACAAGGGGAAAAAACAGAAAAGCAATTCCTTCTGATAATTTTCCACAGCTTTTATTTGCGAGCGGGAGAATTGTCATAATAAAGCTCGGTGCTCTGACCTGCATACACGCATTAATAAATCAAACATTGATTCAGTGCTAAGTACCTGGCGAGTGTTTTCCTCGCAAACAAATGAATGCTCTGCCGTGTTCTTGTTTCCTGGCTGCCTCTGATTGGTCCTGACAGATATTCAGGGTTTTGGTGAAGTAATTAGAGCCTCGGGGTGCGAGCCGAGGAGAGGCCTTCAGCGCTGGGTTACTTCACAGTCTTTCCTTTCCCTCTCAGGTAATTGCTAGCAGCTGCACAGCCGGGGAAGTGAGCCTGAAAGAGCTCGGAATCGATTCCCGTCTTACCACCACCACCACCAGCCCCGCTCCACCGCCGCCGCCGCCATCCTCCACTCATTCCTCGCCATCCCTGATACCTTCAGATCCCGCAGACCACTCAGATGTACCTGATTCTGAGTCGGAGCCACTGCTGACAGGTTCCCAGGTGACCGCAGCCAAGTAAACATTACACACTTTGTTTACCCACAGCGTCCTGAAGGGGCGAAGGCGTCGAGTTAGAGAAGAGAGGAAGGAAAGAGCCGTTTTATGTTGTTTATTGTGTGAAAGGAAAATGCACTCACTGCTCTGTCTCTCCAGAGGAAACACAGAGTCGGAGAGTGTATTTTAACCAAGTGTTCACCACCACCACCTACAGCTTCATCCACTTCTGCGGCGCCTTGCACCACTTATGCTCCCTGTCAGACTTCCCTTGCTTTCTTGATTTCTTTTCAACTCTGCATTCTCTTTATCATACGTGTAGATGCTGGTGATGCCAGCAGACCGCAGGGCAGGGGAGCATGAGCAGTCAGAGCCGCCCGAGCTGAAGAGAGCACGGGTGTTACGCTGATAAAAGTCAGAAAATATGCACATGAGTTAACTTTGGAAAGAAGAATCGGGGTCGAGGTTAGACCAAAACATTGTTTAATGTTTGGTAACATCGGGTGAAGCCTCCCTCGAGTTAAAAAGCAAATACTTTTTCGCTCAAATTGAAAAATTACTCAAAAAACTGCTTTGCACGACTCCGGAGTTCAAGCTTGGTTGGTGCATGTGTTGATCCGTCCACCCCTTCCACCTCCACTCGCTGCTTTCCTGGTTGTATCCACTTCCTCTTTCGTTCTGGTGCGTTTCATAAAACAAGATTGATCATTTTCCTCGTAGGCGCTTGTGTGGTTTTTTTTTTTCTCCATCCCCCAGGCGGTGATTTCAGTGACTTGAGACAGGTCTCCCCTTTTTTAAAAAGAGACTTTGAGGAAGTGATATTTCGTGGTTGAAATACTCGTTTTTTAAAGGTAGTAATTAGACACCTCTGAGAGTCAAAAAGAGAAGGCAGCACTTTAAGCAAATGAATGTGCCTTTTTCTTTTAAGCTACAAGTTTTCAGCGAGGCTTGAACCTGCTATTACTGTCTATCATCCTGGTTTTGATAGAGCGTGTGGCGTTTAGCATGTTCGACGGGCGGTTAGCAGGTCTGGACTGAAAAGGGGGAAGAAAGGTCAGCGTCAAATAATAATATTTTATTACTTTATAGTATTTTGTTAACCATAGAATAAAATAGCAGAACTGAGTGGAAATGAAACCCTCTCACTTGTCAAGTTGCCGTGTCCGTGCAGGCTGGAAGAAAAATACTGATAATTACTCGGTATATAAATTGGCCCAGTTCTGTTTTCAGAGAAGCAGCAGCTCATTGTAGTTTCCTGTCATTTCAAGCCATCATTTTATTTGCATCATTGTCATATCAAAGTGAATCCATACAGTCTTTGTACTGTGATACATCAGGTAGACAAAATAACAACAACAACAGTCATAAAAATGATAATGAAGAGAATGTGACAACTTAAAACACCAAAGAAATTCAAGTCTGCGGCAGTGATGGATGGAAGCTGGATTCCGAAGATAAAGATAACGTCTCAGAAGCTCGAACAAAGACTGAACGTTCTGCCTGAAGAGAATCTATGGCCAAGGAACACAGAACTTGTCTTAAGTGATTCTGTGAATACAGTGTTCAGATCGTGATTTTACACTTTTACAGCTCTACGAGGGCCAGTGTTGCTTTGAGCTAAACGCTAATGTCTTCTGAAAGCTTACGAATGCGGACGATACATGGCAGTACGACTGGAAATCATGGGGGGGGGGGGGGGGCAGTGTGGCCATTAGCAGCAGCTGTTGTAACATTTAAACCTGCAGACACATCTTTAAATGAACTGTAGATGTGTGAGGATCGATCTGTAGGGAACCACACTCCCAGTGATTCCTCCGCACGGTGGAATAATGACGAAGGGATAAGAGGCCGTTTTACAGGTGAACCCTGTGGTGTTGGTGCTTTCCATTCACGAAGTTTCCATATTTCAACACGATAATGTCCCTGTTCACACCGGCAAGTGGATCATTAACAGCAGGAGGAAGTCAAACGCCGCTTAATGTCGCCCTGAATCACCACATCTAAACATTACTGAGCCGTTTTAGAGACACACTCCCACCTCGGCTCGCGTTGGCCCAAGACGCCAGGAAGTTCACGACTTGTCTTAATGTATTTTTGGACTGATTGGTGCCCACACACACAGCCTGAGGAGAGCAGCGATATAGAAAAAGCATTGTGTGTCTTAATGCATTCATCCTGCCAATGAATACGAGATAGAAAGTGACAGAATGCACGCCTGACATCCGCCGACACCCAAACACTTGAAGGCGAACGCGCAGATTGGCTTACAGTGTTTACATGCTCGCTGATACTGCACGTCAGAAATATAAATTTTCTTGACGTGAAACAAAACAAACCCTTAGGGCCTGTGAAAGAAAAATATCAAACATCACCTCTTTAAATAAAAAGATAACAAGCAAAGGAAAAGCTGAATTGGATAACAGAGACCTAAATGACAAGAAACACATAGAGCAGTGTGATATACAGTACCAATTACAAAACGCTTAAATGACAAGCAAAGGGACTAGAATGAGATGCGGTGTAACGCCTCACCTCAGATAAACCCATCAGCACATAAGCCTGGATCCTGGTGGAGAAGTGACATTTCACTGAAAAGCTCCTTATTTAAGGGACATGTCCGTTGCTTCGCTCATGTCGTATGAATCACATTTCTCTTAACACAAAAGCTTATTGTTTTGCGTCAGTGAAACGTCGCTGAATGGACTCTTCTCTCTTATTTTAATTAACATCGCGGGCTCGTCATAATGTCACCACTTTTCCCTTTTGTGTCCCGAGTGGTAGCCCTTCTCCCTCTTCGACAAAAAGACGCACCTTTCTCTTGCAGACTCTTGGCGGGGGAGCCGGTGAAAGCCCGAGACGGGATTGTCAGGGAGGAAATATTGTCGTAAAATAACAGCAGGGGCAGGTGTTTTGTTTGAGCGCTCCTCTTTGGCATTTCTCAGTCGCTGAAGAACACAGCTGCAATTATAAACGACAAAGGCTGCACAGACACAGGTATAAATTCATTACCTTTAACAACCTCTGGCTTCTTTCTCCTGATCCTATCAGTCGCTCCTTTCTTTTCTTTCACTCCCCCCAGCCCCCGATTTGTCTTCCTTTTCATTCATGTCCACTAATGTATACACAAAACACAGCAGAGAAGAATAGTGAAGTCTGCTGGAAACGCCACAGACTTGCATAAATTCACGCCAAAGCTCCTGTGAATCCAGATGTTCACATCTGCTCAGCTGTAAAGCCATAGCAGACAGGAAGTCATTTCCAGTGGCCGCTCAGGACGAAAGAGGACGTCACCACCCTGATTTCTTCCTTCCTCCTGTACTTCTACTCAAAGTACAACAGTGACTAGTAGCTAGAGCTGTCAGATGAACGTAGTACGGTGAAAAGTACCTCTGAGTTGTTTTTTTTTATTTACTTTCCTCCACTGAAAATACCGTGCAGGTTTAATTGAGACAAATCGGTTGCCATGTGTGAATACCTCTTCCAGTCTATGGAACAGATGTTATGAATCTGAAATGACCCCCGAACAGTCATTGTGCTGGTGCATTGTGGGGGAGAAAGAGCTGCAGATAGCCTTTACCACAACCAGCCTCACTTCTCGTTACCCTGCGTCCGCCCGGGGGCACATTCAGAGGTGAAATGAGTGAAAACAAAATTAACTTCCTCTCCTCACTTGATTTCTTTAAACCAAACACTGGAGGGGCCGTTTTTTAAAGGGTTGGGATTGCACCAGGTTGAATCATTCAGATCAGCCGCACGAGATGTCTCGAGAGGGCAATCATGGTGGAGAGGGGACATGGCTCAGAGGGAGGACAGACCTTTGTCGGCCCCGGCGTCGCACCTCACAACCGCGCTGTAGGAACGCGACCTTTCATTTGACTGCTGCCGCAAAGAAAACCTGGTTCTATCTGTGTTGAATGACGAGTGAGAGTGAAACACAACAGCTGATTCTATTCTGAGAACAGGTTTTTCTCTTTATCTCTGCAGCTTGTCGACTAACTGACAGACGCTTTGATTGATACACACACACACACACACACACACACAGACAGGCAGGTTGGCAAACTAAACCCCTCTAAGTTACCCCACAGCTACACAGCAGTGTGTGCAGTCTGCACAAGTACATGTACATGATCGTGTCATATTTCTGTCACAGACGTAATGTTCAGTGTTGATTTATTACTCACTCTATAGATATTAAATTAATTAGTCAGTAGAAAGACACAACTGTCTAGGTTTGGTTTTTATTGTCCTGATTATTCCATTTTTAATTGTGCCACAATATCGACTGTAAAGGAAGAAGGATGACGTGTCTCCACTTCCTCCCACTATCCAGAAATTCCTCCAAAATATCGAACACAGTGAAAAGACTGAAGCTATCTTTGAGAAAAATGTATTTTATTTTAAAAAATAACTTAATTTTAATGCTTTTACGGTGAATAATTGATTAATACTTAGGAAATATAGACTTTTATTGGTCTGGTATCTTATTGGTGTCTGATTGGTGAATCCATCCCAACCCGAACGCAGCACATCAGCAGACAGACGGATCATTATGTTGACAGACAGGCAGCCTTCTGTCTCTGTTTACCCTGCATCGGCAGCAAGACAACTGAGAGGTCAGAGGTCAAACGGCTGTCTGGGGTCAACGCTGCGTCTGGGCAGGGGCATTAATTTTAACACCAGGAGGTAGTTTAAGACCCGCTTAGGGGAAAAACGATATGTGCTGAGAGCGTTAAAGTGCCCCAGGGGCCCGAGCGTTAGTGTGACAGGTCATTATTTAGAAGTAAACAGAGAAATCTCAGACAGACGACGTGGAGAAATAAAAAGTACTGTGATGGAAATTCATCTTGAGATTTGAAATAATGAAATTCTCTGACTGGAGTTGCCTTTGAGTCTTTTTAATAGTTAACTCTGCAGAGTTTACACAACAATCACGGGTGCTCAAAATGGAACTGGCCGCAAGTTCACACAAGCCAGAACTTATACAAAGAGGCGTTTCATAAGACATAATATGAAAAAAAGACATGAAAGACATGAGATCATCTGTGTCTGTCCGTTCGCTGTACCAGTTGGAAGAAAACATCACCAAATAAGGGCATACATCCTGTTTATGAAGGTCACAGCAGTGAGACACCTAGTCAGGGGATTTCCACTATACCTTAGACACTGGTCAGTGCAATTTTCCACTATAGTATGAAAACTGAACGTGCGTGTTCAACACCGTCAGCTGCCTCACACAGACACACATGGATTAATAAACCTGCACATCACCGGTCAATCGTAACTAAAACTTGTACAATGGGGTAGTTATACATTTGACCTCTTTCCTAATTGTTGAATAATTATATATTTAAATTAATTTTTTACATTCCCTTCTTTTTCTACAGCAGCAATGGTAGAATCATGATTTTATTACTTTTGCAAAAGTGGCAAAAAGTTGATTAGATTTGATTTAACCCCTCTTCTTTTAATCAAACTGTTTACTGTCAGTAATCGTTTGATGATTTATCCCGACTCAAAGATGCTGCAAACGTTAAAACTCTCATGTGACAGAATCGCTGCGACCCTGAAATGATCATATGTGTAATAAGGCAGGTCTACATGTGTGAGCCTGACAGGTACACTGGTAGTGGAGCCAACACCACTCAGACCTGAGGTCAGAGAAGGGTGGCGAGGAGCAGCTGGTGGTTGTCAGAGGTGGCGAACACGTCCAGGACAGGAGAAACCTAACCGCACGGCACAGCGACCCGAGCGTGGACACGTTTTTATCCTGAATCTGAGGATTTGTCACTGTTTTAAATGCGGGAATCCTTGAAGTAGTGTCGCCATCATGTTTCACCGCAAATGTAGATCAGCAGGCAGCTGGGCTGCGATAACACATGGAGAAAGTGTTACTCCAACTATTTCTAAAGTTGGTGTTATTATACTGGCTCCTGTTTTACTTTGCTGCTCCATTACACAGAATAAAACATCTTTCCTGTCAGGGTGACCAGCTCCAAAACAATCAGATCAAATACATAAATCAATAATCAATTTCCAGAGCCTTCAAACTGCTGATTCAGAGATATAATAGACATTATTAGCTAATTTCTACCCTTTCTGGCCACATACAGCTGAGGTAATATATGTAAACTAGTGCCAAAAAAACAGAATACGTTGAAATTAAAGATTAACTTCACACATCTAATGAAGGGTGGAATATTATGTTTGATAAAACACACTTTGGATGCTGATTTTTGAAGTGTGGACTGTGTGGGAGAGCACACTGGCAAGAAAAATGTAATTAGCTTGAATAATATTTCATCAGAAGCAATTAGGTTTGAGAGTTGTGTTTTCAGAGAGTTGGGGCTGGTGAAGACTGACGGACATTTACCTCATTGTCTAACACTAAATTCATAAATATTTAATATACTATAATGCTGCAGAAATTAGAGGAAGTGTAAATTCAACAGTAATTTCTTTTTGCAAAAAAAGTTGAAACACTAAAATATCTGACCACATGCACATTATAATATTTTAGAAACATTTATAAGTAGTACAGAAAAAGATAGCATAAATCAATGCAGGTGAGACTTCACTTCACTTAATGACGGGACCTTTGGAGTTATTGTTTCACCACAGCACCTAAATTGATAGAAAGATCATTTTCTATAGTCAGCATTTTCAGAGGCACTGTGGTGACTGTGGTTTGGGCAGAGAGGAGTGTAAGTTCATGTTTGTGTGTCCTCACACACACACACACACACACACACACTGGGACCACCAACTGCACAAAAACACCAAGCTTTGCTGACATTATTTGTTCTTGCAGGTGATTCTCAGCGAGTGTGGCAGCGGCAGCACAAACAGCCCCGCTTGTTATCCAATTGTGCGTCTGCCAGGTACGGCAGGCAGGAGTATAGTGTTTGCAGAGTTGACTGGAAGTAGTGGAGAGCAGCCTCAGCATGTGACAGCCTGTCAATCATTACCTAGTGCGGTTTGCCTGGCGGTGCGCTCTTAGGCGCTGCCAACACTGGACGGTTCAAACTGCCGTGTGTGTGCCGCTCGCAGAGATACTGTACCTGTCGTTTTGGTTTCAGCTTCTCCTTCTGCTTATTTTCGCCGGATGAATCTCACTTTCCCTGACTGTTCAGCCGACGGTCAACCAAACGCTTTCTCAGGCAGCAACACCGAGCAGCACATCTCCAGCCTCTCCTATCAATTACTATCAATCATCCGCCGGCCAGTTAAGAGCCGGTGACACCATTATCACTTCAAAAACAGACAAAAAGAGAGAGGACGGAGGATGGAGGGATGGAGGGAGGGATCCAGCCTGTAATTAGTGGCCCTAACTGGAAGAGAGAACAGGGGGCCACATGTTTAGGGCATCTGTGGCAACGCACACACACACACACACACACACACACACACACACACACACACACACACACAGTCCCACTAGCGTCTGGGGGTCCGGTGGTGTCAGCCCTACTCTGGGCCAGCGGCCAGAGCCTCTGTCCCTGTCATGTGGGCCCGTTAATGAGGAAGTCACATATGGACTAGGGACCCTCGTTAGGCAGGCAGGCAGGGAAACACACACATCCACACACCATAATGTGGGAGGAAACACACACACACACACACAAACAGGTGCAGGTGAGGGCGCACACAGAGTGATGGACATGAGGCAGTGCAAGCAAGCTGGGGGCAGAGAAAGAACATGCTGTCATGGACGACATGAGGGCTGCACCAGACGGGCCTCACACACACACACACACACTCACAGACACACACACACGTACAATACCACAGGCCTCAGAGCAACACAAGCTCCCCCTTGTTAATGAACTGAACTAACTAGAGAGCCGTGCTGAGAGCGGACCAACTACTGTACTTTGGGGAGGGCGGTTGGATCAAGTAGCTGGAAACTGTGGAGCGTCGTTGAAATCCACGGAGCAAGTTCAAACTGTTCCAGGCTCCGGTAAACGACGTCACACTTCTCGACATTTTGACACAAATAAATGTGGGTTTGTTCAGGCGGTGTTGACAAAAGTCGTTATTTTTACGCCAAGTGCAGTTTTTTCTTAGATATGAATAATAAATACAGGAGGTTCTTGTTTTGGAAAGAAACCCAGAGTGAGGTTCTTTATTCATATTATTTTATAGTTTACTATTAAAATACTCCCCTGTTATTATATGTATATAACATGGGGAGATAGGAGCGACCGTCCAGTTTGAGTTTATTCAATTGATTGTGATTTCTTCTCTTAGACGTTAGAGTCTGACTTCAACATGAGCAGGAAGCGGCAGAACAGATGCAGACAGATAGTAGCTGCTCACACGATTTGACTGACAGGTGATCTCTGTGCAGTGATGACCGCTGCAGCGCCAAGAAACCCCCACAAAACCCACCGTAGATTGACACGAACAAAATGACAACTACCTGCTGTTCGTGTGCCAGAACCGTTCTCGGTGTGTCCAACGAGACTCGAAGGGGGGAAAAGGACGCAAAGGGGGTTGATGGGGCAGAGATGCTGCTCAGCCCTTCTCCTGCCTTAGCTCTGTGTGTGTGTGTGTGTGTGTGTGTGTGTGTGTGTGTGTGTGTGTGTGTGTGTGTGTGTGTGTGTGTGTGTGTTCAGAGGAGGGGTGGCGGAGGCATCATGGGGGCAACGCTCTTTCACACGGGCCTCTCACCAGCTGTCACCCCCAGCACACCGCTGAATGGAGCCTGTCACTCCACCGGCCCCGTCGGGATTTAACTGGTCAAGAGAGAGAGAGAGCGAGAGGAGAGGAGAGAAAAGAGGATGGAGGGCAGTGAGGGGAGGGAGGAGGCGAGAGAGAAAATGAAACACAAAAGCAGCTCAGAAAAAGCTGGAGAGCAGGGATTAGGGCGCACATGTGTAGAAGACACTAATGCATCTTACACTAACTTCACCCTCAGCCCCTTCCCCTCGCAGCCCCCCCCCATCAAAGCCCAGGATTAAAGATCCCGAGCGGGCAGAGGAGGAACATATAGGCCCAGGTCTCCACATCTCCGACTCTGTGGTTATTATCCATGTAGCCTCTTTAGCTTATTATAGGCCTCATCCTCCTATTTATCATCCCTTTGTGTCGTATTATTTTCCTCTGCCTTTGGAATACATTATATGTATTTTTTCATTCCAGTTAAGATGCAGATCAGACGGGTTTAGAGGGACCTACGGGGGGAGCAAGGGCGGAGGTTGGCTTGTGTTTGCCACATCTGCTCTCCGCCCATTCGCCACCGCGAGGGCGAGGGAGAACAACGCAGGGGTCGCTTCCAAATCTGAACCTCGCCGTCTAAATCTCTCCCTGTGGTTCACTCCTCGGTCCCTCCCTCTCTCTCCCTCTCTCTCTCTCCTTCACTTTCTCTGTCTGCGTGTCTCTCGCTCGCTCAGCCGCTTTTTGTTTGTAGACGGCGGAATAAGAGCGGCAGGTTTCGGCTCAGGCAAAGTCGTTTTTTTCTGGAGACCTGAGGGAGGTGAAGCTGGAGGGAGGGGAGGGGGTCGGTGCTGTTCGCCGCTGATACTGCTGCTGTCACAATCCTTCTCCCTCCCTCCCTCTGTCTCACATGCGCACTCCCATTCAAATTCATAATTGCTTTATTGGCATGACCAGAAGTACAGTATTGTCGAAGAAGGTCGTACGAGGGTTAGATAAAAACAAACGTTGCTGCTGCACGAGATTAGACTGAGAGATAAACAATTCATCACAAGCTAATAATCAAACATTTAAAGGAGAAAATAACATAAAGAGATGTATAATTAAATTCAAGGGTTATTGTGAAAATCCAGGAAGAAAAAGCACAATTCAAAGTCAAGTTTTTGACTTTTATTTTGAAGAAGAAGTTTCTCCTTTCGTCTGCAGAGAAGCAGGAAGTGTTTTCTATGTTTTCTCCCAGATTTAAGGACACAGTCTCCTTCAGTATTTCATACACGTCTTCTGCCCTCGGTTGATGCTAACATTCCTGCTTTCGATTTGTTTTTAAAATATTGTTGCATGGTTATGTCGAGAACTGAAACTGAGCATTAAGGCATGTGCAGACTTTGTGCAGCACTTTGCGAGCGTGATTCCAATGTTCTTCTTCTTGTCGCTTGTCGTAAAGGTTTTACATGACATGTGCATGTTCCCCCTTTCTGCTTTCCCCCCTTTTTTCATGGGGCTGGTGCAGATTCAGCCATGCACATCATGAATAGCCAAAAATCTCAGCATCTTGCCCATAGGGGTCACTAGCACTTCACCAAATGGCTGAGGATTTGCAATGGAAAAGAGCTGCTGGTGGAGTGTAGCCATGTGAGTGCATGTGTGCTTGTGGCCTTTCCACACACACAGGATACCGCCCCATATGCTGAACTCTGTGCTAACCCACCAGCAGCTCTCACCTCTGCATGTATGTAGCATTTTCCCAGCATGCATCTCTGTCCATAGCGTGCACCACTATCTGCATTTCTTCACATGGTGTGGAAGAGCCCGGGCTCGTTGGCCGTGGCTCAAACCGGCCCTGATTAGCAGGGGCTACATGGACGTGACACGTCCTCTCTGCCAGCGCGTGATCCCCCCCGCCTCCATGCTGCCACACACACACACACACACACACACCAGTCTACTGCCTGGAAGAGTAGACAGGCCTCGAGCGAAATCCAACCCCCCCCCCCCCACACACACACACACACAGCGCTAATGCAAATGAGCTCTCTGGTCAGCCAGGCTGAAAAGGCAAGAGAAGGCAGGAGCGTATGGCCAAACAGCGGGGCTACCACCCAACCCCCCCACCCCCCACCCCACTGCTACCCCGACTCCCCCACCATCACCTCCTTCTCCTCACCCCTCTACACACAAACCAATACACAATATCTCCCTTGTCAACACACACCCAATTCCACCCTCTTCTCTCTCACAACCCCACCAACACCTCACACACACATGTACACGCACACACACACACACACACACACACACACACACACACACACACACACACACCTCAAATCCTCTTCATCTGTGCCGCCTCATATTTAAATATTTATCATGTGCGGTTCTGCAGCTCGATTCTCTGCATCTCACCAGAGAAAGTTTGGTCACGTGTGTGAGTTCCTGGAGAAATTGATGAATTGTGTGTAAATAGTTTCTCAACAACACTGAGCTTGTTAGTACAAAACAAATAGTGTATTTTCCCCCGAACAGAATATATGGATGCTTATTGTGTGTTGTGCGTTTTAATCTAACACTGAAAAATATTCCTCTCATCCTGAGTTGGACATAGTAAATAAGATAGATTTCATTTCATTATTATTGAATAATGACTTTCAAGTTATAAACTCGAGATATATGATAATGTGTTAATATTATTTTAAAGAGAAACCAATAATCTTTATTCAGATTTATTTATACCCATATATTTACATATTTTAGACATTTATCTTCATTGTGTGATGAGCCACAGGTGGAGATTTCAGAAACTTAAAAGAATGAAGTGATGTTATTCTGAATCATTAGGTAATAAAGTGTATTTTCTCTGGGACTTAAAACAATAACACACTGATACTGTTTGGATTTTAAATAAAGAAATCACTGGACACAGTTTCAGATTAAAAGACAGTAAAGATATTTATGTTATAAGATATTTACAAAATAAGAAAGTAAAATATTATTGCCATATGTCATTTAACAGTAAAAATCATACCCAGTGCTAATATGTAATTTTTACCCAGTGTTTCTGTTTAGATCCTGACAACTAAAATCCAGTTATTTTAATCCAATGTTAAACACAACAAGCTCAAGTTGAATCTTTTTGTTTTATCAGAGAATAAAGATATTATTAACAATCAGTAATAAATAAAGAACATTAGTACATACACCAGATTTTAGCTTTGATTAAAAACTCCATAAATACAAACTCCTGGTCAAACAGCCTGGTGTTGTTGTTGTAGTTTTTCTACCTGGTTCTGGTTAAAGTTAAGAATATTTAATATTAAATAACGGCTCAACGACTTCATCCAAAACAAGGCGAAGCCTGTTGTTTCCATTTGTGCATAAAGTGTTGAACTATATTTGTAAGTAGATATTTAGAATTTAAGCACCATTCATAGCCAGCATCTTGAACCCGTCATCTTTCCAACCAATCATCTTCTCTCGTGGTGCGTGCAGCCAGTAATGTATTTCCTGTACATGAAGGTGTGAGTCAGGCGGTTGCAAGGGGGGGGGGGGCGTCCTACTTCTTATCCTGCACACTTCCTCCCTCCTCTGCTCCTCACTGCTCACCTTTCTCAGAGCTGGTCCCCTTTTTTTACACGTTAAAGGAAACTGAAATGTTTGTTCCTGTAATTACACACCTTCAGCTCATTGTAAAGCTCCTTCACAAAAAGTAGAATAAGTACACAGATGCATATTCACAGGTCGCCGAGGTCGAAGTAATTTCCCTGCACGTGTCCCTTTAAGGACCAGACAGAACATTTTAGCTGCTGCACAAGCACGCTATTAAAGCAAGTGGCCTAATTTTCACTCTCCTTCGCTCTTTAGATTCACTCGCAGCATCAATTTCTGCCTCTAATTCTGAATCCCAGCAGAGCGACTTTTATTCTTTCATCACACTGGCATTGTCTTCAGCTCTCATTAAGGCAGGCTCTCTCTCCCCCCTTCTTCTCCTCCTCCTCCTCCTCCTCCTCCTCCCTTCCTCACCCCTCTTCAGGAAAGACCCTCTCTGTTGACTACACAGTCAGGTCTGCACTCATCAATCAGCGCTCAGCAGAGACACAGAGCTCAGACGCTAAAGTTGAAGTCCAGAGATGAAGGAGAGAGATTTTATTTCTGTCGTTTCAATCAAAGAATTAACTGGAATCTCTCTTTGTGTCTCTGGGAACATTTGACTTCAGTGAGTGGCCTTGTTCCCGAATGTGACTGAACAATTTAACCTTGTGAGTTTATGTTAATGTGACTCAAATATTTGCACAGGATCGTAAACTTGCTTTTATTTTTCTATTAATGACAGCAGCTCTTTCAAAAATTTTAGACAATATAGATATTGATGAACAAATAAATAGTAATAGTGAATAAATGCTTATATTATTGATCTGGTAGCAAATGCAATGGGAAAGTAGCTCCTCAAAAATACAGACAGTGATTTATACATTTTTCTGTATATGCAAATTACTAGCATCCCATCGTGAGTTTAATCCAATTAAGAAATATATATATTTGCCTTTTATAAGTAATAATAAAACAATAATTCGATTTTTATTTACATTTTTGAGAATTAAAATTTTTAGTGAATTTTTAAGTGAATTTGAATATCACCGGTGATCAGGTAGCGATTTCAATGTGATCCGACATTCCCCTGAAAGTTTGTTTTACACGTCTCTGACTCATCAGGTATTTAAACTGTTACGACAAAGCAACGGATCAAAGCAAGAGCAGATGCTATTTATTGTAAATCTGCTGTTCAATCATCCTGCATCATCCGAGGGGAAGAATATATATAATTTCACCCGGGTCGAGGTCAACCATCCACATCTTAGCAAGGTCGTGAACTTGACCCCGAAGCGGCGACCCCGCGGCTCCAGAGGAAAACCTGGAACATTGTTTAGCGAGCACTTACACTCAATCTTCCCCCTCTCCGTCCCACGAGCTACAGTGCACGCTCCGTCCTGCACGGCTCCTAGGTGTGCAGCCGCCCGGTGATAAAAATGTTACAGCAGCAGCAGGGCCTGTCAGGGAAGGAGACGGGAGGGGAGGCGGCGGCAGCGGCGGCGGTGGGGGAGTCAGGGTCGGAGGGGGTGGGCCGGGGAGGCTACAGGAGGTTTTCACTCAGCGGAGGAAAGAAAAGGGGGCAGAGGAGAGGAGGAAAAAGCCCACAGTAACATGAAAAGATGAGATGTGAGGAGGTAAAAATGTTACTTCTGGAGGCATTTTTCTCAAACCAATGACAACAGAGCTTTTCACCTTTGTGGTGCAAAGGTCAGGTTTCGCCTCAGGCCAAGTCAGCCCAGACTTAGACAAGCAACTTTCCCTTTTTTCTCCATGGAGGGATAAAAGTGTGTGTGTGTGTGTGTGTGTGGGCGAGAGTCTGTCTGCATATGAGTGTGTGTGTGAAAGGGCTCACACACAAAACAGAGCCTGTACATTATCCCGCTGTTAATGGGGCTGTTTTAATGGCTTCATGGGGGTGTTAGCTCAAAGTGCCACCCAGACCCATGCTTTTTGTCTCCTCTCTTTTGTTCTAACCGATAGATTTCTGCAAAGACTCACTGTACCAGTGGAAAAGAGGAAGAAGAGGTGTGACACATTTCAGGAAAGAGTCTAGTTTTAGCTGTTTCACTACTGTTAGCTACACAAAGACATATCCTGCCACGTTTCCCTTTCATAGCTCCACTCAAAAAACGAATGTTTCTATATTCTATACATACAATAAGCATAATGATCAATGTGTTCCTACATCCAGCAGCTACCAGTCATCCGTAAACAGAACAGGGGACCAACCCCTGGTGTGTGGACCTGTATCTGGACACTGAACATTTGCTATCACACGCCGATGAAAGATTATAATTCTTCAAGAGCAAATTACTTTACATGATATTACTATTTAGATTTTCTGCACACTTTCTGTTAAAGTGTGTGAACATAGAAAACATCATTTGAGAAACTGGATTTGTTTTCCTTTGGTCAAATGAGAAGAGTCGATAATATCAATGAACTCTCCTGAAATATATTCTGACAGTTCAGGATTTATTATCTAACACTGGCATCATTTTTAAGTTTAAGTTGAGCATTAACTTACAGTTACTTGCTGAAAAATAAAATGTCTTACCTACTTAAAAGAAATACTCCAACTGGTAACTTGAAGTTAATAATCTATATTCACACAGTTGTGAACTTTAATTAGAAATAAAAACTATTTATACCAGAGTATAAAAGTTATTAATTACAGCAAAATGTACTGTAAATGCACTTTATATTTATATACATGTAAAAATAACTGTTTTATATTTGTTTCCATGTAAAATTCAATCTGTAAACTGCTAAATGTTTCTGATCTCAGGCCGTGGGAGTTTGAATCACTTGTTATTACATGTGATCGTTTCTGTCTTTGTATTTTAGATCAAATCTCTCTTTTGTTTTTCTTTCCAATTTAACGGTGAGAAACTCACATGACAATTCTTTCTTCTTTCAACCAGTAGATAAAAAATCCACTGTACCTATTGCGGGAAAAAAAGAAAGGAGGCGAGGAGGGAAAGAAAGAAGGGAACACTTGGGGATGAACAGAGTGAAAGAGAGAATGAGTGAGAACAGGGATAGAGAGAGAGGTGGAAGAGAAAGAAGAGTGAAGTCTGATTAATAATTGCAAGGCTGCTAGGTGCCGATCTTCTGGCTTCTCACTTCAGTGGGCCGGCGCGGGGATCTCGCCTTCGGCCGTGTCGGTAGGGCTCATTAGGGAACCTCCAGGGACCTGACAGAAATTGTTAGCGGGATGTGATGGCCGAATCAGACGCCCCTCCCCACCGCCGCCGCCGCTCCCTCCACCCCTGCTTCCTCCCTAATTCCCCCCACCCACCAACATGCCCCTCATCGGGACAGGGAAGGAGGAGAAGGGGACCAGCGCTCCTCTGAAAACACCCCCCTCCGTCCACTGGTCCATAACAAGTCTGCCTGCACTACACCTGTAATCAAACTGGGGGAAAAAAAGAGAAACCACCGGGGTAGCGTGACCAGCTACAGCCCCTCCGATCTGATTGGAGCCGGCGGAAGGCGAGGAGGACCAGAGCCCCGATCCATAATTGATGTGTGTGCACAATTACAGGCCTCCAGACATCAGCAAAGTGGTGCACAAGCGAGCCTCAAGGAGAGCTGCATTTTGAATAGGCATAGGTTGCATAAAAATCAAGGATCACACTGTTTCCTCGGACCACCCACCCCCCACATCTTGCTCCCTCCTGAATTTTGATACCCACTATCTGTCCAGTGTGTGTGTGTGTGTGTGTGTGTGTGTTCGAAATGTGCCAGGCTAGTATAATGGATGAGTGAATGTGGGCTCACTTCACTGGATATGCATACCATTTCTCCGTCTAGTGCATATTTTTGACTTTGAGGGCATTCATTTGCACTTGAGCTGCACACGGCTGATCTATTTATTTTCTGCAGCTGTGCGATGACACTCCCAGTTCATTTTTCTTTGCGTTCTTCCGTTGTTTGTGATTTTTTTGAAGCAATTCTCCCGTTGCATATTCCGCATTTGCTGTGGTTTCATTTGAGTTTTTTGACTCTCTAAAAATAGTCTTTTCAAAATGTTTTCCAATGAATGAGGTTTTGTTGTTGAGCTCTAAAGGTTTCAATTAGTTGTTTGAATAAATTGTTTGAGCTTTTTGAGTCAATAGAAGGCTGCAGAAATTCACTCAACTTAGCAGAAGTGTCCACTGAATGGAGCCGGGTGATAAAACAACATCAGTGATTATCATTATATAACAAAATTCCAATATATATCGATGTGAAGGTAAAATACACAACTCAGGAGCAAAAGCCAGTCTTTAAACTGATTAGATATTTATCCTGATAAGATATTTTGGCGCTATTGCCTTACCACCAAATATCTACAATTTCAAAGCTGCGTGGTTTGAAATAACACATTTAAATCACAACTTATTTCTTTTACTGACTTTTATTAAAAATCAATTTAAAGATTTCACATGTGTAGCAGTGACCAAACTAAAAAGAAATCTCAAAATTAATTAGTTACAGTTTCAGGAAATCCAATGAAAACATCTTTGTGCTCATTTAACTTTTTTCTTACTTTTTATGGTCTACTACAGAAAACAATCTAATTATATCTTCATAGTTCACTAGAAAAACTATATTTTCTGTATTTTCCCTTCATTAAAAGTAGTTTCAACAGATTTTTCTAAACACAAAAGACACAATCGTGGCCCAAAGTGCAGTGCAGCGCAGAGCGTCAGAGGTGTTTTCTTATGTGCGAGTGCAGCGGCGGAGCAAAGGCCTCGATGAATAATCTCTCACAGAAGTGAAAAGATTATTGTTGATTAACTCTCTGAACGCATCGGTGCTCCAACACTAATTTGGCAGCTCAGCAAAAAAACACCAAAAGCCATTTGCAAAGTTTAAAAAAAATTTACATAAACCCTCGTTTTTTTTCAAGGAGGTGTGAACATGAGTGGACCGACTGAGCGAGTGTGTGTGTCTGTGTCTGTGTGTGTGGGTGTGTGTGTGTGTGAGAGCTGTTTTTACAGTAAACTACTTAAAGGTTATTCAGGTCATCAAGCTCTATTGTAACTACAAACATATCAGCATAATTTTAAATATTGATCGCTTCTTCTCTACGTCGCTGAATCTCTTGACTCTCGCTGCAACTTTTCATCAAAATCTATTAAATACACAGTTTTTACTAGATGAAGTTAATGCGGAAGTTTGAAAGGGGAAAATTACAGGTTTCCCATTTCAGACCATACCTCCCGCTTGTGATTGACATGTTTAATAATTATATCTTCATCATTTGTTTTATTTAGCTGTGAACTCCAGCTCCGAATTGTTCCTCAGCCAAGAGCGGATAATGGTTTGTGTTGCTCGGCGTTGTTAGAGAATAAAGTTAGAGAGAATTAATGAGTTAAACTCTGGCGTGGTGAACAAAAGTCTTCAGATCCAGAAGGTGAACTTGCTCAGTAATCAGTTGATGACCTTTGTGAGTTTTTTTTCCACAATCAGCCGCACACTTAAGTAAAAATGTGCCTCTGTGTGGGAGTCGAAGTGGGAAAAAAAAATATTCTAATGATACAAACACTCATATCCTCATATTTGTTCTAGGCACAACATGGCTGACCCCTGAGTTCAGGTGAAAAAGCAAATCGCATTTTTTCTTTGGAAATAAACCAAAGCAGTCGAATCAGCCCTCGTGAACTGCGCGGGCTAAACAAACCTCTATCCTTCCGTCCTCAGTGGAGATATTTATACTGGAATGAAGAGAAGGAGATAGAGAAGAAGAGGAAGAAGAAGAGGAACGTGTAGCCTTGCAGCTCACACAGCCGAATCTAGTGTCTTCACCCTTGAGTGTCAACAGGTGAAAGTGGGCGATAACACTGTTTGATGTTGCCAGACAGAATTTCTACCACCCAACTTCACTTCTTCTTCTCGCAGACCTCTCAGCAGACTTCAAAGTCCCCCTCCTCCCTCCTCTATCTCTCTCTTCTCACTTTAATCCACTGCAGCAGAGCCCTTCAGTTCAAAGCGCTCAGGAACACCCCCTCCGCTCTCAAAAAACTGCAACCCAAACTTTTTCTCCAACCACCCTTCCTCCCTTCCTCCTCCTCCTCCCTCTGCTGAGTAGCAATTACAGCTCTGCTAGCGCACTGACCAGCTCCCGCTATTAATTAATCCCACAAAGAGCGTTCATTTCCTGGCTTTCTCAGATTGACAAGAGATGAAGGGGAGGAGAGGGGGAGCAGAGATGCCCGTTTCAAAGGCAATTCAGTCTGACCAAGCCGAAGAGAGGGGAGAAGAAGAGAGTAAAAAGGGAGACGAGAAGAAAGACCTGCTCTCCTAAAGTAGGTGGAGGTGGAGGGTGCATTTGATACAGGGCCCCACTTGAATGTGATTGAATGCTTTGTTGCGGAGGGCTCTCTGCTAATCTTTACCTGCACAAAAAATGAAAATGCGGCTCTGAAGGGCCCGCGAGTTGAGAGGCTTTGGCCTGGGTGGGCGAGGCGGTTGGAAAAGAGAGGTTTCTTGTCCTGCCCGCGCACTCTCTCCTCCTTTTTCGCCCTGTTGGACTTTCTTCTCGGAAAGAAAAGGAACTCCTTTTTCCTCTTAACGGACAGTCGGCTGGGTGGGGTGGAGGTCGTGGTTGAGAGAGGAGAAGGGGTGAAGCCGGGGAACGAACATCAACGAACAGCAGCAAAGAGATTCAGACGCTTTATCCGTGGCCTGTGTGCTGCTGTGTTTGAAGTTTGGGACACAAACGGACGTCTGGATGGATTTTTATTGTGAGACGAGGTGTCAAAACTATTCCCAGGACATTTCAGTCTGAGATTTTGGATTTAAAACTCTGCCTGGACGAGCAAATACAGACCAACTTCATGCCTCTGTCAGCAAACACTGCTCTGCAAATACACATAATTCAGTCAAACTGCCATATTCAGCCTTTAAATGTACTATAATTAATGTTCTGCCATTAGGGGTCGTCTGAATCTAAACAATAAGAAAAGAGGGAGTTTGTTGCCATTGTGAAGCAGCGTGGAATCATGGGAGTTGTAGTCCTTGTTGCAAGTCAGCTTCTCCTGGTTAGGATTCCTTCAGTGTTCTACAAGCTGTAGCACATCTATTAATAGTTTTACTTTAAGTAAGAAGCTTTAATGGCTTCAAATCATCGCAAAAGAACGGATAGAAAATTAAAAAGCTCACCGAAAAGTCAACCTTTCTGTTGTTTAGCAGAGATCATCCCATCGTGGACCATTTGAAAAAACTAAATCTCAGTTTCTGAAGTCAAAAACCCAGAGAGACAAAATGAATCAACCCCACAAACACTCTATCAATATAAAAAAAACTAAGGGAATTAATAAGTCCACTCTTCTTAACAGTTTGCAAGTTGCTTTGGAGACAACCTGCTTGTAGCCTGATGCAGCATCAATAAAAACCCTTCATTCACCTGATGAGGCATCAATATTTCACATGATCGATTTCTTTTGAAGGTCGGTGATTGAGGGTCTGAAATTCATTTTGAGTTTTTCTTTTTCCGTCAATAGATTTTAAAATATTTAAGCCCAGTCTGCTTCTCTTTGTTTGTTGCATACATGAGGGATGCAGGCACGGAGCTGAATGAGATGCTGTGGTTTTAAAAAGGGCATCTGGACCTTTATATGAAGAGGATGAAGACAGTTAGTTCCCTGTTTTCACCCTCATGCACACGGCCAGTTTATCAATCTGAAACTTGATCGCTTTAGTTTTAACACCAACACATATTTGTACGTCCTTAGATAAACTCTTTACTTAAATGTCACCAGTGTTGCAGGTTTTGTTGAATTCACTGACCTCAGGTTCTGAGTCACAAAACGTAATTTTAAAGCAAAGCCTCTCCACGATCCACATTCCCATCTGAACACAGTGTGGGATTGTGTCCTCACAGCTTGTTAGAGGTGAACCTGACAGATGACTCTTACCTTCTCCGCTGAACAAAGACACGTCAGCGGCAGATCGTGTTTCCACATCCAAGTGCAAAGCATTGGCAGGTGTGAAGGGAGCACAGGCGCTTCAGTGGAGGAAGTTGAAATTTAAATATTCAGCCAGAGGGAGGAGTAAAGGCCATTTTCACTGACCCCAAATGTCTGCAGGTCTAGTAGCGGCCTCCTCTTCAGACGAGGCCAGATGTTCTCGCACACACCGATCTGGAGAAGGTGGCCGTTTGTTTTTCTACCATTCATCACCCTGATGTCAGAAGTCATTATTTAGCAGTTGTTTTCATAAATGAACGGCAGCGAAAAACCCTGAAAATTAATAGCCACACATGATTGGATGTGATCTCCTCTTCCTGTTGTGTGTGTGGCCAGACTTGTGGAGTTTGTTTTTATTTTAAGACGTTTTCTGATTCCGACTGGGATCGCTGAACCTCGCCGAGGTCTCTCCGTGAGTCAGCCGGTGACACAGATTTATTTTCTCACATGGCTGAGCTGCCAGTTTACCAATAGCCAAGCTGTTTCAACACTAGACGTTGTGTGGGTGTCTGCCCCTTCTGCAAAATATGAGCTGGCACTCGACAAACAGAGAGCTTCCTTCAGGATAATTCGGTCCTCAGGGACGGACTTATGAGCCATTAACAAACTTCCCTCTGCTGTTCCAACAGGCCGCGATGGTAAGAAAAACCAACACTTTAAAAACTTAATTTTCCCTCCGTGTTTGGTCGACCTGATTAGCAGGCTGCTAATTCCCCTCCCCGGTGCAATTAATCACATTGACACCTGTATTCCCGGCTCCGTCAGTCCTCATCCTCACCCTCTGCCTCGTAAGCGATGCACTGTCGCCACGTCAGAAAGTGTCACTGCAACAGTTGAGCCTTAAATTTTGGTGTAATCAGTTTTTCAGTGTGTAGATGTTCTCGAATCAGCCGGCGGATCTTGTTACTGTTTGAGTGATAAAGAGTTGAAAAGGTAGCACTTCATCTAGACTGCATTATGCATTTCTGCTGTCAGCTGGAAACCTTTATGAGAGCATGTAAGTGTGCTCGAGGCAATCGTGCTCTCCAAATATATCCATTAAATCTCATTAGAATGAGGATTTAAGAAATTGCATTTGATGGAGTGTTGCCTTTTTTGCTTCTTCACAGCTGTTGTAATACCCAGTACTGGAAACTGTACTTTACTGTTGGACCGATCTCTTTTTATTCATGTTACCGGACCTTAAATGAGGTGAAACAGAATAAAAAACAACATTAGATTCTCTCAGCACTTTATTTAGCTTTTAAAAATAACATTTCAAGTCCTTGTGTGGACCTGAGGAAGATATTATTTATTTATATATTCTATTAATCTGTATAATGTCCCCTCTGTTTTCGGATACGTCACTTTACTTTAGTGCTGTCTACACTGTCTCTGCTTCTAATATTTAACATTGTACCTGTACAGTTACAAAAATATCTCTTGAATCCTCTTGGGATTAAAAACCTTTTTTAAAAACTGAATAGAATATGTTCCACAAGCATTTCTCACATATTACTGTCATTCATCCAAACTACGCTGCGTGAACTTCATGCACCCGCACCAGGTGTTTTCAATTATCGGCTGATTCTTCTCCAATTTAAGATGTGAATCATAAAAAGGTTATAAATTCAAGACTTGTACATTATTATAGCGTCCAACCACTAATTTCTATGTGAAGATATAGTGGATCAATGGCATCCTGAGCAGAGAATGACCTGGCATCCAAGTGTCACTTGCTGTTTTGGGGCCACTTTCACTAGACTTAACAATAATGGACTGAAACAAAGAATTTGATGCTGGTTCTAGTTCAAGATCTACTATTTCCTTAAGAAAAGCAGTCGGGCAGCATGCGTCTTCGTGGATTCAGCGCTGACAGGTCCTGTGAAATATGTGTTTACTCTGTATGTTTGAACCACATGTGGCTTTTCCTTTTGTGGCCACACAAGCCTATGATTGAGGTTCTTGTCACACGGGATGAAAGGTAGACACGCTCAAGACTTTTGAACATCCACAGTTTCCCTTCAGACTGGGCCGTCTAATTTATCGCGCCGCAGTTCCACAATCAACCAGACTTGGTGTTTTTGTTGTGTAGCTGTGTGCGGCTCCATTCGCCACATGCTCGCTCATGGTTTCATCTGCGGTTGTGTGCGTTCTCTCAAGGGGAATCCAATGCATTTCTCTTTCTCATGCAACAGCTTGTTTGTTACTCTTTAGTGTCTGAACCTGTCACTCCGAATCTGTTGCACGTGACGTTGATGTGTGTGAGCGTGCATGTGAAACTCCCCTACTGCTGTATATTGAAGGAATTCTGTGGGAGGATTATTGACAATACAACCCTAAAGTGTGCACGGCCCTTAATGTTCTTAAAGTCTCAGTAACTTCAGCCTATAATTTCTCTATATCACTCAATTAGCCGACACATTCTAACAGGCACAGTTCATTATTTTTAAGAAAAGTACTAAAGCTGCTGAATTCCACTTTCCTACAAGTGAGGGGTGGGTGGCTGAGTTTTATATCCATCCGACTAAATCCTGCATGAACCACCTTTCATGTGAAGTATCTTTAAAAATCAATTGTCCAAAAATGAAGGGTATGGGCAATTACTTTATTGTCGCAGCTATCATCATCTCTGTAATGATTGCGTCCTTAAAAGTAGGTAATGTTGAGGGTGATAACACAAACTAATAGAGGGACATTTCTTTCTTTTACCGTTTAAATACTTAAATGGTTCTTAAATGGACAAGGTGAAGTACATAAATCATGCAGATGCCTCTGAAATCAGCGTGAACTTTCACTCCTGAAAGTACATTTATGATCCTAGAATTTATCCTGTTACAAATGTCACCTCTCACATTCATACTTGCAGCCTCTATGGTTTCCACAATGCTAATCTAGTCACTGTGGGAACAACTAGTTCAGCGATGCCGTTTGGTATCACAACTTTACTACGAGTTTGGTGAGAACTCATCTCAAACTTTGAACCTCTGCGTCCAAAAGAGGATTTTACAGACTTGTTTTTTTCATGGCCTTTGAAATTCTCACCACCACTTTTTAAATCCTGCTCGAAATGGCGAGCCGGCTGTTGTTCGAGAGGTCAGGGGCCAATCTGGGCATCAAAATGTCCTGGAAGCCGAATGTGACAGTGCACCTGCCTTGCATTTCAATCCTCGCACCCAAAACCTCGCACCAGGCCTCGCCATCAAAGAGCTCGGCCCGCTCTGACTCACATGCAGCAACAGCCAGGACATCTGTGGAGTTCTGGCAGCTTGCACGTGTGTGCGTGTATGCTTGTGCATGTGTGTGTGTGTGTGTGTGTGTGTGTGTGTGTGTGTTGTGTGTGTGTGTGTGTGTGTGTGTGTGTGTGTCTGCATCCAGTCAGTGTGTGAGACCTCGCGCTCCAGCCAACGCGGACTCTTACTCGGACTGTGTTTGGCCAGCAAGCCAGTGGGAGCGGCGATGCGTGTTACAAGTGGCGGCGGCCATGTCGGAAGCGGAGGCCTGTTGCTGCGTCCTGGGACTTTTACAGGACTCTGCGAAAAAAAACTCCACAAACTTACAGTATTCACACACACACGCACTCACTCATAATCTTTTCTGTCTTTGTCGCACTAAAATCAGGCACACATGTAAATACTTTACACACAGGCTGCCCTCCGCTGCATGAATATTCATTTGCAACTGTGATGAGCTGTGACATGCTTTCCTGGCAGGGCCCTGGGACCACATGGCCGGGGTGTTAGAGGAAGAGAAAGGCCATGTCGGAGCGTGTTACTCAGGCCTGCCTCATTCAATTGGATCCAACCATGATGGTCGGATTTCTCAATCTCAGATGGATTCCAGACGTTCCCTTAAAGCCACTCCTCCCCTTCCTTCGCTCTTTGATTTCAAAAGAGGGACTTTGGGGCTGGTTGAGGCTACAGGCTGAGGGCACATCTCTCTATGTGTGTGTGTGTGTGTGTGTGTGTGTGTGTGTGTGTGTGTGTGTGTGTGTGTGTGTGTGTGCACATGTGGACACTGAAGTGAAAAAAGGGAAACCACGTCGAGGAAAAGGTGCACCTTGCTCCACATTTACTCAAATATGGTTCTGGATGAAATGTGAGCCGAGGTAGCTCGCTTTAATGAGGTGTCGCTTTTGTGCGGCGTCGGCACGAGGAAGCTGGCATGGCCGATCATTGCGGAACAATGCCGCCTTTCCATGGCTGCCCATTGTGCACAGATCTTTGCATTGTTCGGTCCTCCCTCGCCCCCTTCGCCGCTCACACCCGGCCAGCTGGCACGGAGATGGCAGTGCCGTTGACAAGGTCCACAATACCCCCTCCAGTCCACACTACAATAGAGGGACATGAACACAGGCACCTCTATGGCACACAAGAGGCTGAGGAGGGAAACTGGGGCCTCACAGGCAGGTGGTGCTGCCAACGTCTCTGCGACGTGTCGGTAGCTTTCACTGCTGACAAGGGGCTGGCAGAGAGGTTTCTTCTTTTAAAATCCACATTGTTCATGGGGGACTCTAGAGGATGAGTGTTTGTGTGCTGTTTTTTTCTCTCAGAGAAATGGGGGAGCTTAGTCTCCTCACATTCTGCAGCAGAAAGAGCTGCACACACACACACACACACACACACACACACACACACACACACACACACACACACACACACACACACAGAGACACTTCCTCGAAATCTAACTTCCTCCACTGTCTGTCTGTTTGCCTCAGCTTATTGAGTTATTGCACCAACTTTAGACTTTTGTCAAGGCTTATCAATAAGAGCGAGGTGGCAGATTCACATGTTATAGCAAACTGGAGGGGGGGTGAAAAGGAATGCTGAGGTATTTCAAGTCTGAGTGACAGCTCGATGCCAGCGCGCCGCTCCCCGCGTCACGATACGGTGTTGTAGTGCGGCAGGTGTCGTATTTGTCTGGGTGCTGCTGGTTTGTCATTTCACGAGGAGCTTTAGTGTCTCTGAGAAGCTCTGACTGGGTTACACAGTGTGTGAGTGTGTGAGGCAGCATCAAGGTCCCTGAAGGTCATTTCAAAGAATACTGCAGCCATTCACTTTGTTGAGTTTAATCTTATTGTTGATGCATCCTTAGAAAAACCTCAGTGCAGTTCCCTTCCTCATCCTGAGGCAGCTCTTCATCACTGCTGTTCCCTTCCTCATCGTGAGGCAGCTCTTCATCACTGCTGTTCCCTTCCTCATTGTGAGGCAGCTCTTCATCACTGCTGTTCCCTTCCTCATTGTGAGGCAGCTCTTCATCACTGCTGTTCCCTTCCTCATCGTGAGGCAGCTCTTCATCACTGCTGTTCCCTTCCTCATCCTGAGGCAGCTCTTCATCACTGCTGTTCCCTTCCTCATTGTGAGGCAGCTCTTCATCACTGCTGTTCCCTTCCTCATCCTGAGGCAGCTCTTCATCACTGCTGTTCCCTTCCTCATCGTGAGGCAGCTCTTCATCACTGCTGTTCCCTTCCTCATCCTGAGGCAGCTCTTCATCACTGCTGTTCCCTTCCTCATCGTGAGGCAGCTCTTCATCACTGCTGTTCCCTTCCTCATCCTGAGGCAGCTCTTCATCACTGCTGCTCTCTTCCTCAGCCTGAGCCAGCTCCTGGTTCAGAGAAGCAGTCCTCAGAGCTCTCATTTTCTTTTGCAACCAGCTTATCCAGGACGCGGATGTAGGCTCTGATACGACTTGTCACAAGCTCATCTTTCAGTTTGAGCTTGTCTTGAAGTTGGTTCTGTTCAGTTTTCAAAAGGTACACTTGCTCCTTCAGAGTCACATTGTCCTTCTTCAGAGCCTCCACCTTGTTGCTCCAGGTTGCCTTAGCCTGAGCCAGCTTCTGGTGCAGGTTGACCTTCAGAGTTGCACACTTGACCTCTAGATATGCACACCTGGCCTCAGAGCTCTGGAGCTCATTCTCTTTTGCAGCCAGGACGTCAACGTGGGCTCTGGGACGAGTGCTCCTTTTCTCCTTCTCCCTCATCAGAAGATCGTCCTTCTGTTTGAGCTTCTCTTTCAGAGCCTTAATCTCAGTTATGGCTTTAACAAGTTATTTTCTGATGTTCTCTGGCTGCGTTGGTCCACCAGCCTGAAAAATAGAAGCATACACGGAACAGAGAACATCATGTAGCCACATCCGGCAACTCAAATTCATACATATCCTATAAAAACTGAAGCACAGTGAATTAAAAGTTGGTTTTAGTGTGTGAGGGGAAAGCAGGATGGCCAAGAGCATTGGAAAGAAAATCTTTGACCGGCTGGCCAATCTCGGCATAGGGTGATTTGTAGTTCGGAGAGCGGTGCATCTTCTTGATTTACTTAGTTTTACTGATGTTGTTGTCTTCGTAGTGAAGGATTGTTGTCTTCACAAATGAGGGCCGTGCTCTTCTCAGTTGAAGATCTAATATCTTGAGGCAATGAACGATCACCTTGTCTAGGTTGTCCACGGCACCTTTGTTGCGGTTGTAGTCCAGGACGATGATCGGTTTCCCGTCCTTGCGGCCACTGACGTCTGCCTTGGTGTGCCGTGTGCTCAGGAGCACCACGTTCCTGTTTTTCTTTGGGATGTAGGACACCAGAGTGGTGGTGGGCGCCCGGCCACTCTCGACGTCCCACAGGCTGGCGGCGGCCTCGCCCCGGGACCTGTACACACCCGCCAAGATCAGCAGCCCTATGTAGACGTTCAGGTCGGTCTCATCCATCCCTTTCCATTCGTCGCCGTATTTTCGACGACCCTCCTGATTCGTCATCTCCAGGATGATGCTCTTTACCGTCGGTGTGATGAACAGGTGGAACGTCGAGGCTAGGTCACCGGTGCGGCTCGTCGCGTGGAACGTGGGGCCCGGGGGGACCCTGCTTTGAGCTGCTGCAGAAGAGGAGGAATAGGAGGCCCCCTTCTCGGCCATACGCCCTTGAGGACCATGTTATTTCCCCGTTTCTTGACGTGAAGGTCTCTCTTTCTACGAGTCTGGTGGTGTCGCCGTGGTCTTGTCCTCCTTCTTCTTCTTCAAAGGATGATGAATCTGCAGAAGCCTCACCCACTGGGTCGTAGTCTTCATCACCGTCGTCGTCTTCGTAGTCACCAGAGTCTTCGTCTTCGTCTTCATCACCGTCCTCTCTGTCTTCTTCTCGGTCTGCTTTTCTATCTGCTTCTCGGTCTGCTTCTCCATCTCCTTGTCCGTCTGCTTCTCGTTCTGGCTCTTTCGCGTCGTCTTCGGGTTCAGAGGATGGTTGCTGGGAGAATAGCTGTTGGAGAACCTGTTCTCTGGTGAAATGCTCCTGACGTGACATCGTGCCATGGTCCGGGAGGGGGGCACATGGAGAATGACGCACTGGCTTCTTTGAGGGTCTAATGTACCCCCCCTAGATTACAATTGGAATCAGGTGTGGGTCTAAATGACCCCACAGAGCACCACAGCGCCCTCTCTGGGGGTCTAAATGACCCCCCAGGAGACACACCCACAATCATGGGTCAATCTGACCCAGGAACAACACGAGGGTTAACGTCCTATGATTAGTTTGTCCTTTGATTGACATCCAAGGATTTGCAGGCCATCAACCACCTTGGCGATTGTTGCCACAGCCAATAAACAAGGAGAAGAATGTTTTTAAGAAGAAATAGAACAGTTTCCATAGCGATATGTGTAAATACACAACATGGCTGCCCCTAGTGGTTTATCAGGTTGACTTTATCATGCACATGCACACAATTACACCACAGCAAATTCTTTGTATGTGTTAACCTGCATGGTCGAGAGAAACGTAAAGCTAAGAAGTGGCGTTTTTAAACTCCTGTATTTCTTGCATTTCTTCCACACTTCTTCCTTTCATTGCAGCATAAAGATCCCAAGTGCCGAGAACAGCTGTTTGATTGGTTGTTTTGTTTGTTATTTATTTATTTCCTTTAATGACAGGCTGCAATTTAGAACCTTTTCACCCGTGGACACACAAAGTCAAATGTTAACGTGGGTGCTTGCATAAAATCAGAGTTTCCGTGTTAGACGGCGGCTGAGTGTGAATTTCATTACTGTCAGCGAGGTAAACAGGGGCCAGTGGCAGCGCCAAGATGGTTTTGATGTCGAGATGTTCCACAGCCTCGGGTTTTCCAGCTCTGCCATGTGGCCCCGCTGACATCAGGGGGTGCTGACGCGGAGGCGGGGCCTTGTGGGGGGTAACGACATAGGGCAGCCATATTTTTTATTGAAGCCAGGGCCATGGCTCTACAGATTGATTGGTTCGTCAGTCGGTTTGTCCGCTTTAAACTTTTGCTTTTACAACCACATACCTGCAAAACATTCCCATCTGCTTCTGTTCTGCGGTGTTAGTGCTAATTAGCTGGAATACTCAGATACACATTCATGCTTGGATTAAACAAAGAGGATAAAGGGGGAGTCGGTGGATTTCAAGCATCTTACTTGTGCCCAGTACCTGCCAGGCAACATCTTCCTGGTCTGGTCCACTTTCGAGTTCTACTTCAAGTTTCATTTATTCTCTAATCAGTCTATCCCTGTGGACCCCCGCCCACCAGACATCTCACCCTCCTCCTTCCATCCCTTACTCCCCTCCACCCCGTCCTGCCCTACCCCAAAGGTTCTCCCCTCCTTGCTGCTGTCAGTTCAGCACTTTTAAGGGAATTGGTTGCTCTTTGAAATGCATATTCCACAAGGCCCGACACTGGCATGTGTACACTGCTGAGTAATTGTGGAGGCCAAATGTTTAATTACACATGGCAGGCCAAGCAGCGGGAGGCCACACCGCAGCGGGGCTCAAAAACAACGGCCTAGCTTCCCGTCTCTCAGTCGGACGCGCCAATAACAACCCCCCCCCCCCCCACAAAAAAAAGAAGCATACTGAGAGTACAGACGGGAGGGCGAGAGAAGGTGAAGAGAAAGGAGGGAGGAAATTTGTTTTCATGTTTATGTGTAAGAGCAGATTTAACTCTTAAATTCCCCCTGCAGTTTATATTGGATCTGTAAAGATATTCGTCAGGACAGGATTTATCTCGCTGCAGTTGCGTGCCAGGACTAAAGCATCAGTTCACTGAGCAATCCATACCTACAGTACAAGGTGTGCAAACACTTAGGCTGCATATGTTCTTCTGCTGTATCGGCTTCAGCTTTGCATTAGCCCTATGGTGGTCTTTGGTCTTCTCAGCAGGCCTGGGGTTTGTCCTGGATCTGCTAATGGATCCAGACTGGTCATGGGGAGCTGGGTGTAGGAGGTGGCGATGGGGAGAGGCGTGGAAACTGGGGGCCCAATGTCTGTGACCCCAGGGTGGCGGGGTCGGCAGGAGGAAGTGCAGAGCAGCAGGGGAAGTGGGAGCACCTGTGCAGGTCAGTGGCAGCCCGTCAAGCTTAACTAATTTTGAAATTGACCTCCGACCTCCGTTCCCACGGTGCACCAGGGCACAGGCTGAGAAAAGGTCTGGTCGGCTCTTGCAGCTTGACTCCTGCTTCTAATTACCGGCTAGAACAAAGTTGTTATCTGATTAAGCCTCCTTATAAAACCATATCATTGATTGTATCCTTTGCTCGGTGTCGGTACAAATTAGCCCATTAACACACAACAGGGATGTGCCGAGTGATTTAATAAAATTAAGCTAAAGCCGATAATGGCTGCAGTTCCTTGAGTGGTTGACCTACTGTGAGGGATTAGCAAGGCCTTCTCTCAGCCCTACCTACACTGATACTAACACACACACACACACACACACACACACACACACACACACACACACACACACACACTGGCACAATGAACCGCTATCAAATTCCTCGTAGACACCTCGTTCTACATTGGAAGTTTATGTTTGAAACAATGTCTGAATCTTATTTTATCTGTCCGTTTATATCCCATTTAATAAAAAGTCTGTATTTTCTTTGGCATCTCCAACACATGGTTACAGTTGATGGATTTACAGCTTGTTGATTGGCTAATCTTCCACGTCAACATCAATGACGTGGTGAATCAGTCTAATCTGTTAAAACCGTCTCCCACATACAGTACACATATGTCCGTGCACACCTGTTTGCATGCGTGTGTGTGTGTGTGTGTGTGTGTGTGTGTGTATGTTTGTTTCTGTCAGCTGGTGTGGTCCGTGCCGATGTGCCTCCGAGCTGTAACATGTTCAAACAATCACGTGGCGATTAAACCCGCAGCGGCCCCTCAATCTCTCAGCCGTCCGTCCAGATGAGCTCTGCCAGATGTGTGGAGACATTTCATACAGGAGGAAAAAATACATTTACTCGTACTGTACTTCTTATTAAACATTTCGGATTAATTTTTGTGTCAAATATTTTACATAAAAGCGCTTTATTAATTTTGTATCTGTAAACCTTGACACTGATATGACTAGTATCTTAAAGGCTCGTATCTGATGTTTTTCATTAGCTAAGTGATAATTCGATCAACTAACAATCTTAAATATTAACGATATTTAAATTTACAATAATGTAAAATAAAAAAAACATCAAAGCTGTATGAAGCTATTGTTGCAGCGGTAATGCAATTATCTTCCCAATTATCACCTGTCAATCAAACAGTACAGGTGGTTCTGGGACATCTTCATTGTTCAACTTCTCATTCGACCACAAATCGACTTGTTAAACATCTCGTTTCAACGTGAACTCGTCAGAGACTTTACCTCGAGATGGACGAGGATTCATTTCAAGATGCGTTTTCTTAAGGTGGACAGAGTGTAAGCATCTGACGGAGGGCAACCAACAGACAGCAACATCCGGCAGCCGGCTTATTTTTCATCCTAATTGTCAGAGCCCTTTGTCAGGGCGCCGCCACGGCTTGGCATTTTTGACTTCCTGCCAACTCTCTCTCTCTCTCTCTCTCTCTCTCTCTCTCTCTCTCTCTCTCTCTCTCTCTCTCTCTCTCTCTCTCTCTCTCTCTCTCTCTCTCTCTCTCTCTCTCCCCCTCCGTATCTGTCTTCCTCACTTGCTTTAACCTGCACTAATGGAATTCTTCCTTGTTCGTCGTTGCCATGGTGAAGGGATCATTGCACAGGCACGTTGTTGCGTTCACACATCGTCCGCCGTGCAAGTTGGGATGGAAACGCCACGAAGAAGCTTAACGGATGAATGTAATCTGTAATCTGTGACTTTTACATGTAGAGTATATTACACTGTGGTATCTCTACTTTTACCACAAGATAATGATTCAGGTGTAAGGACAAGTTTTTATTTGTTATTCATTTTTAAACGTTAAATACACCATTAAACTCACTGAGTCAAGCTGAAAGCTTTAAATAGATAATCTGGAAGTATGTTTTTTCAGGCCCTTTATCACCAAGCAGGCGAGCAGTGGGGAAATTATTGTGACGAGTCATAAAAGCTCAAATTACGTGTTTTAATAGACCAAAATCATTACTTTTGCGTTTCTGCCAACAAGCAGGACGCTGCCAGAACCTGGAAGTCTGCTAACTCTCTCCCTTCCTGCACAAGGTGATTAATCCAGGACCACATTTCTCTTTTGGGGTTGAGCAAACTATTTGTTTTCGTGGTAAATGAGAAAGAATAATTTGCCAGCGAGTTGACATTTCAAAGATATGAGCTTTTTACCCTTCAGTGACGCACACAAACAGACGCTCACACGCACCTCCTCTATTTCCCACAACCGTAACCCCTGAATCCCAGCATTCTCCCTCCATTGTTCCTCCGCTGCCAGTCATTACCATCATAAAGGCTGCAAGGATATGCATGGTTTCATTCACAAAATCATCTCCCAGCGCATGGCGATGAAATCTAGGGAGGAGCAGGCAGAGGGAAAGAAGTGCCCCAGGAGCGAGGACTAAATGAAAACAGCAGTCTCAACCCAAAGCGTGTTCACTCAAGCAGGAACTCCCGGAACAAAGGGGCTGTTGTGTGTTTTCAGCAGCCGTGGTGTTGTACAGGGGCCTTGACCTTAGCCGAGCTTGACCCTAACCTGTAAGAGAAGCGGTTGTTTGTTTGGAAATGACACATTACACCTCGTGTAATGGACGACAAAGCTGCTGTCAGTCACAGCGCCGCGACTCTCAGCCAGTGACACCGAGAAAACTGGGGATATTAGTCAGTTAACGTTTAGTTCAACCTCAACCAACCTATGATCAGTTCTTTGAAATTAAGTATTTATAAGTCTCATTGTTTCAGCCAGGTCATAGAACAAGTCCTGGTCTGATGGTGGTAGACAATGTGATGGATGGAAGTCTGACATTTAGTTTTTTGTTTGTTAAACATGCGGAGACAGGCCTGTTTTCTACATTTGTACAGATTTCCCAGAGAATAATTCATGGATCTTGATGATCTGGATCTATCAGATTAAAATAGGGTTTAACAGGTGTTGGGATTTCTTCAGCCGCTGTGCAGTAAGATATAGAAACTTGTAACTACCACTAATGTGTAGCTGAGATCATGTGGATGCAGCTGGGAGTTTATGAATCTTAAATAGTTTGAGAATGATGTTAAACAAACTGCAGCAGCTCGGTGCCGAATCTAATGGACTCTTCTTTTTCTTTTGACATGGACATTTGATAAAAACACATAGTACTTTTCTTGGAACTGTAGTTTTTAGTTTAGGATTATGATGGTGATTTGCAAGAGAAATATAAATTATCTTCAGCGGTACATTATCTTTAAAAACAGGTAAAAGCTTGTGAGTGATGTAACCGGTCAGCTGGACAGTAAATACCTTGCTGGTGTTTTGAGGTGAGCGAGGCTCCCCCACTGTCCTGAAAGGCTCTGAACATGAGGCGGCACTCAGTGCACGCTGGGCTCTCAGGCCTGCTGGGAGGCAGCAACGTCCAACAATGCCTTACTCAAGAGAGAGAGAGAGAGGTTTGACCTTTCACCTCAAGAGTAGAATAAAACTGCTAAAGATAAAATAACCCGACGACAAATGTTTTCAAATCAAATCAATAATAAGAGAACTTCTGTTAAAGGTCTCAGTTAATAAAAATACAGGATATTGTGACCAGCGTCCACCTTAAAGGAGTTCCCACATCCTGACGCTCTTGCCAGCTCTCAGACAAATGCAATTTCACTTTATCGGGCAGAACATACTTTAGCAATCATCTCATTTTCCACTTGGTCTCCCTCTCACGTTCCCAATCTATATTATTTTCACATGCCAATATGGTGATCACACAGCCCTGTCCACCGGAGGGGAGACACATTTACATACAGGTTCTCGTAGTGAGTGTCGAGACGATCAGGTGCAGGAGGATGAAGAAAAACAGACATAATGTGTGTGTACACAAAGAATTTCTTTAGTTTTTAACTGACTCATGAACATATGACTTCTCCAATGTGCAAAAGATAACGTGAACTCAGCAGAGTATTTAACAGATAAACGTCACAGATACATAACTGCAATAACATGATTCTAGACACTTTCCACTTTGTACACTTACAAGTGGCTGATACCGATATTAGAGAGTAAAGAAATTCAGATTCCATATTTCAGCTGATTTAGCAAATGGAAGTTCTTATCAGTGATTCCCAAGAGGTTTGATATTTTACTGTTTTAACATAAACTTTATTATAAAGAATATAAATGAATAAGAAAAGCACAAATATTAAGAATTCAAACTACAAACCTAATATTGGATTTAAATAGTGGATTATAAAGATATGCATCTGTTGCAGTTGCTTCCTTGTAATTGAAAGTTTGTGCGGTTACAAACACACAAAAAGTTGAAACTACATTAAATCAATGTTGGATAAAATCTGGATTAAAATCCAATTTTAAGAAGTAGCTCAGCAATTTAAGCATTTTATTAAAGAGCTATGTCACAACAAGACGTCGTGGTTTCCTGTAAACTGTGGCAGCACAATGTTAGGATTTAAAAAGATTTAATCAGAAACAATCTGTTGCTTTTAAAAGTACTGTTCTGTGACTATATGTATATATTCTGATCACTCCAACACACACACTGACCGACTACATACATTCTCAGAACATTAAAACTCCTGTGCAATAATGAATGGAGAGCTGTAGATAATTGACTGACAGCCGCTTCTTTCCACAATCACACCGGCCCGCTGATGGCTTCAATATGAACGCTTGTTTAAATATTTCACTTGTGATATGCAATATGCAGGGGCAGCACATGAGGAGCCCTCAGATGGTGAGTTTGATAATTGGAGGGTGCAGTTTCCTCTCCCTTCTTCACTTCTCCTCCTCCTCCCCCCCCCTCTGGTTTTGCACACCTTGCAGACCTGCGTTTACCGCTGACTTCTGAATGCCTTTGTTAAACAGCCATTTACACCCGCGTCCCGTGAATACATTTCCTCGGGGGTGAATTCCATAATTTTTCATGTGCCAACGTGATGGATCGTCCCGATTTTAGATCCCAACTTTGACAAGCAGCCGAGTAGGGACCACACCACCATGGAGTGGCCTTTGTTTTGCATTGCAGCCCATTTACTGATAGACAATAAATCTTCCCCATGCAAATTTTTATCTCCCTTAAGTGTATGATGCTTCCTGAAGGTTAACATGGATTGTGATGGAATTTAGCATTTTAGCCACAGAACGGCGTCCGGGCTCGGTGCTCACGAGGAAATAAGCCATGCAGATAAACTGGCAATACAGTCGGGGATTAGTGACGATGAGTGATTTTATGTTGGTTGTTACAATTTGATGGCTCTTCCGCTGTAAATGCTTGAAATAAAACCCATTAAAGTTTTTAGTGTACACTGTCTCTGCACTCTCCCATACTTTTACAAAACCATCTAAAATTGCCCCTTCAGGATCCCTATGAGCCGTAATGCATTGTGTGTGTGTGTGTGTGTGTGTGTGTGTGTGTGTAGCAATGTGTGACTGAAATGAACCAGCCAGCTTGAGTACCTGCAACCAGCGAGCCTGCACACAGAAGGAGGCACAACAAAAGCGGGCGGGCCATTCTCCCTCTGATAAACAGGCATAATTCAAATGTCAGCATTTGAATGTCATCCTCAAAGAGGCCTCTCCATCAGCGCTCGAGTCATTACAGACGATCGGGGGAGAGAAGAAGGAGGGGGACATTGTTTCATCTGTTTGAGCTTTCTATCCCTCTAATTATTAAAGCGCCTTTATCCCCCCCCCCACTCCTTTTTTGAAAATGCACAGAGGGAGAAAGAGATTAGAAGTATTGTTGCCTTTTGACAATTCCAGCCCCCCCCCCCCCCCCCCCTCCTCCTCTCCGCTCCATACAGGTTGAGTTTTAATTTGCGGCCGTTGAAGAAACAGAGCCCAGATGGCGAGGCACAACTCGTCCTCCCTCCGTCTATCTTCCCTCTCTACCTTTCCCTCGCTCAGAACCGGCATCAGATAAAAAAGATATGCAGATGAGGCCGAGGCTGCGGTGGCGGCGAGCTCTGGATCGGCGCCAGAGAGATCGTCTCGCACAAAAGCAGGGAACAAATTGATGTGTCCTGCAAACTGTGCCACAGTAGCAGCGGGTTACTCGGCGGCCCTGCCAAATCCGCCGCTCCGCCATGCCAGGCGGTGTGCCCCCGGTGGCAAAGTGAGGACATCAGCTGCTGAGCGATTGCCAGAGGCCTGTGACACAATATGTAGCATCGGTGTCAACGATGTCATTAGACACAGAAAAATGCTGCCAGCAAACTCATTAGCCTGAGTGGAAGTGACCCAACTCTTCATATAGACACAATACAAGCAACACATGCACTTCTGGAGGATGTTTTTGAGCTTTAATAGTTTTCAAGTGCTGTGGTTTCTCCCGTTCTCAGGGTGAACGGGTCAGACTGATAAGATGAGTCCTGATTAGAGTCGACCACATGTTGTTTTTAAGTGGCACAGCTTCCATTAGGTGTAGGAAAGTTAAGAAAAGCACGTGATTATACTGTTTGGCCTGTGAACGAGTCATTTACTGACTTAAAAACATCTTTTCTTTGTTGTTAGGAAGAAAACGAGCAGTTTGAAAAAGACCACACCGGCTGAATGTAAGTCACAAACTTTATTTTACCAACTCACCTTCTGCCTAAACGCACACAAACACACCATGACATGCTCCAGCTGCAGCCTCCATAGAGTTTCCCCCCTGACATAAGCAGACATCTAGAAGCAGGAGTTTATATCCAAACACATCCCATATTCTTCTGACTCCATTGGGAGCTGATCCTCTGTGCAGATACTCATCCACAGAGAAAGCTGGAGACCGCACAGGCCTTGGGAGACACCAGCCTCTTCCTCCATCTCTGATGCGTAATGAGTCTCCCTGCTTTTGTACAATCAGCACAAATCAATATACATGCAACAAACACGCCTTATCCCCCTCTGATGAATGGCCCGGGTGGGGAGGGAGTGGGAGAATGTAAAGGGGTGAAGGGATGGAGGAGGGGAGGAGAGATAATCATATCTCCACGCTGAGTCAATAAGCCTACACCTCATTACCAATACATAAGGGAGGGATGTGGGGGGAGGAGGAGATGGAGACACTGTGCACTTACACACTCACACTGTCATTACCTTAAATTAGCAGCAGAACATGATTATCCACAACTTAATGCCACTGTTCATATATGAAAACCTTCTGGTGTCATGTGCTCTCCGCCGGAGGACGGCCATTAACATAAACACTGAAAACACACAGGGAATTTATGATGCGGCACAAAAAGTCAAATATTCACTTCTTACACAGAAGAATATCAGTGTAAAAGGTCATAAATGTAAGAGGTTCCCTCCCACAGTAGTTTTCCTTTTCTGACTCAGCTCTAAAAATGGCTCTATTAGGGGAGGGAGCGCTGGTTTAATTGCAGTGATTCACAAAATCATTCACTGGCCTGAGCTGAACCCTCGTCACCCAACGATCTGACAGAGAACAAGAACCAAACTGAGGAGAAACTATTGGTTTTATATTGAGATCTGTGTGGGCGGGACTGGACCAGCTCTTTTTCTTACTTTCTATTAAATTTAAGGTTTGTTTTGGCTCTTTTTCAGGAGCGTGACGTAGATTTCTCTCTTATTTATATTCTGTATATGAATTAAAACCTTAATATCACATGCATCACGTATTTAACCCTTTGAAATCTGCAATTGAAATGTTCCTCCAGTGTTTAAATTCATACTTTTTCTGACTGTGATGTCATTTCCTTGAATCAACCTCAGCTAAAAGGTTATGTAAGTCAACAAACCAATATAAATGATAAAAGTGCATTAGAAATTTCAAGATTTATTTTTCTATTTGAGCAGGATTTCCTGATATGATACAGTTTGGGTCAAGTGGAGGTTCATTAGTCGTCTTCTTTCCTCCGTCACATCCCACACTTCTTATTCTCCATCCCTTGAACCGCAGATCCTCCAAGATCCGGGTTTTCAACTTTCACAACTTCCAGGGGCCATCTCTCCTGAGGATTTGCCGGGGCCACCAAGCCCCTCCGAAGGGCCACTGATCCCCCGGGTCCCCAGAGTTCGCCTCCTTCAGCCAGATTGACAGATACTAATAGCGCGGACGCCTCTCATTCCGCGGAGACGGCCTATTAGGGCAGAGAGCCGAGGGGAGACCAGGAAAGTAGCCAACTAGCGGCTGACTTATTAGCGAGATTGGCTAGTCTGTGCACTGCTGTGGGGTGCTGCGCCGAAATGCAAATGTCACCGGGTCCTCTTCCTCCTCCGCTCACTCCTCCCAGTCCTCCATCCATCGTCTACTCCTATCTTCCGTCCCGCCCTTTGCTCCCTCCTCCTCCCTCCCTTCATCACCTCCACCGCTCCTCTGCCTCACTTATACTCTCATCACTTCTTCCACTCCCTCGCTCTTCTCCTCCCTCCGTCTGAGGGGCAGCTTCCCTTCCTAATTGATCTGTGGAGATTTTGGCTAACCTTCTTCCTCTCGCAAAGAGAGATGAGAAAGCAGAGATTAGAGGTGGTAAAAGGGGAGGAGACAAGAAAGATGGATGGGTACTCTTTATGCCACCACTGATATAGTGAGCCAACGACACATTATGTAAACAACGTAGAAAAAACTGCTTTTTAATAAGTGCCCACTGTATTCTTGGCTTTTTAAAATTTGTTTCCTGTAAATTGGCTGGAATGTGAATAATGTCTCCTTGTTATTTTGAGAGAGGAGGAAGATTTAAACCCAAGTGCAGCTCAGTTAATAAACAAGAGCAGAACGGGGAGTGAGAAAAGAGATGAAAGATGCTGAGGGCATCTCTGTACGGCTCTGGCATTTGCCCCTTTAGAAACCAGTGAGGTGATAAGCAGAACCATTATCCGGGCGATCGATGGAGGGGGGACCGTGATTAATGTCACCCCGAGCTTGCATGTCCCAGGGCGAGGCCACAGGGACTACGAGTGTCCCCTCTCAATACACTGCTAGCAGTGGCTCATAACAGGCTTTATGGACAAGCCAATTACTGTACTGTTGCTTAATTGGACATGATTAACATTGAGCTTCCTCTTAGATCGCTTCATATTCATGCTTCCTGTTTCTCAGGCTTTCTTATTTCTTAATTTTGTTTTATTACTGATACTGCAGCCTCAACTGACGATAAAGACAACTGGTCCCGAGAAGGGTGTTGAAGTGGTGGAGGTGCAGGTACAACAGCTCCAGCAAGTTGAAGTTGAACTGTTGATCAGTTGATCAGAAGTTATTAAAAACCAGAGTTTATCTCTAATATTCAGGAGGAAACTTTTCAAATTCAGAGTCTGGTGGATTTGTTACAGCTGCAGCTCTTCTGGTTCAGGAAGCAGAGGATCATGGGTAATAGCCACTGTTCAGTTGTGTTTCAGATTGATAAACTTGAAAACCACTTTATCGCTCAGACATGGAACCTAACAGCATTAATTCCCACGTGTGGCTGCAGAGGGCGCTGTTGCTCAGTAAAATCGACATAGCGTTGCTTTAAAAACACTTGTATTCTTTAGTAAGTAATTCAGAAAAGCTTCTGGAAGGTTGTTAGAAAGATGTGGATTCAATCTGGAATATAGAAAACGCAAATTTTCCTATTACAAGCAGTTATTTCACTGTACGGTGATGATTAATATGGTGTTTTACTGATGTGCAGTGATGCTGCTTGTAACTGTGTAAATTCCCCCTGAATCCATCCGTCAGTCCATCAGTCCATCCATCAACTTCTCCCCCGACTCAGCTCTTTTCAGTGTCACTCAGTTCTCGCTTCTCTCTCTCTCTCTCCTCTCGCCTCCATGCAGCTATTATTTACAGGATTAGAGTGGAAGAGATCTTAGCACGAACACTCCTTTACTGAGAGTGGAGAAAAAAGACAGGCAAATTACCAGCTAATGGACCACCGGGCACTAATATCTAAATCCCCAATCTGTCTGTAATTGCTGCAAAATGCTCCGGCGTGTGCTTTATGGGAGACTTCTAAGCGACTCTCTCTTTCTTCTCCCTCTCTAGTTCCTTTCCTTGCTTTATTAAAGCAACAAGGAACAAGGGAGGAAGAAGAGAAGGAGTAGTGCTCTCATTTTCCCTTTCCACTTTCCCTGGTGGAATCCCCAAGACATCATTAATGTCTCTCCTCTCTTTCATATCTCAACAGAAAGAGAGTGAAGTGACCGTCCCGCAGCTGGCTGCCTTCCTCTGCCGTCTTCCCCTCTGCCGAGGAGCGAGTGATTAATTTCCTCGCGAGGAGGGATACAGAGCGGGAGAGCTCTGTTTGAAAGGTGCTTTATTTGCATTAGCATTCATAATTACTTAATGACGAATCAGATATGGTTCAGTGCAACTAACTGCAGAAACAAGCTGTCGGAATCATGTATTTCAATTAGAATACCACTAAAACATGCTCCTCCGTGACCGTCCAATATAAGAAGGACTTTATTTATTTAACTGGGGAATTATTACTGAGGGACAGCAAGGCCTCGTTTCATCCTCCGTCTTCTCACTACATCACAATGTTCTAATTAAAGCAGCGGTGTAAAGAAACTGAAGTCCAATGTAATGTAGAAATAATTAGAGATGAAGGAAGTGGGTTATAAGGCACATTAACAGAAGTGAGGGAAACACCTTCCATCACAGGATCCCCTCCACATTTTCATGGTACTTAATAATATTACATTAACTCTTTTTGCATACAGCTCTGGGTTTACAGAGGTTTATCGTTTTGTTGGAGCACGACTAAAGAAGTTTGTCTGACATCAAGCAAATGATTCAGATAAACATTGTCTTAATTGAAGGGACATTACCACAATGTAAACACATATAATATTTTCCAATTAGCAGTTCAAATCTCCATTTAGATTCATATAATTATACATAATTTGAGTCATAGTGTATATGCAGTAGCCTAAATACAACCTGGACAGGGTGTGTATTTCTCCTCTAATGTTTTTAATTTACTAAGTTTGAATGTCTTATTTTTCTGGTTAGCTCGACTGGCTGAGGAAAGGTTGCAAGGAATTCTGGGACTTGTGAATTTGACATTTGGACTCTGCACAGTCGAGGACTTGGTTTTTACTCGCATGACAACTACCAGGTAAAATAACAACGTGTCATTGATTCACCTCAGACCCAAGCAAGTACACACTCCGCTGCACTCATCCCTGAACATAACAACTCAACCTGCTGACATCTCTCACTGAATCTGGGCCCAGTCCCTGGATCTGCCCTTAGTTTTTAACCCAGGAGCCCGTTTCCTAATCGTATCTTTATCTGGAGCCCACGAAACTCGCAATACGTCCAAAAAGAACAAGGAAAAGTCCTTCCCAACAAAGTAACTTCTCTTTTATCCTATCACAGTGTGCAAAAAGTGCCTCCTTAGCAATATCCCTTTTAATCAAGCCAAGCCACAATAGGAGACAGCAGGAAGCGTGTGTAAATAATGCATTAATAACCATCCCATCCACACTCCCGGAGGCAGCGCCGGTACGTAGGGAGTTTAAATATCTCTGAGGGATACCTTCATCTGAAAAGTGCTCAGCTCACTGCGCACAGCCGCTGCTGGAAAGAAAAGGGAGGGGAGAAAACTAATTGTGAGGAGTTCAATGGCAGTTCAGCGGTGGAGTGCACTTTCCAAGGCCTCAGCAGAGAGCGATAGAGGACGGCCGACGGACGCCACCCTCATCGACGGCCATTTTAGAGGGTTGTGGCCTCTGATGATGAGCTATTGACACTGGTTTTCACACTAGTCCCTCTTGATACTGACATTAAGAGGAAACACATTTTAAAGCAGCGTCTCTTTATTCATCGCAGCTTACTTCACGTGCACAGACTTGAGTGAAGACACTGAAGTCGACACAACCTTGTCGGCTTCTTCATAACCATAATCAATTAAAGATTCCATGCAGCATCATAAATGTTAGAGTTTCCCCACATAACGACACGTGAGCGGATACAAAATATGCAGTTTGTCATGTATTTCTTCCATTTGATGTCTCTTCAAGTATTTCAATTTTCATCCTGACCAAACAAGCAATGATTCAGATTATTAGAAGTATGTTTCAGAAGTGTGAGGTCAGAGGTCACCTGACATATTAAGATGCCACACAATCCACTTCCTGTCCGGCGATGTGGCTGTTAGGTTGTGTTTAAGGAGCACGAATTGATATTTCTCTGAATACTATATAGCCGCCATGTGCCGTGCATACCAAACACACTTGTTTGGCGTGGAACCAGAGTGCGCTGGCCTTGCCTTTGCTCCCGGAGCCTTGATGAGAAGCCCAATCAATGTGTTGAAACCTCAACCAGTGCTACTTCTAATCCAATACTGTTTATGTCCGCTGCAGTCGATAGCCCGCAACCTTGGACATGGGCGCGGCTCCCGCCTCCTCACCGCCGCTGTCATTGTGCAAAAACCTCACAACTGCCTGGATTTCATGTTCTCACCTCAATTTAAAAGAGAGCACGTTTTCAAACGTCTCGGTTTCACCGGACTGTCTCAGTGCCGATCGGGGCGAGGAGGAGAAACACGCTGTCATCACGCGAAAAAGCTGAGGAGTTGCTGAAAAGTTCACATTGTAGAAGTAGGAGGTTTTTACCCTACGGCGTGATATAGTATCCTGCTGTGGACGCCTGGTGTGTGAATGAGAACATCTGGTCGGAGCGGGAGAGCGTGCGTGTTTATGAACAGATGCGTGTTCGTGTACACAATGACACAAACCCACTCGGCCCCTGCCAAATCTTTAGTCTATGAAATCCCCCTGTACAAGTCCCTTCAGTTGTCCCATTCAACACGGGGTGCAGCGGGCGCCTCGGCTCACCACCAACAGAGACCCTCTGCCAGTGTTAAGCCCTTTTAATGACTGGATTTCCTCCCGATTGCCAAGTTCCCGTGTAATTGCTTGATGGTCAGCCCGGTGCTGTGCCAGAGCCGGGGGAGCGCTTGGCAGTGGGTTCGGTGTTGGCTCGGACGAGGGTGAGCAGAAATAGCTGCAGCGGAAGCTTTCAGAGTCGCCGTTCGGACAATCACAGCCCAGGGTTTTCACAGGGAGAGGGACAGGAATGAAACGGGGCCTTGTAGTCGCAGAAGAGAGGGAATAATGGAGACACTGTTTCTGTTTGTCCAACCCAACAAGGATTGTTTTACCCCGAAAGCATCACTTTACGCACACAAATCTAACACTGTGTTCCTCTTGCCTTCTCCCTCCTGCTCCTCTAAAATCATTATCACTGTTCCTTTTAATCAGCCGGCTTTTATCTCCTCTGCACTAATTTCTGAAAATAGAAAACGCAGGTTAGCAGAATCAGGAAGTAAAACACAGCAGAATTCAAAGGAGTGCAAAAAAATTTTTTTTAAAGAAAGAAAGAGGAATTTACCTAACCCAGTGTGGCTGCAGGTTGTCAGTCCCCTTTGAGCATGTCAACTAGAAATGGGACTAGCTGCCCTTTACCTTCATATCTGTGACCTTAAACCCACCTCACTCACGCGCCTTTTGTCTTAGCACACAAAGATATCCAGGAGACTAGTTTGAAAAAAAACAAAGATGTATGGTAATGCCCTGTCCGGCTGCACTGGCGCTGCCGTTGTGGCAAACAAAACACTCTCTAAAAGACCCATAGAGCGAGAGAGGTAAGGAGATACATCAATCAATTAACAATTACCCCTGCTGCTAATCAGCTGTCCCCGGCCTGCGCCAGCCGGCCCTTTTGTAATCCTGTTGGCAGCATCAATTAAATTCTTAAGGTTAGTCTATTGAATTTTTCAGATAGTGGAAGATGGGGGCGGGAGAGGGGGGGAGTTCCAGGGGAAGGACAAACTGTAGCCCAAACCTTCACCCTCCGTCTTCTCTCATTCATCCCGCCCCCCCTCTCTCCCGTACTGTACGTGGCTTCGGTATCCACCAAGTAAAAAAAAAAAAAAAACAGCCGGGACAAAGCGGGAGCGGCGCTAACAGAGGGAGACAGGGAGATGTAAGCGGACAGGAAAAGGCTACCTGTACGTGACGGAGCGAGGCAGCACAGGCCGGTAATACAATAAAGCATAATACAACGAGACAGAGCAGAGCAGGGCAGCAGCACCGGGGAGGTGAATTCTCCAGTGTATAAGCACCATGGGCTGAAATACAAGTGAACAGGGTGACGGATCTTGTAAGCTGAAGGGTAAGAGGGTGTGATTTTATGGAGTGAGACCATGACGCTGTGTGTGTGTGTGTGTGTGTGTGTGTCTCTGTAAGAACCTGTTAGAGCCAAGGCATTTTCACATTTTCACTCTTTATTTTTCTAGTAAAGCCAGAATATTTCAGTTCTATTGATAAGCACATACATATGAGTTGGCTCAGTCCCTTTAGAAAGTCAGCAGGATTAAGAAATAAGGACCTGCAGTTTCAAACATGCGGCTCAATATAAAGACAGAAAGACAGCTCCCGTGAAATCGTGTCAATCGAGACTCCAGGTCCGAAAAAGTGCCTGAAACATGTATTCTCTGAAATAGCCAACAGATGGCGACTCCACTGGTTGTTTCTATAGACGGCTGTGAGAAAATGACTCACTTTATCACGTCAGTAAACAAGGAGTTTAATTCTCAATCTCTGATTTCAAGTCTTCTTTAATTCAGCTGATGTTCATTTAGTAAATTATGGTCCATTTAGAGTCAAATACACCATATAGTACCGTATGCATTGTGGGTGTGGATACCGTGTGATTGACAGAGTGGGTCCAATGGGTGCAGGTGTAGGTTGGCTACTCCTCCAGCTCACATTCAGGCTCCACCCCCTGCTCCTCCAAATATGGTACCTTCTGGTAAAAAAAAAAATCAAGATGGCGACAGAGAAAATGCTACGGTTAAGGTTTAAGGTTAACTGTGTGTTTTGATAATCCTCATCAGGGATAGGTTGATAAACTGCACATCAGGATTCACACAATAAAACACACACAGATGTTTGTGCGTCTTCTTTGCCAAATCAGAACAAATATACATAAACATGCAAAGACACAACGGTGGAAGAGAATCTCTGATCTGTCCTTAATGACCTGTAAGGAAACCTAGAATCATCATTATGTTGAAACAATCCACACATGTGCTGACCGTACTAATCACCCATCACCTAATCAATACATTATTTAATCTCCTCCCCGCTAACACAAAGCTCTGGAAGAAACCAACCAGCTCCTTTTCTTAAACTCATTCTTCTTTTATTGCTCGCTGTTTATTGCTCGCTTGCTCAAAATGCTATTTGTAATTTAAACCAGGATGCACGTGAACCTGATAGGAGCGGCATCCGAGGATGAGAGCGGAGAGTGCTGACGCCGCTCGTATTTCCTGGAGTGAAACTTTAACTGGCTGACCCTTGGTGGCCTCCGGCGCCTCGCTGAACCAATGCTGCGCACGATTGATCCGGACGCGGAAGTTATCATCGAGTGAGATGCGACGGTGTCGTTTAAACTTAGCGTAAAGTTTAAACATAGCAGCGTTTACTTCAACGATGCTGAGAGAAACGAGAGGTCAGTGTGTGTGAAGCGAGAAGCCGAGGGAGCTCAGTGTGAAGGTATTCACAAACCCTGACTATACCGTAGCCACTGTGATGAAAGACTTCACCAAAACAAAAGCAGAGGCTGTGTGTTCCTGCTGCAGCATCTCCCCATCGCGCGTCTGGCTGCGCATCAGAGCGTGAACGGGCAGATTTTCCGGTAGCACAAGCCTGAGATGGGCTCCTGCGTCTCAGTGAGCTCGTTTTGCCCGGCCTCCCGTCGAGTCCTCCTACTGCCGCTGCACAGAGACGACACTCCGCAGCCCCAGGACACAGTCACCACGGGGGGAAAGAGGGGATATAAAGGGAGGGAGAGGGGGGGAGAAACAGAGGGAGGGAAGGAAGAGGGATGGAGGGCGGGTGAAGAAAGAGGCAGTGGAAGAAGATGCATGAAAGGTAGGGGCAGATAATGAGAGGTGGAGAAGATGAAGGGACAGAGATGAGAAAAGAAGGGAGTGAGGGGAGGGGAGGCAGAGAGAGGTAAACAGAAAGCAGCAAAGGAGAAGTCGACAAACAGAGAGAGACGGAGGGTGGCGTGGGGGTGGGGGTGGGGGGGAGAAGGAGAAGGAGAGAATGATTGCTCGCGGCTCATTTCTCCACACATGAGCCCATCTGTACAGCGCCCAGGGTGGGACGGCACCACTGCACTGTCTGAAATGACTGAGCAAGCCAAAGACACCCCAGCGCCACAGGAAGCCAAATGCAATCCCATGAATCCCGGGCTCGCCTATTATTCTGCAGAAAGCCTTTTTAAAGTGCCATTTTTTCTCGCTCATGGTGCCTTGTTGATTTACTTTCTTTTCCATCATGACTTAAGTTGACCATAATGTGTTTGAAAGAGGCGCGTGGATGAATGTCATGTTCCAGAGGTTTGGCCTTGCACGCCCAGATGAGCACGTGCACGTATATATATATATTTATTACACATATATATAAATATATGTAGAGCAGACCAGCAGCACCACAGGGGGGGAAAAGGAAGAATTGACTGGCAGAGAGCAAGAAATGGTGTTTGCACTGAGCATCTTGTGGTATTGTAATATTTACTGTTAGCACCTCGGGCTACATGATACGCTCCACTGTCACCATCAAACAAGCAGCTCTCTGAAGGAGGGAGCACATCTGTTGTCACCCCTCCAACCTCCTCCCTCCCTCGCTCCCTCCCCCTTTTCCTATCTCTCAAAATTAGAGTGAGACGAGAGGAAAGAGAACCCTGCAGTTACAAAATACACAACTTTTTGACTCACACACATAAATACACCCACACACACACACACACACACACACACACACACACACACACCACACCCTTCCCCTCCTCTTTGACCACGGCTTAGGATGCAGCCGATTCAAATTGATCATCCCTCTGACCAATAATTCATTGTGATGGAGCAGACGTGGTGTGTGCATGGCGAGCGCCGGCCGCGCACTAGCACCTGCATACTAAACAGCCCCGCCGGCCAATCGCGCGGTGTCGATCCTGGTCAGGTGACCCGCTGTTTATCCTCTGATAAATGGCAGGTCAAGCCGGGTGGCGTTCACCGCCACATCCCTCAGCGCCATGTCACCCGCACTCCCGACCGCTCATCAAACCCCCTCGCTCCCTTTTTTCCTCAAACCCCTCTCGGTCCCCCCCCGTCCCCCCCCCACCCCTTAAAACCCCCTCTGCAATCACAGCCCACACCACCGCCGCCGCCACCACAACCCCCCCTCGGCATTTGCCTCACATGCATCCATTATTCTCCACGCTCGCTGCACCGTCAGCACAGTCATGATTGCTGACTGCTCCTTCCACTGCCAGCCTCCACTTTGAACACAATTAACTTTGTAATTGCGTTTGTTTTAGGAGTATGGGAGTGATTATCAAAGCCACCTATGATCCTCCAAGCATACACACTTGCTGCCTTGCCTGTCTGTCGGTGGTCGCTTGAGCAGGCAAAGACCACCAGTGGGGGGGGGGGGGGAGTACAGATAGGGCCGGGAGCACTTCCGAGCAAAGAGCCAAAATGACGTTGTGACCTAAAACCTCTACAGAAAGTGTCACTCTTTTGTGTTTTGTGTGGAGAAAAATATCCACTGTTTCCACTGGAAGCCTCAAAATATTGGCCCCAGAGGTTAATTCATCATCAGGCGACAGCAGATGAGACACAACTACAGACATACAGTGTCGCGCGTCAGTTATTCATACACAACAGACACAAATGCAGCTGTAATGTCCACCTCTCCTCTTAAAGACGGTCCACAGATTCATGACTTCCTGATTTAAGTCTTCAACAGTACATCCATCTACTTCGCCCTCTTTCTTTCGAGGTGCAGTTAAAAACTGCTGTGAACATCCGTTTATGCTGGAATACTGTAACCGTTCATTGTTGAGTCCAAACGCCGGCTTGTGTGATGTTCCCCCATTGTTACACACATACACAAAATACTCTATTCTGCCTGCATTTTGTGGATCCTTCTTACGACATTGACTTTGAATAAAAGAGCAGTATTGCAGCCCTTTTTTAATTGAAATGCAAACTACATCAACGGCCAGGCCACGGAATTGGCAATACTCTCCTGGCGGCGTGATAAAGGCTTTTTTGCTGTTTCTGTGGCTATCGACTTGGTCATGTGTGTAATTGCCTAAAGCGTTTCTGAAGCCTCCGATGCACCAATGTAAATATTAAAGAGAGCGCTCAGCTTAATAAAATGCTGTTCAAACAATATGGGGCCCAAGTTATCTCTGCCGGTCCATTTTTCTGCAGTGCCCGGGAGTAGAGGAGTTCTGCAAGAGGGAGACGGGGGTCAGTATCAAGATGAGACCTACTCCTTTCTGAGCAACGGTGAAAAACGAAAGGGGAGCGAGGCGACAGGCGATTAAATGAATCCACTAAAGAGTGAATAGGGCTGAAGTAAGAGAAAGGAAGTGAAAATAGGAGATGTTAGAAGTGTACTGAGGAGGAGGAGGAGGAGGAGGAGGAGGAGGAAGGAGCGACAGAGGAGCAGCAAGGGCAGTGATGGATCAGACACATTCTCTAATGGTATTGATTCTGTCCAAGGCCACGGTGGAGATGAAGGCCTCCCTGCTGTCACCTTGACCTTGGGCCAATCCCCGACCTCTGACCCCGTGACCCCCTCCGGCCTCACTCCTCCTGACCCCCCCTCGTCACCTCCCCCTGCTGCCGCCTCGCCACCTTCCTAAATGAGAATTGACTTTGCGCCCCCCGTGCTGAGTGGAAACGTGGGTTAAAGTGTGTCGATAACGTTTCACAAGAACAATTTCTCTGGCCACTCCCGCGCGTGGCATAACATTTTGACATTTGCTCGCTGTGTGGATACCGTGCCGTGTCCTGCGAGGCAGTGGAAGGGAGTTGCGAGGGCCACTAACTGCCTCCAGCTATTGATCTGCCGGTTAAATTGCACACAGAGCTGGCGGAGAGGGAGCATTGAGAGCCAGCCGCCAGGGTGATGCACACTCGGCTCACGATAGCCACCATCTAATGGTAATTGCTTTCGATCTTTCCACACAGACATACGATTTACAGCGGCTCCTCTCGTGAATAGGTGACAACAAATATTTAGCGTGTGTGTGTGTGTGTGTGTGTGTGTGTGTGTGTGTGTGTGTGAGATAGAGAAAAATGTATCATAGTATGTTCTCACGCTCAGGCAGTTGAGGAGCTGTACCAGAAAGACGGAGAAGAAGAAGAGTTCATCCACACCAGGAGGAAAGGAAAAAAGAACAATGGTTGTAGGTAACATGATTGTTGATCATCTCTAAAAAGGGACACTTGGCTTTCTCCACACCCTGCACTCCATCAGCGTGTGGGAGCGGAGGGGGGGGATGCATCTCCCGCGGCCCCAGGTGATTCCACTGAATGGATTACAGCGGGAAACGGCTGTCCTTCTTTCAAACTGCCAGGTGGCGTCCATTTTTCTCCCGGCCTCATTGTGGGGCTCTGTGTACAGGACAGATTTAGACGGCCCAATAAAGTCCCATCTTTAGACGAGGCAGCTTGATGCAGCACCTTCTGATCTCAATGGGGATACAGTAGATCAACCGCCTCGCCGTTAACGTGCGCTCAGACAAAAGGTGGCGCCTGGAATGATGCTCTGCGTTCGCGTGCGCTTGGAAATCGTCCACAAGCCGTTAAAAAACTGACCCGCTGGACATTTTCCAAACCAATCAATCTTCCACCCATTCACCCGTCCCTCAACTTTTTTTCTTTTCACCTCGCTCATCTCGTTCCCTTGTCAGAAAACAGCGGTGGCGAGTTCATTAGCCGGTGTTTGCATCAGTCCTTTCCCCCACAGAGCAGGGAGCTGTTTGTATCCGTCGGAGCCTGATACCTGCCAATGCTAATCCTGTTTACACCGGCGCTAAAACACAACTTAGTGGGTCATCCATCCCAAACATCCCTCCGCCTGTCGATAGGCTCAATGCAGCCACCAAATTTATGTCAGGGTCGTCACACGGGATTATTTGAACCATTTGTACCACTTAACCCGCCGCATGCTGCTCATAACAAACTCACCACGAGAGTAAAATACATTTATTTCTTGTATGTTCCAATGTGTTCTTTCTACAAGCACATGTTATTTTATACTCTCTCAGGAACATCTTCATCAATAACAGTAATTTAAATTAATATTTTATATCGAACCCTGTGTGGCGTCATTTTCCTTTTTCTCTTCCGAACGTAGTTTAACCACAGCAGAGGTCATGTGATGCGGATAAAGCCGCGGTTCTGTCCTCACTTCTGTCTCTTAAGTGTTTGCTTCACCCGCCGCTGATGTTAAAATGGATTCCTGGAAGTTTTCCAGTGCTGTTTTGTTCTCGCCTTTGTTTCCATGTGAGTATTGTGTATGATGGAGGGACCGCTGGGACTGTTTGTCACACTGATCCTCTTATGCCGCCTCTATCCCTTTGTTTAAAGCAACAATTAAAACTGTTAAGCCACCGACTGTTGTATTTTTTCCCTCTGAGAGCAATTTTTATCACTTCAAAGAGTTTAAGAGCCTTGATAAAAATACCGTATTTTGAACAGCAGTGAACAAATCATGTCACTTTATATTAGGAGCAGGGGAAGAGGAGAGCTGGAGGGAGGAAGGTGCACATGAAATGTGGGGTTTTTCACCTCAGTCCATAAAGAAATTTGATGATTTTTGTTTACAAGTTTCAGTTAAACTTTTTCATTTATGACATATGCATATAAAGCTTCCTACAGTGGTGATTCATAATGGCTCCCTCAGCTTGTGTTCCAGTTATCCAGTCAGTATCCGGTGATAATTCCCTCATAATGAAGTCATTTTCATTTTTTGGAGTATCCTTGGCCTTGCTCCAGGTTCCCTCAGATGGCGACCAGATGTCGAGATGTATCTCCAAAGACTCCCAACACTTCAACATTTAATTTTTACGGGATTCCTCAATCCGTGAATCTGTCGTTCACACACACCGAGGGGAGAGAAAAGCATGGAATCAGTTTTAAGCTAAATCTTCTGTGCCTTTTTTATTTTCCTCCTCTCGGCAAAAACCCTTTAGACTTGAAAAATATTGATCAGCATCCATGAGGCTTTCGAGCGAGAGAGGGGCTGATTGTTGGCAAAACATTTAAACATGCAATATGGTGGAAGCTGCCTCTCTCATTAAGCCACTGCACAAGGCTGAATTTAAAGTGATGACAAGTTAGTGGCGAGTGTAAACAGGCAGGATTTGCTTGCCAGCAGAGGCGAGTGTGTTGCTAAGAGGTCTAGGGAGCAAGAACTAGTCTTGAAATATTTATAGGGTTTGACTGGGATCCCTCCCCGAGGAGCGAGCATTGAAAACTTGCAATCTGTGGATCGCCAATGGCAAACTGACGCGGAGGTCAAGCCTATAGGTTTTTCTTTACATGAAAACAACTCGTACAAGGGAAAGAGACGGAGCGAGGGGAGAGGATAATATATTCCGCGCCCGGGAGCAGGATTTTAGCTTGAGAGGGTTATGGATTTTTTTTTTCTTTCCAGCTTTTTTTGTTGTTACAGACATCTCCCCTCATTTTCACGGGATCAAAAATCCATTTTGGATCATCCATTCAATATTAAATCTGGCAGCTACTTGTATACACAACAAACTCAATTTGCCGAGAAGATTTTGAGATCTCTCATGGACATGTCAACGACAGACAACCAAGATCCTTTCTTTCACTTTTAATACGACGGCAACAGGTCGAGTCACAGCCAGTTGTGTTCATGACTCACGGGGGAAGATGGTGGTCATCCACTGGTTTCCTTCGGGCAGTAGGTGGCCTCCTCTCTGTCTCACCTCAAATCTCGAAAGGATTCGTTAAGAGGAATCAGAAACAGGCCTGATTACTTCTAACATCTTTCAGCATCTCTCTCCGATCTGAAATCACTTTTATTTAACGTAAAGCTATTGGAATCGCAGGTAAATCTGTGTAATTGACTGTCCGGTACATTGTGTACAATCTGTGTAATTGACTGTCCGGTACATTGTGTAATGTCCTGAAAGTAAAGCGAGTGTGGTCTCAAGCACTCCGGTGCAATATTCGCACGGCAAAATTGCCATTATGTGGAGCCCAACACAACACTTGAAGTAATTACAAGGCAACAATTACCCAGGCGAGGCCAGACGTAATCGATAGGCCATCAGACAGACCGGTCAGGGGCCAGAGGTCAGGGGTCAAGGTTCGGTTTCTTCCCAACTCTGTGTGTGTGTGTTTTTCTTTCTCGTCCTCTGGAGGAACAGGATGCTGATTCATAACTGGCAGGGGGATGGACACCGAGGTGGAGTCCAGCTGTAGCTCCGTGATCTGTTCTTCTCCAGGCGCTGAGTATTGATCAGAATCTACCACATTATTGTAACCCTGAGGAGACGCAGTCCGAGCAGCTGGGATCACACTCCAGGTCCCTGCTCCAACACACCTGGGGAACCAGGCGGTGAAATAAATCAGGTGGCCTGAACAAAAATCTGTTATAATTAGATTTAGAAACTTTATTTTTTTTAAATTAAAAGAAACAACCTGCTAAAGACAGAGGAGATATTTGCTGTTTCAAGCTTTTGTTTTGCTTTAAAACCATCATCAGGAGCTACACGCTAATATTTACCAGGTGCTTATTGCTCAGTAGCATCAATTAAGCTAATGAGGAAAATATTCATTTTAACACCAGAATAGTTCAGCAGAGGAAATCTACTACTTAAAGAAGCCTTTTCCTTTAAATCCTCTATTATTGCTTTTTCTTACAAATCACCAGAGTGTGGGTCTGTGACATCATTATGCTTATGGGGACCCTCCTCCACATTTTCATCCCAACAACTTGGACCTGCACATCACCCCCACGCTAATGAATCTTCACCGGCTTGTGGTCAAGTCCTGCTTCCTTTACAAAATCATTCTCCTCACCTTTACATCCGTCCATGCCCTGACCCCCCAGGACGTGTCTGACCTTCTCCACCCCTTCACCCCCATCCTGGAGCCTTCAGTCCTCAGCCACAGGTCTGCTCCACATCCGAGGTCAGGACCTCAAGTGTGAAGCCTCAGAGATCTGCAACGCCCCAACTCTGGACACATTAATACCTTTCAGTTCACAAAGCCTCTCGATCAATAGATTCATTATCTTCAGCTCACATTGCTGTTGTTGTTTTCCGTTCTGGGTTTGTTTTATTTTTTATTTGAAGCAGCCTTAGACACCTCGAAAAGATAATGTGGAGGTTGTGTGGTCACATGTTCACGCTGCTGTCACAGTTTGAGCTGCACGACACTGAGGAAGAAGCTTCTTGGTTCCTTGGCCTCACTTCAGCGTGTGTGTCAGAGCTTCCAGACCAAATGATCCGGAACCTCCTGGTGTGAAGAGGGTGACCTGCAATGCACAGGAGGAAGAGGCACAGTCCATCATCAGCCTCCCCCTGTGTGAGACAACCCCTCTACTCTTATCCCTCCCTCCTCCCTCTGTCGAGCAGAGATGTGTCCATGAAATATGTGCAACTTCCCGTTGAAATTAGAGCGCCCTGAACCATGAAAGGCACCACAGGTATTGGCTGTACGACGCGTGTGGCGGCAGCACCACTGCCGCTACACGCCCGGTCTCTGTGTTGTAAAACTCCGAAGGCAGAAAGACACACGACCACTCATCTGTAACTTATTAAAACCAAGGGAAATAAATTACCCCGGCGCTCTGATGAATTATGAGTTGTGTCTCAGGAGCTGGAGACGCTTCATAACTTGGAAATCTTCTTTGGAATATGGTTTGCATACCCCCCCCCCCCCCCCCCACCCCACCCCCCACCCCACCCCCACCCCGGACTCTTCAAAATCCTGGTTAATTACAACTTTGACTTAAGCGGCACGTTCCCAAATTCCATTGTAAAAATTAAATGTATTGACAGTAAAGATTTGGAATTGAGATCCATAGAGTATTTGTGTGGTTGATAAATCCAATCCGGTTTAATTAAGAGGGCGAACTTCCTGCGCTCCGACCGAGATTGAAACGTCTTCATCAGGAAACTAAGATTCTTCTGTCCTCCTTCCTGAGGGCACCTCTGACTGACAGGCCGCGCATCCATCTCCACAAACATTTAAAGGTGAACAACTTTATCTTGTGCAACTTTAAAGAACATCACCTCCGAGCAGTCGCCGAAGATTGACGCTGTCAGACTTGAAGCGCTGTTGAGCCACATGACTGATGGGCCGCTCAGAGGAAAAGTGGAGTGCTTGATGAGATATTAATCAGGCGGCGTCGGGAGGGGTGGAGCAGCGGCGTAGAGAGCTGGCGGGGTCCTAAATGCGAGGTGTGATGGAGATGTTAGAGATCTGAGGTGTCTTCAGCGAGGCGGAGCTTGTTGGAGGGGAATAATGAATCGTCCCATTAGCATATTGTCACCGGTTGTCTTGTTTACTCCGAGGTGTTTGCCAAGCAGCTCTCCCCAAGGAGAAATGGGCGCTTCACTGTAACTTCTGGAGTAAACAGCGATATGCTAATACACATGCAAATAGACACACATGCCTGCACGTGCACTGTACGCTCGCAGACGGCAAACACACAATAAACTTTGCTTTTAACAACCTGTGATGGGGCGATGGCTCACGTTCTTTGTCAATATTTATTGCAAACAGGGAGGAGGGGAGGGTTCAACACAGAAACGCAAAGGCCTCGTACTTCTCGTCTCATATTGACGGTTGTGTGGAATCAAAGGGGACAAAACAGCCAAGTTTACCTGCAGCAAACACGAGTGCTGCGCTTTCACACGCTTGTTTTATCCACCCGCTGCACAATAGACTTTCTGCAGCTTCTCTCATTGACGTTCTTCATCACTTCTCATGACCTGCACGTGCTCATATCATCATATGCGCTTGATTACAGTTGTATTCGCAACAAGAGGCTGGGATGTTTCGGATGGGGTGCGACTCTATCAGTTGATTCTGTCACTTTCTCCTCTCCCACCTCTCTCTCTCTCTCTCTCTCTCTCTCTCTCTCTCTCTCTCTCTCTCTCTCTCTCTCTCTCTCTCTCTCTCTCCGTCTCTTTGTCTGTCCACGTCCCTCTCCCTGGTAAACTCCCCGCCGGCACTCACTCAGGCTCTGGTAATTGCCGGTAGTCTGCTTAACAGTCACAATGCCTTACTGTAATCAAAGCCCTGACAAAAGACCCCTTTCATTTCACTGTCTGCCTCTGTGTACAGTATAATAAGCTTACATCCAGCTTGCGTGTCGAGAAGCCAAGGACCCCGGTGCAGTAATTTTGCATTGAATGAGATGCAGGTGATCAAAGTCTGCATAGTCTTTTTGATTCGCTAGAATAGCCAGGCCCTCCCTCGGCTATGCCTTTTGAACATCTTAAGATTCCTCCGAAAAAGGAGGACAAAAAAAAAAATGCTATTCCTGCATTCTTCTTGTAGATATTCCCACCACACGCAGCCCGGGAAGCGAGCTCCCCAGCGCTTTTGGGGGAAACTTTGAAGGAAAGTAAAGGACAAGCTGCTTTTGGAGGAATGAAACTGGAGCTTTTCCTGTACATATGTTCAGATGTAATATGTACATGAGCAGTGAGGGCGTCCTGAAATAAACACGCAGGTTTGAGGACTTATTTAGATTTCCAATATCTCAGTGTTTAATATGCATGAACATTTTATTTCTCCTTTAAAACACATCGGATCTCAGATGCCTAGAACTCTCCCTCTTCATCCTCGCTGCTCCTCCTCTCACTCGTCTCTTGTATCATCACTTTTCAGATGTCAGCCCCGCGTGTCCTGGCAGTGGGAGGCTGAACCAAGTTTGGGAAAACCTGCGGAGCCGCTCTCTGCGCTCCGACATTCAATTAGAGGATTTCTCAGGTGATAGGGCCGGCCAGTGGGGGCAATATTCCGGGGATCCCGGTCGTCCCCTCTCCTCCTGTCCCTTCCATCCGTCTGGGGGGGGGGGGCTCCAAATCCATTGTCAGAATTATGGCGAGCAGTTCAATAATTCAGATTAGAGCTCATGTTTATTAATGTCCTACATCTGTGCAAACAACGTGTCAAGCCGAGAGTTTATTGTAATTGCCTGAGCAAACAAAACCTGAAAGAAGCAATTTCCAGTTACAATGTGCTATGACAAGTAATGAGGCCATTGGCATTCTGCTCCCATCGCCGCCGCTGCTTCTTTTCATCGCCCCGGTATTGTGTGTGATAGATATTTTTATAAGGAATGAAGGTGCTGGATAATGCGGTGGCGCCACTAGAGGCAGGTTAGTGATTAAAGATAATCATCACCCCCCCCCCCCTGCAAGATCTTATTAGGTTTCTCTTAGCATTACTTACCTCCACTTCCACGTGGGACTGAGCGGCCGTCCCTGCAACCGCCACAACGAGATGACAACTATTAATTTGCATTCTTGGAAGGAGGAAAAAGTAATAATAATATTGCCTTGTGCCACCTGAGGGACTCGCGCTGCCGCACAGTCGCACTGTTTTCAAAATAGCTGTTGCATAATCTGCCAAAGCAGCTTTAAAGGAGAGCTCTAAATAATTGGAATTGACACAGGATATCAACCCCCGACTTTCAGATCTGTGTCTAACATATTAGCCATCTCTGGAAATGAGCTATTATTGCCTAATTGAATTTCGGCTGCCAAACGTTTAATTAAATGGCAGTTGTAGTTTATTGAATTCGGCCTGTGTTTGTGTAACAGCAGAGACCTGTGAGCAGATTATGGAAAGTGCTGCGGTTTGATACACTTCCCTGTCCCTCTGCTGTGTTTTAATGCCATCCCAGTCTTTGTTTTCAGTCACAGATGGTTGAGAGCAACCAGGGGCTTGTTCTGCGATAGAGAGCCGCGTTGTTACGTTGGAGCTGATGGACCCAGGAGGACTCACCACGCCGATTGATGTCTCTACTTAGCACCGCACTCGTACCTAAACTCATCTCTTTTGGGTGAGACGGAGCCCCGCGCCACCGAAACGTGCTGCTGGAGACATTTGTCTTGTCACAGCAGCTTGTATCTAGAGAATTAATGAAATATGTTTGGTTTTTTGCTTGTATACACTCATTATTCCTATATGTCGTCAAGGCAGATGTCGCTTTTTTTAAAAGTTAAAAGGAGTCCAACTACTAAAGTTCAACTACTTTTTACCCTGGACTCTGGAACCGTGAGAAAAACCTCCACCGGAGAATCTCAGTCATGCAGACATTCAAACAAGATACTGAAAAGTCTGAGATATGATGAGGAGCCTTAAAGTTGATCAACAATACAAGATGCTAAAAAGCTCTTTTGCTCACGACGCCACTCTGTGTGTGTGTGTGTGTGTGTGTGTGTGTGTGTGTGTGTGTGTGTGTGTGTGTGTGTGTGTGTGTGTGTGTGTGTGTGTGTGTGTGTATATATCAACCTGCTCTGTCCCTCAAAGTGCTGTGTTAACTATACACTCAGGGTGTGTTCACAGCCAACGGGGCCGCTCGCTCCGTGACAAAGTGTTTAGGTTGCAACTCTGTCTGATGGCTCGGGGATTAGAAAATCCCTCTTATGATTGATAGATTTATTTGTCACCGCTGTCTGGACGCGAGCAGCTTACACCCTGCCAAAGCCGGGAACCATTAATCAGTGTAAATAACGCTCTTCTTATACACATATCAGGAGTCCGTACGTGGAGACATCTGACATGGGGGGGGGAGGCAGCAAAGCCTATTTGCAGCAAATAGGCGTGTGACCGGACGATCAGGAAAGTGGCGTGCAGTTGTTGGCGAGGAGCTGACGTGCGTGCTGCTGACACTAACCAAGAGGAAATTGGTATTTTTTGCTGCGGGGCCGAGGTTGTGGAGTTTGGGACAGTAGGGTGTGAATTGATTAATGACTCTCTCGGATGTCCCCGCGTCGAGGACGACATCTTACTCGGTGAAATATTGACGGTTTCATCATTCAGGTTGTGACACGGGATCGCAGCCAAAATAGTTTGTGGAAACTTGCTGATAATTTGTGTTTTCAAGCAGCGACAAACAAAAAAAACACAAATCTCCCTCTGTGTGTTTCATGATCAGCGGCTGATTATCACTCTATTAATTATCCTCCTAAATACATTCAGGGCGAACACATGATGATGATCACACGTGTTTAAAGCACAACAATGGTCAGACATGTCGGCTGGATGCTTTTAATCTCAGACCATTGTGGTCCAAAGAAATGATCTGATTGGGCAACTTCTCCCGGGCATCACCACACCCAGGACTCGCTGTTATCTTTGCATAAATGCACACCTTGTCATTATTTACTGCTTAATTAGCGCAGTGCTTAATTAAATCGGCATTAATCAAACAGACAGAGGTGGCGCTTGGGGAACATTTTACACATGTTAGTGATACTGTACTTTATTATCCAAGGAGACATAAATCAAGCGACCCTCGCAGGAATTACCTGATAACAGTTGTTTTTTTTTTGGGGGGGGGGGGTGTAATAGAGGATTGTCGTGAGAGGGACAACGAGGGACATGATATCATCTCAGTTGAAGAAGCCTTGTTCTGCAGGATAGAGAGGAGAAGGTGATCTTCTTCTTATTGTTCTCGAGTGAGTTGGTACAGCGGCCAGACGTCGGAACGATAACACCTCAAATAGACAAGCATCGTATTTTAAGTGACGCCCGGCTTGTCGCTCGCTCCCGTTGTGATTGTGGTTCCGTTGTGTGTTTTTCGTGGTTGTCCAGACTTCCCCCCCCAAAAACACATCCGTTTGGATTCCTACAATACACATACATGCGAGCGTGCTCCAACACATGAATCATTTTTAATTTGCCTCACGGTTCCAACATTTATCATGTTTGGGAGGAAGGGGAGAAAGAAAAAAATAAATAAAGAAAAATGTGTGAAAAGACATTTGAAGCTGAAAATGGTGTTTGCTCCCTGCTGCATGTGTGGAAGTGGGAGACTCTGCAGGCTCCGTCTCCCCTCACTCCCTCAATCTTAATGGAGAGGAGACGAGGAGTGCTCCCCTGTGGAGAGGGAGAGATAGGCGGCGGCGGCGGCGGGGGAGGGGGCTCAGAGGAGTAAGAAAGTGGAGGGGGGACTGGAGGAGTCATCTCTGTGTAATTAAAGCTGTTTTAATGGGAGGTGCCAGGCAGTGGAAGGGAGGTCAGTCCCGATGGAGAGCGACCAGCCCCGTGCCCCCTCCTCCCTCCCTCCCGTCCCGCGAGGCGAAGGTGGGCACAGACTCCTCTTCTAGCTCACTGCCACTAAGAGGATTTCACCAGTGGCCCTCTCTCGGGGAAGGGTGCTTCGCTTGGAGGGGAAGGGGGGGGGGCACAAATGGGAGCCCCTGCTATGGCACCATGGAAAGCCCTGATTAACTCCCTCCACCAGTCCAAACCCCGCCATGCAAATGAAGGCGGCCCAGTGCTTCTATGAAGGGGGAAGTGCTTGTCAGTCAGGCTTGGCCGTTCCTTGATGTGCTTCCATTGTAATTCTAGGTGTGCTGCTTGTACCGTCGCAGATAGGAGCGCAAGGTTGATTCATCCCCATAGGATTGTTAAAAGGTGGATCCGCTAAGTTTTCAAAGTGACTCGAATGGGGGAAGGAGAGGGGTGGCTGGCACTCTCTTGTCAGCTCTTTCTTTAGCCCATCACAGACATTGGTTTTTGAAGATTTTTGCTGTCTGACTTTGCGATAATACATAATGGGGATTTTTTTCCTTGACAGTAAAGTCGTCCCCTGAGGACAGGAGATATGTTCGCACCCTGAGATTCGGTCGGCATCGTCTACGCATTGTTCACAGGCCTTTAAGTGCTCCAGCGAGAGGAGCTTCTCCCTTTTCATTAGCTGTGTGTGGATGTGTTCAGGTTGAGCCGCTGTGGAAAGTGGATCATTACAAATTGTGCAAATCAAATAATCAGGGCCTTCTTGAATTAAATGTCTCCAAAGATCTTCAGTGTCATGGATTCACCTTTTCAACCCTTTCTCGGTCTTTTGGTCTCGTTTCATGAAGCAAATTTGTTTTTCGAGTTGTAGTTAATCCTGTGAAACCGGTGTGGAAGAAAAAGGCGAAACACTTTCACATACGTCATTTCTTTTGAGAGGAATCAAGAAGCCGCATTTTAAATCTGAACTTCCCCAACAATGTCACTAATATAATAAAAATATAATCATCATCTTACAATGTGATAAAACTCTGTATCATCCCCTCACTAGTCTTCTTCTGTCTCCATCAACACCCTCGCTCCACTTTTCGTGGTTGAATTTGTTCTGAGATTGCTCCGCCGTGCCCCTGACAGAGCAATATTCTTAATTTCAGGAGAAGGGAAAAACAGACTGACTTGAAATGAATTGATGGCAACTCTCCCGTCTCCTGCATTTGTCTTCTGTTAATGCACTTGACCTCATAATCAGACTGCCAGTGCTACAAGGCAGCAAACAAGTTATGTCATGTTATCAATTTATCCAACATGACAAAGTAATAACAGCAATAAATGAACATGTACTTTGGAACGGCGGCGTTGCAAATTGAAACGCCGGAATGTGAGACGTGTTTCTCGCCGAAAGAAGGAGCAGGGAAGATGATGGAAAATCTAATATGAAGGAAGACAAGTGTTTACATTGCAGCTTTGTACGTTTTACATCCTAAGTACTCTCCATCTCTTCGTCAGCATCCCCAGGGCTGCACCGCTGTTAGCCAGGCACACCCTGCTGAATTGAAATGTACAGTTGCAGATCTGAGGGAGAGCAGCGGCGTGAATGTGGCAAACAGCCGCTGATCTGATGAAACAACAGTGCAAATTGAAAAGCTTGATTGTTATCATTTGGGCTTGATTCTTTTGCACAGGGTGTGGTTGTTCCTCACGGGACGGAGGTTCGCTCGGTTCCAGCCGGAGAATCCAAATCGTTCCATCAGTGACGCGAGAAAATAATTTCAAGGACAGTTTGACTGGAGCTGGAAAAACATCTCGATACATATTTCATGCACTCGACCGATCTCTGGTGTCGCTCTCGTTTGACATCAATTCTCTGAGCAGCCCTCGAAGGCCTTGGGCAGTTCACCTGCACGCAGGACGGGCCGGCCGCTCCGTACACCGCCAGTGCTTCTTTATTCTCAGTGCCCCGGGCGCTTCACAGCTCTGCAGCTCCGCACACCAAACAGCACATCAGCTCGACAAATACAGAGGAGTGATAAAACACCATGTTCCCGACTGTGGCGCCTCACCCGCTGCCAGAGAGGAGCGGGGCCTGTACAGCCGAGTCACCTGGAGTCTTGAAAGGAGGCATTGTGGGAGCTGGGAGCCGGTGGAAATCCTCCGTCTCTGTATTCTATCCTCTAGTTTCCTGTGTCTTTGTGAAGTGAAGCGTTTCATCCTCCTCCTCTTTTACCTGTGGTCCTTTCTATCCGTCTTCATGAGGAACACAGACTAAACTAAGGCTCTTCTAGGACATCTTATTTTGTCCTGTCCACATCGAGTGAGACGCTGGGAACTTGATATCTGCATGTTGTACTTTTTCGCAGTAACAAGTGAAAGCAAATATAAATCTGCGCCGTTTCAAACAGTTCAGAGAAGCCTCTTAAGAATGACTTTTAAAGGCTTTGACAAACAAGCTGTGTTTTCATATTGTTTCCATGTAAGTTTTATTTAATACATGTGAGCTGGTTTCACCCTTGTTTTCCCAGCGTTGCTTTCATGTCAGTGTGAAACACCACAGCTTGCTTCACTCTGCTCCAACACCCCCCTTTGTCGTCTCCAACACAGTTTGAAGTTGTGGAGAAGTTTTTGCAGAAATCAGATTCAAATGAAACAATATAAAGTTTTCGTGACACAAATTGTTGTTCTTCATTTCCTCGTTCCAGCTGCTTTCTTGTTGCAGACTTCCTGGAAACAAACCAATCAAATCAGTCCTGTGAAAGTCCTTGCTGATGATGACAGCGCTGATGACCAGCGAGTGTTTGCTTTCCATTTTGTTTAGCACCTGCTCTCTCTCTCTCTCTCTCTCTCTCTCTCTCTCTCTCTCTCTCTCTCTCTCTCTCTCTCTCTCTCTCTCTCTCTCTCTCTCTCTCTCTCTCCGGCTGCCACCAGGGCTCACCCGCTGCCGTATCCTCTCAACTTTCTAACCCCGTCTTCCGACAGGATGTGAGGCTAAAAGTATACCCTGTCATCTTTAGCTTGTAATTGCTCGACTTGCCGTTGCCCCTTCGTTCTCCCGGACTCCGGCAGTTACAGAAATACAATGAGGCTTGGCTTTTCTCGTCTGTAGAATGTATATACTAATTCGCAATAAAGTGCTACAGCTGTCAGTGCATTTTCTGCTCGGTTACTTCAATAAATTTGAACTCTGAGTAGGGAAAAACAGGAATATCGTGTTATGTGCTCCCCTCTCGCAAACACAATTTCAACGATTCCATTCCCCTGCACATGAGGAAATGTGACTTGTCGTCTTGGAGACAGACGAACACTGCTGCCGCGGCGCCTTAATAACGGATTTCAGTTTTCAGGGAAACAATTATCAGGGAACAGAAATAAAACAGCGCAGTTCTGATGGGTTCCATTTTCAAATTATGTAAATTGACAGGAACAGAAGTGCTTGATTACAGTTGGCGACCTTCCTCTTTGTCTGCCGCTTCACCTTATTGGCTGTTGATACTGTTGCTGTGTGATCTACCCTCCGCCTTGACCCTTACCCATGATGCTTAGCACCGCTTCCTGATTGTTTAGTATCAGTGATGACCAGGGCCAGCTGGAGGGTCAGAGCCGCTTCCAGATGATTAGCCATTTCTCCCCTCCTCCCTAAACGCCTCCATCTCCCTCTTATCCCCCCCACGTCTATTTCTCAGAGCCACTGTCACTCACATCTGCTCCCAATGGCTCGCGCTGCTCATCCGCGCCGGCCAGCGAACCCGGAAGCGCCGCGGCTACAGTCCAGAAACGGTGCCGGAAGCGTTTGAAATCGAGGCTCTAATGATGCCACTGCATAATGCAGGATCTGCAGGGTGACGGCGACGCGGGGAGGGCGGGGAGAGAAGAGAAAAGGGGCCAATGAGGCAAGGGGGGGGGGGGGGGACCCAGCAGCCAAATGAAAGCAGACGGACCGAGAGGGAAGTGCAGCCAGAGTCGGCGTTAGCAGTGTTGTTCTGTAACTGCGTGGCGTTAACATCTGCCCCCGCCATTAACACAATGGGAGAGAGAAAGAGAGTTCTCCTTGTTAGGGATCATTTATTAACTGAGATCGTCTTTTCGTTAGCCTTGGGGTAATGGCTAATGTCAATGGCAAATTTCACACTTGTCTAGAGAAATGAATTAGATTTGCCATAAAAAGGCCCCATGGCTTGTTGTACATGCTCATTTGCGGGAGTTGGTGAACTTGCAGAACAGTAAAGAAGCCGAGGATCCTGGCATTATTCCCTCTCCCCCACCTCCTCCTCCTCCTCGCCAGACACTGACCTTTGAAGAGAAAAACACACACACACACACACACACACACACACACACACACACACACACCATCTATAAAAAGAAGCCGTACAATGTGTGTCACAGTACGAGTAACATCGTTATGACGCACCCCTCGATGGAAATGAGACCTATAGATTCTGCTGTAACCTACGATTTGAGCGTTTAGCCAAACACACACACACACAAGCTGCGTGGGACCCAGCCCTGACACACTTAATTCAGCTGTGTGTGTGTGTGTGTGTGTGTGTGTTTGTGCATCTGTGTCTGTGCAGTTCAAAGATTAAGACTCAGGCGTATTCTTTAATCCGTCCATTGAGCAGTAGCAGAGTGTGGAGACAGAATGGAGTGGGTACAATGACCCCCCGTCGGCGGTGACTCACGCCATCTCAGACGCTCCTGATGGCACCACAAAAACCGTCCCTCACCTACGTGCACCCCCACCTCGCCGCCTCCCCCTCTACTCTGACACCCCCCTCCCCACCTCTGCAATACAAAAGAACCTGTCAGGATGGACCCCCGCCCCCCTCCCCGCACACACACACACACACACACACACACACACACACACACACACACACACACACACACACACACTCACACACACACACACACACACACACACACAGAAACAAACCCTCCACCCCAACACTGCTGTCATCGCCCCCGGGGGTACCCTGCTAAGAATGGTGGACCCCCAAAAAACAGCACTCTTTCTCCCTCTCTGCGTCTCATTCTCCTCTCTCCCCACTCTTTTTTTTTTTGCAGGACAGATGACACAATGCGGCGATTCACACACAGAGCCGGGCGCTCTCACGTACTGTAGGCAGCCTCCATTGGCCCATGTGGGGCTGGCGCACAGCGTGGGGTTAATTGCGAGCGAGGTTAACAAAATAGGAGACAAAAATCAGTTTGAGAAGAGGCCGGGGGACCGGGAGGCTGCAGGGAGATGAAGTGGAGCCTGAAACACAATATGAATGTGTGTGTCAGTGAGTGTGTGCGTTCAGGCCTCGGTCAAATATTATTTTCAAATAATTATAAGTTTGGCTTAAAGCAGCTCAAATTGCTTTTCTGTACATAATTATACAAACATGGAAGTATATCAATCAATGAGTTGATGGATTAAGATTTGTAAACAAAAAGAAATACCACGAATGTCACTTTCCTCATAAATGCACAGTAACAACTTTATAAGGTGACAGCGTCTCCAGCAGCAAACACATGTTCACTAATGTGCTTTTAGCTCCGCTTTGGTCTCCAACAACTCCGAAAGGAAATATGTTCCTCCACAAATTTGATTGTTGTCAGATCTCATCCAGATGTTTAATGACATTTGAAGAGTTTGGACCAAAACTGATCATATTCAGAAAAGAAGTAAAACAAGGATTTAAATGCCATGTTTTAACTTGGACACACAATGTTCTACAATGAAATGATGTGGTTCCTTTCTGTGAATGGCCGCTCTATGCTAAGCATGTGCTGCATCATCATACCAGGCTGCGTTAGTACAGTACAGCCCCACTGACGCCGTGCTGTGGGTTCTAATGAAGCACTAAAGCAGTCAGCCACTCACTGTACAGTTCCTCCACAATCACATTTCTGAAAATGGATGTAACATTTAGCTGTTAATACCAGCTGCTGGAGTGTTCGTCTTCAGATGATTTAATTGCCCGGCAATTTTCTCCTGTCAAAAAAGCAATGTGCACCTCGGATGAGAACGAGCGAGCGCAAGTGGGAGAGTTAATTAGCGACCTCGTTAGGGACCTGGAAGTGTCTGGTGGGGCCTCTGTGTGTGTTTGTGCGTGTCTGTTTCTATCTGTGTCTGCGTCGCCTTTGTCCGTGTGTGTGTGGGTGTGTGTGGGTGTGTGTGTGGGTGTGGGTGTGTCTGTGTGCGTCAGCTGATGACTGGGAAATCTGAGAAGGCATGTATAAGGACCTAATCTGTCATTGTATGTATACATGACCAGTTTGCCCTGTGTGACTGGCAGGATGCTCATACTGGGAGCCATGTGCTGATGCATTGTGGGTGGTGGCAGAGGCTTCTTTCATGTGGGGACCGTGCGTTAGAATTGCAAAATAATGACTTTATGAATGAAGCTGAACTACTCTAATCGATACCTTGAATATCAGGTTCAATGTTTTAACGTTTTCTTTAAGTCTGATTGCCGAGACATGCACCCCCCCCCCCCCCCCCGCAGTTTTTTAAGAGATCGAATTACGCCGTGTATTTGGCGCCTTGCAGAAACGTCACTGTCATCTTCCAAGGGCGTGTTGGATGTTGGATGAACGGGGCTGCGTGTGGCGGTCTGGCTGAGTGAACTCTGTTGGTTTGGGGAGTGGTGCAGTAATTTGTTAAGACTGGGCCCCTGAATTATTAAAGGCATATGAGTGTAAATAATTCACTGATCACCAAACAGCATGACAGGCCATTCATCAGCTCGTGTCCCGTTGTGTGTGTGCGGGCACACGTGTTTATGATGAGTGTGTGTGTGTGTGTGTGAGGCGGCGGCGGCAGAGAGTGGGAGGTTGGAGGTTTCGAGGAGGAAGCTGACCTCCAAATAATAAGTGCGTAACATGTTTTTATTTTTATATTTGCTGCTAAGATGAATTCCTGCACACGTGTACCTTCGATTACACTTCCATGATCTAGGGTCTGACTAACAGAGGAGGGACGGCTCCAGGAGAACTCAGAGTGTGAGTTTCTGCACTTTGTGGATTCATATGAATGAAAGTGCTTCATCATAACCTGCTTTGAATTTCTATTCCTGGGAATCTACGCTTTTTCTTTTTTCAACCCGTGTCTTCTCAATGGCAAAGCCAGTATGGTGACAAATTGCCATAAACAGGCGGAAAGCATGCAAATGCAGCGAGGAGACAAATGTCCAACCTTGTGTTTAGTCTGAAGCTAAGGTCATCCGCCCTCCCATCTATCACTGTTCTAATCAGCTCCACGCAGCCCCAATGCATCGCCCGCTACCTGCTGCATAGATAACACAGAGAGAGGGAGCGGAGAGATAAAAACAAAACTGATAAAAGATTCAACAAGTAAACATTCATATTGCTCCGCAGCAGCCGGGGTTTTGCTCGGCTCCATTTTTATGTTTATTTCTCCTTTGCACACTTTAGCTTCCTAAACTGGGGTGTGTTTGTTCTGCTCGTCAGGTGTGGACAGACGGGTTCGACTCGGGATCGCAGGGCTGTATTTGAAGATGATTGGAGATGAGTTGTATTGAAACGTTACTGTCAGGGGTTGAGGGGAGGGGGAGACGAGGCAGATCCAGATGTGTGGCTCGGTTGTAGCTGCTTGTCTAACACCCGGTTGCATAATTGAGAAGACAGACTGTCTATTATTTTGATTTTCAGCTTCTATCGCTCCCCCTTTCTGTTCATTATCACATAAATTGAAACTTACACTTCTTTCTCTTTGAAATCTCTCCCTCTTTTTCTTCTCCTCTGCTCCCAACGACTGTTTGGCCCCCGACAAGCGATCCAGAGATAGTTGAATTAGATCCTTGCCCTGCACAATTAAAATCATATTATTGCTGGAGTGTGACCCAGCCTAATTTAATTGCTGTACATGCTCAAAAATGATTAATAGATAGAGTTTGTAAATAGCCTGGGCAACGACGATAACGCCACAGATATGGTTAGTTAAGTGCATTATTTCTTGCTAAAATAAACATTTGGAGAAGGCGCTCGGCCCATTGGCTTCCTGAAACGTTGTCTTATTGTAATCAGTCTAAATGAAAGATCAGACGACACAGCGAGGGAGCAAGTTCACTCAAAGTGGGCTAAAGGAAGAGTTGTGTCTTGTGCATGTAGCCTGTTAATCATCCAGCTTCCTGACTGTTATTATTTATCTCCCTGTGTTTGACGGAGACGCTGCAGAAAGTGTGTGTGTGACCTTGACCTGCGTCTGAGCGTGAACTAAATGTCCCCAGAAGGATAGAAAGGTTTTAATCTGTCCTGTAGAAAAGCGGCGTCATGTGAATCTGCGAGTCGGTGTGCGTGTGTCTTTGTGTATCCTGCCGTCCAGCGGTGCAAGGTAAATGGGTGTGTGCTCATTAATCTCGGAGTGAGTGGATGGCCAAGCTGCTGAATGTCTAAGCAGGGCGCTGTGCATGTGATTTATCGGGAGGAGCGTGCATTAAGGCCTATTCGTAGCCATTAGCCTGGACAGCTAAGGACACAGCCACCTACTGCCACAGCCGCAGGGGCGGTGGGCGGCTCCTGGGCTTTACACTCTGGTTTAACAAGCTGCTATTGGTTCCTTTTGATGCCGGTGACACGTTTGTTGCGTCGTTGTGCCACTCTGCACTTCGCAGAGATCATCCGTCAATCAAACAGCATGGACGGCATGTGTTTATTGTGTGAATATAAAGATGGACGACATGACAACTCCCCGAAAATGAAGCCTAATGATATGAAATGGGTTTTTTTCATCAGAGATGGTTTCTGTCATTTTAGGTTTGTGAGGTTTTAATTTGTTATTTGAGTGATTGAAACTTCATGATTGACTCAGTTGGTCTTCAGCACAATGTGGCAGCGTGTTCAACATGATTTCTGGGTAGTGACAGGAAGTGGACACCATCTTTATTTACAGTCAGTGGTTTCTATTGACCTCAGTTCTTCCCTTTGCTACTTAGCAAGTAGAAAACCAGAAATATAAAGTGTCTCCCTGTTCGTGCACATGTTCTCTCAAGTGACTCACCGTTTGTGAAGGTGAAGCACATTGTGTCACTCCAGACATGAAGTACACCGCACTCACCCGCAGGAAGCCGGAGCCTCCCCCGCTGAAAGATACATGTTCTCCCCGTGCAGCGAGGTGGACATCCACCAGCATGGGTGGTTAAAGAAAAGAGGAGGAAACACCTACATTTTAACTAGTTTTAGCAGCGCAATATGATGTTTAATGACTAAAGGAACAAAATCATCACAATTCTGACTCTAAAAATCCCTCTACTTTTTATCATATCAGCCGTGGAGGTTAAGTTTTCACGAGTGATGCGACAAAGGGTCAAGAAATAACTCATTACATTTAGTTGTGGATTCAAACAAAGAGGCGAATCAAGGGATTTGTTTTATATAACATTGGGATATAAGACGTCCTTTGACATTTCACTTATTTCCCAGAGAATAATTTAAGGATCTAGATGAAACAAATCAGGTGTATCTAGAGGATTGATATTTACTGATTGATTGAATTGAAGGGGTCTTGGTTTTTTCTGTGGATAGAAAGAGTTTAATTAAAAATCATCCATTATTCAATTATAATGTATTAATACAAACAATTCAAAGTGTTTTCAGGTGATTCACAAAACACAAGACGTTAAAGATGAATTAAAGATGAGTTTAAACATGCAGATTTTGAGACTAATGCATTTTACAGAAGTTGGATTTTACAATATCATCTTTTGCATATTTAAATTATAAGTTGCAGGGTGTGTCGACCACAAGCATTTTACATTTGGGCCTGAATCTGTGCCAGAGTGTGTGTGTGTGTGTGTGTGTGTGTGTGTGTGTGTGTGTGTGTGTGTGTGTGTGTGAATAAGCGAGGTGGGCGGGTGGGGTTATGAGGGGTGCTGTGGTGGTGGTGGTGGTGGTGGTGGGGTGGGGGTGTCAGTCTATTTTGGCTGAGGTAATCCATCCATTGTGTTGAACTTCTTCATCTGTATCAATTCATTGAAAACACACTGGCCCTGTGGAGTGAAACTGAGCCTGGCCGCTCCTTTCTTGACAGGGCAGCGAGAGTGAGTGAGAGCGAGGAGCTGGGGGGGGGGGCTGGTTCTGCAGGGTTAGGGTGGTGGGGTCCATAAGGGAGACTTCGGGGGGGGGGGGGGTGTAGTGGACCATGGGAAAAACACAATCTCTGGCCCCTCTATAGCACTTGTTCCACCCCACTTCACCCACACACCCACCCTGTGTGTGCCACTTGTCACTGACCCATGCAACCCCCTTCTCATTCTCCCCGAGCCTTTGAGCCCATCTCTTTCTCTGGGCTGCAGATGTGTGTAAGCCTCCGCCGCCACCACCGCCAACACAACCCCCTACCTCCCGAGACCAGCCGAGACCTCCACGCTCCTCTAGGCCCCTGCCTCTGCCTCTCATGCCCGGGTACAGTGGAGCGTGGTGGGGCAAAGGCTGCGGCTGCACCCGCGTATCCTGTCCCCAGCAAAAGGAATAAAGAATAACACAGAGGACCTCTTGTCTTTGTGGCGGCGCAGAAGGGGAAAAATAATGTGTGTTTGTGGTTATTGTGTGTCACGTACACATGTTCTGCCTGTAGACTGTCTCGTCTTGGGGCTGTGGGAGGAAGAGGAGGACGGGGGGGGGTTATTGCAACACGCACCCTCAGTGACAGAATCGTAATTGGTCTAAGGCATCCGCTCCCTTTGCCACCAGTGACAATGTAAGCTTTCATTACAACATACAGCAAAAATACTGGTGAAATGAATCATTACCACGGACCATTAGCCTGTCTTCTTTCAATAATTGAATTTGTCAGCAGTCGCCTTTTCAACCACGGGAGCCGGCGTCATATTCCGTTGATGAAGGCGATCACTAACAACCGCTACAGGAATATCTGTATTCCTTAATTATTCCCCTCCTTCTTCTCCTGCTTGTCAATCACTGTTGTTGATGAACCCGAGTCAGATGATTAAGCATCAGCGCTGACATTACAAGATGGATTTAATCTGTGATGAGGTGTTATCAATATCATTGATTAATTGTTAACACGTGCCATTTGGTGGAGGCTTTAATCTGAAATAATTATGGCAGAGTGAGTGGCCATGTTTATGGCCCCGGTGGCAGAGTTAGTGCCGCGCTCAACACTCACATGTGCAGACAGATAAGTAGCATTTGATGCTCTTTTTGCTGTGTAAAATATAAAAATAATGGTAATTGCGACACCGCTGAGGGATTTCTGCATTTCCCCAAACTCATGACACAGCACTTGGTGAAATGCAAATCTGCATTACAGCATCACCCTGCGTTTTTTTTTTTCTTTCCTTATGTTAAGCTCCTCTGGAGCTGCAGTGCTGGAGCCGGCCTGTGAGAGTCTTCTGAGGGAGGAGGAAAGAGAGAGGCCGCCAGCAGGGGGAGGTAAGACAAAAGGAAAAGTAATGGAGAGCAAGAGAAGGAGCGCGACCACGGGAGGATGTGAGAGCAGAGGAGGACGGGAGTGAGGGAGGGGAGGCTCGCTGCTGGGGCTCCTATCGATCCCATTGGTTTTTGGTCATACACCAAGACCTCCCCCTCCGGTGGCCTGAGGAGGGGAGGGCAGCTCGGCAACAGCGCTCCGGCCCTTCCTGTGTCCGGCTGTTGGCTCTGCGGGGAGCACAATACTGTATTTTGGAGCTGACAGGCAGGGGGAAGGCGTCCTACTGTACTTTTACACCTCAGACCTTTAGAAGGCCACAGGAGGGAGAGTGGGGGAGGAAGGTGAGGGAGGGAGGGAGGAGTATGCACAGTTTACATGGAGTTAGAATCACATTTTACTGAGTCGCCATTAAAGCAAATGAGAGATAACAAGGAAAAATGCTTTATATCAAATTCTGAGTGAATGTTATGTTTCAGTTTGTGTGAGTGAGCGTTCGCGAGCCATAAATAAGCAAGAAGTGTTTGTTCTAAATCAGAATCTTAAATTACATCTAACACCCAGGGTGTCCCCCCCCCAGGCTTATTTCTGAGAATGGGGGTGTTATATTTTCTCAATGGACATCACATTTTATTCCCCATATATGTGATTTAGTAAATAACAGTTGACTGTCAGTTGACAAAGCTCCAAGCAGATACCGAGCCTCTCCTGAGTCGAGCTGTGTTCACCTCTAAGCGATGCGTTGGCGGTTATAAAAAAAAAGAAATCTATATCACTTAGCTCATTTTCATTTTCTCCGAGTTTAAGTTCACAGCCTATTTTCAGGGTGTGACGCCCAGAAGGCCTGTGAAGTTTTACCTCTGCTGCTCAGTTCACAGAAGAAATTAATTCTACTTGTCTCACTGTTATTCACTGTTTCGTGGCCACAAATCCTCAGTTTGCTTTTTTTTTTAAGTTTCCGTTTTTTTCTCCGCTTGGATGTTTTCACAAGTATTGCTTTACGTTCTGCTCGCTGTCAATCACCTGACACCCACAGGAAGAAGCTGAAGCCTCCACCAGGAAACAATCCTTCAGAAACATGCTGCTTTACAAACCGCACTGTCACATCCAGGTCTTTTTTATTTAGAACAGCTTTGTTTGACAGGACAGCACCTTACTTTGAGATTCAATTCAAAACAGGAGCAAATCAATCCCTGAAGGCTTTCAGCAAATAGTACGTGAGTGCAGGTGTGTGGCGCTCGGTCGCCGGAGTGAAAGGTGTTAGTGATGATGGTGGAGGACAGATCAGGGTAAGTGTCCAAGGGCCCTCCAGTTTGCTGTGTCGCCCCGAGCTGCCTCTGTGCGTGCATGAGCCTCATTTCTCAGAGACGAGAAGGAGGGAGGAACAAAAATAAAGGATGTGGGGTTTGAGGGGGATGAAGGGAGGAGAGGTTGGAGAGGGCGAGAGAGAGGTGAAGGGGAGTGGGGGGGCATTGCTATAGCTGTCCAGTGAGATCCGCTCACAGCTGCCTCCCCTCCTCAACGGCTCCTCCGGTGAAAAGGGCCCTGAGTGGCGAGCGGATCCATTTCAGTGCGGAAACCCCACACATACAAAGCTCTGAAAGCTGCTCTTATGCCACGTCTCGGTATCTCTTACCTGTTAGCCCGATTAATTATTCCCCCAAGTACAGGAGCCAGGGAAAGGAGACACCTTGGATGGGCCGGCGAGATAGGGCTGCACTCTCTCAACTGAACGAGAGAGTCCAGATAAAGAAGGAGTGGGTGGTGGGGAGACGGAGAGGAAGACGAGGGGGAGAGCTTTCTGTTGTCTCCCCCTTTTCTCCCTACAGTAAGAGCCTTCAATCTCCAGCGACTAATGTACTAGAAAGTTACTCTTACAATGTCCCCACACTTTCTTAGTCACAGTAGAGTGGGCTGAAAGAGCTGCTAGCATAGTTAATCACTTTTCTTTTTTTCCTGTTCTGCCCTCCACCCAATCTATCAGCAGCAGGCGTGCAGGACACGTGAAAGACTCCTTATCCCTCCTGGAGAAACAGTGAAGCCTGGTTGTTCCCGCTGTGGGGCTGTGCACCCTGGAGCATGTCGTGTGGATGCCGCTTTTGGCAGGAGAAGCACTGACGCAGTGACCAGGAACTCCATTAAACGTGGCACTCACTGCACGGCCGGCTTGTTCTGGCCACGAGGAAGTGGCGTGTCACAGTGTATCATCAGAATATCTGTTTGTGTGACGTCTGCTCAGCGGATTTCACTTTTTATTTGAGGCAGAAGGACTCAGAGGCAGAAATCCAGCATTGTGCTCAGCAACTTCTCCACAACATCCGCTCGCCTCAGGTCTGAGCGACCAATCGCTTTCACGAACGAGCACTTCCTGGCTATGCAGAGCAGGGGTTTCCATGGCTATCAATCAGCCAATGGTGGCGGAGCTCCTCAGAGCAGCGCGTTGAGAGCGGGGGTCTCTGGGGCAGCCTGTCTTTTTAAACAAGGCCAGACACTTCACAGACAGGGAGAGGGCCAATTAATTCTGCCGGGGGCAACGCTCCTAGGTTAGCATTTGCTTATAGTGATAAATTGGCGCTTTGTATCCACAGTAAACTAGATGGGCTCCCCCTGTTTTGGCTGGCTTAGCAAGTCCAGGAGTGATGTCACGGGGTTCAGGCTGATTAGTCGGGTGTGCATCGTCCTTTTTCACGGGGTCACTGCACTACTGTCTGTGTAAAATTAATTAAAAGCTGGCCGGGGTTAGTGTCCTCGCTAATTCCAGCTCGTCACTAACATCTGCTGAGGAGGGAGCGGCCATGTGGCTGCAAGGTGAGAGAGAAACCTGAGGGAAAGTATTTACGTTTGTAGATCAGCTCATATTTAGAAAGCTGAAATAAATACATGCTGGAATTGAATCAGCTCTGAACTTTCCCAGTGGCTCTGTCAATAACAATCATCTTGTATCCTGATATAAACATCGTGCATCTTCATCCTTCGTACTTCCTGCTCTCATCCCGGTTTCATAAAGCTACCGTGACTGGAAGTAGCCCCTGGTGACTCCCCTCCTACCGCCATGTGGCCATGTGGTCTGAATTTAGCCATCCTTTATCTTCCTCTCCCATCCGGCTTCCTCTCCTTACGCTCAGTTTTTCCTAAGTGGTTGCACACATACATGTGTCTTCTGAGTCCAGCAAGCGCCGGAGCAGCGATACCGCAGACCAAACGGAGCAGGATATTGTATTTACTCATTATTTCTATACTTTTCCCAGCGACTCATTATTTCTCCCAACATACACTGAAGCAATCTCGCAGAATTCCCCTTTAAAATCTACCCCCAAAGTGAGAGAGGGTGAACGTTGCTCTCTCTTTCATCCGAGCGCCGTGAACGAAAGTCACGGCCAATTTCCCCTTTAACATGGACACGGCAAAAACAGCAAGTACTAAAGCAACAAAACAGCCTTCGGTTGCTGCAGCGGCATCTTTGATTTGGCGTATCAAAGGGGAGCGTGATCCCTGGGTTGCCGTGGCTCCCAAGGTCGGAACACACAGACCTACTTCACCTGAATCTGATTGGCTGCTGCTGCTGCACATTTACCTAACTTAAAAGAAAAAGGGCCTCCGTTAGAGTAAAGGTAGTAAATGTATTTTCTACTTAATTAATAATCAAAGTGTAAATGGAGCTCCAGGGGCGTTTGTTACTGTAAATGATGATGAAATACAATGTAACTACCTTTTTATTTGTTTATCACGATGTTGTTAATTGAATTTCCATTAAGGACTCACACAGAAATGTAAAGTAGGCTGTGTGAACTACGTAGGAGATAAGTGCACATTTTGTGTATCGTAAGAAAAGATGTTTTTCTAAGTCAAAATATGAATTTACAACAAAATGAGTGTTGAACTTTGCAGTAGACATAATGTAAAGTCTAAAAGTTTAGTTTAAAAAATACATTACATAGGAGATCTTAGGTCTTTATTATGTTAACGTCCTCCGGCGGACTGAGAAGAGAAAGTTGATATCGTTCCCTCTGTCGACTGAGCAGGACCCAGAGGTTTCACTGTTACTCTCAAGCAGGAGACCCCTCCTCCTCCTCCTCCTCCTCCTCCTCCTCATGTGTTTATATTTACCTATATTATCTCCAAATGTCACTGAGAGTAAAACCAGTAGCAGCGGGAGGATTTATCAAGGAGGTGGAAGCTTGTAAACCAGTGGAGGTGATTTTAGCTCCGTGCAGGAGACGTTTATCATACAAGCAACTGCTGCAACTCAATATTCACTTCTCGTTTAAATGTGTTTTCCTCTTGTTCTTTTGGATTCTTCTCACCCTGTTCCCCTCTTTTACTTCCTTGTGTGCTTGTGTGCATCTATTTATTAGACCACCTCAGAGTAAATAACTTATTTTAACTGGTTTAATGTAGCTCCCCTTACCTCTGCTGAACTGGGTCGTAACATTAATTCTTTTATGTGATCTTCTAAATCAGACATTAGATATTGAGTCGTGGATGTTCCTCTATGTCTTCCTATCTTTTATTTCTCCCACATGTACCACTGGGGCCATAGCTCGGTGCATTCACCTATAGAGGAAAACATCACATCTGCATTTCTTCACTTCCTTTTATCCTCGTATTCATTAACAGAAATCATATGGACCTTCTTGCTGTTTCCATATTTTCTCAGGATTATTTATCACGCTAAATTCAGGAGACATGAAGATTTGAAGGCGGCTCTGTCCCAGCTTTTAAATCCAGCTGCAGTCAGCAGATTTCCTCTGTTGGCTCGCCTCATTATATCTGCAGCTTTATGAAACGTGACGCTGTGAGTACTGAGGCTTTTTTTTTTTGCATGACCTGGGATTTGAATTGGAACAGTGGGATATGTTGGATCTCTGCTGAAAGGCCACAAACACCTGGTGGTTATTGGTTCAGACAGCAGATGTGTCATATTGATGCCCCTCCACCCCTCCACCCCTCCACCCCTCCACCCCTCCACCCCTCCGCCCCCCCCCCAAAAAAAACCTGAGCAGCACCCCAAGCTCCCGCTTTTGTGGATTTTTTTAACACTCTGAAATTGTCAATCGAGTCAGTGGCCTGGACAAGTCCTTTCTTTGTGCCGGGGCTTTAAAACGGTGCCAACCAAGCAGCATGGACGAAGGATTTGAAAAAGGCACAATGAGGTGGAAGAAAAACCAGGGAAACAAAACCAGGGGCAGGCGAGAAAATGTCGAAGAAAGAAAAACCGGGGGAGAGGAGGTAAAAAAGACCGACCCTCCCTCTCCTCTATTCCCCAGCCAATTCCGAGTCCTCCAAGAGAGCGGCAGGCATTTCTGCTCCTGAGAGGAGTGACAGAGAGAAAGGCCGGGACAAAAAAATATAAGAGAAAGAAAGTGAGAGCCCGGCCGAGAGAGGGGGAGAACAAGAGAGGAGAGGGGGAGGGATCGGAGGGAGAGCAACTTGAATCGTTGTCATCAGCTCCGTCACGTTGAATAGGCCTAATGAATGCAAGTGAGTGTTGAGGAGCCACGGCCGGCTCTATCAAGGCAGGTAATACCGCCCAGATTTAATTGGGAGCAGGTATTGGAAGGACTGTATTACTTTAATTGGGTAGGGGTTCTCTAAATGGAAAAGACAAAGTATAATGGCCAAATTGTGGTGCACAATAGCACTTAGCCCAGGATTGTATGTATTTGCTAATCTGCCCTGGAATGAGGCAATTCTGAACAATTTTCTCAGTGAAACCAGCTGCAGAAAGCTTGTGCCCCTTTTTTGTTCTCCCTTGGGAAAATGTAAGATTGAAACAGAAAATACCTTTACCCAGGCAATCATTTGCCACGTGTGGAAAGCGGATACAGCGGTGAGTGGCGGCGGGGGAGAGGAGAAGAAGAAGAAAAGGAGAGAGAAAGGGGAATCTTTGTCGCGGCGGAGAATGGGAGGCAGAGGAGATAAAGCAGGGCTCAAAGTGGGGCCTGTCACGGTCGCCAACGAGAGAATAAAGTGATGACATTTACAGTGACAGATGAGACTGCAAGGGAGAACTGCCCACTATTTAGAGGGAGGAATCTGATATTTAACAGACATGACCTCTGATAATTAACAGCGGACATGTATTTAGTGGTGGGCCTTGTCATTATTAATGACAGGCTGAGATACTGATATCCTCCTGATCTTAATGAAGTCCTGGCAGCCGTGCCAGGATCTCAGGATGCCACATTCTTCTAAATGGACCACTTTTTATCTCCACTCGCTTTTTCTGAAAAGAGTGAATGTGCCAGTTGTAGGAGAACACAGCGGCTATAACCCCCTGCACAAGCTGTGGACAGGAAGTGCTTAGCAGCACGCTGCAGCATTATCCCAGCATGCACTGTGCCAGTGCGCTCAGCCTTGTGTGTCTTATCACCAAGGGAAATAGAGGGAAGAGCAGAGACAGCAGACAAGTGAAAGGCATGTTCGCATCAAAAGAAAAGACTCCTCACTCTGCTCTCACTTTCTCCTGACAGTGGGGAATCGGGGGAACTAAGTTGTACAGTAATTGTGCCGGTGAAGTGAGAATGATTGCTTTTTATTGTCCATTGTCCCCACAGGTTAGCGCGAGGACGGTATTGTATGTCCTTGTGCTGGAGAGGGAGAGCGCTGGACAAAGCCCGCAGTGGCCTCTCCTTTAGCCCAGGTGGGTTTCGCATTTATCCTGAGAGATAGCGGCCGGACTCTGTGGTCCCGTCGCTGCGCTGCAATCCACAACACTCCTTCCGCTCAAAGCCACATGTGCTCACCTTCACAAAGACTTGATGCAAAGTTTGGTAGAGATCCGCTCTTTTCACTTCATCAAGTCCAAACTGTAATGACTCTATCTCGTATTCAGCATCGCAACAAGGGAGAGGAAAAAACCCAACAGCCGCATTGTCCCAAGGAAGCAAACCTTGGCATATTGTTTGAAGGCTAAATTGCTCCCAGTGAAATGCACCCTCTGCTTTATTGCAGGCGTCTCACCCATTAAATGTGTGGGTATTGTGTATGGATTACAATAGCTAAGAGGAACCCAGGGACAGCTTAACCGCTCGGAGAGACTGAGAGGGAGAGTCTATAAAAAGCACAGAGAGTGGCTGAGGTTTTGTCAGGAGATGCATGCTTGCTTTCCCACCTGGTGAGGAGAGGAGAGGGTTTTAGAGGAGAACTCATTGTCATGAATATTACATGTGGCGGAGAGGAGGAGGCAGGAGGAAGTGGCCGACTCCAGAATAGAACATTCCTGTATATTAGATTACACTACAGCGATTCCTCGGGGGGGGGGGGGGGGGGACTCTTGATTAACTTGTACCAAGTGTGTCTAGCAATTAGTTACACTCTGCAGTGGGTAATCCATTGGTATCAGAATGACTTAGTAATGATATATAATTAAAAGATGAATGAGTTACGCGTGTGCAATACAAATTGGATGGAGAGCTCACTTTGAAAACACACCGGACTCATATTCAGACTTATTAGATTAACATGGTAATGTATCAGATCCTTCACTTTACCTGCTGGCGAGTGCAGCCGGATTTAACCACTTGAAACAACCTGCAGCCATTTTCACTGATGAAGTTCCTTTTTCTCCCTTTTCAATGATTATGAAATGAAGAAACCTTCCTCTCATCGGTTGCATCTCTACAGAGTAAAGCAGAGTCTCATTGGCTGGGGCGGATGTTTAAAAGTCGAATAACTAAAAACACCCCTGAAAGAGACGATGCTGGTAAAACTGATAAAATAATTTATCCTGACTTTAGTCACAAAATAAACGTTTCCCTCCCGTCCTATCGAAGCAGAATCCACTCAATCTGCTGGGGACTGGTTCAAAATGACCAGTTCCTCCCACACATCTCGTAATGTTCTTCTTTCTGAGCTGGAGAAACACTTCACATCTGCATCTTCCTGTGGGTGTGTGTGTGTGTGTGTGTGTGTGTGTGTGTGTGCAGACAGACACAGATGCACGTTCTTGTGATTTCTCTCTTTTTGCTCCGCTCTCGGTTTTCACAAGTCCGTCTTCCACCATCCATGTCCCTCATGTCACTCACTGTAACACATGTTGCTTTCAGTGACTCCTTTATACATCAGGCGTCTGCTACGTTTAATGAACATTGCTTGGCACCTGGCACGAGGACAATCTGCCGTACACATGTACGTTATTTCAGCGCTGCTGCTGCTGCAGCTGCTGTTTGGACCGGAGATTCAAGAAGGTGTTATTTTGTTAGAGGGAGATGTATTTTTAACACCGGCCGACCATCAAAAAGATGAAGATGTGAGAGCAGCGGATGGAAGAAAACAGTTACTGTATCAGATTCATTGGGTGGAAATGTAATTAACTGCAAATGAACCAGCGCCTGATACTTCAAAATGCAACCAAAGCAGCGCTTTGAAATTCTCACTTTGTTATCTGCTGTTTTTAAAAAACATAGCAATCTTTTCTGTTGATTATACCATTTATTACAAAAAAAACAACAGCGATTTATTCAATTCATCTTTAAAAAGACAAAACATTTTCCTTTCAATACACATATTTTTAACTGATATCAGCATCTGATTGAAGCAACAGAAAAACATGTCAACAACAAAACACGCCTCAGTTGTCCTACTTTATGGCTCCGTTTTTCCAATTAAAGATAAATAATGCTGTATTTTATCGTATCACAGGTGCGGGCAATCTTTCAGCAGCGCTACGGCTCAGGGGACGTCGGCTCCTGTTGGTCAGTCGGTCAGTTGGTTGTCGATCCAACTCTTTGGTCCCGAGAGGAATATCTAACAGTCCGATGGGTGGATTGGCATAAAACAGACATTGTGGGTCCACAAAAGATGAATCCTGACACTTTAACACTGACATTCTGGCTTTTTACTGACAATTATAGATAATTATTAGATTGGATAATATAACCTTGTGTATAGATATTTATTTTCCCGTGTGGAAGAACCATCCTGATATTTCATGTAGCACCAGTATAATATATTGTTTTAATAGTTTCTATTATATTATATTTTCCTCTCCCGCCCCCATGAGGATGATGGTTTTTCATGTGTCTCCAACAGGCCAAAGTCTTAACCGAGTCATTTTGTCATCTGCGTAATGGATTAACACACAATTTTATTATATTTATTTAGAATCTCTCCTTTAACCAAGTAAAATATTGAATAACTTTACAGACACAAGCTTTAAAATCTTGATTTTGGTAGCACCACGATGAAGCAAAGTTTCAAATCTTCCATTAAAACTTACTGGTTTAGCTGTACAAACTCTCCACTTAAATTATTGTTCTGTACTTTCTTATATCACAGCTGCCGGTGAAGTTTTTTCCTTCTGTGTAAACTGTGCAAACCTTGTCCAGAACCACAACAGTGTGCACCGGCTCTCAAAGCCCACTCTGTCTGGACCAGGGGAGTTTCCTCTTCTGAAACCAGAGGCGGAATAGAAGCGGCGGGCGTCCATCCATCAGACTGAAGCAGATGAATCACTGTGATTCTGTTCAAGGGTTTGTGGGGTAGGAAGGTGGCGAGAGCCTGGGACTCAGATTGTATGATAAAGTGTGGCAGTCAGATGAAAACAAATAGGACCAAATGAGTAATCAGGCCCTCGCTTCCCCCCCACGTCTCCCACAACACAAGTACCACTGGGCTGGGAGTGTGTGCAGACGCTACAGTGTGGTGGAGAGGTAATGCGAGCTTGTGGGGGGGGGGGTGTAATTTGTTCTGTCTGGCGGAGGCATGTTGTGTTGATGAGGATGAGGGGCCTCTGTACACTTGCTCCCTGTTTGATTCCAGTCTGCGGTTTCAGGGCCCGGAGTGGCAGTAACATACCCACATCCCCCTGATAGTGTGAGCCCCAGAGGCCTCCACCGGTAGTCCAGAGTGTGGGAGATGCACAGATAACACACACACACACACACACACACACACACACACACACACACACACACACACACACACACACACACCACTGGCAGACAATGTTTCCTTCACTCACAGTTAAACATTTTCTGTGACGCGTCAGGGAGATCTTTCTTTTTTTCGCCCCCCTCCTGCCCCTGCAACCTGGGCCAGCTTCTCCGGGGCTGGTGTCACTTATTTCATGGAAACCGGGAGAACTAGGCCGACACGTGTAAGCTCCGAACACCCCCCCCCCCACACACACACACACACACACACACACACACCCTGCAGTCGAGTCTGCCGGGCTCCTGCTGATGGGAACAGACAGCCAGGTAGATCCACAGGCACGATAGAAGTCAACAGAGGATTTCTCGGCTTCTCAAAGGGTTTCATCAGTGAAGCATTTCTGGGTCCCTCAAAGTGTTACATCACTCCCACTGCAGTGATATACAGTAACTAACTATGTTCCTGTGGAGAGGTGCGAGTCCTGAAAATATCCCTGTTCTATCCATCGGATGTTGTGTCTTCAACCCCCAGCCTGGGCAGTTAGGAGGCGTCTGCGTCTTCTCTCTTTCTGTATTATCTGTTGAGGTTTTTGACCTGTTGGCATTTAGCATTTATTCAGAGTCACTTAATATCTAAATGCTAAAGAATATTGACTCTGTTTTTACTCCTACTCCACCAACTGCAAAATGCTGAGTAACTCGTGGCAAACATTTGGTAGCTTTTTTCTACCCGTGCGGCTAAAAAACATATGTTAAGAGACGTTTTTCACTTAAAGCAGAATTCTCCTGTTTAGATGCATTTGTCCAACATAGAAAAGCATTAAAAACCTCAATCTATAAAGTGATGTTTCCCCCCCACTGCACGTCCCCACATATATTGACTCCTGCATACTCCTTTTTGGTTTATTTGCTCTGCCTCTGCCCCACTTCTCTCCCAGCGAGGGATGAAATCATCCGAGTTATCCACCGAGGATAATCAGACTCATGTTTGTATACATTTCAGCGAGCGTGCCCGGCTGTGCGTGTTTCATAGCTTGTTGGTTTTCCTTCCTTGTCTTGTTATATGAGTCACTGCTGTTCTGGTGCAGCGAATGCCTTGTGATGCACGCGAGTGTTGGGCCTGGAAGGTGGTTCAAACCTGCTGAGATATGTCTGAGCAAGGCATGTATAAGTTGCGGTCGTAGGGGGGGTTGCGGACGTGAGCTTTGCTGGGGAAAGTTCAGTTTGACTTTCTCCTTATAAATAAAGGTTAAAAAGATGAAGTGCTGCGATGTGTTTGTGGCTGCGTCTGTTTGAAGCACTGCACCTTTGAAGGCGGTCTGCCTGGGAGCTGTCAGTGGGACCTGGGGTGAGCGGCGGCGGCGGCGGGGACGAGGTTAAGTGCAGCTTTTACACGCACACAGCGAGGGAGAGGAAGAGGGCAGCGGTGGTGGCCCAGGACGAACCAATGCCTGAGTGCATGCGTGTGTGTGGGGGGGGGGGCACGCTTTCCTGTTTTCTTTTTGTCTTTCTGTCTCAAAGAGGGAGATGTAAAGACACACAGGCACACACATGCAAACCATAGGTTCAAAGCCGGACACTTTATTCAGCTGGACACTCAGTTTCAGTCGTGTGAAGCCTCTGTGATGCAAAACTTTATCTTAACCGTGCAAGTTTTGTCACATAGATTGGAAACTTTCATGCTAAACGAATTAATGAAAGTAAGATATCTTGTTTAGTTTCCATGTCTTGTTTTCCACAATGAAAGCTTTTCATGGCTCTGCAAACCACCGTAGCTGACAGACATCATGTGCTCATTGTAACGTGTCATCAACACACAGCATTCTGTCCTGAAGTTGCACACGGGATGGATGTGTGCGGCGTGTGTGACTGTCTCATAGCGTACAACAGGAGATCCTTCAGGAAATGATTTCCATCATCCCTTCTTGTTGCTGCTAACAGCTTGTTCATTGTGAAGTCCGTGCGGCGGCTCGGAGATGACACAGTCTTGATTGTCCCTGTGATTTGTGATATCATCGCTCTCAGTGTCTCATCCCTCTCCACTCTTCTGCTCAGTTTGCGGCTATGTGTTGTTTGTGTGTGTGTGTGTGTGTGTGTGTGTGTGTGGACTGTGGGGTTTGAAAGAAAACACCAAACACAGCTGCTGGTGATATGCCAGTATGCATTTCTGGATTCAATTAGTTGCGTCCTTGTTTCAGTGCATGTTGTGACAGATGACGTCAGTAAATGTGTAGATTGTCGTGTTTGGTGTTTAACAACATTGTTATCAGGACTTTTAAATAGAATCAATGCAGCCGACAGATTCGCTCACGGAGTAAATCCTGCTGGTGAATTTTGACTCAGGGATCTGGGCTGTTAAACATTTGCAAACCATGAATTTATTGCGCCGACCAAATGTAAACCATCCTGACTCCGCTGATGTTTCTCGAGCGGTGGATGTTTTCCCAACTGTGTCACAACATCCAGATCTTCGCTCTGGTTCTCTGTAACGACACCGGTCACCTCAAAGATTTACTCCAGGGACAGGACGTCAGGTTTTATACAGAATGACGAGCAAAGTCAGCATCATGGTGTTTCAGGCACCTTCACCTTCTGGTCTGTTTTACTGTTATATTGAACCTGTTTGCATGAACAAGGTTTTTAACGTTATCTGCTCCACATCAACACTTCATCTCAGAACTCAACCTCGCACATATGGTGGGAGTCTAAACCGAGCATTTGTAGATCCAGCCTCTTGACGAGGGGTCCCTACTTTTCCCCAGAAGGAGAAGAAAGCATTTTAAAAACAGAAATAGAAAATAATCAGCCGCAGCAGTGAGGGGTTTGAACGCTGAGCATTCACTGTCCAACCTTGGCCTTTATGTGTGTTGTTTATGCGGTGCTTTTAGTTTGATTTGTGTCCTTTACGGACGTTCTTCCCAAGGAGATCGATCCCCCCCCACAAAGCCCTTTATTTAGCCATCGGCTCAGGTTATGAAAAATGTATTAATTATAATAAGAGCCGGCTGGATGGAATCACGTCACCAGAACAGATCAAACGAGGATATTTATTGGTTGCTTGGCGCGAGACGGAGCTTTTTGCCAAAGATAAAGTTGATGCCATGTAACCTTGATGGACGGACGCCGTGTGCTGTCAGTCAGAAAACAGACAGTTTGATAAGCTGGTAAAATGGACAGTGATGAGACAATGACGTATCTGCATCTAGTGGAGTTCTTTTGTCAGTAATTGTGTATTTTATGTGCGACAACAATCTTAAAAGTGGTTTGTTTTAACAACTCAGGATTCATGAGAATTATATTTAAAAGACCTTTTCCGTCCATCCCACTCACACTTTACTGCATCTTCCAAATCTGACAAGTTTACTTAAAAACCCCCACGAGCCCTCTTCTCATTTACAATGATTGATTAACGTTACAATTAAAATTCAGAGCCCAGATTGTTTTGATTAATATTCCCTTCTTGTCTCGAGGTTCCAAACCACCCATGATGACATGGAAATAAATAAACACGCGCCGGAGCACCGGCAGAATTCTCAGAGACGAACAACATCCACCCAGGATCTTTTGGCGGGAGAGCGAGGGAGGAAGACGGGGGAGAGAGGGAGCACTTCCCATATTTCTGCCGCTGATTGACAAGGCTGACATATGGAATAGTTCACCTATTCCCCAGTGACTGCAGGATGGGGGAGAGCGCAGGGAGAGGCGGGTAAACTTGCCTGCAAGGCTGAGCACCATCTTTTTCCTTTTTTTCCTCCTTAGATTCAGCGCTTCTGATCAAAAGGACTCATATCTCCTCGACTAAATTTAGCACCAGTGGCAATTAGTGGTGGAGTCACACAGCCACTCCAGGAGCAGCTGACAAATGGTACCTTAACAAGTCGGAGATGTACGCCACAGTTTGATGGATTTGTGTGTGCACAGCTGAGGGGGAACTTACTGGAGTGTTTTTCTTTATGTGTGCATGGTCTGTGCATGTGATACACATACTGTGTGTGTGTGTGTGTGTGTGTGTGTGTGTGTGTGCATCTCCTGTTGGTTGGCGAGCTTGAGACAAGTTGTGCGTCCACGCTGGGCGTTAAAATACATTATGTATATGAGTTGTTTAATTTATCACGTCCACAAAGGAGGTTATGTTTCCACCCCATGGGTTTGTTTGTTCATCAGCACTGAATGGATTTCCACGAAACTTGGTTAAAGGACGCAACCTGGGCCAAGAAAGAACTCATTCACCAATTCCCCAGGGAATCTGGCATAAATCAGGTTTGTTTACAGGTCTAGGAGTGAGTGTAATTTAGTGCAGATCCAAATAAATAATCTGGATCGAGTGGATTTATCAACAAGTACATTCATAGCTACAGGAAAATAAAGGACCGTTACTATGACATTATCATAATTACAGCATATCAGTTTACTGCCACCACACACACGTCTGATCTGGACGTTAGTATGTGGACGCTCACGCTGAGAGACAGACGGGTGAGTCACACCGTCGCTCTATCACCAAGCACAAAACGACCTCATGGCTCATTTGAGTCACTTCCCAGTTAATGCAGAGATGATATCAGCGTCTCCTGTAAATGACCCAAACAACCACAATAGAAAACACTGCAGGTGTGTGTGTGTGTGTGTGGGGGGGGGGTGTTGTTTGCATCATCGATGGTGCAGTATTTGTCATTGATTTAATTTAAACATTTATTATAGCTAGGATTGTTTGTTGCTGCTGCATGAAGTCAATGAACTGCCCTTACATCATCCTCACTCACCCAGGAGAGTGTATTGTCTGTTACACACACACAGACACACACACAGACACTCCTCACATGGCTAGCCAACATCCTGAGAGAGAAGGCAGCTAACCGTCTCAGCAGAGGAAATGAGCTATCTGCTCCACTTCTCCCTGAGACACACACACACACACACACACATGCAGCTCCCCCTGACATTTTTAGACTCTCTGTTCTCCTTGCAGATATTCTGTTTGTTTGTATCAGCTGCGTGAATACATGCATGCACATCTGCTTGTGTGTGTGTGTGTGTGTGTGTGTGTGTGTGTGTGTGTGTGTGTGTGTGTGTGTGTCTTCGAGCTTCCCGAGCCGTGAGTGAGTTTGACCTTAAGCTTCTCCTCCCTCTTTACAGTGCCAGCTCTCGTGTACGTTCCCTGGGCCTCCGAGATATGAGAGGGGAAAATATCTGCCGACAGCCCATCACAGTTCACGGCTCTTTGTTTATCCATTAATAATTGAGCATAGCTGAACACAATACAAGGTATGTGCATGTGAGTGTGTGTGTGTGTGTGAGAGAGAGAGAGAGAGAGAGAGAGAGAGAGAGAGTGGGTGTATTCAGCTGAAGACTGGAGGTGGGATGGAGAAGAATGTCACTGAGGGAATTTGAACCTCACAGTTTGGGCTAAACTGCAGGTTATCTCCCTGAAGTGTGAGTATTATTACGTATTCTTATTAAATATCTGCCATAATATTAATTTAAATGAAATTAATTCGGATTTTAAGGTAAAAATCCCTCTTTTGTCGTCCTATATTCTGCATGTGAGGTCATATACATACACGCATCCAATTAAATGTGGCTTGTGGTATAAACATATTGATGAATGCTGGTTTTTTCCATCTTATATCCGATGAGACTGTGCAAACCATTTGGGAAAGGACAAGTTTAGGAAGTGCACATGTTCTCCCTGCTTCGACACTTCTTTCCACCCGTGTCCTCATCTCATTCCTGACTACTTTCATCCAGTCGCATGTTTCCAGGGCTCCGCCATCGATATGTGACGTTCTCAAAGTGATACTAGAGTCCGAGCCCGAGTTGATTTACTTATTTTGAGTTCACATCTAACACCAGGGTTTGTCTTCCTCTCTTACTCCCTCCTCTAATTATGTGGGCCTTTCAGACATCTCTCCCCGCAGGGCGCTCGCTGCCAGAACAAAGTCGAAACTGTTTCCCCATCGGAGGCGGCCCTTGAGTGAGAGTCTCCCGACGTCTCTGCGCTTGGAGAGGCGAAGGCTGCGGTCCTCTGGGGGCTTTCAGCTAAAATAAGTCATACGAGCGGGTGGCTCTGACAGGAAGAGAGGAAAAGAAACCAGAGAGACCGGCAGTGACGATGGTGCGATGACACAGTGATTGCTGTTGTGCTGTTGTGCTGTTGATTGCCAGCGATGCCACCGCTCCATATGTCGGGGATGATGGGAGAGTTTTGAGTCAAATTAAAAATGGAAACCACCAGTAATCAGAGAAGAGAATTCCCTCTGGTGTTGCTCTGCTCTCCCCGTTTCCTGACAAATAGGTAGAATGTTGATTAGCATAGCTCCGCTCTGTCCACCATCACAGAGATGTGCGACATGGGAGATCGTGTGTCAGAGTCTGGACCTTCGCTCCATCCAAAGGGTCAAGAACTGTTTGGTCAAACTAGTCCAAACAGTCTGTTTATTCTTGAATTGCTCTTGACCCTTTGTTCCTTTATAGTAATAATTCCAATTGAATCCCCCCCATAAATCCAGATGAGTTGGTTCTTACCAATCACAGCAGCTGTGGTTAATGAGGAAGTGGAGTGTGTGAGTCACTGGAAACAAAAAGAAAAGTGAGTATCTTATATTTCACCATGAAAGATAAATAAAAGTGAAACTAGAACATATTTATGCTTTTTACTACATATTTAAGGCTAAGTAATCCTAATTTAAGTCTTTTTACAGCTAATGTTGAATCCTGCTGATTCTTCGTGTCCTGCTGCAGTGGAGCTGCTGCTGCTGAACACACACTGTGTATGTGTGTAAGTATCTGCTGCAGTAAATATGACTGAAAGGACGTGTAGATGAAGAACATTACATTATTTCATATGAAATGTGTGAGTCTTTCCGTGCCGAACATGCATTTATCACACTGTCACTTCATCTCTTGGTTGAGCTTCTACTTTTAATTTTGTTTTTTTATTTGTGTGTCTGTGCGCGTCCACCCTGCGACTCTCTCCCTCTTGTCTCTGGCAGCTCCTGCACTCGTCTCTCCACGTCCATCACGAGTCTATAGAAGTCCACCCTCCTGCTCACCCATCAACACGCCAGCAGACAGCCGCACAATCTGTGGACGCCACTTCCTTTGATATGGTAAAGCAGAAATTGTACTTCATCTCTCTTTTTATTTGCCCATTTGTGAAGGAGATGCCATTAGCAGTGTATTATGCTCCTCTGGCGGAGGAGAAATTGCTCCAAAAGGATAGTTGGCGGCTGCCCGCATCCTGCAACGCCTCATTAGTGCATTGCCTTCGAACAAACGTATCAACAATGTTCTGAGCTAATAAGCTTTTATATTCCCGGGCTATATGATGTAGAAAGAGGCAGAGCTGAAGGTCACGGATGTGTTTGAACGCAGCAAGTGGCTCCGTGAGGGAATGATTTATCTGGAATTATTGCTGTGCTTTGCTCCAGAGAGTTGGCTATTGATGTGTGTGGTTGAAATGGCTTCTTCAAGAGGGGGAGATAGGGAGAGAGCTTCAGTGGTGACACACACACACACACACAGACTCACAAAGCGTCCCTATCATCAGCTGGACACAGACTCCTCTCTCTGTATTTCAGACATGTAGCTTTTCCACCACACATATGGTTCGCAAGGCAACAGACAGACAAAACATATTCCTGTTGACTTCTGCAATCGATATTTACCTTTTAAAGGAACAATCCACCTTAAATACAACAACTTTTTTATCTATTAGTTTAAATCCTCTTCACGTCATCAATAATTAAAATGTATGTGACCCCCCGCAGGACTGCTATGAACACAGATTGAAAGGAAATTGATGTACCTGTACCTCATGACCGGAGTCTTCACCTGGTGAGACAAACACGGCCGAGGCAGAGATGATAGCCAGAAGTCAGCGAGCGAGTCACTGTCAATGCACGTTCATGTGTGTTGGAGGGAACAGGAAAATGTGGGATATTTGTGTTTTCTTCCAGTTTCACGTTTGTCACGTGTTAGAAACGTCATCAACTCGCTCGCTTCTCACATGGCGGCACATGGGCGTGTTACTAAGGTGCGGGCAGGAAGTTACAGGAAATGTGCGGAGCAACTACCTCAGGCGTTTGTGTTCCTACATACCGCCCCTCAGGAAAAGGTCCAGACTGCGGTGCAGGTCTGAAAGCAGCTGTAGAGATATTTCTTGGAGTAATTTTTCAACAAAAAAATCAGGTTTCGCTCTCGTTTCAAAACCATTTTTGAAGACACTGATGTTTAACAGTCATCCGTAGCGGAGGAGACGCAGCTGCTGATGTATTCTAATTCAGTTCAGCTGAAACGAAACGGCGGCGGCTGTAAAAACCTCTTTCCACCCTGCCTACCCATTTAACCCCCAGCTGAATGCAACAAGTGCACGTCCCTTCTCTAGACGCTGTTGAAAGACACGAGCGAGAAACTGTAGAAAATCATTAACTGACACAGAAGTAGATATATTTCACCAGGACGAGGAGAGTTTGGCAGAGAAAAGGCAAATTACTTCACAAAATAACTCTTGGAATGCATTCAGCACACCCACAGATTAATGATATTGAATACTGTGAGCATTTTCTATTTCTGTAATAGCTGCTTATAAAAAATACGTTCCTGTGACTCTTAACCTAATCTCTCAGTGCGAGACGCTGTGAATTCCAGTGTCAGCTAATTGCCTAAAATAACACACGTCTGAATGCATCAGCCCACGAGGACGGACGCCGACGCCGTGTGAACGTGAAAACATACATCTAGCATCACACTCCTACCCTCGTCATCATTTGGAAACCACATTAAAATGCAATAAGGAGCGAGGTAACAATCTAATTATCTCAATTAGCTCACTGCTCATGCACGCCAGCTCCACTGTATCTGTTATCATCCCCCTTATTCCAAAAGCGTCCTCTGGGGAAGGCAGACGGCTCGTGCACACCCCACACAGTCATGACCACTTTCCCTCAAAACATCTGGCCGTGCGCGATGGGACATCGAGATTTTCTATTGTTTTCATAGCTCTCTCTTCATCTCCTCATCCGCTCTCTTCTCATTTTGGAGATTCTTTACCTCAGTGTTTGCTTTTCCGTATTGGGAGCTCTGTTTTCTTGAAGTTGTGCCGGTTTTCAGGCATTTCCCCCCCCTCGTGTTTATTTGAGTGTTTGAACGTGTAGTCCTGGTGGAATTGTGGGAGTCGGAGTATTGTCAGGTCTAATTGCCGTGTGGTATTTGGAATGGAAGACGGTCCTGATTAGGGAGGGGGTGAGGGAAAACATGTCCCCACTCTCCTCTCTCACCCATTTTCTCTCTCCAGCTCTTCTTCTGCTCCTCTTTTCTCTGCTCACTCCGACTCTCTACATGACTACACAGAATGATGGCAGTCCTGCATGGCTCATTAGCTGGCAGAGGGAGACGGACAGACACAAAAGGATGGGGAGAGAGAGAGAGAGAGAGGGGCTGTGGAGAGGGCAGCCCACAGACTTCTCTAACACAGGTTACCACGGTGCTTGCCCGGCATCTGCCGACTGGATCAAAACCTTCAGATGCCGGTCCAGGGGCAACGCAAGCTGCCAAATGAGTGAGAAACATCAGATTGTGAGAGGAGGAAGGAGAGAGGACAAAATGAGATTTATTATCAGTGTTACAGCCTCTGCTTCTCTGTAATGTAACTTAAATGTGATAAATCATGATTGTAGTTAACACAATATTATATTTTACGAGGTTTGAGCAGTTCCGTTGAAAGCAGTTTTCTATCTTACACCTCTAAGTAGTTCACGTCTTACCCAGGCCACTGACTCTCAAACGATATGATTGTAGAAAGGTTTATTGAGGTTTATTGTGAGGTTATTGTATTCTCTATTAGTTTTCATTGCTTTGTAAGCCTCCTCCTTGATGAGAAAGAGGCGAGAAAACCCACAAAAATGAAATCAGCACGTGAAATAATCAGCACCAGATCTTTTCCTGCTCTGGATCTCGGGGGTGAAGGATAACGAGAGACAAACAGAGATGGAGAGTCGAGCCAAGATGGACACGAGCAGGAGAGGAGTTAAAAAAGAGAAATGACAGAAAGAGCGAGACTTCAGACACCAAGGGTAAAAGTCTAAATCTTTCATCCTCTCTCTGGGTTCAGAACGAGGGGAGAATTGTGGGCTGGATCACCGGTGCTAAGCCACAGAAAGAGCTTGACTGCTCTTCTGCTCGGTCCTGGAGACAGGCGCACTCTCTACCTGACTCACTGCCACGACTCGCTGGCCTCTGAATGGAGTTATTCTGGACCCGAGGGTCATTTAATTTGCCGTTTAATTTCCTCCTTGAATAGAAGAATACTATATCAATTTCTCCTGATCATCAACAGCAGCGGCACCATTATCGCCGTCACTGTCTAAAAGCCGTGAACTCAGTCAGATGAGCGTTTGTAAAGAAACGCTAATTTGACCAGATCTACCCATTTTCTGCTGTTATCTGCGGCTGGTTGCATGTGGATTACAACTGGCTGCCATCTCCCCTCCTTCAGCCGCTTCATGTTGACACCAGCCAGTTATTCTGGCGGAAGATTCGACACGAGTCCAGAAGAAAACACTTGAAACACTATTAAGCCTGTAGTGGGGCTTGTGTGTGCCAGTTGTAAGCCTCCTCTTGTCAATACGACTGTAGGATGCACACAAGTGCACTGACTGGGTGGAGAGGGAGCGACAGGGGGATACCCTGCAAAAAATGCCCGTCGTTAAAAGCTGTTCGGTCACATGTTTGGTCTTTAAATCAAAATTTTCCTTCATCGAGGGAGACGTGGAGATGATAACTTCACCTGCTGCCACTGCAGATTCAAATTTGTCCTTTTTGTTATTTAAATAAAGATGTTTTTAAAGATTTCAGCTGCAATAATATCTTTAAAAAGCATTTCAGCACCAAACATATTTAGCTTCTTCTCATCTTTAAGCGTAAGGAATTATAAAAGGTGACATTTTCTCAGCCTGAGGGCTCATTTCTTTGTTTTGAAGATAAAACATAACTGCGCTGTCCAATGCAGGACTGCACCACTCGCGGCGACGGACACTTCTTGCAGTGGAGCGGGCGACTGACTCAGAGAAGAGATTGCTTGTCAGGGCCCTGATTTCGCCATTCTCCACTGATGATGATAATAATAACCATTCGCAGGAGTGGCAGCAAATAGGGAGGGGAGAGCATAGGCGTCCTTTTAAAGAGGCGTACACGCAGTTACTTTCTGCAATCAAAACACAGATTTCTGAAGACGAGCCGGAGCACGAGGCACAGCCGCTCACACACACACACACACACACACACACACTGGCGGAGCCGGGCAGCAGATTGCGGTGCACACATCCTGTTGTTTGCCATCGATGGAGGATATTAGCCTGGTATTTGTGTATAGTAATCAGCAAGGCCCTTCACAGACCGGTCTCCAGATTGAGACATCTGAGGAAAGATTGTCTGGTAATCAGGATCTGCGGTTTTTAAGGTGGGAGGGGGGGTAAAACTTAGTCACAACAATTATGCCGACTGTTGTGTTTTTTACGTTGAGATGATTTAAATGTGCCCAGTGTGAGAAGACAAGATAAATATTTAATATAATATAACTTTGACAACAGTGATATTCAGTTACCTGTGAGGGAGGTGGTGTATAACTACCCCCTCCTCTGTGCTCAGTCCATATGTCACCAATCATCATGTTGTCTGGTGAAGGGAAATAACATCCTGTTATTATCTGTCAGGCAGCAAAGAGGGTTGCTTCATACCTGTGTGTTTGCTATACACTGCATCTATATATGTGTGTGTGTGTGTGTGTGTGTGTGTGTGTGTGTGTGTGTGTGTGTGTGTGTGTGTGTGTGTGTGTGTGTGTGTGTGTGTGTGTGTGTGTGTGTGTTAATAACTGTACACCACAAACTGTATAACTGCATATTCCTGTTACGCTGTTGCCTTCAGATACTTCTCCCTCTCCCTCCCCCTCCCCTCTCCTCATCCTCTCTTGATATATATATTTTTTTTGTCTTCCCCCATCTTGTCATATCCGTGATCACTTCCCTCCCCCTCTCTCCTCCTCACTCTGCATCCCCCCTCCTGCCCCTCCTCCCACTATTCCCCCTCGACGCTTTTAATCTTGGGTTGATGATACTTGGTGGAAGCACTTAGGTTTCTGTGCCAGGTGTCTCCCCGTGCTTAACATCCCGGGCTTAGCTCCTCATTTCTGTGGCTCCTGAACACACACACACACACACACACACACACACACACACACACACACACACACACACACACACACACACACACACACACACAGGAACATGCAGTGCCGATGTGGCTGAACGAAACCCAAACCTGAACATCCAAAAAGTTGATCCGAACCTTTAGAGCTCGACAGTTTGGCCCCAGGAGTAAAAATACCATTCATTCTCTAAATTGAGATAAAGATGTGTTTTATATCAACTGTCTTGTTTTATTTGCAATAAAGAATTTTGGCCTGGTTTGGATTTTCGGAAACGTCAATGGAGGAAATGACTGGATCATGTACTTCCTGAACCAGAGTCGTTCTTAAAGTGCTTCCTCACTCTTAACATATTCAAATGGTTCAGTTCTCTTTCACCCACTTGCTGCATATTTAGCAAAAACTTTCTCTTTTATTAAATTCATCATGTCAATCATGGCGCCCTGAACATGAGGGTCAGATGTTTTACTATTATTTAAAACTTTTAACTTTACTTTTAATCAACCAAAGGAATACATCTGCCAGCGCTGCAGCATTAATTCTACCAAAATCACTTTTCTAATATTTATATTAAATTAGTGTGTGTTGCTTTCATTAGCATCAAAATGAGATGATTTAAAAACATGAATTCTAAGATTTGACTTGAAAACAGGTTGGAATAATCCAGTTATAGATCCAGTGAGGTTGTTTTTTATGGTGTCAGGCATCTTGAATTTGTCTTTAACAACACGTTGACACGTTTACCTGCACATTACAGAATTTGTATTTACGCTGCAGTGACAAATCAAGTCCCACAACCGCTGTAGCAGTTGCTGAGTCATATGAACGTTGATTTGCATCGACTGTACAAAATGGTGTTTACAGTGAACATATCGTTATGTTGAGATTGAAGCGCTGCGTGGAGAATCTGCGCTGGAGGAGTTTGCTCAGCGTCACTTTGTTCTTTAAAGACAGGAGGCACGAGAGAGGAGAGGGGACACAGAGGAATGGAAATGAGAAAGAAGTAGAGGAGGCAAGGAGAAGCAGAAAGATAAAGAGAGAGATAGCTCTCATGTGTTTATGATATGTTTGTTTGTGTTGCCGTGGGGACCTCGTTTCTTCCATTTCTTTTTTTTTTAAAGTCACCGTCTGAATATATCTCTTCCTCTCCGTCATGTATCTGCCGCCTGTCCAGGCAGCGCTCTCTGCTTCACTCTTGTCTGATGTCTCAATTAAAATTAATGCGTTCAGTCTGCTCCGATAAAGAAGAAAGAGCAGGAAAAAACCTTTCCAGGAACAATGGCAGCTTCTCGCATATCGGTAACCAATCCTTCCTCATCTGGGCCCACGCTTCACAATATTGACAGCTCGGGCTGCACGGCTCCTCTGAAGGGTTTCATTTTTTTGAACCAGAGGCCATGAACCCTGGATCACAATCTGAGGGGCCTTTTATTGTGAAGGGATTACCTGACGTCATTTTATTGTGAAGTTTTCCTCAGCGTGGGGTGATCCAACACAGAAGGAGGCGGGTTGTGTGTGTGGTCATCCCCTCGCCGCTCCCCACCCTGCTCCCCACGTTTCCGTGTCCTTGAGACGTCTTCATCCCGGGGCTTGGCAGTGGCGCTCCTCTGCCCCTTCATCAGGACAGAATGCTGGTGTCAGCACTGCCGTCCTCCTCCCCCTCTTCCTCCGCTGCCCTGCTCCACCTTTGACTTTATCTGTCGCTTCTTCTTAAGATGCTCTCTCCATCTCCGCTACTCCAGGGGTCAAGCTGGTGGAGGGAGATGGGGGAGGGAAAGGGGGGGACTAGAGGGATAGGTGGGAGGGAAAGAGAAAGGAGGGAGGGGAGCACCTGACTTGAAGGCAGAAAGATAATTTTGGCCCAGCGGCTCTGTTTAAGGTTAAAGCCTGATTTGCATTTCAAAAGCGGCGGCCGGCCACGTTGCCACCTCAGGGACGCCACCGGACCAACCAGCGTGTCATTTAATGTCAGCAGGCACCGGGGCCTTGATGAAATTAATAGAGCAGCCCTGTGATTGATAACGGCGCCACTCGTCCCCACCGCCGCCGTCACCACTATCCACCTCCCCTCCCCCTGCAAAGCCCAGGTGTCCACCACAGCATTTTGAAAGCTCCCATCAGTCCCAGCACTTCACCTCACCTCACGTCTCCCTCGTCTCACAGCTGGCTAATCACTGAGGACACCATCAACCTGATGGAGGAGAAAATGATCTGAGTGCTATGGCTCTTTGAGGTGATCAGGTAACCTCAGCTGCTTCTCTAGGCTGGCTTACCGACTGTGGATGAAGCACGAGAGCTGAGAAGCTCCAGATTAACAAGAGACTTGGACGCTGCTGGTTTGAAACGTATCACGTGACCGTAGAGAAAGTGGCAGGAAGTTATTTTTCTATTGTACTGTGATTTACGGCCTCTTATTATTCTCTGGCCTAAACAATAACTTCTCATCTCTTCTCACAACGTCCCATCACTTAATACGACCGTGGTCACCAGCGAAGTCACAACTTATATCCATATCCCACCCTCTGGATTCTGGATGTCAGCTGTGACAGTGTCGACTGTTCCTCCTCCTGACACGGTGATAAAAACATGAACCTGCAGACCAGAGAATAACGAGCGAGTCGGTGATAGAGAAGCCCAGCGGGACACGTCAACGTCGGGCGTGGATGAAATCATGAGCCCTTGCTAATGGATGTCCTGATCCGGCAGGTTGGTGGTCACTGGGGTCGGCCTCATCCCACATCACACCTTGAAGACAAACCTCACCGGCCCTCTCAGTGTGGACAGAAGATGGACAAACGAAGAGGAGAGGGGGGCGAGGTGGAAGAAGAGAGGAGTACCAACAGAGACAAGAGTGTTTTCAGCAGAAAGAAGCAGGGAAAGAGAGATGAGAGTGAGAGATCTGCTTGTCCTGGAATGACTTGATATGTTCTTGTCAGCCTTAATCTCTGGGTGTTGTGGAGGAGCGGGTGGGAGGGAGGGATTGAGGCGCGCAGTAATCTCCTTCACAAGTAACGGACAGAGCTCGCCGGCTCCACAGTCTTCTCCAATCCACCTTCTAAGAGCACGTTATTCTGCACACATCCCTCCTGTAAAGCAGCAGCGGCTTGAAAAGACAAAACAAGAGGTAGACCAAAGGGTGATTCACGTCCTTCTCCCTCTTTCCATTATCTCGTTCAAGTCATTTACATCAGCCATTATCTGTGTATATTGAAAGAGATAAAGAGAGAGGGAGAGAGGAAAAAAACAAGTGCCAGAAAAAAAAAAGAAGAACAATACGAGGCGGCAGAGGAGCGGCAGCGACGTTTGAATCAATTACATCCTAAAGGATCTTTCATTTGCATCTGTATCTGTTCAGAACCTGAACAAATGCCAGATGCCTTTGTGTGTCCAGTTATTTATAGTGCCTGTTTTTTCCTCTCGTAATTGTGCAGGAAATATCAAATTTGCATAGAGTGATTATTGTTGATTGTTTATCTAGCCGTCAGGACGTTTCAATATTCCGAGGCTGACAGGTTGTCAAGTACTTAAAACTCATTTATTTGGGAAAATTTGCATGTAATTTGGTGGTAATGAGGGGGATGTCTGTGGTCATGGATTAGATGCTGGAGATGCTGCAGGGAAAAGAGGGATTCTTGGCTGACTGGCATCCCTCCACTTGAAACACACGCTTTATCCTCAGCTCGGCTGCTGGGGTGACGTTAATGCTACCTAGTGCTGCACACCCAAACAACAGAGGAGTGTACAAATGCTTGGCATAGCTACGGACTTAGTAACAGAGACAGAAGCAAGCCAGCAGCGCGGCTCTACACAGGAGGAATTGTGTTCGGCTCTGTTCTGTCACCCTGCGAATAAAATGTGCTTGTAAACAAAGTAGCTTCAGTATTTCTGTGCACAGCAGATGCTAAAATCTTCTTGCCCAAGTATGCAACACATTTACTGTAAATAAAAGACAGTATTCAAATTAAAATGCAGCACTGAAACAACAGCGGTCTCAAATAATGAGACAAATAGCTCCAGTGTTGGCTACTTGTACTCTTTCAAACTAAAAGCCTTCCAGGATGCAAGGTTTATTATATTTGAGACTTTTAATGTGAAATTCGATCACACAGTAAAATATGATAATCTAAGCCTGGTTCTTTCTGCAGTTGAGCTAAATAAACTATTTGAGAATCACCCTCACCAAAGCCAATGAATGTGTAATCTTTATTTCTCTATATTGCAAATGTTTCTGCTCACTTTACAGTCGTTCCTAACTTGAATGGATGAATCCCAGTTTGTTTCCTGCGACCCGCCCACCAAATCCCAGCTGAAAGTCTGATTAATTGTGTTTTATTAAAACCACAGAGCAGCTCCCTCCCGGTCCTGCTACGTGGACCAGAGGCTCCCACTGGGGCTTTGTGAGCGCTGCTTGTTGCCGTTAACTGTATTGTCTTTCATTATCAGTCCTTGGCTTCATCTTTCATCTAGCAAGGTACTGGACGCGGCGAGCTAATGAGTAAACATAGCTGGGGGCGTCCGGGAAACGCACACACACAGAAACCCCACTTTGATGAGTCGCTTGTTTGTTTATCTCCGCTCGGATTTCAAATTCCAACAGTCGGCTTCACCTGTCACAGGCGAGTTCAGGCCTTGAGAGGACCGACTGAGCAGCGGGTAGTCCCTGGCTGGGATGAGATATGAGCCCGGGCTTCACGGCGCACAGCGGAGCGTGAAACTTTGAGCGCATGTTAAAACATTCAGCGGTTTACCTCAAGTCCAAGGTCACGTTCAAAGAGGAGCCCCGGCAAAGCGAGCTCTTAGTTCTCAGCACACCGACTGACCGGCTAACTCGCTTTCCAAGCACATGAGAAAGCACAGCAGACAGAGAGAGCTTACCCACATCCACAAACTCCCACACCTCTGTGACTCACTCAAAGTCACCCCGACTTCAAGGTTAACCGCTCGGCGTGCTTCCCTCTTAAATATAGATCTGTCCCTGAGTCGGCTCTGCAGCCTCTGTGAATGTTCCTACTGTATGCATGTGTGTGTGTGTGTGTGTGTGTGTGTGTGTGTGTGTGTGTGTGTGTGTGTGTGTGTGTGTGTGTGCGTGTGCGCGTGTGTGCCTGCCTCTCTCTCGTTCTCTCATGTGCTTATATCTGTGTGTGTGTGTGTGTGTGTGTGTGTGTGTGTGTGTGTGTGTGTGTGTGTGTGTGTGTGTGTGTTCATATGACTTCTTTAAAAGGGTGAGTGAGGATAATCGCCCCCCAGCGCACCGGACTAAAAGGCCGGGTCAGAGTTTTAAAGAGAAGCTATGTATTTCCCATCCCTGGATAACGGCGATGAAGTGGGCCCTTGTGACTCAACCTGAGAGCATGAAAAGGGCCTCAGAGGGGACCCGCCATCGCCGGCCCTCTCTTTATTGTCCTAACGGCTGCCTGAAACGCAGCAAGCGAGCAGAGGGAAGGGAGTGGAGTGGTGGAGAGCTCTCAGTGCTTTACCCACCTGACAGCCGCTCTCCATCATGAAAGCTCAGGTAATGTCCTCTGCTCAGCCTGGTGAGAATTCAACACCAACCCTGGTCTGTGTGTGTGTGTGTGTGTGTGTGTGTGTGTGTGTGTGTGTGTGTGTGTGTGTGTGTGTGTGTGTGTGTGTGTGTGTGTGTGTGTGTGTGTGTTTGCATGCACGCGTTCACACGTACAGTGTTTGTGTAGATATTGACTGTGGTTTAAGCAGGTGGTCAACAATGCGTGCCGAGTTTATAAAGCTGCAGGTTGTTCAGTGTGATACAGACAGTTTTGCAGGTTGTTGTGTTGAGATTGTGTAGTTTTTGTGTAACCCGGCTCCCGGTGTAGCAGTTAGTGACGTATGACATCATCGCATATGGGTCGGTCCCTCCTCCAAGTCCTTGTATCTACCGAGGCACGGTGTAAACCCTGCAGTGTTCTCTTCTGCATGACTTAAAGGCTTTCCAAAAGTTTTCTAAACTTATTGAGGGTTGTCCATTTACCAGAGGGTCGGTGGTTCGATCCCAGCCTCTTCCAGTCTCCATGTTGAAGTGTCCTCAGGCAAAGAAAGTGAAGCCCAGATTTCCCGTGACAGCCAGGAAGTGTGTGAGTGGTGTGTGATAGGGTTTTATTTATGAAGTGGAATGAACACAAAATGTATGTAGAACCTTTTCTGGACAATCAAAAAACGTTAAATAAACTAGGATCAACAATTACAAGGGATTTGACGTGTTAGTAAGAATGAATAATATTTAAAACCACGATGATCTTAATGCTTGATAAACAATAGTAGATAGTTAAATTGTTTTCTATCTTATGCACTGTGCAAAACTTTCTGTCGTTTTCTCTGGGAGTGCACGGCCGAGGTTTGTCGTAGAGCAGCTCAAAGTTTAATTTACAGTTGTAAGGGAAAATTCAACTAACCAAGTGTTTCACTGCTGTGACCTTGACAAACAGTGGGTTTGCTACAGCAGACTGACACAGCAGATAGACACAGATGATGTTTTCATGTCTGTTTTTCATATGGTTTTATGAAACGCCTCTTTGTATACGTTCTGGCTTTTGTGAACTTGCGGCCAGTTCCATTTTGAGCACCTGTGATTGTTGTGTAAACTCTGCAGAGTTAACTATTAAAAAGACTCAAAGGCAACTCCAGTCTGCGAATTTCACTATTTCAAATCTCAAGATGAATTTCCATCACACAGTCACACCTATATATGACGGGATAATATCGTAACTGTGAATTCTCTCATCCACAAAACACTGACACCATAACCTGCCTGGTTCTGGTGCTGCGTTATCCAGGTAGATATTTAACAGTTGTCAAAGCCCAACTCCAACATTCTCACTAATATAAATCCTCCATGCTGCAGACTTCCTATTTGTTTTTATATATAAAGTGATGATTGTCAGTCAGTTTCACTTCCCAGCTTTCTGTCTTTGTGAAGACACAAGTTAACCGGGCTCTCGTGGGACACTCAGCCAAGTCAGTCAGAGTGTTGCCACCAGTCCGCCGCAGAGCCTGTCAGTATTACAGTATTATTACTTATTATCGCCGTACAGTGTGTTGACAGCACAGACAGCTAAATATGTAAAAGTTGACACGGCTGACATTGTGACAGGCTGACAGAAATATGAAGTACAGGTTTATCTATAAATAAGTGGTTTGGATGGGATCTATAAACAGTGTGTACCCCATTAGTTTCTCCCTCTTTTACTTCTCGTCTCAGCTCTGCTTCGCCGTACGCTTCTCTTTCCTGTTTTTCTTTTCACTACACCTCCCTCCCCCCTTCTCCAGCATCACTCTCTCTCTCTCTCTATCTCTCTCTCTCTCTCTCTCTCTCTCTCTCCCTCTCTCTCTCACTCTCTCTCTGGATGGCTGCCTACCTCTGTGCCTGTGTCTGGGAGTTGGCTGGGGCAGAAATAAACCACAGTAATGGCTTTGCTTTGCTGCTAATCTTGTCATAAGAAGGTGCGGCCCTGGGAGGATAGCTCCTCGCGTGTGATATCCTAATTTAAACATCAAAAGATTCCATCATTAGGAGGCGCGTGTCTAGCCCCAGTTTTCAAGGGAAATTATTACAACTTCCCGTCGCAAGAGTGTAATGCAGGAAGACATTTCTGTCAAGCACACACGTAAATCTCACCGGACTTGATGTTTGTGCACTTGAAGAAAAACATCATCATTAGCAGCTTTCACGTGTGATAGACAGGGCGGTGACTCTCGGTGTCGCAGCCCGCCGTGGGCTCTGATGATAGCCTTCATCTGGAGTCAGCGTTGGACGTGAGGCTGGAGATGGGGATCTGCCTCCTCACATGCATGTCGGGAAGCAAAGGGAGCATCAGGCGCCACCACACCTGGTGAACATTGTCGTGTAGCTGCTGCGTGACAGGTGCAAATCCCAGAAGAAGAAAAAGAGTGTGTGTAGACGACAGCGGAGCATTCGCTTATATCTATAAATGTTTCCTTTGGCATCAGAGGCATCGCTACCATTAAACACATTTAGGATGCGACCCTGGTGAAGTTTACTGATGGGGTTGTGAATCTTTTTATTTTAAACCAGACTCCTGAGTTCACTACAGCTCTGAGAGGATTTTTTTAACATCATTATGTTGATTTTACACCCTGAAATTTACTGTTTAGGTTCATTGTCACAAGAAGTTTCTGATAATCTCTAATATTAGAACTGGTGGAGACCAAACAGGAGCTTGCATCATGTTCATATGGATGAAGAGTATTTAACAGCATGTAATTTATATTGGACAAGAGCAAAAAAAAATGAATCCACACATTCTTGTCTTTAGCGACTTTTTCTTTCCTTCTAATTAAGAAGAATCGTCTTTTACTTCGAGAAGTTGCAGCCAATAAGAATTTGAATCAACAGCTGAAGTTGGTTAATAGTCTCTCCAACTGCTTGGCTCCTGTAATTTGAGCGTTCACAGGGGACGGCGTCGGGGGCGTGTGATCTCCTGCCTCACAGCAGCACTTACGTCGAATTATTAGCTTGACTGATGACGGATTTAAGAGCAAATCAAGAAATACCATGTTTCATAAGAGAGCGCCATCAAAAGACCAAAGAGGTGTTTGCTCTCTGCGTCTTCACTTTCAACTCTCTTTTAGTCACTCGCTCTCTCCGCTTCTTTGTCTCTCGCTCTCTTCAGGAACAGAACTACACTAGGTTTCAGTTTCCGTATGATTTATTCATTGTTGTGTTTTTTTTCTTCCTTCCCCTTCTCCTTGAATGTTTGGTAGAGAGGACAGGAAACTTTGAACCAGAGTACAAAGCAATGTATATTTGGGTCACACATTTTTCACATTTCTTCTGAGAGCTATCTCTGTGTGTGTGTGTGTGTGTGTGTGTGTGTGTGTGTGTGTGTGTGTGTGTGTGTGTGTGTGTGTGTGTGTGCGTGTGTGCGTGCGTGTGTGCGTGCGTGTGTGCGTGCGTGCGTGTGCGCGTGTAGCCGGCCGCCTGTGCTCTTTCTCTCCTCACTTTGTCTCCCTCCCTCTCTTCTGAGAGCTCGTCTGGTGGCTGGGTCGACTCCTCTCCTCTCCACCACGTTCGTCCTTGAAGTGAGAATCAGCGGGGTGCCCCGATCCAAGGGGAGGCTGGCGGATCGGGGGTGGCGGAGGGGTGGCAGAGAGGTTGGGAGCTAAATAATGGATGATTTCTTATTGAAATAAAGGCCCAGTGAAGACGGAGGGAGCGAGCGTGTCATTACCTGGGAAACGTGGTTAATCCTAAACGCCGTGCAGGAAAACCAGGCCACAGCGAAGCCCCGCGTTTTTACTGGCATCACCGTCAGCTCAGTGGAATCATCGTGGCGCCTGAGCCTGTTTGTTCGGTGTCATCACAAACAACGCAACACCTAATAGCGTCATGTCATTACATCAGTGAGCCGAGCCGTGGCAACATGGCAGCCCCTGCCTCTCTTTTATGTTCTCCCCGTGCCGTGACTTTGACCTAACAGCATCCAGCCTCGTGCTGATTGACTCAGCAGTCATTATCCTCCCTCCCCCCCGCCGCCACCCGCCCCTCCACCACACCCAGACAAAACTTGTCTGGCCGCGAGCCAAGCTGGTAAAATATGAGCCAACACTGAACCCATGACACCATTTCTTTCCCAGATGCATTAAGCTTCACCTTCACCACAGACGGTCCCTCAAGGGGCCTCAGTGCAGCGTCATCAACAGACTCCCACCTGAGGGAAGTTATTTATTCTCCTTCAGTGTGAAAGTTAATAAATAAGTAATTTGAGTAAACTTGCACGTCAGAGGTTTCAGATGTGCTGACGCTGTTCTCGTGTCAGATGTGTCAACAATCGTCCTTGTGCACTCGACTGTCGCAAGTTACTTTTCAGGAGTTAATTATTCATCTTCTGATTATTTTGAATTATGAATTCAGAAATAAGCTGGAAAGTGCAAAACGAAATCAGGCTAACGATGTTAGCTGTAATTAAAATGGAAGTAGCAGGCTGCCCCACTATTGGCTCAGAGAGAGATGTATTAGCCAGGCATATGGTTATGATAATTAATCCCAGGACTACAGAGAAACAAATAAACACACGCTAAACAAACAGGGGGGACCAGCTGAGGGCTGCAGGCAGGGGGACTTCTGGGGGGGGAACCCAGAGAAAAAAACACAGATTCTTATCATCATTGCTGCAACCGAGAGCATGAGTCACACACACAGACAGAAGAATGCACGAGGAGCAATGATGGAGCAGAAAAGAGAAGTTCAGCCCCTTAATGAACTTCCTTGCATTAGAATTAACTCTGAGTTTCCCCCTTAAATAAGAAACGCATGCTTTTCCCTTTATAGATTATCCTGTACACAGCATTTATCTCTTAAGCTGTAGCAGCAAACCTAACCTTCCACGTTCATTTACCACTTTACATCAGTACTATATCACTAATATGAAGCTATGAGCGTCGACGGCATTATCCCCCTTTTTTTGTTTTCCACAAAACAAACAAGGACAAAAGAAGCTGATCTTCTAACAGACTCTGAAATTAACAGCCAGCTCTTTTTGCACCAGCTTATAAATAACTGGAAATGCCTCTTGTTTTTCTTCTTAGTGTGATTCAGGGATAAGACTGTGAGCGACGGGGAGGGAGAGCAGACGAGGAAGCGAGGCCATCCAAGCCCAGTGGTGTGTGAATAGACATAGGGAGGCGTTTGTGGTGAATCGGAAGAGGAGACGCAGGGATAATGCTGCCTCTCTCCCTGTATCTGCTCCCAGTTGGAGGATGAGAGAGACAGAAGGGAATAGCTGCTAATAAGGCGTTGGGTGAAAGGCTTTGGGAAAGCTCCCCCGTGGTGCTGGTCTGTAATGGAGATAAGCGTTGCCGTGTTGTTGTCTCACAAAAATCAACAAAGGGAACATGCGATGGGAGATTTGCGGCCGCGTCCCCAGTGAAAAGCGGGGCTTTCACTGCGCCGCGATATTTAGCAGCATTAGAAATCATTAGGCCTGGCACAGAGGGGGGAGCGTGCCAGACGCCCGTGCCCCAGTTAACGCTGTTTTCAAAAGCCGCCCGTAATCCATTCCTTAAACTTGCTTTCTTCTATTCACCTTCAGATGTGGGCAAATCTGATGGCTGCAACACAGAGAGGGAAAGAAAGACCAGCTCTCTGTGTTTGTTTGTTTGTTTCAGCTGAAGGTTTTAGCCAATCTACATCCCTGCGCCTTGTGATCTGCAGCAGCGATAAGGCCGCAGCCAGGCTGTAGTTAGACTAGCAGCAGGTGCCTTGCCAGGCAGTGGGGGGATACAGAGGATGCTGATAAATGGGGCCAGTTTCCCGCATAAAGCACAGCGCCCTACGGAGGGAAGAGAGATAATGTATGCAGAGTTCACAGGCGCTGTGGGTTGCTGCTGCAGGGCGGGCGGACATCTTTGGAGCGAAAATGATAGCTGCATAGAGATGAGGAGACTTCCAGGAGGTTATTTCAGCCGAGGTGTGCGCACGCAGGAGACGAGGAGCGGACTCTTGTGTTCTGCAGAGCCAGGACTGCACGTTCGCTTTACTCGGATGAGAGGAGGCGCAATGAGAAAGGATCGGTCAGCGATTCTGGCATTTTAAAGAATTTAAATCAAACTCCAGCACCATAACGATCGTTCGCTCACTGGCCAACAGTTGGCTTTCTGTGGCCCTGTTAAAACTGAGCTTTAACCTCTAACTGCAGTTAAATAGCCGGAGCTAGCACTAGCTGCTAACCAGCTGTTAATGAATGCAGTGGGGCTGCGAGGTCAAGCCTGGTTGTCTTGGGACCCATTAGTGGAGTGAGTGAGTCCTCCCCGCCCCGCGCGCTCTCTCTCTCTCTCTCTCTCTCTTGGTCCCTCCCTGCATGGGCCCTCTGTCCTGCAGGCTCCAGCCAGCAACGCAGCCCCGGTGCAGCACCAGAGGCCAGGCCAAGCTTTGCCCAGGGACCCCACCTCCATGAACTGTCATTTGTCACGGCCGTCCTGCCAGCACCGCAGGCTGCCTGAAGCCCTCATCACCGGGGCAGTTCACTCAGCCCTGGGACTCAGATGGTGAAACTGCACCAAGTCAGGCTCAGGTTGGGGATTAAGTCCTTCATGGTTTGTGAGTGTGGACACTTTCACCCTGATTACAGTTCATTTTCTAATAAGAGTGTTTGTTTCCCCCTCAGTATATTTCCAATCAGACCGAGGTGTGGAGTGAAGGCCTTTCTCTGCCGGCTGCTCCACAGTATCTCCAATCTTCTGTGTCCTGGCTCTGGTGTTAAGTGTCTCTGCAAAGGGTCTGTGTTGCTGTCAGCACTCACACGTTCACTTCTCAGTGCCGGACACCCTCAGATGGCCCCCCCCCCCCCTGCTTTATCGCAGGGTTTCTCAACATGGCTGTTAATCTGTATGTGATGAAATGAGACCTAGGGTTGCGAAGAGTTTGATCGCATCCCTGCTTGAGTTTCTCAGCGGCGCCTGCTTTGTTTTCCTGTTCCTGGACGCTTCACTGGTGTGCACGTCTCCTTCCATACCGCGTCCCAGGAGCCCGGCCAATCGCCGGGCCTCAACTCGGGCTGTCAAACCCAATTCTGCCAATGGCGGGTGTTGAAAGCTGGCATGGTAGACACTGAAGAAAAGCCGGCGTGCTGCTGTCACATTACTCCTCAGTTGTGCGCAGGCGGGGGGAGGTTGCAAGCAAGATCCTTTTTGCAGAAACACTATAAAGCGACATCAAGATGAGGGACCACAACTCCCGAGCCCGGTTTCTGGAAATAGGCAGTGGGCATTTGCATGTTTCTTTCTGAGGCAGTCAATTCATTAGATTAGCGCTGTGCTAAAGTGCGAACTAGCCGTACTTAAATACAGAATGTCATAAATCATAATGTTAATTTTAAGCTCATTCGCACACAAATAATTCACACAAAAGCGTGCAATAATCGCACACACACACACACACAATTACACACTCAAACAGGCCCAGTGTTTGCGTTCAGCACATGTCGGAGGTGGACATCTTCCCGTCTCTCCAGCTTTTTGTGGGGCTCCCATGAATCATTGCCTCTTATTCCTTTCTCTGCGCGGGGGAAATCACATTAAGTGGAGCGCCGTGTTTGGCTCACACCAGTCGTGTCTTAATAGCTGTAATTTGGAGAGCGGAGAAAGAAAGGGAAAGAATGGAGAAGAAAGCTCGCTCACAACACTAATTCCAGTCAACAAAAACACCCCTTCTCCAATCCCACCACATTAATTTGCATTAAAATATCCAGCAGCTAAATATGTAAAGACAAAATAGTGGCGTACTATTTATACCCAGGCACATCTACTTACCATGTGTGCTATGACAGCTGCTGTGTGTGTGTGTGTGTGTGTGTGTGGTTACCATTCCACCTTTGCAGCAGTTTGCAGGTGTGAACATATGGAGATGTAAAAACAGGGAAATATCCTGACCACCTGTTCATATGAAATTCATTTTTTTATCCTGTGCATCATGGCCGCCATGTTTTTGAATCGACTCGTCGAGTGAAATGATGCTGCTCTTTATTTCACGGGGACTTTCAAACTTTTCAGACCTGAAAAGAACGTCAGTGTCCTCAGTGAAAGTCCGTTACTCGTGTCCTATTTCTTTCTAAGACCAATGGAGATCAGCTACACAAACCATCACATCCTGCAGGAGCATCAGTTTAAGGAGACCTTAGTTTTTTATTATCTCTGTCACTGGGCATCACGTCAAATATATCAAACTTTTCTTTTGTTAAATTCTTGTTTTTTGTGGTATTAGGAGCTTCTGCTTTGTCACAGATCGTTGGCAAAGAGAAACAAGTCAGTCGATATCCTGGTGTTTATCAGACGAGATTAATTCAAACTCTGAGATGTGCAGTTGGTTAAAAGAAATGAAGAAGGGATGAAAGATATTTAAGGTTCCAGATGACATGTGAATGGTGAAGAAGTAGGAAGTGTTACAGGAGGACGGTGGGTTAGTGTGCGCCCTCACGATCTGAGTTGTGTGACCGATGCATCACGTTCTAAGACCCATAGAGAAAAAGAAGCATCTCAGAGATGTCTTTTGTATTCCATCTGTTACTCGAGGATTGAAACAACAAAGGGCGATGTTGTGGTTTAATGGGAAATGCAGGCGCGGATGAGGAGGGTGTCGCTCTGAGCCGCCGCTGTGTTTTATTTTTTTCAGCTGAGAGAAAAGACGTGTTTGATCATCCCTTGTTAAATACCTGTTTACCCAACAAGACACAAAAACATGATGACTTATAATTCAAAGATTTACCATCGGGTTTTGATTCCGCCGTATATCTGGATCTCATCTCTTCGGCTATAATGCAATGATTTTATGGCGATTCTCTGCTGCTGGATCCGTGGAATTATCCATGCTAATGCCTCTTTCTATCACACTGATAATAGCATTATCTAATCCTACCGGTGAGCGTTTGCACCTCTAGCTGTTGCAGTCGTGATCCACATAATTCCACTAACTAATGCGACAGTCACTCCCCACACTCCCCAACTGTTCCACGGCACAGACGAGCACCTGTCAGTGGCCTGAGAGCCTCATGGAGCGTCGAACTCACAACCAGGGCGCTGCTCATGGTACAAGGCACTCTGTTCGGACAGTGTCACACCGACCTTGTTTGTTTCTGCGCCGTCTGACTTCTCCGTTTAGTGGGAAAGGTTCTTCGGACCACGGTGCTGATGCTGGGAGTGATACCATCATGATGTTACCATGGCAACCACATGAAGCGCTTCATTCAGACAGAGACTACTACCCCCCCAACACGTCAGACGTAGGTGATGACGACAGAATCTTGGTTCAGACTCTCAGCTCAGAAAAAACACCTTTTAAGTTTATTCGCGAAACTTTTAAAATCAATTACAAGAAAAGACAGAAAAGAACACAAGCTCCTCCCACCTCAGGAAGTTAAAGATGGTGGAGTCAAAGATGCAACTGTTGAAATATGTTTGCTGCAAGTTTAAATTTGCACAACTATCAAGTTATTCTTGATTGAATATTTAAGCTGGAAAAGAAAAATACTTGAAAGTTTTAATGTTTAATGTGTATTGAGCATATTAATCACTACAATCCTCCCTTTAAACTAAAAACCACCAATATTAGTTTCATAAAGTCATTTTCAAACGTGCTCGGTTGAGAGATAGAAACACACTCGATACAATCTGTTGGACTGGAACACACATTAAACCCAATGGGAACATTCAGTGCCAGAGGTGGCACAGTGGGTCGTTTATGGCGCACACATGCGTCCAGTAACTGTTTTCTGTCCTCCCTAACCTCCACTCCCCAGAGATTGCCACCCACTTCTAGCATTTCCACGGTGGCTGCAGTAATCTTTGGCTCCGCTCGGCGACGGTGGACAGAGGCTGCCTCTCTGTCTGCTTCACTGAGGTGAGGGAAGGTGAGAGAGACGGGTGGGAACGAAGGTGGTCTGGACACATTTTGTAGAGAAGGGGGGCACATGCCACAGAAATATCCAGGGAAATGTGATGTGTACTTCCTGTTCCCATCAGCTCAGGGAACTCAATTAACAAACAATAGTTTGACTTGTAGCGTCTGTGGGTGTGATTCTTCCACAGCGGTGACCCCAGATCAACTGAGCTCTTCAGTAAATGCAACACATTGTAGACTTTCTTCTTCTTCTTCTTCTTCTTCTTCTTCTTCTTCTTCTTCTTCTTCTTCTTCTTCTTCTTCGTCCCAGATGATGCACTCTGTCTGCAGGAACATCCAGAATAGATTGACTGACAGGATGAAACTTTAGTGACGCTCCCTGATTCTGATTGCTGGTAAACCCATTGGGTTGATGTCCTCTCTATACAACAAGGCCTCTATAGTCATGCAGGGCTGCGTGGAGAAATCCTCCCTCGCTGCCAACCTCAGATTCATGTGTGTTTAACCGTTTCCTGGTGCAGCGCTCGCTATTTTATTTGGCCCGCATCAGCCCCAAGGATAAGGGGGACAGTTGTCTTCCCGCTCGCTGCTGAGCACGGAGAATTTCCCTGCTTACTTTTCCTCTTCTCTGTGGGAGGAGATTGAGAAAAAAAAAAAAGTAAAATAGAAGCAAACCAGAGCTGTTTGAGTTATTAGTTAAGAGTGGGAGGCAGGGAGGGATGAGCAGAGGAGAAGATAGAGACTCTGAGTTCTGACACCAGCTCTTCAACGCCGTGTTTGCTCTCAGTGCTTCCTGCTCGGCAACATCTGACGGGGAGACACTCAGGAGGAAACTGCAGGGGCGAAGGTTGTCTGTTTTCACGTGGAATCAAACAAGCCCAAAACATGTTTTCACATTATGCTCAGGTGTTTGTTTGGGGTATCGCCCTCTGAGTGTAATGTTTGGACTTTCACAGAGATAGTTTGGCTGAATTCCCTCCAGGTGCTTGATGTACGCTGAGAGACAGCGAGGCGCGGAGGGACGGACGTGAAGGACAAAGAGGGAGGGACACACCTGGCTCTCCTCCACACCTGGGAGGCTAATGATGTGGTTTTTAACTGCTTGATAAACACAGTGAGCACCACACACTGTTCCTAGATGGCCTGTGGTTAGCGAGTCCTCGCCGCAGAATATTCCAGTGATGGCGCTCGCTCCAACGCCTTCATTCCTTCCATTAATATAACATCCTTGTGTTCACCCACATTCCTGCACATTTGCACGGGGGGAATCTCAACATATGCAGACAAGTGACGTCCTCGCTGAAAAGATTTAGTTGCTTCTTCCCTCCTCTACCGTGAAAACTCGCTTTCTTAAAGTTGGTTTTGGCAGAGAACGAGCGTCGGATTGCTTTATGGCACAAAAAGAGAAAGAGGGCCCTGTTCCACCGGAGCAAATGGAGCAAAAATGATTGTGAAAGTAAAAGACGTCTTGGTGGAATATTAATTTCCAAAGTAAAATCCTCCTCTGAATAAAAAGCAGCAGGCTCTGTGAGAAACGTAGTGTTAAACTTCACTAATCACTAATTGGATTGTTACAACTCCGGGATGAATTATACAGTGTGTTTAACAATGGAGGTCAAATATGTTCACTTGGTGACGGTCTCGTTACACATAGAGATAACTTGTCCAACGTCCTCCATCCACCTCCGTAGTTTCTCAGGACGCTGGATTCTCTCACTGCAGGATCCGTCTTTATAAGATAGAAGTAAGTCTCTAAGTCTGATAGTTTAGGAAGTGTAAAGAAACTAATATGACAGATTTTGGTGGTGAATTCAGATCGAATTTACCTAAATCCTGGGGGTTTCTTACGCCTGGAACAGGACCTCAAAGTTCACATTTCAATTTGTCAATAGACCTTATCCAAGGAATGAGACGCCATTGCTTCCTAAATGACCTTTGGCCCCAAAATACACAGGAATCCTTCACATAACGACTTCACTATTCAAATGTTGCATTTTATTTCTCCTCCACGAGTGGATTTGACACACTCGTGCGTTTTCTAAGTGGTTGCAGTACAGTAGCTTCTCCTCGTCCTTGTGCAGCTTTAGTGCAGCATTCCTTATCCCTGCCTAATGTAGCTGATCCCTGCACACGTTTCTCTCCCTCTCCCTCGCTCCATCCTTCTTCGCTGGCTTTTGTGAGGAGGAGAGGTGAGCGGATATGTGTCTTTAACTGAGCTGCGGCTCGGCTGCAGCTTACCTCTCACTGCTAAGATAGGATGTGTGCTGTGCTTTGTTACTGCTAACCTGCTTGTTTGGGGTGTGTGTGTGTGTGTGTGTGTGTGTGTGTGTGTGTGTGTGTGTGTGTGTGTGTGTGTGTGTGTGTGTGTGTGTGTGTGTGTGTGTGTGTGTGTGTGTGTGTGTGTGTGTGTGTGTGTGTGTGTGTGTGTGTGTGTGTGTGTGAGTACTGAGAAATCCCATTATGGAGCCAAGTTGCTGCCACGCTTTCCCCCATACACACTGTGAACCCGGTGTAATCCACTCACACACTCATCATGCATCCTTGTTTGTGTGTGTGCGCTCACACACACACATCCTCCTCTGCTCGGCAGTGAGCTGTGTATCCCTATGCACTGTTGTTACCCACCATGAGACATGACAGCTAATGATATCGGAGGCTTTTTAAAGGTGTGTTTCTGTTTTGTGTGTGTGTGTGAGAACTGGATTTCTTGTAGACAGACATGGATTAGCAGGAAACAGCGTTGATGCTGCTAAATCAAAACTACGATTTCATGTCTCAAATTAGTTTAACTATATTAGATATAATTTTCTTCATCTTTCAGTTGCAAACGTCAACCGATTTGAAATGTTCTACTATTAGACAATCACATGTGTTAGGTTTTGTAACAGGTGTCTGTGGGAGGCTTGTACTGCACATGAGGACCTGGTGACATCATCACCTCATGTACTTTCCTATTGATTGATCCACTATTTTCAGCAACAGAATGATGTGTCTTTATAATCATCTGCTAAGGAAGAGGATGCGTGTTTGATAGTTTCTGCTCAACAACAGTGTCAGGACTGTCTCTACCGGTGGAATGAATTAGTTCATAGTTTGTCTATTAACAGGATTTCATGACTTCAAAGGGTTAAATAGGCACATATGACTATATTTGCCTTAACTTATCAACCATAACTAGATGTTGTTTTCTATTGATGTTACTTTAGACCAGTTGAATACATCACTTGTTGATCAGGTGCTTGATCTTGATCTTTCTACGCCCCTGGCAGAGCGAGTTAAATATGACTCATATTATATTTTATAATTAGAAATAAAAGCCTTTGTTTAATTCTGTACCTGCTGCAGTGGAGGTAAATCAAGACCTTGGTCATTATGTGCGGATTCACAGGATTAAAACTGATGGTGACTTCTGCACAAGTTCACCCTCTGAGGGGTTTTCCTCTCGTCTTCAACCACTTCCTCCTGGCAGAGCGTAGGGGGCGCTGCACACGCTGCCTTGCACCTGTGAGACAGGCACAGAGGGGAGTCTGTTTGCCACCAGCATGTCTCTCTCTCTCCGCCTCGCCATTGAGTGCTCACTCACTCAGGGTGTGTGTGAATGTGACAAGGGAACAGGTTTCACACACACACACTCTCTCTCTCCAGCCTGTCCTCTCTCTCTCTCTCTCCCTCTCTCCCCCCTCTGACCCCAGCGCCATCTTCTCTGTCTCATCCTTTATGCATACTGACAGTGAGCCCCTCCGTTTATGGCACTGCATAACGCTCCCTCATTACCGCCCAGGACTCGGAAACCCAAACGCAGCAAGGAGAGAGGGAGGGAGAGGAGGTGAGGGAAGTGGGAGGTGGAAGGAGGGAGGAGGAGGGTGATATAGAGAGGTGGAGGAAGAGTGGAGAAGTGGCAATGATGACATTCGCTTTGGATAATATTAATCTGATTCATTTGGCACGCCAGGAAGCAGCTCTTTAACTGTTTCTGTGCTGCTGCTGCTGCTGCATACACACTGATGACTCTGTGTGTGTGTGTGTGTGTGTGTGTGTGTGTGTGTGTGTGTGTGCACTTGAGGAAAAAGGGCAAACGTGCGACATGCAATTAAACAACACACACTGTGATACAGAGCAGATGCAGACACACAGAAGTATTTGATATGCACACACAAATGCATGATTGTTGGTGCAGTGTACACAATAAAATACAGGCCTGTATAACACGCACAGTAAATGTGTTTACTACGCTGTTAAAGCTGATGTATAATTACACACACACATAAACTGTGTTTCACGCAGTTACAGAGCAGAATAGAAAGAGTTTGTTCTCTTCTTATATCAGTGATGTCTGATGAAGTGTTTCTCATCACGAAGGTTCGAACGTGGCTCAGGACCAGAAGGTCGGTGATTCGATCCCCGGCACCTTCAGCTCCACTCCACATTCTGAAGTGTCCTTGGGAAAGATGCTGAACCCAAACTGCTGCTGACAGCTGGGCTGACAGTCTCTGCATGGTAATGGATAGAAAAGGAGCTGCTTATGAAGGGGTGCATGAACATGTGCGTTAACGGGTGAATGTGACTTGTAGTGTAAAGCAATGTGAGAGGTTAAGAAGACTGAAAATCTGAGTGGGCGTGTACGGGTTGACATGTCGATTTGGGTTTGATAATGATTATATATATATATATATATATATACTGCATATCCGCTGAGTTACTAGTCTCAGAAATGTTTTATTTCCTAATAACTGTGTCGGCATCGGCCCCAAGAATCCATATAAGTCTGGCTTTATTCTATTAATGTGAGATTGTTAGCATCGGCATATGTGTTAAAGGTGCAGTCCGTGCCTCAGTGGTTCAGTCTGTGGTGCTTTATAGCTGAAATGTGAGTGATATGTATGGAGGTGTTTTATATTTGTTGCTGTCTTGCTCTTTATGTTTATAGTGTATTGTAACCTGAGCACCTCTTGGTGAGTCATGCACACACACACACACACACACACACACACACACACACACACACACACACACACAGATGTATGAATCCCTCCAGTATAAAACAGGGAGCACAGATATACACATCAGCTGGTGCGCGGTGGGCAGGGCGCAGCTTGTGTTGGCTGTAAACAGCAGTGCAGGCAGTATGGAGAGCGGCGGCTGTGTGAGTGCCGGGCCGGCGAGCCAATCAACCCCTCGATCTCCTGTCCCTGCCCTTCCATTGATCCCCATTAAAATGCTTAGCAGATGCTTGGCTTGAGAGAGAGAGACGAGCGTTTTTTCTCCACTGCTATTTTCATTTGTATGCTCCTTCACCGCCGGTCCACAGTCTGGAATAGTCATTCTGCCAACTGGGATGCAGGCCCACTCCAGACATTACAGTAGCATCCATTCAGACGTTGCACTGTGCTCGAGCCGCAGACGTTTAAACGCCGAGCGGCTGTCGTCGGGACGGCCTGCGCCGGGGCTCAGAACCTGCTGTGGAGCTTATGCCAGAATGGTAATTCTACCATCTGCAGACGGATACATACCTGTGTTGTTTTCTTTAATTAGGACTCCAGTATTGTTCATGAATGGTTTCTTTTGGATCCCTGCCTTGGATTTCATACAATAACTTCACATTGTGAGAATGCAGGATGATTTTCTACCTGTTATGTCTTTGCCATCAGTATTAGTCTGTTTATTGGAGAAAACAAAGCTTTGAACGTCTTGACTTTTTAATGCACATAAATGTCCTCATGAAGCTGGAGATATATTTTGTCCTCTTTCCTTTTCTAAGAAAGTTGGAGGAGCATTTCAGTAACTGTCACTGTCATAAACATCATTCAGAGTTTACAGCCAAGTCGCTGCTCTCACCTTGGGCTGCACCTCCAAATAAAGTGGTTCAGATAATCCTGAACTTGTCAGCTTGTTTACAACCCCCCTGACCGCGCGGCTGCTTGTGTGTCATGCCCTGTCAGATGTTGTCATAGTTCCCAGATCTCGTAAACTTTGGGGGGGAGGACAATGGTTAGATTTAGGGGTACACACACACACTCACTAACACACACGTCTATAAACATCACATGTGTGACATAATCCTGTGAACAGCGCATGTCTGGAGCGTGTGGGGCCAACAAGACCAGCATGAGGACTGGCTTATGTTGTTATGCCAGCCAGTCAAAGAAAGCAGCTAGTGTGTGTGTGTGTGTGTGTGTGTGTGTGTGTGTGTGTGTGTGTGTGTGTGTGTGTGTGTGTGTGTGTGTGTGTGTGTGTGTGTGTGTACCCCTCCTTGCACATGTTATGTGTGTGTTTTGCGTACGAGTGTGCGACACATCTGCTTGAGCACACATGAGCATCTTTGTTTTCGCGTACGTGCTGTTGTTGTGCGTTCTTTCCAGTTCCCTGTGTGCCTGCATGGAAACTGAACCTGCTGTCCTACTGTTACTGTGTGTGGCAGCCGCCTCCTCTGAGTACAGGCGACGTACACTAGCGGGCTTTGTCTGTCCAGGGGGCTGACGTACTTCCGTGGAAGAAGCCCTCCACTTCGGGCCATGAGAGAGAGGCTCTGTTCTCGCAGGCCTGCCAATCAATCCAGGACTTGGAAGGGGCGGAGAGGATGTCCAGCGCTGCTTCAACTACTTCAGGTGTGGAGAAAATGCAGATATACATGTTCTCCTTATCGTCTGATCACAAAGGAGGAGGGAGTGATCAGATGATAAGGAAATTCAAAAGTCTACATCAAGAAAAGATAAAACACAAAACTGGCTGAGGGAGAATCCTGCTTTAACGTAAAGGCAAATGTATTTAATGCACAAACAAACATTAATGAATAATTCCCTTGAAAACAATAAGAACCTGTACAAACACTTTCCACTTCTCACTTCCCATAACCGTCACTGCGTAGGGACACATTGACAGCACTCCATTTAGTTGACAGGACAACCCTGACAACGGCTCCAACGGCATGCTGGGAGTCGGCACACACACACACACACATCCTCTGTCCGTGTCAGCAAACATCATTCCCCTCTATGTCACCTGCTCGGACCAGGAGCATGAAAAATGGCTGTCACGGCGACGTCCAAAAATGATTGCTGAAAACGAGAGGAGAGGGAAAATAAAAGTGGAGGGCGAGCGAGCGGGTGGGGGGGCGGAGGCGGCAGGGAAGGTGAAATTGGAGGAAACTCTCGCCAGATTAGGTGCGGGTTAAGAGAATATTGATCTGTGTGCCGAGGACTGTTGATCTCTCTTAGCAGCACAAGACAAATGGCAGCAAACAGAAAATCGAGCGCTCGCCTTCTCTCCAAGGACGACGGCGGCGGCCTCTCGCTGCCTTTCCCTTTTTCTGCCTTTCTCTTTTTTTTCCATCGTAATAACAACATCCAACTTTCCTCCAACGTGAATATGAAATGTTCAAAAAGGCAGTTTTGCAGATAGGCTACAGAACTAATGACAACATCTCTGCTTGTGTGTGAAGTTCTTTCCCCGAGCGTCAGTGGGGGATTCTCCTCTCCGCCTGTAATCTCCGTCTCCTCCAGCACCGACACTCAACCCTGCTACAGAACCCATTACACGCTCACCTCACCTAAATGGTAAGAAGCAGGAGTTTGTGTCAATGTTAGACGCTGCTGAGTGATTCTGAAGGTTGCCTCGATAATTAGTCTTTTTCTCCCATTTGGAGTGTACGAGGGGGTCCACCGAGGCGCTGTGTTTGATTAGGGCCACAGCCTTGGCCCGGCACCCAGCCGTGGTGTTTGATGATGGGGAGCGAACTCTGGGCGGGGGCTGAGGTTCATCCGCGCCGGCTCAACATCAAACAGCCGGGAGCAAAGGAGTACAGCCCTGGGGGACCCTTCCAGCACCGCTGCCTGGATAGGTAGATACACTCCCGGTCGGATCAGGAGGGAGAGACATGGCTACAAAAAAAGAGAAGAAAGAAAGGTAGAGGAAGGAAAAGAATGAGGGGGAAGTAGAGAGAAGTTGTAGCTGTCAGGAATCAGAAAAACCTCGGTTTTGAGGTCACGGTTCAGGATGTTTCCGGTGCATGGAAACATTTAAAATGCTTCTCTTTCCTTCTTTAACTGTCAATCTCCCAGTCTGTAATACAGCTGCATCTGAATGCAGCCTACTAATGAAGTACTTTTATAAATCAAGACACTGATCACCATCACACATCTGCTTGTTATTGCTTTGGCTCAGTCTGAATCGTTGCATTTGATCGCCTGACACGAAGAATATTAACTGAGTAACCATCAAGACGTTTCTACACAAAATAAATCAGAATCAGAAAGTATTTATTGCCAAGTAGGTTTACACCTACCTGGAATTTGACTTGGTATATAGGTGCATACATTGAACATAAAACATAAAAACACAATAAGTACTACACATAAGAAAATAAAAATGTATATATAAAATAAAAATATATACAAGATATAAAAAGTAAAGGAAAAAGTAAAATGCAAAATGCAAAACAGGAGTGCAATGTGAATATGCAATGTACTGTAATGTGTGTTAATGTAACTCAGACTTGGGGCAGGATAAGAGTCCAAGTCAGGTGGGGGTCCCGGGCCTTGTTGATAAGGCCAACTGCAGCCGGGAAGAAGCTGGTCGTGTGGCGAGAGGTTTTGTTCCTGATGGACCGCAGCCTCCTGCAGGAGGGAAGTACCTCGAAGAGTTTGTGACCCGGGTGGGAAGGATTGGCCACAATCTTACCTGCACGCCTCAGGGTCCTAGAGGCAAACAGGTCCTGTAGAGATGGCAGATTGCAGCCAATCACCTTCTCAGCAGAACGGATGATACGCTGCAGTCTGCCTTTGTCATTGGCATTGGCAGTGGCAGCAGCGTACCAGATGGTGATGGAGGAGGTGAGGATGGACTCGATGATGCAGGTGTAGAAGTGCACCATCATTGTCTTTGGCAGGTTGAACTTCTTCAGCTGCCGCAGGAAGTACATCCTCTGTTGAGCTCTTTTGGTGAGGGAGCTGATGTTCAGCTCCCACTTGAGGTCCTGGGAGATGATGGTGCCCAGGAAGCGGAAGGACTCTGCAGTGTCGACTGGGGAGTCTCTCAGGGTGATGGGGGTGAGTGGGGCTGGGTTCCTTCTAAAGTCTACAACCATCTCCACTGTTTTCAGAGCATTGAGCTCCAGGTTGTTCTGACCACACCAGGTCACCAGATGGTCGATCTCCCACCTGTAGGCGGACTCATCCCCACTAGAGATGAGCCCAATGAGGGTGGTGTCATCCGCGAACTTAAGGAGTTTGACTGATTGGTGACTGGAGGTGCAGCTGTTGGTGTACAGGGAGAAGAGTAGAGGGGAAAGAACACAGCCTTGAGGGGAACCGGTGCTTATGGTCCTGGAATCAGAGACATGCTTCCCCAGCCTCACGTGTTGCTTCCTGTCAGACTTCCTGTCTGACAGGAGGCAAAGATCATAGTCTCATCATTAAAAAGTCTTTCTTCATCCACTGATGCGTCATTCAAGATCTGACCTCAGGCCACAAGTGGGACCACCAAACGTCTTTTCTCCTCCTCATCACTTCGGGTCAGGGTCTTGTTTTGTTGTAGTTCGAAGTCCCGGCTGCAGCATCCACTGTTAATCATTTAAACTTATTTACTGATGTACTCAAGTAAGAAGAGTAAATGTAACTGATTACTTCCCCCTCTGCTGATCCTTATCTCTGTCGGCATTTATCTCACCCTCTTTCTCACCTTCAGTCTCCGTCACTCTCTGCCTCACCCTCTCCTCCTCTTTCCCCTTTAGCATCCGTCGCCGTTGTCTCTCTCGCTCTTTCACCTCACCTCCTTCAGCGCACTTCCTCTCCTGCTCTTCCTCCATCTCTCTCTGTTATTCTCACCGGGAGGAGGAAGCTGGTGCATGTGTTACTTACTTGTTTATTTTGTTACTGTATTGCATTGATGCAGCTTCTTTTTCTGCACGTCGCACTGTCTCTTCTTGTACAACGTGGACAAAAGTACGTCATGTGTGGCTGCTGAACATGGTGAGATGGTGTACAGGCCTTAAAGCGGGTTGAGGTCAGGACTCATTGATTCGTTTCACACCAAACCTCATTGGAAAATCACTTAAACTGACCTCATGTGTATTTTGGTCCCGGGCCAAAGAAGGAAGACATATGTAGTCCATCACTATCATATCACTAATTGCACTTTGTATAATTTCATATATTTTGGTGATGTGAGTGTGAAACACTTCATCAAAGCAAAAGCAAACAAAAAAATAAAAATCAATGCTGGCAAGAATGTGCTGCAGCTAAAACAGTAGCCCACGTAATAAGATGCACCCGGCTCCTCAATTAGTGGAGCCAGACTCTGGGGAATATTTACAGTAATCAATGTACAATTCTCAAGTCATTTTTTTCAAATTAATTCTCTTCAGCAATTAGCTCGCTCAATGAAACAACACCCACCGAAAAGACCTCTCTCTGTGACATTAAACCTATCGCTGCGGCGGCCCGTCTCATTACCCTTCTTGGCTGAAACAAACGAGGGTGTGTTTTGGGAGTGTTGGAAAAACACACACACGCACTTGTGGCTAAAAAACAACCCATCTCTGGGAGTATATTCACTTAGCATGGATGGATTTCTCAGATAAAATGGGTCAAGCTCACGATTTGGTTTTCAGCTGCAGGGATCGAGCTGCCTTCCTCTCCTCCCACCATCCATATGGGCTCATGCATATGCATGCTCTCTGGACAGGTACGCCAAAAAGGGATTCTTCTCTTTGTGTGTGTGTGTGTGTGTGTGTGTTATCCCAGATTCAGTGTTTCGTGGCGCAGGCCGGTGGCTGCCACAAGCTGTCTTTTGACTCCTCTAAAGGGGTCATGTGGAAATGAATCCCGCAGAGGGAGGCGGGCGCGGTGCAGGAAACACACACTATTCTGTAGATTGCGGAACAAATGGAATAGTTCATATCAGTCAGAGGAAAACAATAATCCAGGGCTGGATCTGTCATTGCCGGTAAATGATCGTGGCCATTATGTTCACATTGTGAGGCAAGCAAACAGAATTACAGCAAGATTTTCTCTGTGATTGGGGTGTCACCCCCCCCCCCCCACCCATTATTGTTGTGCCTCCTGATTGATCCTCTCCCTCTCTCTCTAAATCACTCTCCTCTCCCTTTCACTGCCTGTCTTGTTTTATCTTTTCCTTTGTCTCATCTCGCCTCCCTCCTTCCACCTCTCTCTTTCTGTGCGGCTCATTCTCCAGGCTAATGAATCTCAAACTTCAGGGAATAGTCCGGGCCCCGGTGAGACCTCCAGCCTGTTCATGGCCTTATTTCCTGCTCCGCAATGTCTTTGCGGCGCTGGTCAGCCAGGGGAAACCAGCTGTCCATCACTCGCTCCTGTGTCTCCACTAACACTTTTACTACCTTTAAATTAGCCACTGTCACCGCCAACCGTGCCTCGGCGTCACACGTCTCCAGATGTTACATGCTGCCTTTTTTATTCCAACGCTGCCGCTGTAAATCTTTCCTCTCCAGACCAGGGAGGCAGGCAAGAATGGCCCAGTGGACGACCGCAGCTCGCCACTTCCCATCTGTCGGCTCAGGCTGCATTTGCACAAAACACTCATTCTTCATGTTGTGGGCTTGAGCAACTTGTCAGATCCCTTTTGGGGGGGGGGGGGTTGCAGCCTCCTGTTAATTCCACTGAGGAGGGGGGTCAGGTAGTCGGGCCGAACATTTCTTTAAAACTGTCTTTGTCAGACATGTTAGTCGACTGGCGGCTATAAAGAAGTTCCGAGCAGCAGGAGAAGCGACAGACGCTGCTCGTCTTCCTGCCACATCACACGCTTCCTTATGGACGTTGTTCTGTTGTAATGAAGTCAGTCTGCAGTGGTTGGTGTGGAACAATAACTGCTTGTGACTGGCCAAGTAAACAGAAACAGTATTTTTTTCTGAACAACACGCAGGCGGATGATAAACCCACAGTTTTGAGTGTTTTCGGAAGGTGATGAACCAACACGCTTCTCCAGCTCTGCCGCTGCAGAACTCAAGTTTGAACAGATACTTGATGTTTTGATGATGTTGGCGGAGAGTTCCTTACACTCACCCATTAGTGAGCAAATGGTCACACCGGTCAACGTGGTGTTTTTTTGGGAAGCAGCGTCTGTGCTGATTTCACAGGTTTTTTTCTTCCATTTGCTTTACACAAACTGCTGAACTTTCAATCTCTGCGCTGCCTCAGTTCTGCGCCTGCCAAATCAAGTTAAATGAAGAACATGTACATGTACAGATTTCTTTTTCTTGCCGAGATCTTTATCTCATCTCTGTGGCGGAGACAGCTCTGTGTTTGAGTGACCTAAGTGTTCTTCGGACACAAATCCACCTACTTGTGTTCTTGGTTGGAGGCCAGTTCATAGGTTATCCCACGCCTCAGCACTATATTAGGAGCCGCAGCTTTGCACAGTTGCATTGGGAGGTTTTGGCAATGAAACATATACCTCACCTCCTCCACAGTGGATGGCTCTGAGGGTCAAGATACCACCACATGTTATAGCCATGCCGTTGGGGCTGGATTTCCAAGCAGCTCAGCTGGGCAGTGCCCACTTGTTGCAGCAGTGTATATGTAAAGACTTCATTTCAGCTACAAGCTCACAAAATTAGATAAAAAAAAGCCCATAAATGTGTAATCACTACAAGATGCACAGGGGTTTCTTCCAATTTTCCTCTCAGATACTTTTCAAATGCTCTTCCTCAGACACAGAAAAGATAAATAAAATCAACTTCCTCCTCATGTGTTATGTATCAGCGTTGTTTGACTTCCAAATGGAAATCGCTCGGTGAGATCTGATTAAAACACGGGCTGTTTATGGCCCGAGTAGAAACCGTGTTCATCTGCTGACTAAACGTGAAGCAACCCCCCTGAAAAATCCAAACTGCAACCTCATTAAATATCTTAAAAGAAAATGACTGTTTTCAAAACCCAGGCCTGTGTTGCTCCTCTATCTCATGTATCTTAACCTCTTTCCTTCTCCCTACATCCTCTCTTCTCCTCCTCGTGTCTCCATTTCCCCCCCCACTCGTCCATTCATCCAATTAACAATAGCCCTTCAGTTTTGTGTAATTCAGAACAGAACGCGGCGGCCATGGATGTTATTGGAGGCGGTATCAATCAGCGTGGGGACAGTAAGGAGACGGCCCTAATGCTCCGTCATGTCGCTCTGCTCCTGTATTTTTTTTTTTTACGACCAGAGGCTTCTCCTGCACGGCTGGCGTCACTCGGCCATCAAGTAATAAAATAAATCAAAACATAAGAGTTTTGTCTATTTGCAATTTCCTTTTCGGCCTCCGAATATGAAACCAGATGTTTCCGGCGTCCTGAAAACGCTTTTCATCTCTCCCCCTCTCTTCGCTTTCTCTTCCGCCCCTGTCTGTATCTCTCTCTCTCTGTGTCTTTGCCATCGTTTTCTGCCTCTGTTTTAAAAATTAATGTAAGCCACAGAAAAAAATAAAATAAGAGAGGCTTATAAAAAGTTAAACGTCCTCTTTGCCCAGGGAAGGAGTCTGTTTTACATTGATAGAGCGGCACAGGCAGCCCCTGGCCATCTGAGGCTGAGCCTGTTTTTCCTCTGCGATATCCTGCCGCCACATCTCTGCCTCTCAAGTGCGCCTCCGAGTAAAGCGGTCGGGTCAAAGCAATAGCGCGCAGCCCCCCCCCCGCCCCCCGCCCCCCCCGTCCCTGTCCCCCCTCTTTCTCCAATCCTCTAATTGGAGGTGCTCAGGTTAAAGAATGTCCTGGTTATCGCAAAGCCAGCAGAGAAGCACAATTCAGCACTATAATTCCACCGATGAGTGACTTGCATTTTCAAATATTTAGCGTCCGTGTTTACACAGGCTGCGCATCATTATCTCATTCATGCACATTCAAACGTCGACACGAGTTTATAATTCCAAGTCAACCCCGAATGGGATTTTTAATAGATTCTGGATATACATGCATGTATGGGAATCTAGCCCCGACATTGATAGTGTTTGTGTAATTCTCCGGCTGCAGTAAGTGTGGTCCCAGTCATCTCGCTCGTATGAAGAGCTCGTCTGTGTTATGCCTCTGGCCTCTGTTCGTTTTGACAAACCGTGCGTGCCTTCTGCCAGTCACTTCCAGGCAACCACAGTTACAATAAACACCAGCCATCTTTTTTTTTTCTCTCTCCAGCTCGAGGCCCAGGTTTGATCCCGAGCAGAACCTTGGCCAGCTCACTTCCTCCGGGGGGGCTTGAAAAAGGGGGGCCGAGCCCAAACAAACAGGAACTCCGACATATAGGGCAGCTCCCCTTGAGCCCTGCACCTGCATAGTGTTACACTGGACTTACTGGCTCCAGGTTCAGCCAGCCAGGGTTTATGTTTGGGAGATTGGAGCTGCTGAAATCTGCTGACAAGCAGTGAAGGAATGTCCCAGCTGAGATGGTCTGTGGACAATCGGTGCAGGGATTTAGTCTGTATTTTAATTATTTTATTCTAAAGGAGATTTAGAAGATAACTGGTGGAACTCGGCGTTATGCTCATACTGTTTGGTTACGGTTCTTTTAAATCCTCATTTGTTGTGTGGAAAGGTCTTGAAAGTCCTGATATTTGCCCTCATGTTTACACAAAGCAAAGAAATTCCTCTTCTCAGAAACGTGCTGACAACTCAGTGTTTTACGCCTACTGTTAAATACACAAGTCCAATTATGGTTGTCCTCGTTAACGTGACAGGATGTCAAACAAGCACTTCCTGTTAACTGCCTCTTATCGTAATTGGTCTGGTCTCAGAGGAGGGTCCGGCTCTGCGCCGACTATGGTCACACAGCGTCTGCTTCTCGTCTGCCTCCGCCCAACACAGCCTTGTTTTGTGGTTGTCACAGACAAGACCTCTTCTAAATGTCAAACTTTATCTGAGAAAACATCGTGAGGTGCAGAAACTTTGACTTTTTAACTGCACAAAAAAACCTGGAATTCCTCGTTAAGAATGGTAGAATTTAGTCTTAACTGTGAGTCAGACGTCTGAGCGCCACCTCCTCTCCGGGCCTGGACTCCGACCGGGAGCAGCAGCACTCTTAATAAAGCCCAAATGCAATCTCCCTCTAACCCCAATGAGATGGCGGGGCTCCTCAGCTCTTCCATAATGCACTATTCATGCTTTTTATTAATCTCTTTTTCCTCCAGCCATTTTTCAAATCACTCCTTTTGTTTACTCATGAATATTTTTCTGCCTTGTTGAGAGAGAGAGAGAGAGAGAGGAGGAAAAAGAGGAGAGGCCATCAGCGCGGTGTAGGAGTGACCTGGTGGCGCTTCATTTGTGGGTAATTTGTGGCAGGGAAGCCTTGTATTTCATCACAGGATAATCTAACCTTGGAGGTGTTTTACAGACTGCCTCCCAGCCCAAAATAGGTCACTTAAGCAGGCTTAGCGGGCGAGGCCGGTCTGATATGAGCGCCCTGCACCCCAGGGACACCTAGCCATGGTAATTGGTGGTTATGGCCCGAGGTTTTTAAAGGCAATGAACAAAGTTGGCCATATAATGTCACATTTAGGCCGACGACATGTTCAATCCCAAGCTGGGAGTGACATGGGCTCATTAACAAGTTCCTAATTATGAGTCGATGGAAAATGGCTCATTTCTCGATCTCTGTATCACTTGCGTTTGGTCCATTTCCTGGTGTTTTGGTGGATGTGCCGCAGCCGACTCCGTGTTTCTGATACAAAGGGATGCTGATCATAATAGGCCGTCTATAAAAAGTACCCAGCATTAGGCTAATCTGTCACCCATTTCCATTTTTTCAGATCCAAAGTGAGACGGAAAGAGTGAGGTTGTGTGTGCAGCGGGGAGGGGGAGGGGGGTAATGAAAAGGGCCTGAATGACAGTGGGTTGACAGTGGGATTGGCTGGTAAATGACTGCGGAGTGGCTCGCCTGCGGAGAGGGGATGGAGGAGGCTCCCAGTAGGCCTGATTAATTCCACTCTCTGCGGCTGCCAGGGGAGAGCCGGGGTTAGCGGCTGCTCGAAGAGGAGCCTATTACCAGTCCGCCGCTGAAACTGATATAATCAGCTGCACAGCGACCCGGCCTTCCTGACACAAACTTTTCCAGGGCTCGCTCCCCATTCGTTCCACACGGGGACTTAAAATACGAGGGGGCCGAGGTGACTGAGGGCGGCGGGTTTGGAAGAGGGGTACAAAGGATTTTCCTTTTGAGAGATGGTTAGAGGAGCTTTGTAAGAAATCCTCTCCCTCGCTCCGACTGCACTCTCCCTCTCCCTCACTGTACCTCTGTATCTCTTCATCCCTATCTCTCTCCCTGCTCCCTCTCCTCTCTGGCTGATTTCCTGCGGCTTTGATAGCGACAGACCCTCCCGTGTGGCAGCGGCTTTAAGTCTGGTCAGATATGAATATGTCACAGCTCTTAATCCCAGACGCCTCTCTCACGGCTTCACAAACCGCGGCGAGTGTGGCGTGTTTTATCTGATGCAGGCTCTACAATAAGAAGACCCCACCCCCCCACCCTCCGGTATCATCCTCCTGAACCCTGCTCCCTCTGTTTCTTTTTTCTGGGCCTGACCCAGAATTTGAATTGAGGATAAGATAGTGTAACTTTATCCAGGTGACATATGTTCATCCATGTTACAGGTTTGTCTGCAATGAGATCTTGAGAAACCACACACACCAGCGAGGATTACAGGATTAACAAATTAATGTCATGAGAAACTCACAAAAAGTGACTTTTAGGGATCAGTTCCAACATATTGGAAAACATCACTTATTCTCGCGTAGCTCTCGTCGTATAAAGAGATTCTCTGAAACCATAATGAGATTTTAGTTGTTTAAGATGTCTCTCCATGAAATTAACAAAAATATTCTGGATATGCCATCTCGTGCCGATGACGTCAGTCTGTGCACCATGTAACCATCAGCGGATGGAGCCACGATGTCAATCATGACGTCTCAGCCCTTCTCACATCATCAAACAACTAATTATAACCAAATGTGAACACCAGAGCAAACATCAGTGAGATAAAACTACCTGAAATGACAGAAACCATCTTTAGAAAAAGGTATTTGCAGTGTACTTTGATTTTTTTTTTCCCATGGGGGTCCAGCATGTCGTCCATCTTTATATTTACATATTTTTACTGTACAATCTGTGGTTATTGGTATAAGAAGTCACACACACAACTTTGTAGGATTTTCTTTTCTTTTACGTTTTCTCGACTTTAAGTCCCCTTGCTGTATCGGGGTCCTGGTGGCAGTCGTCTAAAACCCGGACAAAGAGAAAACCATCCACAGGTTCGATGCTCCAGGAGCCAGATTCTGTCGCCGGACCTTTTAACTGCGTGGACGTGCTCCTCCAGCCACACGTGTACACATCCCCACAGCCCATCTTCATCTGTGGCCATTACACGTTTGTATTCGTGTCCCAGATACAGCAGGCCCTCTCCCTGCCTCCATCTGAAAAATGTCAGCCCCCCACCCCCCCATCCATCCCACCCCTCCCTGCCTCCCTCCCTCCGCGCTGATAAAGGACGTGAATAATACATATTAAGCACTGTACTGAAGGCCGTAACCGAACTGTTAAAATATTGATCTTGGCCAATCATAATAAAGAGAAATTACTGAAAACGATCCATCACCATGAGCCGAGTGTCTGCGTCGACTCCGGGCTTAACTTGCTCAATTTCCCCTCCTCTGTGTAGCGCCACATTACGGCTCAATAATAATAAAGATCATATCAGCGCCGCAATTGCCGCTGTGTGCGCCGTGAAAGGTGTGTTGTCATGCAAATTAAGCGACAACAAATCCATAACACGACTAAATATATTTGGAGGATTACGTCCCGTCATCTGTGGAAAGAAATAAATACTTTCAATATTTGCCGGCGCTCGCTCGTCTCGGCTCTCCAGATTCCAAATGGTGCATGACATTTGGTGTGTGTGTGTGTGTGTGTGTGTGTGTGTGTGTGTGTGTGTGTGTGTGTGTGTGTGTGTGTGTGTGTGTGTGTGTGTGTGTGTGTGTGTGTGTGTGTGTGTGTGTGTGTGGTACATGTGCCAGAGTAAAAAAAGTGTGTGTTTGGAGAGAATTTGTGTGTAATACCAGGGATTTTATTATTGTAAATGTAGAAACGTGAGTGTGTTGGACTAGATTGTGTGAGGAGGGATTTGATGATATTTGCGTTGTGTGTCTGCTCGGCGCGCGCGCACACACACACACACACATACACACACACACACACAACTCTGTGGTGTGATGTATGAACCCAAGTGTGTATAAGGCAGTGCTTGCATGATATTTGTTTGTGTGTGTGTGTGTCTTTGCTTGCATGAGTGAATGAGGGGATGTGGGTCATTGTGTATAAGGCAGTTATTGTGTCTGTGTGTTTTACAGTTTGTCACGTGTACAAGAAGTGTTTGTGTGTATTTGTAGAGATAATGTGTGTGTTATACCAGGGATCTTCTATTGTAAATGTAGACACACAACTGTGTGTGTGTGTGTGTGTGTGTGTGTGTGTGTGTGTTTTTGCATGAGAATGTGTGGTGAGAGATTGTTTGTGTGGGTTTATGTGTGTTTTTGTTTGTGATTTCAAGTGTGATGATATTTGAGTAGTTGTGTAAGCTCACACACACACACACACACACACACTCACATCTCTGTGATATAATAACAAACACTGTGTGTGGTTTTACATCCTTCACAGGCACGTGTGGATTGAAGTGTGTGTAAGACAGTGCTTGTGTGTGTGAGGATATGTGTTAACACAGAAAGCAGCAAACTGGACGTCAGAGTCGTCTTGAAGCAGCTGTGACCAGACGAGTTGCTTCGCCTCCAGCATGAGACCCTGACATGTCACACGGCCGTTAATGGCCCCCTTAAAGGTGTCGGTACGAGTCCCCTGCCCAACTGAGTGAGACGCTCCCGCACCTAATGAGTTTTAAAATATTAAAAGCAGCACACATCGTCGTCACTATTGTGAGCTTTTAATTTACCAAGCAATTAGGTGCTGGGCCCTCATCTATCAGCGTGTGTTCATTTGCTGAAAACCTCGTCACTTTTTATTAATCGACGCCACAGAAACGGAGAGGTGAAATTAATGTGCGCCCAGCGGAGGTCACACCAGCCATGCTAGCTAAAGCTGAAAAGGGATGATAAATACAAAGTGTGCTTGGCTGGTTGCAGTGGAGACGTGCGGAGGTCTGGCGTCTGCGCGGTGATGCCAGGGGACCGAGAGATGAGTTACAGCGGAGAATCCTCGGTTTCTGTTACCATCTGTTTTTTACTTTTTCTTCCAGCTCCGCATTTATTGAAGAAGCAGGAAAATTAACCAAAAAACAATTATGGTTTTAACCTTCCTGCTTTGGTGCATTCCTGCTTCATCTGTTTCTCCTCTATCACACCACAAAGATCCTTATCTCCGTTTAAAAGTGGGAAGGAACGCATTATTTGGAAGGAATCACAATGTGCACTTTGTTGTTTGACACAATGCTCCATCCTATATATGTATATATGGTTTTCCAGTATTACCACGTACTTGTAATGCTTTTCCAATGGGCGAATACACTGGTTTCTTTGTGTTTTAGCACGGTCGCTTATAATGAAGGATAAGACACCTGCTCGCTTCGTGTTTCCAGCAGCATCCTAATGTTTCCACCCGGGGACGAGTGTCCACCGTGATGTGCACAGGTGTTGTTTGCCTGCGCCGCCTGACACGCCGCTGCAGGAGCGAGCAAACACACATTCTTCATGTAAACAGACTTTATTCTGATGTTTGGACTAGTTAGTGCTTTATGTTGATGATTGAGACCAGTGGTGGAAAGTATATCTACTCTATTACTGCTCTTATTTTCATATATCCTACTACATATTTCCACTCCGTTGTAGTTTCTCCTCTACTCCATTTATCTGAAAACCTATGGTACTTGTTACTTTCAAAATACAGCACATTAGTAAAGAGTCAAAAAGTTCAATTGATCCAGTATCTGTTCAAAGATTAGAGAAAATCCACCAACAGATTTTTCCTCCCTGGTGTTGCTGCATTTAACACCTTTATATTTAACACCTATACATTTAACACCTTTAAATTGACACCTTTAGATTGAACACTACAGAGGAAGTAGTTCAAACGTCTCCACCTGCAGCAGCTACAGCAGCTACATGCTCATCTAAATAATATTAATATCACTCAGAGGGTCTCGACCAATACTTTCATCCTGATGCTTTAACTGATATAACTTGTAATATATGTACTTTAACCCATTATAAAAATATAATGGTTAAATCTGATGGTTCACCTGTAGCTTGGATGATAAAGTTTTGAAATCATGTCGGGGGTGAAGATAAACTTTTACAGCTTTAAATTCAGAATCATGTGATGATCCTTGTTATGTGGATTATTTCCTCCAGCATCACTACAGAACCCCCCCGCCCTCCTTCATCCCGGCGTGCCCCCGACCCCCGACCCCCAGGGCTGTTTGCACACTGTGATGGTGCGGTGCCAGGTTGCCGCTGCCCCAGCCCATCCCAGGCCCGGCACTGCGCTAATATGCTCCCATTCCTCATCTAGACAGTCTGTAAAGCACTGGGGCAAAATATTCTGTCTCCCTGAGCAGCTCCTAATAAATTGTCCTTTCATCGACGCGCAAGACAAATTTTGCCTTCTCTCCCTCCCTCCCTCTCACCCTCCTCTCACCCTCTTCCTCACTCCCAGTTCCTCTACTCCCTGTGGTTCAGTGAAACTGGCACACTCGCTCTGCCTCTCAGTAAACTGCAGGGATGCCAGGGGCGCAGCTCAGTTGGCCAGAGGCCTCAGCGAAGGGGAGATGGAAGGAGGAGAGATGGAGAGAGGAGGCAGGATTAACAAGGAAGAGGGAGAGGATGAAAAGAAACGAAGAGAGAAGGATGTTATTGTGCACGATCCTCTCCTCTCTTCCCCGTCTCTCCTCCCCATGCTGCCACAACACGCTGCCGCTTCCACTTTGTAATTGCGCAATTAGTGCCACAGCCTGGTTTTCATATATCACAAATGGCTAGCTACTGCTATTAAAGCAGCCTCAGCGCCGGGCTAGCGGGCATGGCTAGCTGAGGTGCATTAAGGGCAGCGTTTTGTAAAATGTGAGCCAATTTATCATGATCTGTTTTTCGCTCCCACCCACTGCTAAAACGCCCCTACTCCCTTGTCTTTGAGCCTGACCTTGTGCTGTGTGTGTGTGTGTTTGTGTGTCAGCATGCGGAGGTTCAATTTGCTCATTGTTACTTGCTTGCATAATTTCAGGCGGCTGGCTCGGCACAGAGCCTCACACTGAGCCACTCACGCCTGCAGTCACGCACACAAACACACCTTCATGTGCACAAACGCAGACACACACACACACACACACCTCCGCAAAACATGCCGGCCACTGATTGCTTGCGCCGCCACTTTGCCTTCCTTTTTCTCTCATTCCACTTCTCCCTTTCTCGCAAAAATCCACTCATTTATATGCCGAGGCTAAACGGTATTCATTTGTAAGATGGCAAGCGGTATAACATTGGTAATTCCTCCTCACCAATTTCCAGCGCACTTTCCCCTTCAGCTGTCATAAGCAGTGCATTAAGTGAGTGAGGCAAATCCGCTTCCCATTCTGCACCATCTCTCCCTCTCCCCTCTTCCTCCTGCCTGCCGTCCTCCATCACCCACTCGTCACCCTCCCTTCTCCACGGTTGCATGTAGCCGCTGTGAAGATTTACACCGCACGCCTATTTACTCAACCACCCCCTCTCTCTCCATCCCTCCATTTCCTCTCTCTCTCTCTCTCTCTCTCTCTCTCTCTCTCTCTCTCTCTCTCTCTCTCTCTCTCTCTCTCTCTCTGTTTCTCGGTCCTTTCATTTTGCCGGGCGGTGGAAGCTGAAGATGACACCTGAGTTCATCAGAGCCCTGCAGGCTCTTTGCCCCGGAGAGCCGCCCCAAGCTCCACGCTGCACTGCAGATACCTGCCCTGCTCCAGCACCCACCCGCCCCTCCTGCTGAGTCGCCCCTAGCCCAGAGAGAGGCTGAGCCGGGGGGGGGGGGGGAGGGTGGGTGAGGCTGGGGTCGGGGCTGGATGTAGGGATTTGAAGGTGGTGCCAGAAGGGAGCAGAACGTCTGAAGAGGTTGAAGGGGGGCTGGAGGTGCACAGGAAGTCTGATGATCACACGATCTTCAGAAATACAGTTTGTGAATACAAATTTGTTGCTCTAAATATTCCGAGGCAGGTGCTGGCTCCTCCCGGGCTGCAGGGTTAGAGGCCTGGATGTAGAGAGGAGGTGCTGGAGCTGGAGGCTGAAGCATGACTCTACTTCTTGCTTCCTTCTGATTCACCTCCCTCTTCTGCTTTATTTCTGTCACTCTCACCATCAATCCGGGCCATTTCTTCCTCTGCTCTCATCCTTGATCTTGTTCTCTGCGCTCGTCCCTAACGCTCCTTGTTCCCTGGATGAGGATCGAGTGCAGAGGACACGAGAAGTGAAACCTTGTCCAACACGACGGCCAGATGAATAAATAACTGCTGTGCTGACAGCCTGTCCTTCACGTCCTCTAAAATCACCAAACCGCTGGAACGTCTCTGTTATCGCGGGTGAAGCAACACAATTGCGGTGTTGCTGACAGCCTAATTATCAGGTAGTTAGACTTTTTTGCAGGTAACAGCTTATAAAGTTGTCAAATTAACAAATTGCACCATGTTTTATGTGGGTTTTTCTCTATATTTATGGAAAAGACAGGTGGAATTACCAGCTCGTTCCAGACCGATCAAAAACACAATGGCACAAAAACAGGTTTAAACGCGCTGACCGCCACTCAGTCCCTCAGTCCCTCAGCCCCTCAGCCCCTCAGCTACCATTTCTCCCACCTTGGCGTTAATGTGTTTGTTGCTACTTGTCAAACACCCACTTGATTTGAATTTTCCACAAGAGTCTTGGCACTGCTGCCTCGTCGCACCGGCAACACGGACAAGAGAGCAATCATTGTTTTGTTGTTCCGAGTGCTGCACCGTGGTTGCTTACTTTTTGGAGGACTTGGCACAGGTCCCTTTTTTTTTTTTTATTCCTCTCACCCCCCATTTCGATAAGTGGCAGACTACCAAGGGTCAATGCAGACCAGTGGACAAAACCATTTCACCCTCATACAGGGGTATGTTTAGCTCCAACAAATGACAGTGTTCCAGTTCCTTTATTCTCTTCCTGATAACGAGTCTTTCCGTGCATGACCCAATATTCTCTAATGTATATTGTACCCAGGGACAAACTCTCCCCTGACTACACACACACACACACGAGTAGGACACACACAAGTGATAGATGCTGTCTCATGTTCGCCCACAAAAAGCTGTGACAGCATCTCCACGTACCTGGATGTCAGGTAATTAATGGCTGTGGTATTTAGGAGTGAACAAGCACACAGATATGACAGAGACAGGGACAATTAGTTTGGTTGTTTAAGCTACATTAACTCACCACAGCTTAAATCTTCCCACAGGGAAGCAGCGCTGGGATCTGCGCTCAGCGGCCGCGGAGGAACCGGTTGCAGGAGAGATGGAGAAACGTGCCCGGAGACGGCTGTTTGCGGTGAGGTCTAATTGGGAATACATTCCCATTAGCTGCCGTGGCACTTTCTGAGGTTTTCTGTGCATTTCTTCTGAGGCTTGTGGTTGTAACTGTGGTTTGTGTGTCTGTTTGTTCAACACCTTGTATCTACATATAAAAACAAGCCTCGTTTTTTGTTTTTTTTCCAATTAAGAACTGTAGCTTCATTAGTCTGAGGCTTTTAACTGTGCTGCGGTGCATTTCATCTGCTGAAGTCAATAAGAAGGGAAACTAACATTTAACAGAGATATGTTTAATATTTAATTGTTGGACTCGTCTTTATCTCGATGTGAGTAAAATAAGACAACATCACTGATTAAAAGCTCAACCTGACCTTGAAAGTAGCTGAAAACCTTCAGTGAGCGTGTGTGAACCCGTGTAACAGACTGACTGGAGCACAGAGACACAATTACACAAAGAGTCAGTCCCAGCATGGAAGTGTCTGGTGTTTAGCAGCAGACTGGTCCGAGCCTGACCTCTGCTCTCCTGGAGGAAATGAACGAGGGCAGAATAATGATGCCGTGTCATCGGCCGGGTCAGGGTGAGAGCAGCACGACGCTCGTGTGACCCACTGGCATCTGGAAACATTCACTTATACACTGATCAAGTAAAACACTTGTGTTGGTCTTACTGCTGAGCCACGTTTGTTAGCTCCAATTTCAACCCTGGTTTGTTTGTTTGTCGGGAGGATTACACAAAAGCTGCTGAGAGGATTTCCATGAAACTTGGTGGATGGTTGTGACACAGGTCGGGAAGGAACCAGGACTTCTGCAGGTTTCAACATGTGGAATTTTAGATGTTTCAAGACCACCAAGGAAAATTAAATATGACCGATTCAAAGGAATCAATTATCAGTTCCATGTCGGTTTGGTTTGTAGTTTTATTACAAAGTGATAATATGTGTTTAAAGACAGAGCTAGAACACAAGGACATGTTACAAACCCAAACATTAATCTTAACAATATATGACTTATTTTAAAGGAGGATGAAAGTTGCATTAATTGAACACTAACATAAATAACGTATTTAAGATATCTCAAACTTTCTTGATTGTTCACCAAAGAGCTTGGATTCCCATCTCTGTTGATTGTAGTCACGTGACCTTGAAGGGAATGAAGGGAAATGTAGTTCACAGCCTCCCCCCTCCCTCTTCTCTTGGACGCGGTTATAAAGCGGATGGTTTTCCTGATGGATGAGGTGTTTTTTTATTTATTCGGCCGTCAGTGCTGTGTCTTTACTTTCTGTCAGAATTAATGGGAATAGACGACATGAGAGTGGAGGATTTCTCACAGTTCTCACAAGGTGATGTAGGCGAGTCAGTTTGTTTGTGAGTAGTTTGTCGGTGTGTGTTTTTTTTTTTTGCAGCCGCCGCCGCCGCGCTCTTGTGCGGCAATAATGCCTACGTGTTGGGGCTTGTTTGCCAAAGATCAGAGGCAGGCGCCCCGGGTGTGTGAAGTGTTCCCATCATGCATCGCTCCATGCCTGGGCAGCCCACACCCACTCATCATCCCCACATTAGTGTTCATCTCTCTCCCGCTATCTCTCTCATGCACGCACACACACTCTCTTTTCTTCTTTCTCATTCTGTCTGTGTTTCCCTCTCCCGCTCTGTGATCTCTCTGTTTATGTTTGACCTTTTTGCCGTTCTGCACCGGCTAATGATGGTACAGGGATAGCAGGTGTGCTGCATTAGCTGACTTCTGCCGTGGCGGAACAAATTAGAGGTCCACCGACACCGAGGGCCAACCTTTCACCGCCAGCGCTCCCGTTAGTGGCCGCGAAAACAAACACACCCACAGTTGCCCACACTCACACAACTCGGGCAGATATGCAAACATGCAGTGCAGCGGTGGCGGCGGCTGCTGCACATCCACACGCTCTCCAGGATGTCAGGTGTGTGCAATTTGAGCAAAATGACACAACCCAGCCACATAATCTTCTCACCTGGAAAAATGGGGAAAGGAGGACAGTGGAGAACGTGGAGGCGAGATATATAATCATGCTTTGTTTGAACAGCTCGCATAGGTTTACAAATACTATACTCAGCTGATTTTGCATAACTAGTCAACGGTGCTGCTTTGATATTTGTTTTCCTCCTGCCGGGCTGCGTGTTGAATCTGAGCAGGGGAAGAGATAAAAAGACATAAGGGTAGAGACACAGAGGAGAGCGACAGAGATATTAGAAACCGCAGAACGCCGCCTCGTCTCCCACTTCCTCCCAACTAGCCTCTCCAGTCGCACTTTGTCGAGTCAAATCCGAGCAGGCCTCCCTCGGAAAAAATCAAAGGGGAATATCAGCCTTGGTTTGGACCCCCGCTGCTGCCGAGGATTTGTAGGTTTGCATAAATGCAGATGCTGCGTTGCACACTTGTGGTTGTTGTCGGGGCAAAGAGAGGAACGTGTTGATTCTGGTATAATCCGTGAACACAGAAAGATTTGGGAGGAATGTTGATTAACACCCTCACTCTGTCATGTCCGATCAGATCTGCAGTGAAATCAAAGCTGCGTCAGACGCCACAGATACTTACAACTGACTGACTGACGACTGGAAGCTGATCGTTCTGCAGCTGAATCCTGTAAATCCACAGACACAGCAAAACAACTGTTGGGACTTTAATAGTAAAGTTTGTGTAGCGACCTGTGGTGTTGATTGATATTTGTTGAATAGAGGTGTGAGTCCCTGCAGAGGTGGAGGTCAGACCTTTACACCTGGTTTATAAAGGTGTGTGTTTGTGTTTAATCCCTTAAAAAGGTTTCACAGTATTTGTATGTGTCTGTTGTTGTGTTATCTCTTCCTACGTTCAGCCCATGACAAAGTTTGACCAGCAAACCCTGTTTATGCTTAAGGATTACTTGTAATGGCCGAGAGACGGCCGGCGGCCCCGAGATTGTACAATCAAGTGAGATGTTAACATCAATTGTAGCCTTCACGCACAAGCTGCCCTGAGAGATGGGTAAAAACAGGGAGGAGGAAAATTAAAGGCACACTTGATGGGAGGGAAATTGCCCCCTTGCTCGCGGTGTCGCAACCATTTCACCTCGGCAAATGAGCACCTTTAGCTGAGGGGGAAAAGAGACACCCTTAAAAAACGCTGCAAATCTTTTTCCTTATTTCCTTCACTGTCAGCCGCGGCCAGAGTGCTATTCTGTTGTCTGTCATCGGGCTGGCTCTATTACTGTCATTACGGCAACTGGCTCCGCCGGTTAATGTGTTTGTCTATGTACACAAGTCAGTGGCAGCCCCTGGGTGAATGACACCCAATCTACATGGAGCAGGATTGCCTTTGGTTTGAAAGGGAAATGGGAACCTGCCGTCTTCCTCTTAATCGGACATCTCTGATTGATCCACCCCTCACACAAACACACACATAAACACACACTTTCTCTGAGTGACACGCGACCAAACACCTTTCTGACCTCAGACTCCTCCCATAATCGCTGTAAAGATGCGTTCAGGAAAGCTTGAGGGGGTCGACTGTATATAAAGATGAATGACGCGTCTCCAGAAAGAAAGCCACAATATCCCGTAGTCGGTATCAGGTATCAGGGTCCAGCCAATATCCACACTCGACCAATCTCAGCTGTCAATAATGAAGCTTTAGCAGATTTTTTATAGCGTCAAATAAATGAAAATGAAACTTATTAAAAATACGATCACTTGTGGGGGTTTGTGACCTGCAGCCAGACACCAGGGGGCGATGAAAATGCTTTGGCTTCCCTTTTGTGTCGTCCATCTTTATTTATATATAAGGGCCTAAAGGGAAAAACGCACAATGCTCTGCTGACATGTTCACTTTGATTTTTAGATCGCAGGAACTTGCTTGTCCAATCTTTCGCTGCTCTTCTTCTACTACAAGTGGGATGTGGTTACAGTTGAGTGGGGGGGGGGGGGGGGGGGCACGCTTCCGGACATTGTTTGCAATTACAGAACGAAGAAGCCATCCACCCTTCCTCCTCTTCCTCAGCGGGTTGATCCAGGGCAGACGTAACACACTGCCCACACTGTGAGAGCTGCAGTGTGTTTTCTGAGGGAATCCAGTCCCACAGGAGTCGAGGGTTTTCCAGGCAGACAAATGGGCTTTCCACAGATCTGTGTGTGTGTGTGTGTGTGTGTGTGTGTGTGTGTGTGTGTGTGTGTGTGTGTGTGTGTGTGTGTGTGTGTGTGTGTGTGTGTTTGCGTATCTGGGATATTTTTCATCCACGCAGGCCTCAGGAAGCATGTGGTCTGAGACACCTCTATGGGAGCAGTGTTTAGCCACTGGAACAAATCTCACACACAAACACACACTTGGCCTCAGTTACCAACTCACATTCACACACGTAAATACACTAATGGACATATGCATACACACACACACACACACACACACACACACACATACAGTCCCACCACAAACATGTATCGCATCGCAGAGCCTCAAATCTAGTCTGAATCCCTCCAGAGGACAGAACTTGATCTGGGCAGAGGTTAGCATGTGGTTCTCGCTGGTGGGAGGCGTCACACACCAGAAGAAGAGATTGTTGCTGTAACACAACCAAACAAACAAGTTATTGCTGCTAAAATAAACCTTTGACGAGCACGTTTCCCAGCAGTGAGGAGGATACATGCTGCTATTAATGCTGAAGATGCCAAATGATTCTGTGGCACCTCTTAAAGCTTCACTCCAGCCACTTCAGACATTATAGTAATTGATAATGATCTTGGACGACATCCAAGCAGTTGCTCCACTCTGGAGGAAAAGAACACATTGCCTCTCCGCTGCTCTCCACTGTTCGCGGCTGCATTTCAGTCCAGCGGAGGCCAACAGATGCTCCCAAATAAATTAGTTCCACACTTACTTTGGCAAGGATCGTGTGGAGTGACACGACTGCCAAGTAAAACACACGGATTCCAAGAAATGTTTGAGGGAATATAGGTGCTCTGGGCGTGTGTGCAGGACGGCCTCGCTCTCGTGGCTGTAGCAGCGGTTTGAGACGGAAGCTGCAGATTTAAACTTTAGCCCCACAGTATTTATTAAAACGTTAATCTCATGTAAAAGTGTTTCTAAGTCTGGTCAGAAGCTTTAGTTGAAGTTTGATCAAGTTTATTTTTGCTGAAACAACAGGTCAGTTAGTATTTAACAATTTAAGTAAGTCATTCATCACTTTTTGATAGTTTAAGTCTTTAAATCTGGACATTCATGCACGTTTTGACTGTTTTATGAGACTAATAATGTAATTTATTACTTGATAAATAACCCTGTTTATTCAGTAATAGTTAATAGGTGGTTGTGACTCAATTTATAAAAGAATGAGAGTCTTAATCCTCCACAGTTCAGTGAATTTAAGGTCGTGTTTGTTCCATAGTTTCATTTGATCGGTTTAGTTTAGTGACTAAAGACTTTTATCTGACAGACGTACGTCCTGTCGTCATCACCTACGTGGGCGGCGTCCACTTGACTCTGATTGGTTTGTCTGACGTGCTGTCAGTTCAATGAATGAAGCGCTTCATTTGGTTGCCATGGTAACATCATGATGGTATCACTACCAGCATCAGCACCTTCGGGCGCAGTACTCCACAGTACTGCAGTACTCCACAGTACTACAGTACTCCACACTAGTTCAAATGCACCAAATTAATGTCCTCCTGGTTCTTACATCATATCGTCCTGCAGCTTCTTCCTCTTCTTGTTCTTCTTCTATTGTTTAATGCTGTCTCTGCTTCCTGTGATTGGTCCAAAAGTCTATAGATGAAGCTTTGTACAGTGAACATGTGTAAAAGCCGCTCTATTTAAATTTAATGCAAAGTCGCCTGCAGAAGTAATTAAGATGAAAATATCAGAATTTACTAACTAACAGTACAATCTACTGCAGGTTTTAAATTAAACTGCAGTCTGATTTCTTTCCTCCGACCTCTCGGTGCTGATAGTGATATCACACAATTGATATTAATGAAAACATATGGAATTCAGCTGCACAGGCACATTCATCCACCGCAGATGTTTATGAGGCGTTCTCTGCGAAATGAAGCACAGCCTGGCGAGCGCTTTGAAATTAAATGCTACGACTTGTTTGTAGTGCAATGCATTACACCTGATTGTGTGTTTGCTCACACGTGCTGTAGACGCGGCTAATGGGGCATTACTGGCGAGGGGAAACCCAATCGATGGCGTGCTGTCGCTGGACAATGCTGATCAATTGTAGCGTATTGACTGTGTTTCCCCCTCATTAGCTTCTATGAGGTGTGTGTGTGTGTGTGTGGCGGGGGGAGGTGACATGTGTTTGGGGTAAACACACTCAGGTGGCAGTGCGGCCTGTGCCATGTCTCTGCTGTGCTATGTCGGCTGGTAGCGGGGACGGGGGCACTGATTACTCTTATTAACACGGAGGGTGTCAGGCACCGGTCCAAATGGCACTGCAGCGACTGTTAGCGCTCGCACACACACACACCCGTTCGAGGCATGAGCTGGAGCCAAGAGTCCCAGCTGAACCCTGCCGTTAGGCCCGATGTGTTGCCATGAGCTCAGGAGGAGATCTTTGTAGCGAGCTGTCGGAGGTTTAATGACTAATATGTTGCCTCCTCGCTCTCCTCGCTCTTGTCTCCATTGCCTTTTCAAAGAAGCAGAAAAAAAAGCACCTGCTTTTTGCCAAATCCTTAAAGGGATAATTCATCAAGGGGAAACTAGAAAGTTGTATTAATGTCTTTGGGGTTATAGGGAATATCTTTCATTCCTCCATCCTCACACCCGCTGGTGACCATTTAAAAACTAACCCGTGAAGCCATTCACAGGCTTTTTGGTCCACGGCCAAGTTTGGTAAAAAAGAAACACTCTCAGCTCTTCGTCTTTGCGTGGAGCAGAAAGCATTTTCTCACATGAACCACTCGGCAGATAAAGCCAGGGTTCATGCATTCGTACCGTTCATTGTGTTGATTACTTTGTGTGTTTTATTTCACGTGCACGGTTGGAAAGTGTTTCGTCCCCACTGATCGGACTTTCACTGTAGAATTTAAAAAGCTATCGTCCAACAAACTCCATCTCCGGACATAAGTAACAGCTCAATGCAGCGATTATGTCGTACATGTGAGCACTTGAATCACTTTGCTGGAATTTAATCTGAGTTTCATATTAGAGTCCGCAGCTTGACTTCAGGGCAAAGTGAGTTTAATGAACCTGCCCTGAACTCATTCACCAGCAGTGGACGGTCTGGAAGAGTCGAGTTAGTGAAGAGATTGAACCTTCACCACCTCCCTCGCTATCAAAATAACTGCGTCGTCGCTTTAACAAATAACCTGCAGCTGCTGCTTCGAGTTCAGGGCCGCTGATTGTTTTTGAAAGGCATTCTGGGAAATGTAGGACACTGAGAGGAAAAGTAAGGGCAGGATAATTACACTTCATCACAAAATAGCTCCGCCTCAGAGGGGAACGGCAGAGAAACGATGGCGGCACTCGACTCTGAGAGGAAACAGCGAAGGGAAGCTCCCAGCAGGAAGCGTGTTTAACTGAGCAGGAAGTAGGCCACAGCTAAAAAAAATCAACTAAACCATCCTCACATAAATCCACGTAGAAGAAGAAGAAGAAGAAGAAGAAGAAGAAGAAGAAGAAGAAGAAGAAGAAGAAACCATCCCTAACTTGCTCCTCCATGTTGGTTCCACGGAGCCTGAATCAGGAGCCGCTCCCCGACTGCAAGATGATTGGCTTCCACAGAACTTATTAAACATAATTGCAAACTAATTAGTACAGCGATGGCTTGGCACCTCCGTCTATAGTGCCAGACACTCGTTGTGGGTTTACAACATGCATTTAAATTTTACACTAATTAGCAATCCCTGATTAATTCATGACTGGGGTGTGCTTTATAATAGTTATTAATAGGGCTGTATAGATTAGATTAGGAATTAATTTCCAAATAAAAACCTGGCATTACATGCATGGGGAAAGCCGCGTGTTGCAGAGCAACCTGTGCACGCTGATGTATGTGTCGTGTCACAATGCATCGCCGAAGCACTTTGATTTAACAATCAGGTTTTGCCTTTCTTTGCGGAGCGGCAATTTGTATGAAATCACTTGATCTTATGAGGATTCGCTTCAAACCGCTTCTCTAATGAGGGTTTGCGTTGAATCCGCTGCTGAAACGAGCGACTACACCCACAGTGCGCTGCTCATAACGCAGCCACACGTTTAAAACGCAGTCATTGCAGCCCTACCTGCAATTGACCTCGTAATCACAATAAAGACGAGCTCTAAACAGACTGCACACGACACGTCGCTCTGTCATCATCGCCACCCTCCGCCCTGGCTGGGCGTCATTAACGCCGTAACCGAAATGCCCTGCTGGATGGTGACCCATGAGGTCCCCTGTCCTGCTCTTGAGGGATTAATCCAGGCCCACACTCGTTGTCCTTCTTTCCAACAACTAATGGTCACAGCATGGACCTCACAGTGCTTCCCTAATTTCCACTAATTGAATGGTCGTTAGCAGCCATGGGCTCTGGCACCGGAGCATGTGTGGGCATGTGTGTGTGTGTGTGTGCGCGAGATATGCATGCATGCGTCTTCACCTAACTACATGTTTGCCGCCACATGCACGTGTATCCGAGTGTATTTGTTCTGCATCAAATGGCCTGGCACTGTTTGGAGGGCGTGCAGGGCACCGGTGGCACAGGGAGATCATTAATTCGCCCTGCCTCTCCGCATGGCTTATTTTGATGTTTTTGTAATGAGCGCCTGCTAGGGAGGGTAAACAGCGAGACTCGTCGCGGCCCCTTTGATGTCAAATGATGTGAGAGGCGATGAGGACGGCGGAGACGTGGAGGAGCAGGTCTGAGGAAGGAGTGGATGCTGAGAGGCCCGCGAGGAGTGGCGAAGATGAGGAGAAATTGCTCCCAGGTCGAGTGGCTGCTGGTGATTTCCTGTCACACACACAGGAAGGTGTGAGGAAACTAAGTTTGTGTGTGTATGCTTGTCACGGCTGAGGAGTGTGTGTCTGTGTGAGCTCTGGCTTCGATCCCACTCAAACTACGGGAGCCCGGAGGTGTCTCAAATCTCTTGGATATAAAACCAACAGGGATTAAATGTTGTTTTTTAATTGTAAAGTTGAGTTGTGATGATTTGATTGAAAGTAGAACGATGAATCAGACTCTAAACGTCACTTTGATAAGAACGAGGACCTGAGATCCGACCCGGACACGTCGGCTTTGAAGCGTTACTTCGTCGACTCAAGGCTCAGAAGCAGAAAAAGGAAAATCCAGATTCAAGTTTTGACTATTAAATAAGAGGCCTTTTGTTCTTCCAGTTGGAGAAACCTCATGAACACGTTCCACTCGCTCGCTGAGAATCTTCCAGATATTTCCTGTTGTGCTGTTGGTCGAGGTCATAACAAATCTTCAGGTATCTAACCTGGTGACCTTCCACCTTCCACTGTCAGACCGAACCTCAATAACAAGGCCGCTCGTCTCCAGGTGTCAAACTTTCCTCCCTCCTCTGATAAATATGTTTGTAATTCCTCACACACGCTTGCACAATAAATTTAAAGTTACAGGTAAAATTGCCACTCGCACTTCCACACTCTTCAAGTAAACAGCTCCGGGGTATTCAACAATGATTACTCAGAGTGGGAGATTGACAATTTTCTAACATTAAATGTGTCTCGTTGCCTTTTGCATCAGCGTCTCGGTGGAGTTTAATTTTCGGTGGCTGGATCCGAGTGGGCTCTCGATGCGGCGGCGAAGGTTTGGCGTGACCCAGATCTTCCTCTCAGTCGCCGACCTCGCAGCGATCTCACTTTTGACTGGTCTGTTTGTCAATCTCTCCGGTGGTTCCGTTCATCGCTCTGGTGCTTACTGTGCAACCCAACACAATTAGACCCCCCTTTTTTTTATCTGTGTGCCACGCAGAAGCCTGAGCTGGGGGTGACATCTTGACAGTTTCCCCTTGTACCGCAAACAAAAGGGCCTTTTTGAATGATGATCTGTTATTATGTAAATAGCTTCTGACTGATACAGAATCCTGGAGTCCAGTCAATGGCGGCGGCGGCGGCAGCAGCAGCTGCCTTGATAGTGATCATTTCCATGATTGCGGGGGCCATGGAGAGGGAGGGGAGAAGTGACGCAGGGTTACCCTGGATGAGTAGATGCGTTTACTTCACTGTGAACGACTCCTATGGAAAACACAGCTTAGTGTATTTCTATTATCCTCGAGGATTGACTTCACACACGCTGACACTCAGGTGAAGACGTTGTTTGGTATTTGCAGTAGGAACGTGGCTCGAGTCGCGCTGCCCTCTGTCCCGCTTGTCACATGTCCAGGTGTTGGACAAGCTGGTCTGTGCCCATGTCATCTAAAGTGGGACATATTTAAATTAGAATCTCAACATTGGCGACTGTACCCAAGTCTCCACCACGTGAAATCCTGAAATGTGTGGTGGAAACCTGCAGGAGCCAATGAGAGCACAGGACAGAGCACAGTGACGTTAATATAGAGAAGCATCTCCATGGCAACAAAAAGTCAGAGGATGTATGAAGCTATGATGAAATTTCTAATCATCGCTCTTTGTAAAAAATCACGTTACTTTCACCTCAACTGCAAAATGCACAATTTCCCATTCGCTGACAAATTTTGAAATTCGTCCAACTAAAGCGTCCGATCGGAGCCTAACTGGCGTTTGATCGGTAGTTGGGATTCAAGGGGTTCACCAACACTTTGCCTCCACCGGGGGAATCTGTCTCTACGTGTTTTTAATTTCTCATGTTTCCAAATCGGTTAAATCTTCCTTCAAAACCAACTGTATCTGCTCGTCTCGGCTGCATTTGTTGTGAAGAAGTTGAACTGACGAGTCATTTCTTCCTTCTCAGATTTGAATCATAAGTAAAATTTAAAGTTGAGAAGGAAACAAGCAGAAACTAACCTTTGGTTTCCTGTTACATAACTCGCTAAAAGTCAGATTTAACTACAAACCCACTGGTGGGATCCTGATTCCCAGGTTGGCAGCTTCACTTGTTTTTTAAGCAGAAGAAACATTTTGCAGTTCAGCAGGCATTTGGTGGAAAGTGTAACTTCCCTCCGCAGCAGCAGCAGCAGCAGCACAGCTCGTGTGTTTGATAAGTCAACAGTGAGATTCTTGAGAAAGACGTGATAATATTGTTGCTGCTTCCTGTGGGCTAAGAACTGCTTTTAATTGATTTTCTGTAAATAAAACCTGGGAGGCCCTGCAGCTGAGGCCTTTGTGCCTGCATCAAAGTACAATCTAGTCTTTTCTGTTTCTTTATCAGTGTGAGTGTACATGAGCTGTGTGTGTGTGTGTGTGTGTGTGTGTGTGTGTGTGTGTGTGTGTGTGTGTGTGTGTGTGTGTGTGTGTGTGTGTGTGTGTGTGTGTGTGTGTGTGTGTGTGTAGGCCTGTGTGGTTGCGGTGACTCACTCTCCCTGCCAGCATGACCTCCGTGCTGCCCACACACACAAACACAGAGAGGAGCCCGCCGCCAGCTTTGTACTTTCTCATCAGCCGACCTCTGACCCCTGCCAGCAGTCTCTCCTACGTGGAGCTGAGCCGTATTAACCTGGACCTCTTCTGTTTCCAAGCACAATCATCCGGCCGCGTAACACCCGTGGCCGCCGGATCCATCGCACCGCCACTCCCCGCCATCACGCAGAGGTGGATGTATAATAATACATGCGTGCTCACACCACAAATAAGAGGCTCGCCGCCGCCACAGCGCACACCTGCGCAGGGAGATGAGAGGAGGAGGAGAAGAAGAAGTGAGGGGTCGGTGATGAATATGAGGAAGAGGAGGGGGGTAGTGAGTGGAAAGACGAGTTGTTGTAGACGAGGTGTGTTCATATTCTTCACTTCATTGGGTCTCATTATTCCCCAGCATGGGTGTTGTGAGCATGTCCATGTATGATTCATCCAGGAGCAGCTCAGCATCGCTCAGGAAAATTACCCCCCCACACACACACGCTGTACAAAATGTTAATACCCAATGAGTCCAGGCGATGGTTTCCTTTTTGCCTGCTAAATTCACTTAAGTGTACCTGGCCATGACCGACAATGTCCACCCAGTTTCCTGTTAACGAGACGCTTTCATGTTATAATGGCACATTTCTTTATTGTTATTATGAAATTCCAGATTATTTAACTCTTCTCTCCTCATTAATACATTTCACCTTATCTGTTTTATAAAGAGTTAAGTTCAAGATTCGTGTTTTTACCAGATAAACGTAAATATGAGTAAATATGAATCATCTGAAGTCACCTTCCCCCTGACCTAACAAACACAGCTGCCACACTGTCCAGCTGAACTAAGTTGTTTTGTGTTTTTCAGGAGCGGTTCAGCTACGTCTGCCTCGACCTCGTGAAGGAGTTTGACAAGTACAACACACAGGAAGTAGTTCACCATCACGCCGAGCGTTTCCTGGGGCCTGAGACCTTCTTCCATCCAGAGGTAGGTTCGATCCCTTTGGAGAGATAGAGATTAGTTTGGTGAATTCAGATCATGTTTCAGCTTTTCTTTCCTCCTTTGGACGCACTTGTTGCTAAATATATTTTCAGATGGAAGTTTATCACCACAAACACACAAAGATTAAAGATGAACAAACAAATCTACTCCCTCCCACACACACACACACACACACACAGTAACGACTGACACACACAGACATGTGTACTCTCTCACTTTCCCAACCAGACCAGTATTTATGAAGCCGCCTGCCTGCCCATCTCCTCCCCAGCCCGGGCAAATGATTTTCCTTGAGTGCTGTAACTATCATGTCACACCATGTTGTCATTACAGTGATTGCCGACGGCCTTGATAACCTCCCCACGGTGATTTGTGCCATTGAGGAGTAGTTTCATTTTTCCCTCTTTCTCTCTGTACTCTCCTTTCGTCTTGATTGCGGCAGCTCCCATCAGCGCCCTGGCCTTGTTTGTAGTTGCTGTGAAAGAGATCTCTCCTCCGCGTGCGACATTTCATCGGCCGGCTCCATCATCCTTCTCCGCTGCCTCCTCCTCCTCCTCCTCCTCCTCTCCTCTGGCGTCACACCTTCTCTACCTCCCTCTCCCTAAACTCTTTACCCCGTACCTCCCGTTCCCTCCGTCTTTTCTCTGTATCCCCTTTCATTTCTCAGAAAGCATCAGCCATCTCCTGGCGTGATACAGCTCGCCATCAGCACTGTTTACCGCCCGCCTTTGATAGAGGACTCGGCTCCCCTCTTCCCTTTTCTCTCCTCCTTCCCTTTGTTTTCTCCCTCCTTTATTTCTGCCCCCCTCCTCACATAAGTTGTCATTTGTTGCCCATTGTCTCGGTGGTATTTAGTGGCGGGGAGATTAGGCAGCTGTGAATGGACTGCAGCTGTCTGTGCTGGATTAGGGGAGTTTAATCAAAGTATTTTCTAATGCACCTCGTAATGATGATCCATAGGGACAGAGGCTCTTTAACAGATAATGATAGCTAGGCTGAATGGCGGAGATGACTCGCTTGGAAGCTCAACAGTCACCATCTTATTGTTGCTTTATATAGGCCCCGGCTTTGCTATCCTAACAATGTGCTACATTACAGTCAGTCAGAGGAAGAGGTTGCCTTTCAGGAAACAACCGTTAGCCTGGATGTGGCCAGCTCTGTACATAGAGCATAATAATCCTGAATCATGTGACTTTAACGCTGTGACACAGTTTGTTTCTCTGTGGAAACAGGTGTTGAGTTCTAACTCTGGTGGTAATGAGACGTTTCCTTCACTTCTTGACACAACCAAACTATTGCTTGGCGTCTGTCCTCTGAACTTTCCTCAAGCGTTGACGGAGCAGATGATGTCGTCTCCCTGGACTGCAGGAAAAACATCGTCCATAAAGTTGTGACCGTCCACACTGACCTCATCGTTTCAGCTGCAATTGTGTGCAAAGTTCATGAAGACGTCACGTTTATTGTGTTTAAAATTTAGAGAGTGACTCATTACTGATGTTTTAATACAACTTGATATTAGTGCAAGTTTGAAGCAATAATTTAACATTAATATAATTGACTGTGTTCCAAAGCTCAGAGGGCACGAGTGTGAAGGGCAGATTGATCTGAATAATTCTCCGAAAGAAAAGAACATATTTGAATAAACTTTTCTGGCTCCTCTCGGTGGAAAAGTTCATTTCGGGTCAGATATGCAAAATATTGGCAGCAACATGAAACACGTCTTGAACTGAATCACAATCCAGTTAATAGAAATCAGTGTCGAGGTGAAAGATGAAACAGTTTTGTGCCAATGAAGAAGGGAAAAAAAACTTCATGCATCACGAGTCCCATGGCAGCCAGAGACCTGATCTGATTATTGATCATGTTGATCTACAATTGATCTACAAGCAGCTTTTCTTTAAATAGATGTGAGACGGTTTTCAGTAAGTTTAGCTCAGTAAACAATTGAAATAATGTTTTGAACAAGAAAATTATAAATTGGTTGGAAAGATCTGTCATTTGTTTTCATAACTGTAAAGAAATATGGACGAACTAACAGAAAACTATCAGGAAAATTACAAAACTCCTGAAACGTAGCACAACAAAGTGAAAAACCTCTTTTAAACAAGGATGGATTTCTGTCCTCCAGCTCAACAAGTGTGGCGACGCCGGCGAGCTAGTTCTGGCAGGCAACTCGAGCTGTGCTGCGCCAATCATGTGACATACATCATGTGACATACCTCACTCTCCACAACCATCTATATTACACACCCACGTTATCAGGTGGTCTATTTAACCAGAGAGACATTTCCCATCATCCCCTTTGCTCGCACTGCTGCTGCAGTATTGCTACCAGTTGCTTCAGCGTCTCAGCGGTTGACCAAGTGACCGTTGTTCCTCTGTGGGTCATTTGTCTCTCCCAATCCGAGTGAGTCCTCCAATGACAAAGTTTGCTTTATTCCCAAAATTTGGGCTCGGTCATTGGACATCAGGCGTCTGCGCCGTGGCTCCCGCGGGCCTCTCAGCGTGCACCACATCCTGGAGGAGCTGCACGCCCGAAGCGTTTAATTCATCGGGTCTGAGCCATGAGGAAGATTTCAACTACTTCTTGACTAAGGGGAGGCTCCGCGAGGCCGAACACACGCTGGTGGCAGCGTCGCAGACGGCTTCCTCCCGGGGCCTCGCTGCTCCACCAACGTCTTCCTCACCTCGGGATGTTGTTCCTCGGAGGCAGAGGAAGCGCGCCTGGATCCGCTGGGGCTTCCATCCTGTCTCCTCTGCTTTTCTGAATGAAATCTGCACTGAACGTTATGAATGCAATTCAGTCTCGAATAATACGCCATCTTCCCTGCACGTGATGTGAACAACACTGGTGAGCAGGCTCGTGTTTTAGTACTTCTTGGTATGTCACTCCAACAGGAGTACGGGAAATGTTGTCCCATCTCCAGCCATGGGTTCGAGGCTCCTGTCTCCTGATAACATTCCCTTTCCCATAGGAATCAAATTCTAGCAGATAATCTGTTTTGTTATTCTGGAAACATTCAATTATATGAATATAATACATATATATATATATAGGTAGAGTGGTGGTCCTCCAACCAGAGGTTGGTGGTTCAATCCTCAGTCTTCCCATCTGCATGCCAAAGTGTCCTTGGGCAAGACCTCCGGTAAAACGAAGTTTAGTTCAGCTGCACGGCACGAATAACATGCGCTATGACATAACCAACAAACTATTAAACTCGTTAGCAACTATTTTTGTCATCGATTTGTCGACCACGTCGATTAATCGTTGCACCCCTATTGTAGTGGTGAGGTTGGTACATATAAATAAATTTAATTAATCACAATACAAATAAATAAATTAAATCTCTGCCCATAGAGAGGAAGTTTAGACCACAGCCGTATTGGGGGAATCTTCATTAATGTCTGGCCAACCAAACCCGAGCGTCTTGACCCCAGGTTCTTCATCCGATTCCTACAGAGCAGTGAATAGATCAAGAACAAATTACTTTCTCATGCGTCAATGCTGCTACAATAGAAAAATAAAAAATAAAAAAATATATAAAGCCTCAATGATGACAGTCTTACCTAACATTTAGCTTGGCTTTATGTTTCCATATTGCTAAGTTGTTAAGGTGAGTCAGAGTAGATACGATGATGGAAGCAGTCTAACCAGAAATCTCAAAAGGACACTCATTTAATCACAACACAACGTACATGACAAACGCTTGCATCGCTCTCCAACCCATCTGGCGACACCCTTGATCACCAACAATGGTTGAAAATGCATGACGAGATTTCCTCAAAGCTTCGCCATCCCGGCCAGAACTGAGGCCTAACACCTGAATGCTATTCCCTGCACTCCCTAAGATGTGGCACAGCTACAACTGCACCACTCCATCACCCATGCTACTCATGCTATGTTGGACACCACAAGAAGGAATATTGACTCTCTAACATCATCTGCACCGTTGATGTTTTAATATGTAATCTCTGCTGCCTAATTCCATTGTTGCATGCCAGATCTCGGAGACCATCGCATCTCCACGTCTGGGGTAGTCGCAGGCATGCTTCATCGCGCCTTCGTCCCCCCAAGTGCAGATGCCTTGTGAGACCCATCTTCTGGTGCGGGTCCTTCTTCTCTCCTCCTCACACTTCCACTCCTTCCACCCGGAAGGGGCGCCTCCCGTCTCGCAGGCCAATGCGCCTACGGAGAATGGCCACGGCGCGGCGGCGAATAGCGCACACATAGCAGATACCGATCCGTATTTGTATGCTCCAAATTCAGGCAGTTTTGGGGGGTTACAAGTATTTGCTCATCACTCCCATCATTCCTGTGTTATCATATGGGGGAGTGATTAAGTTGGAGCCTAGAAGCCAAACACTAAACCTGTTGTAATGCTGCAATAAATGTTTGAACGTGAGTTGTCTGACTGAACTACAACTGTTCCTCGCTTCTTTTCACATTCGTCTGATTCTTATCTCTTCTCTTGGTCGTATCTGAAAAAACATCAGAAACTGTTTGATTCCCCCAAGTCTGAGTGTTTGTGCTTGTGAAGGTGAGGTACGCCACGTGAAGGCCAGCACGCTCATATTGGCATAAAACACAACACGTTGTCTTCAAGATTACGGCTCCTTTCTTTGGATGAATGGCTCTGAAACACCACTTTACTCATCCCACTCCAGCCTCACGCACGCTTACAGTCGACGGCTATTAATAGACGCGTCTCCCTCTTCAAGGACGCTCCGAGTTGTTCAACCTTCACTAGTAAACACTCAGGAAGCTCTTCAGAGCCACAACGCTTCCTTTTTTTACTTGCAGCTAATGTGAGGATGTGGTTTTAACAACAGTTCATCTCCACGGCGGCTGGAACTTTGGACACTTTGGGAAACGACACAGGGAGATGAGCAGTAAGGAGCTGATGCAACATGGTGGACAAACGCCAACCATGGAAATATAGGTCAAATTCAAATTTCTAAAACTGGGGACATTGGGACTTTCAAGCTTGTGTCTGTCCGGTTGTTTGTTTGTTCGATGAAGCACAAACTGCTCAACAGCTTTCAATGAAAGTTGGTGGAAACAAAAGAAACTTTTCTGCTTCAAGAAGTTCATGTGAAAACAGTTTTTTTGTGTCAAACTCTGCACGGTGAAGCTCAGAGCACCAACAACACCTTTTCCATTTTCCTTTAAAATCTGTCTTAAATATAAACAAAACACCAAACTCCTACAGATGCATCTTTATAGACAACATTGGTCCATCGCCATCTTTGAACTCAACTCTAACCCTGGACAAGGTAAAGTGGATGAAGAGGAGGAAAACACTGAGGAAACTGTCTACCATCACGTCCATTAACCTCGCTGAAGTGTCTGAGCAGGTTTAGTGCACATGAGCTATAACTTGCTTAAAAAGGGATTTTACATGAAGTGAGACCAGTCGACAGGCGTCTCTATACTGGGAATCTTCTGCTTCCCCTCTCTGGGTATTTTCTTCCACTGCATTTCCACCTTTCCCGGGGAACAGAGAGGCGGTAAGTAGAAGTGAGATTTTCCGAGCATCCAGGACAGCTCCTGCGTTCGACTATCTGCCTCATCTACCTGCAGTATTTTGACAGTGCAGCGCAGTGTGTCTCAAAGAAATTGTGTCTTTGCAAAGGAAGTGGCGGGGAGCTGGCGTGTCTGGTGCTAAACTCACAGCAGAGCACATCGTGTTGTGATATGACCCAGCGCTGACTCGCAGATGATGGAAGACAAAAAAACTCACACTGAGACAAGAGGAGGGGGGAGAGAGGGAGAGGGAGAGATAGAGGGGGGGGGGGGGGAGTGTTGCTTCACAAATAATGAGAAGAGAGAGAGGAAGCAGAGATGAAGGGAAGCCGCCTCTCCGTGGCTTCCTCCTCCCTCCCCATACGCAGCGAGGCCCCATGCTGCTCAAGACAGATGCTGGGGGAAACAGTGAGGCATGTTGCTACTGTGGCTTGTTTCTCAATCAGAGGCTTAACTCTGCACCCAACACACACACACACAGCGTCTGGGCACAAAGAAGACATTGGTGTGCACGTACACACTCACACCCTCACACACACACACACACACACACGTCCCGATAATATCCGTTGAGATGTGAGATAACAAACGCTATAGCTCCACCTGTTCTTTGCCATAACAGGTGCCTGTGATAATTATCTCACCTCTCTCTGGTGAGCGCCGCTCGCACTCGACAGCCTGCGACTGTGGCAACCAGGAAATATCATTAAACTATTGATTTGTAATTACTGTATTCGATTTTCTGTTTGATCCCTTTATCTCTGCAAACATTTAGTTTTCCTGCCAAAAAAAGAAATGAACGTTGCACCGAGAGTTTGTGAGTGTGTTTTTTTTTTTGTTCCTCTGACAGATGGTCAGGTGTCAAAAGTCAGAGTTTGGCTTTGAGGCCCCCCCCCCCCCACCTCCTCGTCTTGGTTATCTGTTACCGTTATCAGCGCTAATCGGATGTCAGTCGCACGCCCCCCCAGAGACAATAGGCATTGTGAAATCAGACTGTAGGACGTGAATGAATGTCAAGGTGTGGACATCGAAGAGGAAACAGAGCGTGTGCATGTTTTATCGATAAGCAGAGATGGAAGATGATTTCAGCCCTGTGTGGCTTTGACCTCTGACCTCATTCATGTTCATCAACAATTCATTTAAACTTGACTTTGTGGATTTGATTTATATTTGATTCCTCACAGTTGACCTTACTTCTGGCTGATTAGAGCTGTTGAGCATACAGTCCTCTTAAATACGCCTCGTGAATTATTCTCTGGGAAAATAACATCATATTTCACAATGTTAGAAAAAACAATAACAAGCTCCTGGATCTTCCCCTTTGTTCGGATCCACTCCAACATTTTACCAGTGGTTTATTCCACAGTGTCAAAATCAAAAGCATTACAATCCTGCAACTTCTACATCTTATTACAGGTGTGTTTCCCTTCTCTTTCCCATCTACAGTCCTTTTTTCAGCTCATCATTAGTAACATGTTTCCAGCCACTGCACACCTTCCTTTTTAGTTTGTCCGAGCTTCATTTCCTCAGCGAACACAAATGAGCCAAAGCCTCTTTATGCTCCTGAGTTTACTTCCTTGTTTCTTGACCGTTTGGTCATTATTTCCCCGGCTGTTGTACAAACAGTACAAACGGCTCCGGTGTGACTTTCTGCCACGAGGCAACGCATTTCTTCCTTGGATTCATAAATGAAATGGCTCTTGTTTCCTGTAGGATGAACAGAAATAACAAGGCCGCGGCTGTCTTCCTCCTGCCGACCCGCCGTCCTCTCTGCGACTCCGAATAGAATAAGACAAAGAAAAAAACCTTTGTGTTGGTGGAAGTTTGCAGAAATAATCTCTTGCAGGGATGCTGCATCAAAAAATAATGGCCCCGACGGGTTGGTTCTCTCTCTGTGGGCTGATGTCTGCACTTACTTCTGACTTTTGGCTTCTGATAGCTCTGTCTGCGTGGATAGATGATATCACCGTGGCTGCCTGGAAGTGCACTCACACAGGGGAGCAGAGTTTTTCTTTTTTTTTTAAGCTGTAGCGTTGATGATATACATTATAGGACTAAGTGTGTGTGGAGTATGATTCTGGTGCTGCCTCATTACTGCAGGATTACATGTGCATCCATCGGAAAGGGGAGGGAGAGGGAGAGGGGGAGCTCAATCACTTTTCCATCTCTGCTCCTCTAATTCACAGAATGATGTAATTATCCCTTTTTTCTTCACCTGACACCTCGCGCACATTCTCTCTCTCGAGCACAAAAACATTGGCGCCGGCGGTCGCGGCTCCTCGTCCCTCCCCGTCACCCACGCACGATTGCAAAGAGAAGACTGAGGGCCACTTTCGGACAAAAGAGGAGCATTTTGTGCCTTTGACATGATCTCCCCTCCCCACCGCGGACGAGAGCCCACAAAGCCCGGCGGTGAATGAGGGTCAGCTGCAGCCCTGGCCCCTGGGAGCCTCCCGTCGAGCCTTTTAATGAATGTCATTTTCTTGCATTAACCACCCCGATTGTTGGATAATGGCCTCCCAACAATAACATTTAACCAATTCCCCTGTCTTTTGGGCTGGCTCATTTGGGCCCCAGCAGGGGGTGGTAATTGATTGTGTAATTCCAATCAGAGCAGTAAACAGATTGGAGGTTCCTTCAGAGCCGTGCGACATACAAACACACATATGTCCACCACCCGCCCCCCCCCCCCCCCCCCCCCCCCCACGTGCAGCGCGTTACATCAAAGATTCATGCAAAACAACCTCCCTTATTTTTCTGAGAGGAAACTAAAACAAACATAGAATGAAAATGTCTTTATTCTTTTTCTTCAGTTGAAAAACTCCTGTGGCTCCTGCGTGACCCCGGCTCAGTTGTGTGCTAACACGTTCCACTGCCTTTTTCTTTAACTCCCTCCCCTCCCTTTCTCCGCTCCTCTTCCTCCTCCTCCTCCTCCTCTTCTTCTTCCCTCATCGTCTGCCGCAGAAATCCAGAGGAGGAGGTGAGGGGGTTAACTGCACTCGCCAATTTAGATTTACCCTGAGACAAACACTGGTTGGTAGGAGGTGGAGGTGCGGGTAGGGGGGCATGTTGTCTCCATGGAGATGAGGGGCATTGTGCATGTGTGTGAGTGTGTGTGTGTGCACGCACAAGCTCAGGCGCTCATTTCAAGACAATTTAACTAATTGTCACCAGAAAGCTATTTATTTACTAATTGGTGTTCACACAGAATGCTGTAGTGTTGTGTGTCTGTGTGTGTGTTTGTGAGAGAGACATACACATTTACAACTGCACATTATCCTTGTGTGCGTCTGACGCTTCAGTCTAACTGGGGCCTGTAACCACCAGGACAGTTCAAGGACCAGTTTGAAACCAGTGCACAATCTCCAACCGGTTCTTTGTGTTTCCACTGTTTCACTGGTTTAGAAGAAAGAAGCGATGACGTCATGGGCTCGTGACATTGTGTTTATTTAACACACGACAACAATGTTTAACTTTATTCTTTTATTCTTTTCTCTTCAATCTTCTCAGAATGACATTTTGCAGTATCAAGCGGGTGTAAACTTGTTGCTTTCAGTCAGGCGCACTGCGATATGAGGATATTTCATTATAGGCTCCATCATTTATTTCCATAAGGGTTCCTGGGACTAAAGGTTCCACAGTTATTTCATTGATTTATCGGCTTTATTTCATTGTTACGTTGTCATTTAAACAAAAAAACAGCAAAAAAACGACGATACTTGTGTTTTCCCTCGTCTCGATGTTTGGCCTGAAAATCAAACCTGTGCTTTTTCTCAGTTGTATTAAGGCGTCACATTATTCTCCGCTCTCTCTTTACACCGTACAGTATGTTCCCCGCTCCGGTTCTGACAGCAGCCAGTGATTACCTCTATCTGCAGCATAATTCAGCATTCAAACAGCCTCCACGCACATTTATCTAAAGTAAACTGTCAAGATTCCTCACAGATGGTTTGTGGGTAATGGTTTTCCTCGCTGTTTCATCATCAAAACACTGGAGTCTGGATATCAGCAGAAACAAAAGACAGCCCTCAACTTATCCTCGCCCGCCTATGCAAAGATGATTATGTTATTTTATCACGCCTGAAAGACTCGATATGAACACGGAGATTTATCCCGACGCTCTATCTGGATGTGGGTTCATTTCAGCCTCTGCCTCCCTCCGTCGTCCTGCTGACTCAGTGCAATCCGGGGAGGGTGAGTAAATCCAATATAAAGGCGTTATTGATTTGCAAGTCCTTAATCACTTTGATTTGGCCCAGTTTTCACTGACCCCCACCGCCGCTCTGCGTTCCCCCGAGTGTCTGCAGACGGGCAGACACTCGGAGGCAAATGCAATTTTTCTCTGATGCCAGAGAGATTTAGAAATCCTATCATCAATCATCTCATCACTAATGTTTATATGTGTCGCACGCCGATCGATGTGGTTTTTCATATTCGGCTCATCAGTGTGCGAAACTGTGCAAGTGTGTGAATCACTGTGGCAACCTAAAAATACCTTGTAGCTCCTTGACCACTTGGAGAAGACGTTGATAGAGACGTGGCCCAAAGTATGTGCACGCCACATACACAGTAGCAAGGTGTGTGTGTGAAGTACACGGTAAATAATTGAAGAAGTTGTTGTTATCGCACTGATGTATGTTCAAGTGTTCATGTTTCCGATGAGTTGGTTTTAATCAGTTACTTGATGATATTAAAACGAGGTGAAACGTCATGATTGACAGCTGAGACTGACTCGTGATCGGTCGAGAATCAACGGGACCTTGATATCAAGGCTCCAATTGGACGTCAGCGTTCGTATTCAGGATATTTCAGCTCAATTTTTGGAAAGTGGGAGGAAGTGGAGACATGTCATCCATCTTTATTTATAGTTGTGTGCCAGTAGCTACACAAACCAGACCTCTTTCCACGCGTCCTGTACATGTGTGTGTGTGACTCTGCGTGCGCATGTGACTGCAGTGAGTGTAACAGATGTGTGCAGATATCATGAACCAACTGTGTCACTTGGTAAACAATGCTAATTAAGAGAGACAGTGGGATTGCCTCCCTGACCCCCCCCCCCCCCCGGTTTGTTTGTTTTTATTGGTCATGCTAATTAGCCTTAATCCCCTGTTCTCTCGCAGTGGACTCTGACCGGCGTCGGGTGTCCACGCCGCAGCCAATCAGGTGCAGCAACACTGCGGGGTTGGCATGCAGAGGAGGGAGTGGAGGGTGTACATGAGGTGGGAGGGAGGGAGGGGTGAGTTAAGTTTATAGCTGGACTCTGTGCGTGTGTGTGTGCGTGTGTGTGTGTGGAGGGGGTGGGGGCTATCATGTCGGGTGGGGCCCCTGGCAGCCATTGTGTAGCAGTACAATGATACGGCTCACAAGTGAGCAGTGGGCCAGTAATGAGGAGGAGGCCCCACTGAACAGCGTGTCCCTGCCAATTGTTCTGCCGCTACAGTGGGAGGATGGAGCCGTCCACACACACACACACACACACACACACACACACACACACACACACACACACACACACACACACACACATCTCATATCTCTGACATGGGGAGTGTGTTCACTAATGGCTAATTAAAACAGGACTATTAATGAATGGCCGAGCAGCAGACATGATAAGGAAACTTAGAGGAGTGAATTAACACATCCTTAATATGTCACCCCAGCCTGTGTGTGTGTGTGTGTGTGTAGCGGTTGTTTCACACATGCATTCATATATAACACATATTTATACAATGTAATACATCTAAAAACATATCTAGAAACACAGAGTATGTCCCGTACGCCGGTAGCTGTAATTATTAATACCCAAATAATTGAATAGATACAGAAACGGTGTTCATTTCCCTGGAAGTCGTGTAGAATGTGTAATGTGCGTTATTAAGCAATTAAGGTCACATGCATGTATCACCATTAATGAACATGTGTGATGTCTGCGAACATTTCCCCAGAGTCAGGTGAGATTTACGATTTTATGCTTTATTATCACTGAGCGATGTAATGCAGCGTGATTCGCTAATATTCACATCGGCAGTGGAAAAGGTCTGTGGACATGTTGACAGATATCTCCAGTTATATCCTGTTTTTAAACTGCAGCTCAGGTCTTGTGTCATTTCAACGAAGCCTCATTATATCGTTAGTTTATTAGTGTGAAGACATTTTGGTATTAATGCAATAATTAGAGACAAACTGATATAACTTGTTTATTTTCTTAGTTCAGGTTGTATATATTTGGTCGTAGTTTTCTTTTTCTTTATAGTTATTTATAATAAAGTTTAGAGTTAAACTGTAAAATAAATCCATTTATTTGTCGTAATGGTTCGATAACGACACGTCGGTATCAGCCCCAAAATCCATATCGGTCCGGCTCTACTCTCTACTCTCTATATTTTAACTTAATATTTTAACTTTCTTAGTGTCGTAAATTAAACAAGTCAATGAAACTCCTCAGGTCTTTGTGAATCAAACTCTGTGGCCCGTACGTTTGAGTCTGAATCTAATTAAAACACACGTACAGTAACGACGTCGCTTCACTACCTCCAGAGTTTGAGCAGATCCTTATTGGAGGAGGGTGAAAAAAGAAAAAAGTGACAGAAATGGATTACTGTATGTTTTAAAGCCACCTCCCTGGCCCCTCCGCTCACTCCGCCCCAGGGCCAGCTGGGCCACCAGGACCCGGGCGAGCTTGATGGGGCATGATGGGGCATGATGGGTCGCAGCAAGCAGCCAGAGGTCGCCAGAAGCCATTACCAGGGGCAGGAAGTGGAATTCTGCACGATTACCTGTGGGTTTTGTGGCAGGGGCTCGGCAGCGGTCAGCGGGGGTCACTCATGCTCCAGTTGCTGCCTGGTGACTCCTGACTGCTGCTGGTGCTGGCTGTGATTGAATCAGTGTGTGTGTGTGTGTGTGTGTTGTGTGTGTGTGTGTGTGTGTGTGTGTGTGTGTGTGTGTGCAGATTGTAAAGGAAGTTGTGGGGTTTTTTTGCTGTGTGTCAGTGTTTATTAGGAGGAAATGCACTTTAACGAGTCTGTCACCTCCAGGATTTAAACGCTTTGCTCTCTCTCTTTTTTTGAGGGCGCCGCCTGTGAGTGACGCGTGGGGAGAAACCGGTGACTGCTCTTCTTCCTCAGAGCTGCTGCGTTGCTCCGTCAAAGTGCAACTCCTCCTCGGCACTGTGTGAGATTCTGATGGAGGGGGTGTGTGCGTGTGTGGGGGGGGAAGCAGAGTTCCTTTTTGTGAGAGCTCAGCAGATTTAGAGGGCATGCAAGGTAGTTCTCAGAGCTGCTGCAGCACACACACACAAACACTGACTCCTTCTGTTCTCACACTCGTTCTCACACACACACACACACACACACACACACACAAACTGTCACTTCCACAGAAAGAAAAGCAGCGGAGATGCACAAGGGGAGGTGAGGGAGCGGGGGTCAGAGACAGGGGGCCGTGAGGAGGAGTGGAGGTGAATGGAGTGAGAGGGGGTAAAAGAGGAGAGGAGTGAGAAGTGCTGAACAGAGGAGAGGAAGATGTGTAATGATTAGCCAGCGAGCCGCTTGGCATCAGGAGGCCGTTTGGAGCTTTATGGTCGCCTTCATGCTCCGTCAGCTGAGCCCCTGTGAACGACAGGAAAGCCTGTGGCTCTGTAACCGGCGGAGGGCAGAGGAAAAACCTGAGTGTGAAACCGTTCCAAACACGAATACATCACCGTCACAGGAGTTGTGATTCCTTCAGGGAGAGAGACCACGACGTGAGTCAAAGCCCTGTTTTCACACTAATGCTGCTGCTAATCGAAGGATTCCACAGATAAAGATCGGTATCAGTGCCTTTGTGAAAACTTTACAGAATAAACAAGGCAGAGAGGATGTGCAGTTATATATTGTTATTTATGTATTAGGGTGCATTTGTGTTTTCTTTTGATAAATATAGTGATTTATGATGAAGTTTTTAGTTAAACTGTAAAATACCAGGCCTCAAAGAGCTGATATCATTTAGATATTGTTCTGATCAACAAGTGGTTCATCACATGTGTAAACTAATCAATTATTAGGATTTATGATTATTAAGTTTGATTGTTGGGAGTCAGCACTTTGAGATCTATGTTTTCTATCGTTATATTAACTTTGTGTTGTGACCACATTTCCCGTGAAACCCTTTGCATCGTTCGTGTCCCTAAACCACACGGGCACCAGCCGATTGGCCCGAGCTGGACGTGCACACGCTTCTTCTTGATCAGTAAAGCTGATGGATTTAGGAGGCTCTCTCCCCAGTGGCTGTTTTGTGAGCTTCAGCCTCAGCAGTATTAGCTGACTGGCTGTGAATCGGAGGTCAAAGGTCGCCCTGTCTGCCTGCACCCATATCCAGTGATCTCCACTTCCTCGCCGCACGCTCCTTCCTCCTATTAAATCACACTTGACACACCTGCAGCACTGACACAGCCTCATCCATATTTTATTGCTGTTTCTAATACGGCAGCACTTTTTTAGGGGCGGCGACCTGATATACATTTATTAACTGACCCACGCCGCCGCTGCACACGCTGCCCGCTTGGTCGAGGAATAATCGGGTTTGTTCAGGAAGTAGAATGAAAAGGAGCTGTGACATGTTTATGAAGTAAGCATCACGGCCCCCCTCCGGCTTTGCCAGGCCGCTCAGCTCGGTGACGACCGGCGCGCTGCCTCCTCGGCGGCGCAAAGTGAGTGAATTGTCAGGGAGAATCTTCTTTGTGCTATAACTTAGCCCTTAAAGGCCTATTATTCCTGAAGAGGCCTGTGCTGAAACCAGTTTACTGTCATAACTCAGGGAGGGAGGCCCGTCTCTCTCTCTCAGGTGGCGGAGCGAATGTGTTTACAGAGGAGGTGAATAATTCAATCGGGTACTTTATCACGCGGGTTCCTCGCTGTCACTCACCCGCTCTTATAGGCGTTTTCTTCCTCTGCTAACAGTCACAGAGGATGAGGACAGTTTGCCCTGTTTTGAACCGTAATGCAGCAGAATGATGCCGAGGTTAAGGAGGAAAAATACAATAAATTTGTTTGCCATGGAGAAACTACTTCTGGCTGCTTTGTGAATAGCGTCTAAATATCTGGCTGTGTTACCATTTGAGTTTTCTCATATGTATCCCTGTGCAGCAGTTTGTAATGAGAATACAGCTGAACGCAGCTTGATGGCCACTCAATCACCATTTTATTTACACTGGAGGGTTCGATTTTTGCAAAGTTAAAGCCTGATTGACCTCCGTGACTCAAAGTGCACATAAGAGCAGAGATGTGTCCGCATTTTACGATCCAGAAAGGCCACGTGGGTCAGTTAATCGGCCACTAAACGGCCATTTTCCAACCCGGCCTCCCTTCATCCGCGTCTTGAGCTCTCATTTCCTCTCTCGTTTCCTGCGCTTCCTCTGCGCTCTCCTTTCTACCCACAGCCGCCCTTAACTATCCCTTCATGTGTCCCCGTCTGCCTTTCTTCGCTCTCTCTCTTTCCCGTCTCTGTCGGGAAACATCGGCAAATTAAAAAATCCCAAATCATCCATTAGAAAAAGCTGCTTCGCTGTTGAACAAACCTTCAAAGAGAGAGACCTCACACAACCTTACAAGTCTGTCTGTTGTTCGCACTTTCTTCAGGAGCTTCTGTCGCTTCTTTTCTTCCTTTGTCATATTCTTAACAATGTCTTAGCATGACTCTTACATAAGTGAATCCATGGCTGCTGGTTTCATCCTACACATCTGTTTACAGCACATGTGATTCCACAGGGGTCAGACTACACCTGTGATCTTTCTGTTGCACTTGGTATTGATCCTATTCTTGTTGTGGCAACATATTCATTTGAATTAATCCAATTTCTTGACGTCAGAAATTGGAAATCGATTGATTTCAGTCGACCAAAAAAAAGTTTTTGCTTCACTACAACTCCAAGGGAAAAGATCCATGATGCATGTGTGCATGAATCCCAGTATTTACTTCCTGGAGCGAGTGACTTACAGTGAGTGTGTGTTGTCTGCTTCACTGTGCAGCTGTGACTGACTTACTGCCCACACCGGGTGTGTGTGTGTGTGTCATCCTGTGAGCGAGGTGTGTGTGAACTGAGTGTGTGAGTTGTTGTGCGAAGACTACGTGCGTGCACAAAATTTATGAAGCTGCGTGTCCGTCTGTGTGCATCCAAGTGGTGGGAGATTGAGAGAGAAAATGACAAGCGGCAGCTCCCGCCTCCCTCAACAGCTTCTCATAAATTGCCCTATAAATTCTGTCTGTCAGGGCTCTGGCCTATATTTGTACTTGGGCAACTCACGGTCCAATCACGATGAAGAGGGTGTTGGCTTGTTCTAATCTCTGTTTCTCTTTTACTGAACGTCCAAACAACCTCTCGCCATTCTGACTGAGCGTGTAGGTTCCACTTGTGCTGTTGCTTTGGGCGTAAAATAACCACAGTGAACCTTTTAAGAGTAATATTTCATATCAGGAGAGTGTTCAGACATGGGAGAGTGAGAAGATGTGCTGGTCCGTGAGATCGGCAGAGCAACGCTGCCAAGCTGAGGTCCTGATCCGAAGGGAAACCATTCATCAAAACCTGAAACCGGGCGTCGAATGTGTCTGCAGGATGAGTTTTACATTTTTTTAGGTAACTGGGCCAAAGGGGCAAAGGAGTGTTTGTTAAGATTCATTATGCGCATATACTCAAACATTTTGTGTCCCCAGATCCACTCTGCACTGAGTTTTTCAGCGAAGGTCTTTTTGTGAATGTAAAAGTTCTGCAAAGTCCAAAGTCTGTATCATGTTGATGTCACAGGACATTTGCATTTTGCTTTTCGGAACATAATCTTTTTAAGTAATAACACAAATCAAAACTATCAAGCTGAATATGAGCAGAGTCTGACTTCCTTCATGCCAACAAACAGAAGGGAACAAAGAGAGGACTGGATGGAAACATCTGTATCAGCAGCCAAAACTGAGGCAAAGAGGGTTTTATTCAAGTTGAGGCTCCGGGTGAAAAAGTCCAATCCCCCTCAAGCAGAGCTCCGTCCCAGTGCCAGGGATTCTCTAACCTGACCACATGGTTAAAGTTACAGCTGCAGGAACATCCACTGGTTGCTGAGCACATCCACTTTTTCCAGTATCAGTGTTTTTAATCACTCGCCTCCTCACGTTTCTGTCTCACTCAGCCTTCGACTGAACTAATCATAATGGCTGTGACGTCTCTGCGACTGTTTTCCTTTGAGGTCATTAAGCTGCTTGTCATCGTGACAGTTTGTTGTCAGATCTGGAAGAGACGGCTTCACTTGCAGCGTCGTCGTGCTTTTGATTTTCCCAAAGGATTCTCAGCAGCGGCAGTGACTCTCTACTGTTCCTTAATTTATCAAAAACCAAATACATAAGTTCTTTTGTCATTGAGCAGATCTTGTGGCTTTGACCAGGCCTGAAGGTGACTCACCTGTTTAAGATTCTCCACAATCTGCCTCCATCCTCGTGGCGTCAGCTCCATCTGCAGACGACCCCGGATTCCAAAGGGACTTGTGATGAATCCTGAACCTTTTTTCTCTGCCACCATCCTAATCAGCAGGGATTGATTAATTGGATTTACCCAAAATGATCTTAATCACTGATCAATTTCCATTAGACATCCTTTAATATGTCTTAATGGGATTGGAGGAGTGTCGGGTACACGCGTGTGCACATATATGTGTGTACATGTTTATTGTGAGTTAATTTATGTACAATATGGGATCTGAATATGTTTTCTGTGGACAAAAGTATGTTTTCTGCATAGTTTATTCTGTGGAAATTAAAAGTTTCAAACACGTCTGTGAGAGACTTGTATCAGCTGATAGTGTTAAGTGTCATCTTGTTGACAGTGTCAGGTTTCAGTTGAACACATAAAAACCATATCTGGCATCTCCTTTCCACCTCGTCTCTCCCCTCCTCTTTTCTCTCTCCCACTGTCTCTCCTCCCTGCCAGCTCCTCTGTGATCCCACTGTCTCCCTCTGTTGCTCTAAACAAGCAGCAGGGGGTTGTGGGTAGAGGCCTGCACTCACGCTGGGTGTGTAAGTCACCGTAGGGGGTGAAGGAAGGGAATCGGCGAGGAGGCTCTGGTTCTCTCGTCCTTCCTCTCCGTCTCTTTCTTTCCTTCAGCCAGAGGTCTGTCGCTCGGCCAAGGAGACGGGACAGGTTGACTGACACACACACTTCAGATCAGCTGACTTGCTGCAGGTTCACATCTGGACGCACAGTCCCGCTTTGCCTCACGCGCAGACACCCTGAACACAACGCCCTTTAATTCACAAGTTTAATTGCACATATATACACATTAGGTGTAATCGGCCTTGAGGACACATTCATCAACAGAGACGCTCAAGCATAAAATAAAGCAATGGGCATCAACACACACACAGAAGAAAACCATAAAGCACTATAATAAGCTCGCTCGCACATAAATCTTCAACCTGGAAGCACTCGGGCATAAAAACTCTGCATACGGCATAAACATGTAAACAAACTCCCCCACAAGCAGCCGTATAAATACAGAACAGGATCATATGTATATATGTGTGAGTTCGACATACAGGCGCACACACGTACAAGGAAGTTTATTGGCAGGGGGAGATATTTGTTGGCAGCAGGCGATGGGGGGGGTTGAACCTTCCTCTCACTAACATTGATGGAGATGCTGTTTATAGTCGTATCGGAGCTTCCTGTGAACAAGAGAAGCGGTGCAGTGGATCCCCGTCGCACACAGCTGTACGGTCCACATCTCTGGTGGAATACTTAGCCAGGGGATTATGGGGCCGCCCTCATTTGCATAACTCCATTAAGGCTCCTCTCTCTCTCCTGCTCCGTCTCCACGCAGCTCGCTCACACAGAGACACCTGTGTGGGGAGAGCCATAAAGACGTTACCCCTGCAGAAAGCAGAATTGCATTTTCTTTCACATTTGAGGAGGAACGTAATCCGCGGTGCAGCTGTGAGAATCGTGCAGTGATACAGGAAGAGCAGTGCAGAGACACGGTATTATTCTCTGCTGTGGAACCAACATGGCGAGGGTGACCCAGAGTCACAGGAAGGTTTCATTTTGACACGTTAACTCATGTAGGGACAGTTTTTTGTTCCAAGCAGATGATCCAGCTTCAGGAAACTAACCTGCTGAAGGACCTTTGACTATGAAACTGTTCCTCTGCTGTTTATAGGTGCTGAGAACCACATGTAGTTTATTCTCTAAAGGCGTAAGATGTGTGAAAGGAAATGAACGGAACCTTTTCAAACAATAACACTAATTAAATATTTTAATTGAAATATTAACAGAATATGTCTTGATTCCAAATCCGAAACAGACAAGTGTAAGAGAATAGTTAAGTTTTGTTCACTTTTATCAACCAGTTAAACTCTTCTCTGTTCTTTTAGCTCAGATATCAAATCAGATATTGTGAGTCTGTAAAAAGCTAAGAAGCATTTACATGTGTTATATTTCAGTAATTTGTTAGTTACTGTGTTTTCTTGATGCTATTAACACCTTCAAGTCTCTGTCAGTGGATCAGTGTGTCCCTGCAGCTGTAGACAGTCCAGCTGTGTGCGGTGCTGAGCAGAGCAATGACCCTCGAGGTCGCCTCCTTCCTCTGGTGTCTTTATACCGCCGGCCTCTGCAGCATCCCCCTCCCTCCACTCCCTCTCCCCACCCCGTCCCTTTTACCTCCCCTCCCTGTCCCCGTCTCTCTCTACTTCAGTGGCGTGAATCATGAAAGCGAGTCCTGTGTAGTCGAAGGGCCTTTTTCCTGGCTTGTAAGAGAGAGCGCGGCCGAGAGGAAGAGGCAGAGATGAGGTATTGATTTGAGATCCTGTGGGAGGAGAACAATAGGTCCCTCACTGAAGCCACCACTCTGAAACACAAACACCTTCCCCGCAGCCTCTCGGTGCCACAGAGACACCAAACAGGAAGAGAGAGGAGTTAAAAAACAGCTTGGCTTTCTATCTCTCCTTTTTACTCCACTTGCAGCTGATTGTCGATCGCCCGGAGGGGAGGAATGATGAAGGAGGCAGAGGAGGAGGAGGCCCGACCTTGGCACTCTCTAGTTCCCTGCAGACCACTCGCTGCACGGGCCGGGACCCCGAACCCTGTGAACCCGCCCTGCGCACGGCGGCTCTGGGCCAATCCCACCAATGCATGGGGTCTAGAACTGTGACCCCCCGGAGGTCGCCGGGTCAAATCCAATACTTGGACGCCTGCAGGCATCTTGGACTTTCTTGGCATGTAAACCCAACCCAACCTGACGCACCCTGCCCCCATTTCACCACCGCCACCCACCCACCCACAGACCCACTTCACGAGTCTGTTCCGAGGTCATCAGTGTGCTCGACACATTGGATAAAAGCTTTTTCTGCTTTGACTGATTAATTTGCCGAGCACAGGGATGGGCGCATGATGTCACCGCGTGAGGCTATGCGTGGCGAGGTCGATGACATCATCAACGGGAGACAGCAAAAAGCACCTCCTCTGTCTCGTTGGTTTACGAGCTTGTTGTCCAGAGAAGTCGCAGCGGAGAGAAACATACAACGTAATTACTTGCTGTCATTGTCCGTGAGGGACGCTGGTGTGAAATACAGCATCAGCGCTTCAGAGGGCGTTCTTCTCTGTGATTATTGGTTTCACGGCGATAAATCAATCGTCTGTAATCACTGTAAAAAGTCCCTTAAGATCATTACAACTTTCATACTTCTCCTCACAGTGAAATACAAGATAGCCACCTATTTTCATGATTAAAAATCTGAAATAAATCATGGCTTTATTGTGTGTTAAGCACGTTTCAGAGAAGAAATATTTCATCGTTCCCAGGATAAACAAAGCGTCTCGAGAGGCTTCAGCTCGTCTATCAAGTCTCAGAGACTGAGAAACAGACGCGGGTCAAAACAACTGACTTTACCTCTTCTCCTACACAAACTGCGGCCGGCCGAGGCAGCGCGGGCCGCCGGGGCTTGTATATGCTGTTTATCTCATGATGCAAAGCAGCTGAGGGAGTCAAGGGGCCATGGAATCTGCGCAGTTTCATTTAGAGTCTCTGATATGTCTGAACATCATGTGTATTGATTTGTGTTTAGAGGGATTCTGATGCTTTGAAGGATCAGAATGAATCCGAGTTCAGTCCAGGCATTGTCCATTTCAAACTTTATATTCTATTGATTTTATTCCTCTGTATGTCCAGGTTGTTGTGTTATATTTTCTCTGCATTTGTCGACTGGAACGGATGAGCAGATGTCAAGTTATTTAAAACGCAGCGACGCAAAGTACAAAGAAGACACAATAGGCTAAATAAATACAGATTTATGTCCTCTGTTACTGGGTCAAACTAAAAACTAAAAATGGGAGGAAACGTCATGATTGACAGTGAGTTGTTTACGTTTGAGACCTTGGTACCACAAGATGGCAGAATTCATGATGAGCCTCGTTGTCGGAGGAATTGTTATTTACAGTCTGTGGAAGACAAAATAAATCCAAACGGTTCCCAAGAAACTTTCCTCCTTTAGGTTTCTGACTTTCGTTGTATGTTGTGCGAGGTGATGGATGACCAGCGGCGATATCACAAAGCCTCCCATATATATGTTTTGCCCACAATGCACTGCACTCCGCGACAGGAAATGAGAAACGCTCGCCCTCTGATGGGACAACACGGCGGAGAAACAATTTCCAACTTTTCAATTTTGTCACAGTGTCACTCTCTTTGCTTTACCGGCCTCATAATGAATGTATTTCATAAAGCGGCATCAAGAGTGGCCGCTGCAGCCGCCAGCTCTCGTCGCTCCGCTGTGTATTGCCCCATTTTTTCCCCCAACAGTCCTTGTGCTTTATCATGGTGTGAGTTGGCGTCAACAACCGTCTTCTCTCTAATTTCCTCTGCCTCCCATTCGCCGATGAGGGCTATTAATTTGGCGTAGCACTGTTCCTCTTTTTTGGTGTCGTATCGCACCGTATCTGAGCCGGATCTCTCCCCTGCCACTCCACCAGCTCTCTGCGTCTCCCTGCTGGCAGGGCTTCAGGGAGAGGCCATTTTGAAAGCCCTCATCCTTTTCTTCCTCCTTCCTCTGAGGTTCCTCCTCATCGCTCCCTCTCTCATCTGTTCCCCCTCTTCTCTCCCTCCCTGCTTGTTGCTAAGCACGTACAGTAGTTAATAATGTTCTGTCCCCTTTCTCACTAACAACCACAGCAGCAGGCACCTATCTGTCCTAAAGAGACCCAGGGGGTCATTTACCACTCTTTCAGTTTACTTAGAAAACCAGACAGGAATTAATATAAACTCCCCCCCTCCTCTCCTCTTCCTCCTCTGCCTCCCTCTTTCTCTGTCACCTCCAGTTCTCGCAGGCCTTTCTTCCTCTTCATTTCTATCTCTTCCTCCTCACTCGTGGCTGCATCAAGGCGTCACTAGAATTTTAAATGCTCGGGATGAGTTGTTTGTCTTAAGGGAGTCAAATGGCGGCAGGAGACGAGGAGACAGGATGTGTGCAGCAGAGGTGGCTGAAAGCTTTGTGGCGTGGAAACTCGTCTTCCATCATATGCAAGGTCCTGAGCGGGTGGGGCCTTGATGTCGAGGTGTGAGGTGCAGGGGTGGCGGCGGTGGCGAGGTGGGGGCGATTGTAAGGCACAGATGGGTGGGTTATTAATTTCCACTATGCAGTATCATGCAGCTGGTGGCTCCAAAGCGAGGTTTGGCGGTAATGAAAATGGCCTGAGTCGAAGATTAATGGCTCATAAAGACAGAGCGTTTAGATGGGACGGCCGCCTCAATCTGGTCGGCAGTGACTAATCGCAGCGGACGCATGCACATGCTCCCTCGCGCACGCATAAACATGCACACACACACACACACACACGCAGGTTCTCTGTTACCTCACCCACCATCCCTCAGAGCTGGACTCCCATCCCCTCTCTCCCCCTTTTTTGTACCCATCTGCCCCCACTGTTTCATTTCCTCGTCTCTGCCCCCCCCTCATCTGATGTTGGTGTGAATTGTGGCGGGGTCAGAGTTCAAGGCGTGCAGAGAATTATCTTGATTTATGCCCCCTGAGCTCGGCGCTGGTTGCAGCACGGTGTGGCAGGCGGGCAGCGGGCGGCTGTGCCGGTGAGATGTAGGGGTGAGGTCCCCCCCTAGCCCCCAGTTTTTTTCCTCCCCTTAATGGCAGCGGGGGTGACAGGACCACCGCATCATAAAGCTGGACAAATGGGCTCGAGGGGCGCCAGCGATTTTTCCTTCTCTGCAGCTGAAGGTGCATCATATATCTCTAAAACCACCCAACAGGGCTGTGAGAAATGTGTTTTTAAAACAAATTGATTTGGATGCTTTACAATGTGAGCGTGTGCCGGTGATGTAACGGCAGCCTGAGAGGACGGCGATGGTTTCAGCGCCAGGAGCAGTGGCCGTAAAACAAGTGGTTTTCATTAAGACGGAGAGTCAATCCTGTTTTACACTGGGGGGTTGACACGTGTACACACCATATAAACCAGACCTAGGTCAAATCCTGTTTTGTTTCACACTGCTGAACATGACATGGGGTGGGGGGGGGGGGGTTATCACATCAGCTCAGCCGTCTGTCACAGACAAGTGTATGAACTACTGTAACTGTTCATCTTCTTACCTGTGTCTCACTATGACAAGCTGAAGAGGTGACAGAGCACCGGCAGCGGCCAATAGCTGATAGAGAATCACATAAACCTGCTTCCAGTCTTATTTACCTCCACCAGGGAGGTTATGTGGTTGGTTGGTTGTAAATTGAAGCAAAACCATAGTATTTACTTCCTAGTTCAGTTTGTTGCTGCTGAAGCATCTTGACTGAAAATGGAAAATATCTATCAACAGCTCTACTCCCTGGTTTTTCTACCGTATCGTCTCTGTGGTGGGACTTTGGTGAATTAGCCTTTGAGAAGCAAATCTAAATGTCGCTCTTGGCATTAGACTGGACTGTGGTCAGGGTCTGAAAGACTAGACCGAGTTTAATCCTCCAATCTAAACACACAGACTGCTGGCGTGATGCTGCGGAGGAAACCTGTCCAGCACAACACACACACATGTCCGCAGTGTAACCGGACTGGTAGAGCACGGAAAAGAAACAAAGCGGTGCCAGGATTAAAGAAACACTGAAACTCAACCCTGCTTGATCAAGCATGGAACTAAAAATATTAGAAATAGGTTTGGGTCCAACCAGGCCACCGGTGCTGCAGATGTGGAAACGGCGTCCAGCAGCTTCTACAACCTCCACACACACCAGGTTCACATCCTTACTACTGACATGCATATAATGTACTGTGTCTTTATGAGACAGGAGAACTGACATTTCATTGAATCTCAAGGGAGAGAAGAACTCTTGCTTTTCTTGCTGTTTTTGGTCTCATTTTTTAGTTGTACAAACATTCTTGTGTTGCCAGCACTCTCCTGTTTTCTGTCAGTTTTCTGTTTTCTTCTTCAACCTCTGCTGTGTCAGGACAGTTACCACTTTCTCTTTTTATTACCATTGAATATTTTCCATGTGCAAATTCCATTTTAGAACAAAGATTATTCAGGAAAGACTCTTGCAAACCTTCTTGTAATTGGACAGTTGACTGAGATGTAAAATCCTGCTCATTGATCACTCTATAATCATATATTTCCCTCAAACTAAACTTTCACCTGATGTCAAACTTGATAACAGTGATGAAATCTTTCCACCTGTCAGCCACGTGAAAACGTGTCCAATTCATGCTGTTGTCACATAATCCCCTCGTGGTGGAGGAATGTAATCTTTGCATTATCCGCATCCATCGCACATAATCTGCGTTTCCGAGTCCGTGCTCGTTCCACGTCGCTGTGGAGACGCAGCAGCGCAGGGTTCAGCCCCCGTCATGTGCTCTGTGTGTGTTTACTGTGTGACATGTGTGCCTCTGGATCAGCCTGTCCTCCCACGCCGCCTGTATGATTACGTCCGTACCTGTCTGTGTTTGCGTATTGCCTGCTCCTGCCTGTTTGGCGACTTGCTCCGCCGTCGACATCCATCTGATCAGGCGTTGACACTCAGGTGACTGTTTCCTGTCAGCGTAGAAAATGAGAGCGCCCGTGTCAGATTTGTCATGCCTCCGCCACGTCGCCTCTCTCTCCCATGAACCCCGGCTCACTGGTGTTGTGACTACCCATGCACACGTGTTTGAGGACGAGGCGGAGGAGTTAGAGAGGCGTGTATATTCTCGTCAACTTGCTGACAGCGTGACATGAAAATCTATTTGTTTTAATGTTGTCAGAGGAGACCATTTGGGGCGAGGAGCAGGAACCTGAACTCCATCCAAACCTCATCTTCTACTCTCCTACCCCCAACAAATTGGAAGCCCACCCCCACGCTGCCGCCACCTCCTTCTCCTCTTTCCGATGTGCCCTTGCACCTGGCCCCTGTCCCAGCGTGCGGGAGGAAGGGTCAAAGGGCTCCGAGTGTGTGGCAGCGCCTTCGCCGTTTACCTTCGCGGTCGCCTGCAGCCTATTTGCTCCTGCCGCCTGCCTCGTGTGACTTTACTTTGAGTCCATTTTACTCAGAGAGGGGGAGAGGGAACACAGGGAGAGAGGAAACAGAAGGTGACAACACTTCCTCCTTCTTGGCGATGGCGAGGGAATCTGCTGTGCTGAGGAGGAGGAGGAGGAGGAGGAGGCGTTAGAGGACCAAGAGAGGGACTGCTGATTCAGCACTGTGGTATGGATTTTCATTTCTCCCCCTGACGCTACCTTCGCAGGTTCCTCCTCCTCCTCCCGAGTCGCAGCCAGTCCAAATGAAGTTCCCAGTTCGCAAATCTAATTTCTGCGCCTTTCCAGGGGAAAACCTATTGAGGCGCATTAGATTTACCCTGCCACATAATATCCAGCAGGCAGTGCCTCTAAAGAAATCACCCTCTTGAAAATAAATGACAAATTGGGTTTGGGTCCTGCGGTGGTTATGCCTGTGTGTCTGCGGTTTTCTTGTGTGTGTGCGAACCCTGACCCAGCCCAATGAAACAATTCCCACACTTTTCTGCCCCGTGTGTCCACAGAGACGGGAACTTCTCCTTCGGAGGAGGTTTGGGGGTTAAGGAGGACTGCAGGGAGAGATTTACAGAGTTAGAGAGAAGCCGCAGCTTTGGCAGATCTTCAGATTTGCACACGGAGCCCCACACACACACACACACACACAAATATACCTATGGGCTTGTAAACATCTATAGATACGTGCCCATAAACATCAGAAAACACATGCAGCGAATGCAAACACACACACACACACACACACACATACACTCCCTCCCTGCAGACACGCAGCCTCTAAAGCCCTGATGGATAAGGCCTCTGCACTGATAACTGAGCAGGTTTGTGTGCAGCCGGAGACTCGACGTCTAATTACCCCAAACGGGCGCAGCAGTGGGGAGGACTATTCATTTCCACGGTAAAATAGCCCCGATAACACTCCTTCTTTCCCTGTACAGTATCGCAGGGGCCAGTGATTGAATTACAGAGCATCCCCCGGTGACTAAGAGGCTGTAATTACGGCGTAATTTAAGATTACATTATTAACCGGCTGGCTTTATTAGAATGTAACTTCACCTCCGCAGTTAGTTACATCCTTATCATAAAAAAGGAGATGATTAAGGGAAAGTAGGAAATTGCAGCAATTGTCCTTTTGTAACTGCGAGTGTGCATCTGGCTTATTAGCAGAGGGATTTCATGGGGGGTTTGTCTGACGTGTGGGTAGAAGGTGCTCAGGTAATGTGGTAATGTGGAAGAGAAGAAGATTCTTTCTCGTGTGATTGTCAGGATGAAAAAAAACACATAAATATTTCAGGTGTAATGGAAATATCTCACTCGGATTATGAAAATATGCCTCAAACAGCTGGTAGAACACTGTTTGGTGGAAGCTGCCACATGAACAACACTCATATACACATACACTCTGACCCCATGTCTTACAATTTGTTTATTTCTCCTTCCACCTGTTCTTATCTCTGCTTTTTGTGATGTTCCCTTGTCACTGGTGTTGTCTTTTGTTTGTCAGTGACAAAGCTGCGTCTTTAAAATGTCTTTCTACCCAGAAAAACAACTGACACCACTACACTTGACCTGCTAATTTTATGTTTTCGCTTGCCGACTCATTTTGTGCTTCATCTCTGTTTCTCTTCCATCCTGTTGTATTGATTTGCTGTCGTGGAAAGGTTTGACATTTAATTTGAAAAAAAAGGCTGCAAGGATCCCGGTGGCTGGAATCTGCAAAAACAAACAATTCCTCTTTTCATCCTCTCGTCCAAAAATATGAAATGTTTGCAGCTGAATGTATTAAAACACAGTGTGTAGGTGATCGTACAGATTATAAACCTGCAGAGTAACGAGGCTCGCTCCTTATGCACAACTAGAAGAGGTTTTCTGTTAATTTAAGAGAATGATCCGCAGTACATTTGCCCCTCAGCGCTCACACACACACACACAAGACGAGGCTCCAGCCACACACACACCAACCATCCTGCTAAACCGCACCACTGTGTCGACGTTGACCTGAAACTGAAACGAGATTAACCCTGATCGCTGCGTCCGCGCACAAATCCTCTCAAAGTGCAAGAAAACACGAGCCGGGCCGCGGATAATGATTACACATCCCTTTATTAGCTCCATATCAGTGTTATGGATTAGACGGCACAATAGCCGCCATTGTGGAGGCTGCTATCAAGCATCTGGGACAGTAGCTCAGAGAATCTACTGGTGACCATCATCACAATCACTGGTGTGTTTTCTAATCTACCTGGAGGCAGTGGGACGGAACCAGCGACAACACCGTCTGAATGAAACGGGTGTAAAACCTCAAACAGTGGGTAAGACGTGACGTGACAGGTGGTGAGTTTGACAATGAGCGAGGGAGAGATAAAGATAGAGTGAAGATAAAGAGGAGGGACTGAGGAGGAGAGACAGGAAGGAGTGGACTGGTGAGGTGAGAGAGGAGGTGGAGTCTGTCAGATTTGTAGTAAACTTACTTTTCTCCGATCCAGGAAGGAGGCGTCTTCGTCCCACGACGCCAATTACACGCACAAACACTTTCCACTAGAGACACTGTAAACTTTGTGTGTAAAAGACAAAGTTACACAAAAACACAGAGAAGAAGAAAGTGGTTTCCAGTAGCTGTTAATAGAGTTAAAGCTGAGTGTGTGTGTGTGTGTGTGTGTGTGTGTGTGTGTGTGTGGGCGGGCGATGGTATGTTTTGCTTCTGTTAGTTAAGTTTGTCGCCGTCATATGGACACACACAAACACACACACATGCTAATACAGTAGCTATCTCTGCAACTCTAAATGAACCCGAGCTTGTCAGAGCTGCGGGCATCAACATCTCAACAGCCTCTAAATATTTGGGGAGGAAGGACGAGGAGTGTGTGTGTGTGTGTGTGGGCACAGATAATAAAAGCAGCTTCCTCCTTTTCTGAGAACACAAGCGAGAGACGGGTCTTGCTCTCCTGCCTATGAACACAGGAGCAGACGTGAAGTCCAACCAGGGACGAGTAGTGTGTTGTGTCGTTGGTTTTGTGTGTGTGTGTGTGTGTGTGTGTGTGTGTGTGTGTGTGTGTGTGTGTGTGACCATAAGGTCCCCGCTCTGACCTCTGACCTCATGGCTGTCCTCTTCCCACGAGTCGCCCATATCGAGGTTGGTTTTAGATTTAGGTTCAGTCAGTAGATTATTTGTGAGAGTTCTGTTCTCTTCACACGCAGAAAGTCAGAAATCAGATTTCTTCATCACGGTGTAAAAAACATTTCTTAAGTGTGAACAGCTTCCTCAGGAAAAGACTTCTCTTAACTTCAGTTTGATTCACACCTGTGTGTGTCCACGTTTGTCTCTGTGTGAATGAATGAGTGATCGCTGCCTGTGTGAGGGCCGCAGCTTTGTAAACATTACCTCATCACCGTCATGCTGCAGGGGCCCAGGCCCCCCGTTGGCCCCCAGGTCTGTGGGAACTGAAGCCCACTCTGCCGGCTGGGACAAAGGGCAGCCCTCCCCTGCCCCAGTCACCGCTGCCCCGGCCCACCTCACAACAAAAGGGGCCACGGGGCCTTAATTCCCAGGCAACGATATAAATGGTGGCCCCATTTATATCGTTGTCATAAAAGAGGTGCCCCCCCCCTCTTCCTCCTCATCGCAGAGGTCCTTTTGTGGGTGCTTGTGAGGGGACAGAGGGTGGGGGGGCGAGGGGACCAGGGTGATGAGAGACAAAGGGCAGGTCGGAGAGAGAGGCAGGGGTCAGACCTGCCAGCCCCCCCCCCACACACACACACACACACACACACACACACACACACACACACACACACACACACACACACACACACACACACACACACAGGACACAGGAGAAAGTTTCATTCTGCACCAGATGAACTCAGTTTGTGTTTTTACTCCTTGTTCCCCAGTCGCTGTAAACTTTTCTTTTTGCACACACACTCTTCTTCTCTTCTTCTGACAACATGGCGACCGTATGCTGCAGTAAACTGATGAGCTGTGGGTCAAACCAGCAGATCGGTTGGTCCAACGTCAAGTAAACAACCTCCTATTTGCAGCTCTGACTCGGTGGGAATAAAAGCTGCAGGTTGCGTTAAAAATACTTGTGTGTACTCGTAAAATGTTTATTTACTTGAAAATGAGAGTTGAACATAGTTGTGAGAAGAAACTGTGTTTTACTTTAATGAAACCAGCAAACGACCCCCATCAGCTGTGGGGGTCTGTGAAGTGTTTTGTGTCAGTGTGGCTGAGGCAGCTTGTCCACAGGGCGGCTGAAGTGACAGTGGGGAGAGTGCAGGATAATTGGGGCTATGTTGTAGCTAGTGTCTGTGGCACTTCAGTGCTGGGGGTCAGGGACCTGAAAACACTGGCTCAACAGTTACCAATCATTTCAATCCCCAGACCCAAGGAAAGCATTGTGGGCCGGCTCCCTCTTTCTCTCTCTCTCTCTCTCTCTCTCTCTCTCTCTCTCTCCCTGTGTGGTTCACAGGCCTCTCAGTGTGTGTGTGTGTGTGTGTGTGTGTGTGTGTGTGTGTGTGATGTCATGTTTTATAACCCCCCCCCCCCCTTTGATTCAGCAGACAATTACATTTAACTTCCGAGCAGTTGACGACGTTCTCAGTTGCTCCGTCATCTCCGTCCTTAAAATTAAAGACAATGTTGATAATGTGCTCTTGAGAATTGTGGCAAAATTGAAATTTAATGTTTCGGTTCATCTTTGAAGGAAACGTTTTATCACCACAAACAGCAATAAAGAGAATTTCAAAGCCATCCCACCCACCCCCACCCCCCTCCACGTTCGGTTTGTGAGGCATTTTATTTTCGCTCCGAGGCAGGGGTTTACCGAGGACCTGCCCCAACTTCTTCCTCCTCTTCCTCTGCATAACATTGTAGCCACAGATTGTGTGGAATGCAATTAGAGTGCCTAAATTAAGTAGTAATGGAGAACCAGGTCTCCCTACCAGTGTTGCCCTGGCAACGGGCACTCACAACACCGCCTCTAGTAGTTTTGCTACTTTATCTGCAAAATGCACAATTGAGCTTTAAACCAGCTCTCTGTCTGCAGGAGCCAGGCAGGGCGGAGGGCTGCAAGGAGGGAGGATAAAGGATGGGAGGGGAGAGCAGGGGGAGGCGGCGGCATCGGGGGGTGAACAGCTGCGTGCTAGGAGGTTTCTCTGCATCTTGTGATATTGCCGGCCGTCAAATATTTATTCCATAAACTGTCTAATGCGGCGTGATGCGCTCCTGTGTGCGGATGAGGGCCAGATTTCAAAGACCCCCTCAAAGGATGACGTGTGTTCGGCAGGCTTTGATTGCGCGGCTCCCCTCCAGTCGTAGCGCTACGTGACAGAGAGGAGAGAGGCGCCGCTTTGTAAACAGCCTGCAGTCGCCCCGGCCTTGTTGACTAATTTGACAAAAGCTCTGTGAACTGGAAATGCGGCGCGGTGGATTTTCATCACGAGCCGCAGATTTCAGGAAATGGGATTAAACGTGAATGAAGTAAAAGGTGCAGTCACACCTGCAGACTTTGGTCTGAGCGGCGGAGCAGAAGATTACTCTGCGGCGGGCGGATAGTCGGCTCATTTACCTTCACACTCCTCGGTAAACAAGTAAAGCAGGACTTGTGAAAAGTCACATTAAGTCTGGAGAGATCGTGGCAGCAGGAAGAGGTGAACAACTTCCTGCAAACCACTGGAATCTGAGGACACCGCCATCCCTCCCATTAAAGAACTTTATTTCCTGAATGTGGGAACACAGAGCAAGCGACAGGAGATCGACTCTGACTTCCAGTAAATGTCACAATAACTGGGTTTCAGTGGTATTTTAACATTTTCTCTTCAACCTGGTTTACAGCTGTAGTGAGAGTCTATCAAACCTGTACCAGGGTTTATGACCTTACATCTGCCGTGCATGCAAACAGGTGCTGTGTTCCGTCAGCTTTGAACCAAGCTGCAAATCATCCTTAAGTGAAGATAACTGGTCTGCCTCATCGTCCCCGGGCCCCCGGACCTGCACATGTCAGCGTGATGTATGCACGCACACGCGCAGAACCAACACAACTCCACTGCATGAGCACAAACTGTTTGTTTTTACCATTCTCACACAACAGTTGTGTGCACCACAGGACTTCAATCTGGGCGGACACGCACACACACGGGAGCAGGACACACAGGTGCAGCGCAAACCTCCGACTGTAGCCGTGCCAAGAGGGCCGAGGCAGCACGAGTGTGTGGGCCACATATGCTGCAGGAGATTAGGACTCTCTCTGAATGTATGTGAATGGACGACATGTGTGTTCACTCGTCTGGAAACCATTTTTCTGGGTGATAATTTGTATGAGAGCGAGCGGTCTGGTGAAAAATGACCTCGCCGGGCCAGAGCAGCCAGGTGGGTTCTTGCCGAGCACGGAGGTTGTACAGGGAACTTAGCAGATGACAACTTTGTCAAACGTTAACCGCACCGTGACGTCACCCAGTGGTTTGTGAGCGGATGCTTCGAAGCATCGAATTCAGCACCAGAAACCAGATGTAACCATATTTGGTGGAGCGAGGGGTGGATCCTGAAATCAGAGAATTATGTCTTGTATCATTAAAAAGCCAATTAATCAATTATCAGGATAGTTGGCGATGTCGATAACAGATTAGTCCCTGTAGCCATGTAACAGACGAACATATGGCTGATTTCATGCTCGTCACTTCACAGGTAAGTTGACCAGCAGGGGAAAACTCACTGGTGCTCTGCGCTGAGAGATGATCACACCTCATCCGAGCGCTGCAGAGGTGTGAACGAGCAGACTGCTGTCCGCGGTATTAAAGGCAGAGTGAGATGTCTAACAGTTATAGCATCACCTATGTTGTGACATGTCTGAGATGTTTTTGACGTATAAATACACACCGCTCGCTATTTTGGTGCCTGCTCATCTGGCGGGGTGAGAAAGCAAGGTAGACAACAAGTCGGGAGGAGAGGAGGGAGGATGGAGTGGTGAGGAGAGAGAAGGGAAGAGGAGGTGGTGGTGGTGAGGAGAAAGAGGAGAAGAGAGGAGAAGCATGCTGTTCTGGTGTTTGAAGCTTGGGCCGGCAGCCAGGAATGCCAGCCAAGGTGTGTTGTTGTGGTCTACCAGTGCAGCGATCGCGGGGGTCTGCTGGAGAGAACATCACACCGCTTCACTGCCGCCGTCGCATCCAACTGCTGATGCTCATGCCAAGACGCTTGGCCAGCAATCCCACAATCCTTTGGTGCGTGTCACTGATGAAGGAAGAGGCCTCCAGAGCTTTTTGGAGCTGCATCAATTCAGGGCGGAGAGCTCCACCTTCAGACTTTGAAATTAGCCCCAGCGACAGGATGTGGTTTGATAACACGTGAGTCGAATCAGAGGCTTCATCCCAAATGTGAAGTGAGTTCAGATCTCCTGTCTTCACCGATCTTCATGTTCTTATTCAACAGTTAAAGCTCACATCGTTCTTAATTTCTCTACTGGTCATCAAACCCCAGAGGATGCTTTAGTCTTTCTCTCAGTTCTTTTTTACCTCCTTACGCTGCACTGTTTATTACTTCTGAGTACATAAATCACACACACTATAAATACATGCATATATATATATATATATATATTTATCTATTTTCTTTATTTAACTTTTTAGGAATCATTGTAAAACATTATTTGTACATTCACAGTGGAATAACTGCATACATTCAGATAATGCATTATTTCAGCAGGAGGATTGTGGGTAATGTAGGAACCTCTGCACCTGATCAAACTTTTCACATGTGGTTATGTCTTGAACATTGATGGGAACAATCTGGAAACTGATACTTCTGATAACTCCTCTTAATATAACACAACAGCTTTAGTTATATCCATCTACAGAGGAAACACTTGTTAGGATAAATTCTTTGTTGCTTCTTTTTATAGGATTTTCTTGACAGTAAGAACAGGACGCAAATATCGCCGGCCTCATGCTTTGAAGAGAAATGTGACGACTGAGGCAGAAGCGTATATAAGCCTCTCTTACCACCATCTTTAAAACCAAAGAAAAGAACGACACACAGTCAAAGACGGGTTTTCAGTATCCAGAGGTCATAACCTCGCTGGAATCACCCTGAACCTCCATTTACTGGCTGAGGTGAGAGAAGGGCGGAGGAGGCAGGCGACTGGCGGAAGGAGAGTGTGTTTAGAGCATAATGTAATCCATTACCATTAACTAGGCCACCCTCACACACTTTTACATAGCCGCCAGCCCACAATAGCTTTCCTCCTGCTGGCCTCTCTTCTCTTAATAAAACACATCAAAGCGAGAGGGATTTTTTTCTGTGCGCCCCGAAGTCGACAATCATTCATTCACTTGTTCCCCTGGTTAGAAAAGAAGCATCCGGTCATTTTAAACGCTCTGTGGAGACAAAAGGAGGAATCGGTAGTATCGTAGGATTCACAAATGAGAGTCAACGTGTCATTCTGAGCTCTCACCTCGTGTGGAGGAGGTGTGAGGAGGAGGTGCCGAGAGGCTAGAAAAACAGCAAGGAGGAGGTGTGTGTGCAGGATGGACAGAATGTGTCGGCTCCTCTGTCTCCACTCTGACGTTCGCCAGGAGTGTGAATCTCCAGCAAACCTGGCTCTGCACACTCAAAGACAGCGGTCAGGGTGTGAAGCATGAATCACACGTGAACGTGCGAGGACATACATGACGCACACATGGAGAATCACACATGTAAATACATACAGGGAATGTGTGCATGCAGCAGTTTGGAGGAAATCAATGGAAACACAGTTTATTTAAGAAACAAGATGAAGAGACAAAGTCAAAACTGACATCTGATCATTTTCATTATTTCATTTTTACCCACAAACCCACCCCGAGATTCACCTACTCCATTTTCTTTGCACACAAATTAAAATTCTCCGAACTCTTAAGAAACAAAATCCACGAGAGCTCCTGCGTATTTGTTGAGTCGCGGTGACGTGCAGCGTTCCCGACACCGCTGTCGCTACCAAATGGCCTGTCATCGACTTTTAAAAGATCGAGGTGGGGGGAGTGAGAGGGCGGAAACCAGAGCGAAATGAGAAAAAGAAGGAAAATTTAGTTTATGAAGTTTGGAGATATAATTGCAGGCTGCTGAGGGAAGCAGCGAAAGACACACACACACACACACACACACACACACACACAGAGTACCTGGGGAGTGTGGCTACGGTGCTCTCCTCTTTGGCCAGAGGCTGGTAAATAATGGATGTGTTGGTGGGAGTGCAGGCAGTTTGAAATGTAAATGTGACGGATGGATCCAGTGTGTGTGTGTGTGTGTGTGCGATGCTGTCACTTGTGGCTGGGACTGGTTATGTGTCTAGAATGGTGATGGGCCCTCCTCCCTGAAGGGAAGAAACAGAGGGAGAGCAGGAGAGAGGTGAGTGAACAGCAGCGAGAAGTGGACACAGGGGAGATGTTGGGGGGTGGGGGGGGACAGAAGGAGGGAGGAGGCGAGGAGAGAGAGAGAAGATGAAGCGGAGAGGAAGGTGGAAGAACCTCATTAGTTCTGCTTTGACCCAGGACGTGCAAGTGTTGATATTCGTTTTCATACGATATTATCTGCTGTTTTAATTTTTCGTCCCCAGAGAAGAGGTCGGTCCTGCAGCTCGGTCACTTTTGACTTATTTAGGTTCCAAATATTTCATTTTGAGAAGCGTTGTCCTCCACCAAGGCCCCAAAGTCCCTTAAATTAACAAAGTCCTTGTCCCATCCGTCCACCATCTCATTAAGGTGGATTTGTAGTTTTCTCCATCAGAACAAGAGTAGAAAGAAGAAGAAAGTTTGCTGAGTCCTTCCTCTCGTTTCCCTCTGACCCTATCGGAGAACGTTTCACCTGACGGGACCCAACCAGCCTCCATATGCATCACCAGCTACATCCCCATGTGCTTCCTCCACTGCTTTAAAGACTCGTCCTCGCAGATCAGCATCACGTGCACTTGTAGCTGCAGCTCGTCCTCGCAGCGTTCCACTGAACTGCCACCATATTGAATCAAGAGTCCATGATGAATCGTTGAGCTCCCTGAGAGAGCGGCTGCTGTAAAAACTACATCGCTGGTCCAATGCAGCGGTGGAGGTCAGTGCTGACATATGGATCAGTGTTTGTGTGTTTGTGTGTGTGTGAGAGTGTGTATGTGAGTGTGTGTGTAGAGAAGACAGAGAAAAAGCCCAGATGGTCCGAGGGGAGAGTGACAAGTGGCTGTCGGGGGAATCAGATGGCCGGGCTGTCTGCTGCCCTGCTGGGTGGACACATACACACACACACACACAGACACACACACCTCCGTCTCTTTGAAGGACCTTTACCTCCTGTGGTTCACCTGTTCAACCTGCGCTACATCTGTTTGTGGAACCCTCTGCTTCGTCTTGTCACCAAATTGGAAAATTAAAACCATTTTTTATTCTTGAACTTGAAGTGGAGAGAAATGTGTGTGTGGGTGGGGGGGATAGGGATGCCGCCATCTTGTGCTGGTGACATTATTTATACCCAGAGTACAATTGACCAATAGCATCAAATAACTAATTAAAACCAAACTTATCAAACACATGGAACATTAGAGCATGTTAACCATGAACATCCAAATTCAAATCACCCTGAATATGATCATGAAGTTTAAATTCAAACTGAATAAACCTTCGTCTGAATTCTGCCTTTCTCTCCAGTATTTGTGTCAAATTCTTTGTCCGGCTCTGCCCCACTTTTCTAAAAGTCTCCGTCTGACTCTCTCCAGTGTTTTGACACTACATTGTGTGCCGCCCGATTGGCCACCGAGGCCGACGGAGGATTGTCACACCCAGTCCGAGTATGTGTAGTATCTGTGGTTTCAGAGCCATGGGACCCAGTTTAATGGATAAAAGCCTGAGGAGAGAAGCAGACCGCCGGCCGCTATATATCTTTATGGGTCATACACTCATCTTCCCAAACACCCTTAATACTCTTTATCTCTCACACGCCGTCCTTCTCCTCTTCAGTCGCTGCAGAGTGGACACACACACAGACACACACTCCTTATCTCAACTCCTTTGCCCTTGATTTGTGTGATCCTGTGATTTTTCTCCTCTGTGTTTCCCAGGGAATTCCCTGCCCGTCCTTTCCTGAAATGAGATGAAATGAAGGCTGGGACTTTGGGCTCCGAGGCCACGACCCCCGCAGTCCCACAGCAAGGCTCCCTGGGATATGTAGGCGCCTCCGGACGCTGGGACACCGGGGGGTCTCCCTCGTCGGGGAGGATGGCATGTGAGTGCGAGACAGAAAAAGAGCAAGAGGAGGAAATTGGGTGTGAGGAGAGAGGAGGAAGGAAGTGTGTGTGTGTGTGTGTGTGTGTGTGTGTGTGTGTGTGTGTGTGTGTGTGTGTGTGTGTGTGTGTGTGAGAGAGTGAGTGTGTGAAATTGTGTGCGAGTCAGAAAAAGAGCAAGTGTGCGAGGGACAGCTCGTCCTTCAGGCTCACCTCGCCCCCCCGGGGTCCCTCTTCTCGGTAGTAGCGGCAGCATTTTACTGGCCCCGGCTGACGGCCATGAAATAGTCCGAAATTAACTGCTGCGGAGCTCATGGATCTGAAGGCAGAGGGAGGACATCTCTCCTTCACCCGCTCCCTTCTTCTCTTCATGACTTCCATTACCCTTCCATTCATGTACAGTATGTGTATAAAAACACAGTATCTTGTTGGGTACAGTACATTTCTCCCTCAGCAGACACTGTAAACTTGATATTCTGTGACATGTGGAAGGAGAGCAGTGTGTCACTGTGCTGCTGAGGAGATTTTAGTAAGACGTCAGACTAATGCAGGTAGTGTGTCTGTGTGTGTGTGTGTGTGTGTGTGTGTGTGTGTGTGTGTGTGTGTGTGTGTGTGTGTGTGTGTGTGTGTGTGTGTGTGTGTGTCATAGCTCTTATCCGCAGGAGCAGCTTGGAGAACAGCAAATAGGAGCAGACGCAGTTCAGTGAGAAAACTGACAGAAAGTCAATCTTATTTTTGTGTTTTTAGGCCGATTTGATTTGACTGAGTGAGTGATTCCTGAGATGCTGCAACACCAGTAGAAAACAAGTAAGTGAGACAATCACACAGACAATTCACACGTTAACATCATCACTACATGTGGGTTTTTAATTGACTTCCAGCAGAAAAACTACTGAACCTATTTCCTTAAAGCTTTGTGGAAGGATGGGACATGGACCAAGAAGATCTGCAGATCAAGAGATTTTTCTCACTTTCCTCTTCAAGAGATAAGATGTTGGCGAGACAGAACAACTGATTTATTAGAGAATATGGATCTTGATGAAAAAGAATGTGGCCTATTTAGAGGACTGATATCTGAGTGTGTGTGTGATTCTAGCTTCTCTTTGCAGTAATAAAGATGTTTCTGTTGACTTGACTTGCGTGAGATCTGACGCCTTCAAAACGTGACTGACACTTCCAGGCCTTAAGTTTTAAGTAAAATAAACCGAATGTCAGACACAGAGAAGTTGAATATTAGGTGTTATTATTATTATAATTATTATAGGGAGGATTAGGGATTTGATCTCAGTGACCAATAAGACTCTCGTTGAATAGATTTTAGTTTCATCACCGCTGACAAAGTTGTGTTTGTTTACATGTGGTCTGCTCAAGAACAGAGTCAGAATTATAGGACCTGTGTGTGTCTGTCTGTGTGTGTGTCTCTGTGTGTGTGTGTGTGTCTGTCTGTGTGTGTGTCTCTCTGTGTGTGTGTGTGTGTGTGTGTGTGTGTGTGTGTGTGTGTGTGTGTGTGTGTGTGTGTGTGTGTCAGTACAGTCTCCAGCATGTCAGCCGTGAAAGGCCGCTACACGCTGTTTGAGCTCTCCTGAGTGAGAGAAGTGTGACAAACAGCTCAACAGGCTTTGGCATGCCAGCTGTCCAGAGGGGACACACACACACTCACACAGGTCCGTTCACATGCACGTAAACACACACACGTGCACAATAAAACACCCACGCTGCTGCCAAGCATTGTGCGGTAATCTTTAGCAATGCCAGGGGTCCTGGGGACAGAGAATCTGAACGGTGCCAGCGGCCACACAACATCAGAGGCTCGGCGCCCTGCCTTCCCACAATCCCCCTCTCCATGGGCAGCCAATCCACTGTCGGACAGGAAAAATTGACTTTTCTGGCGGTGCTTTACCATTTGAGCTCTTAGAAGAGAAAAGTGCAAAGCTGCTCATTATCAGCATTTGGTTTCAAAATATCTAATCCCTCCAATAACTGTAATTTCTGACAAATTAATCTGATTGTAGATCAGGACAAACATGACACATGTGCTTCTATAGACTTCAGTGATCCCGCTTCCCTGCTCTGCAAGAAACACTTTCCTCTGCGGCTCAAGTCTAAAGTTAATGTGAAATGTTACTAAGCGATGTCGGCTTCCTGGGTCTGTGCAGGAGTCATGACTCACTCCCTAATCTACCTGCTAACCTGATTACACTCGTGAGCAGTACGTGCACGAGTGTGAAGTCCCAGAGGTCAAACATAGTTCAGGTTCAGGTGACAGAGTTTGGATTATTGTGTTTATTGTGTTCTCTCCCTCTGACCACAGCAAAGAGGGCAGAAGTCTGGTGTCACTTTCCTTCTTCGTTTGCCGTCGGCAGCAGAAAATAATATGAACCGAACAGGTGCCTGGAATCAAACTTAAACTATAATACTGTTTTAAACAGTCAACTATCCTTGACTTTGTAATTCAGCACATTGGAGTGAACGGGTTGAACTCAGTCACGCGTTTGTTTACATTCTGTCTAATTGCAGACGGGCGGCAGTCGTCTGTCACCGCGGCCTCAGGCTTGGCCACCGATTCAAGGCTGACAGCTCGTCAAGATGAGTGACAAGCTTCGGGGCGGGAACTCAACCAAACAAGGGGGAGGCAGGAAGGTAGGTCCAGGAAAAACACCTCGCTGGCTCCGGGCGAGAAGCCGCTGCTTGAAAATCGCCTGCGTCTCCTTCTATTAGGTCACGAATCTCTCAGAGCACCTGATGATTTGTCTTAGTTTTTTTTTTTTTAAATGAAGCTGAGGGGATAAAAACAAGTCTTCTTTTCTCCAAGGTGCAGGAGAACCTGAGGTGTGGGTGGTCAGTCAGTGAAGCCATCAGTCGTTAGGTTACTAGTTATTGTGGTAGGGGAGGGAGGGGGTGAGGCGTTCAGGCACCTCTACGCCGCCAAGTCGCCTGGCGGGGGGGGGGGGACCTCAGCTGTTCTTCTTCTCCCCTCCTCTCTCTTCCCAACACCCTGACCTTCCTCCTGCTTCCTCCACCTCCTGATACCTCCATCCTCCGCAGCCGGAGACAAGCTGGTGCTGGTGGAGGGGGGGGTGCCTGTCAGTGAAGTGTGTGTGTGTGTGTGTGTGTGTGTGTGTACAGCTGAGGGAGGGGTCGATATGATGAGGCTTCAGTGTTGTCAAGATGGATTAGCTGAATGACTTTGAGGGGATTGTTCTCTTGTCTTTGAGCACACAGCCAACTCACTTCACTCTCTCCCTCCTCCGTCTCTCCCTCCAAATCTTCCCGTCTCCCTCTCTCCATATCTCCCTCCGTCCTCCTCTGCTCTTCTTGTTTTTTACCTCATTAATGCTCCCAACACACACACACACACACACACACACACACACACACACACACACACACACACACACACACACACACACACCTGCCCCGACACATCTATTCACCTACTTTGGGATAATAAAAAACTGATTTATTTATGCAAAAACGGGGCTTCAACTTCATACGGTGTGTTTTTTGATTTGTTTGTCTTACTTGCTGCACTTTCTGGTCATCTCAATATTTCAATTTCCTCATTCAAATGTGCGACGTTGTATTTTTAAGGTGATTTAGTTTGGGTCGTCTTGGTGTAGTATTTATTTTTCTATTTAAAGTAGAATGTGTGTCGTCGTCTAATTAACTGTTTTATCTTGAGATAATTATCTTGAACGGACAAGGCCACAGTCACGATGATTAGTTGTTTTACACTGGATGTGTTATTAGTGCAGGTCTTTGTTTATTTAAAAAAAACATTTCCCATGATCCTCGTGGTTCGTTCCCACAGGAAACTGAAGATCTTTTTCATGCACCGTGTCTCCAAAGTGTAAAAGTTTTGTCAGCTCCAGGTTTGACCTCCAGAAAACATCAAGTTTATCTTTTTTAAAGATCATTCATCAGCCTTAACCACTTGTTTATTATCGTTATTAGTCAGTTAATTACTATCTCTGTTAATTGGTTAATTAGCTTCTTCATTTCCTCCTCCAGTCACCTTCTGTCTTTTTTGTCTGTCTCCATCAACCTGCTGCTTCACTTTCTATGTCAAAGGTAAATTTTAGGACAAAACCTGTTTAGTTTGAGTCAGAAACCAAATCTCTCTGCCTGTTCTCTTATATGTTTAATTCCTCTGACATGTTCCTTTCTTCTCTCTTCCTCTGCCTCCCCATCCCTCCTTCCTCTCGCCCTCCTCGCCTCTGCTTCCTACCACCTCCCCGGCCGTCTCTCAGTGTGTGATTGATGTCGCGAGGTAGCATTAACACTTCTCATGCTGCTAGTACATGGAGAGAGGGGGAGGGGGTGCAATGTACATGAGCGATTGATTACCTCACCGCTACGAGCTGATGACTCCTCCAAAGATGGCTCCCCGAGAATCGATAAACAAAGCTCCTTCTTTCCTTCTCACCCCCCCCCCCTAAAATAAACGTTCTCCCCGTCTCTGACTCCCAGCCTCAATTCTCCAAATCACAGACAGGGAGCTCATGCAGCAATTATGAAGCTACGGCACATTTGCATACGGAAAAATAATTAAAACAAACAAAGTGAGGCTGGGACCCCCTGGAGAGAGGAGAGGGGAGGAGCAGGGAGGAGCAGGGAGGAGGAAGTGAATAATGTGGGCATAGAGAGGTTTAATTGCTCCACACCGGGGTTGTGCCATTTATCTTCAACTCTCTTGCTCCGCCGCTATTTCATTTGTCACCTTAGTACAGCTGTGACTTTACGTAGGTGTTCTCTGTTTCAACGCCAGCGCCCACACACACACACACACAGCGTCATCCTTTTAAGAGACAGGTAGGTACGTCGAGCCGTCAGTGTGGAACCATGACTCAGAGCGCTCCAGACTTAACTACACCCACACACACACACATTGTGATGCTCCAGTTCATGTGTCCATAAAGAGCCGTCACATGAAACGAGTCCAGTTCTGCTCCTGCTGCCGTCGGACTCTCTGAAGCTGTCATTATGCTCCTGCAGCTTCCACACTGACGACTTAGTTCCTCCTCCCTAATGTGAGTGTGGAGTGTGTGTGTTTGTGTGAGTGTACTCTGTGTGTATTCCCTTCTTTGTGTCACTGTGTGTGTGTGCAGCGCTTTAGAGTAGGCTCCCTGCTGACGCTGCGGGGTGCGAGTCGTCCGCCACGATAGCGCCGGAGTGGCTGAAACTCCATTTTCAGCAGTGTTTGAAGCCAGGGGATGAAAGCGGCTGCTCTCTTTTACTCGCTCTCTCTTCTCTGACGCCTCTGATGGACGACTCAGTGGCCGGCCACTTCTTTAATTAAAGGCCCAGTCTGACGGTTGTTCCCGCACATTAAAGAGTATTGACCTGATGGAGCTCAGGGCAGAGGGGGATGATGAGTATTTCTATTTGAACGGGTGTGTTGTAGCTAAGAGGAGAAAATCTGGTCAGAATCGACACTCGTGTGAATCTAGTGAGTTGATCCCGGCTTGTGTTCGTTCACAAAATGATGATATGAGGCTGATATCGTGCACGAGACAATTCACTGCAGTGTCTCCGTCGTGGCTGTGGAAGATCTGCCTTTCTTATTCTGAACCATGCACTGGTTTTGTGGCTGATAAACATTTAAATACATGAATCTTTTACTCCAACGGGTGCATTCTGGGACCAACATGTCCCAGAATGCATTGCACACCAGAAACGGAGCTAACGAGCGAGGTGGACACAACGTATGGTTCAGGTGGAGGCCGTCATTAGTTTTTAATGAGGTTTCTTTTCTTTTCTCTGTCATTGTTCCCCACAAATCAGATTAGAAATCCTGGACCTGCGTAGACGTTTACTCCTGTTGTGACTTCAAACCTCAGGGCGGCTTGAAGCTAATAAATGTGAAGGGATAGAATAGCAACATGCTTCAGGTGCTATCAAACCCCAGAAAACACTCAGAGACACAACACAAGCTGCTTTATTTCCTCACAAGTGAAAAAATTGATTATGAAATTAAATGTTGCTTCTTGTTTGTGTAGAAAACGCTCCCTGGTTTCTGTGCAAAACAAAAAGAAATAGCTGATTTAACCAAAGCTGGCGTTAAACCCAACATGTTGGGAGTGAGCTTGCATGTTTTTTCTCCCCCCCCCCCCCCTCTTCAGATATTTGTAGTCGACATTAACATGCAGCCACAGCAGCCTGGTTCACCCTCTGTGAGGAACTCAACATCATCTGAGCTGGCTGTAGCTGCGGGCGAAAACAACAAGGCTTTAAACGCACACTGTCGAGGAAGAAACGCTTTCAGTCTCTCAGAGCTCATTCTAATCGTGTGTTTCCTGTTTTTGTTGCTTTGTGTGTGTGTGTGTGTCTGTGTGTGTGTGTAAATCCCTTGCTGTTTGTGAGCTGTGCGACACTGTTGGGTGCTCTCTGTGTCTGGATATCAGGCACCCAGGGATCCTCAGAAACAGGCATTACCAGTTAATGCACCTCTGAAGAGAGCATCTGCACTTAAGGCAATTATACCACAGATGGGTGTGTAGGTGTGTGTGTGTGTGTGTGTGTGTGTGTGTGTGTGTGTGTGTGTGTGTGTGTGTGTGTGTGTGTGTGTGTGTGTGAGACAGAGAGAAAAAAGTGAGGGAGACAGATGAGGAGGATGAGAGAGGAAGAGCCTTCACGTAACATTGGATCTGCGTTTCCTTCGTCTCTGAACCAAAATCTGTTTTCCTCACCTCTCATCTGGGTTCAAAACGTTTGAGGTTTATTTTCAGGGCCCTGCAATCACACTCTTTTTTCCAACAAAGCCGGCAACACACACACACACACACACACACACACACACACTTTTCTCAGTTATCTCATTTTATAGAACCCTTTTTATAAAGTAGGAACATATCCGTGTCTCCCGTCGCGCTGATTCTTTCTAGGAACCCGATTTAGAAAAATCACCTTGATGCAGCCACTGTGAACTTTGGAAGAAGAAGAACTGGTCCAAATATTCTCCTTCTGTGTTTCAGAGCAGAAATAAACACCTAGTGTGTCCGACAGCCACAAGTCTATATATATGATGATAGAGTCAAACATTTGCCAAAACAACCACCGGTGACTCTCAGTGAATGCCTGAATCCCCCCCTCCAGGACGGGTAATAATAGACTGGACCCCCCCATAAGGCGGGCAGCCCCATCCTGTGATAAATAAACTGCCGGCTACTCTGACCTCTGGCTGCACCGAGCTCAGAGTGCACATGTGCATGATGGGACGAGCTGGGCGGTGGTTGTTGGGGGGGGGGGGGGGGGGGGGGGGGGGGGCGCAAGGGGGAGGAGGTATGTTTGTGAGGGGGGGGGGGGGGGGGGTCCTGCTTCGACATTTTCTCCCCTCCGCTGGAGTCAGCGGTCCATCTCTCGCCGCAGATTGCCTATGACAGCAGCGCTATTTCAAGTCGGGGGTTTGAGCTAAATTGGAGTGAGCAATACCACCTGTGCCTGCTGAAGGGCGGCTCTGGTTCGCGCTGTTGCTCTGCAGAGAGGAACTGGGGGGGGGGGGGGCTGCTACCTGCAACCATCAAAGCTTCTGTTTCACATGCAATCTGCCCAGCTGGCTCCCCAGTGAGGAGGCGAGCTGAGAGCAGAGCTGAGAGCTGGATGTTTGCTCGCTCGCTCTTTCCACAGGTGTGTCTCTTCCTCTCTCTCTCTCAACTCTCAGTCTTTATTTCCCCTCTTCCACCCACCTCTCTCTCTCTCTCTCTCTCTCTCTCTCTCTCTCTCTCTCTTTATCATCCATGACTTTCACTTCTCCTCCCTCCCTCTCCTCTAAGGCCTCTTCCTCTTACACAGTTTTGAGTCGACCCACATGAAAGTTGACAGTTGGGAAAGAAAAAGAATCGCGTGTTGTATGTCATGTGTTGTATGTCATGTAAAACTGCAGATGAGACACTGACCATGTTTCCACATGCAATATTCTAATTATTCAGAATATATATTGATTATGGTGTTTAAAGCCTGATTACGTCGATGACTGTAATCATACAAACAACAGGTAAACTTAGTGACGTAAGGATTTCACTCAATCAGTCACTGAATCAATTATTTGATAATGTAATGATTCAATGTTTTAAAAGGAACAGATTCTATTAAAGACATTTACATCAGTGAGGAGTTGATCTCTGGTAGTTGAACTAAATAATACAAAATTGATTGAACTTAAATAAAATTCAAATGTTCTAATAAAATAAAAAGACAATAAACTTTATTTATAAATTGATTATTTTCTAATCATGACAAACTGATACAAGAACAGATGATTTAAATCCACACAACTTTATTTGTAGAAATAACACAACAATAATCTGTGACACGATAAACATCTGCAATATTTACAGGTGACATTATTGTATGTACATGAAAATGTGAGGCCGCAAAAATAGACACAAAATAACGTAAACTTATCTGAAGAGAACCAGGAGATCCTAATATTCACCATTGAGGAAAAAAGAAGAACAAATCAACATTAGAAAAACATGTTATTATCCATTAAGAGTATAATTAAATGTGATATAAAATAATAAATCTCTCGTTATTGGCAGGACATTATTTTGTGTGTGTTGAACTTTCCCAACAGGTTTCGGGCCTTTTAATGGACTTTTAATTGTTTGTGGAAATCGTCCCGACAAGTTCAGTTCTAGTGGCTGATGAGAGAAACCTGGGATTAGAGGAGTGGAGGCTCCATCCTCCTCCTCCTTCTCCTGGGCAGGATACAGTAGGCATCATTTAGTGGCGAGAGTGGTGGAAACAGCGAGGGGTTGGTCACAAGGTCGCCACACTTACTGCATGGCCAAGCTCATTTCCACCGCCGTCCACAGCCCGGGCTTCCCCTCTGACAGAGAGAGAGAGAGAGAAAGAGAGAGAGAGAGAGAGAGAGAGAGAGAGAGAGAGAAGCTGGCGAAATGGCTCATTCACTTTCTGATCACAGCCCGCCACTCTCTCCCTCACACATTCAAACTGACACACACTCGCTGCACACACTCACTCACACACCAGGCTGTCTTCTTCATCGTGTGGTTGTTATTTGCTATTTTCGTCCCTCACTTCCCCCCGATGTCACGAAAGATTTACTCGGCTCCGACGACGGCTCACTTTGTGATCGCCGTCACGAGCCCAACTCACCAGACTCCATTTGATAAAAGACAGGTTTTAGGGGCATTAAGAATAAACCAATGTGCAGATATATCTCTATTACAGTAATCTGGTAAATACAGATACTTCAGAGAGTAACTGTAAAAACTGTAGCTGTCATTTACTGGAAGTCTGTTTTTTCACAGGAACACACACATCTTGCTTCTTCCACACACACACACACACACACGCACACACTCTCACACACACAGATTTATGTTCAGGCAGCACAGAAGGCATGGCCGAGCTGAACCAATCCGCTCTTGTTGACTTGTGCCTCTGCCAGCTCTAGCTATGAAGATGTCCGATCAGCCAAATGGTCAAATACCTGAGACCAGCGGCTTCGGGTTTGAGGTGTTGAGCTGAAGCTGAGACGACGAGTTCACGGATCGAAGGTCACAGCACAGACGTGTCGAAAGTTTGACAATATGACGTCACTCAGGGATTTGGGGACTAATAAGAAGAGATTTGGGTCCTAATTTCAAAATAAAATGCTCATCCTCAGATACGTGTGATACATTTGATTTAATAAAATAAATATTATCTGTTGAAAACCTGCAGATAAACCATCGTCCAGAGAGACAGAAACATGTTTACAGTCAAAGATTAAAACTTAAAGACAAGATAATAAGTATTATAGGATTTTGCAAAACCTCACATTACCACAGAAATACCACAAAGGAATAAAACAAACAGAGAAATTCACAGAACCTGATTTAATATAAATAATTATAGTAATATGAAGACAATGCCGACTTTGTCCGAATCGACACTCATGTGAATCCCACTCAGATTATTTAATTTCACCTAGTGTGGAAACAGATGTAAAATAAAAACACACATAACTGCTACGATACCAAAGAGTTTAAAGCCACTTCAGTGTTTTCTGTTTGGATTGTCTACATCTTTGCCTGTGAGGACATTTTCTCCTCTGCACACGTCTTCCTCCCTCTGAGCTAAAAATCGCTCTCAGACCGATCGTAAACTTGTCTCCGATACAGTTTCCCTGAGCGACCCCGGTGTCTCATCCAGGGATCGATAGCACCGCACGCCGCGGCCCTTTACTCACACTTGAGTCTGGCAGGGAGGGATTGCAGCGAGCCGCTGGGTCAATGGCCAGGTCCCGCTCACTTGATGGCCGTTCGTTACAGGGTCGACACGGAGGAGTTAACGGTGTCAGGGCTGATACTCCCGCTGGGCCGCACTCTCCTAATGACCGGCCAATCAATAGCTGTCTGGCCTCGGCACTGACCAATCAAATTGAAGTCTCTTGTTGACACATGGAGCTGGAGAGGAAGGTTGAGCTGTGTAGTAGTAGTGATGCATTCACACACACTGATAGAATATCATTGATTCATTGGTAACAGCAGCTTGTACACTTTCTGTGTCGGAGGTGGATGAGGAGGAGCTACGTCTTGATGCATTTATTGAAAAACATGAATTTGAAGATGTCCATTGTGAATGAAAGTAGTTTTTTGAGTAATTAATATTGTCTTCTAGTTTATTCTCCATGCACAAACAACTCTGCATCAGTTTTTGGTTCTATTGTGTTTCTGTGACAAACTCACCTGAGCCTCTGCTTTGTTTCCCTCTTTCTCTTTCGGGGTGAGATATTTTTATCGGCTCCGTGGGGTTTCTCTCTCTCAACCGCACACTTTGTGTTTCTGCGTCTCTGTGCTCTTGTCAGATTTGGGCTTTTCTTGATTTTTGCAAATAAACCAAACTAAAAATAATTCACACGCAGTAAAGGCCGGGAGCAGTTTGGGGAATGACCTGACCTCGTTGCCTGTGGCGCCTCAAAACGCCAAATCCGCTCCTGAAACCCATCAGTCTCCTCGTAGCATCGTGGTTTGGTGTCGGAGGGAGCGGAGGGACGGGGCAGGAAATGGACGAGTCGTGGATATAAAAGAGGATTCAGGCCACGTGGCGGCGGCTACACTGGAGCCTCAGTCCTCTGTGTCTGTCGCTGAGTCGCTCCCGTCCGTCCATCTGTCCGAGTGCCCTCAAAGGGACGTTTGTCCCGACACAAGGGTCGTTCAGAACACACACACACACACACACTCTTCTGACTGGACACATGGACGTTCGGTGACTCTGAGTGAGGCACTTCAGGAGCACTTTAATGATTAGAGGACTTTGTTTTTAACGTGAAGACTCATCCAGAGACATTCAGACGACAGAAGAGACGGAGAGCAAAGATTCTGCTGATCTGGTTTTATTGTGAAGTCGATTACATTTAAACACGACAGTGGATCGTGCACACAAACACTTTTAAATTAAATAGGTGAAGCTTTCTCGTGTTTTACAGTCTGATCATTGTCTTTTCTTTAAAGACTCCAACACTGTCAATAAAACCCCTGCACCCCCACAAAGTCAGCTTTTCAGGAGCAAAGAAAAACACTCAAAAAAAGTCCAAAAATCCTAAAATACTCTTTAGAGACAAATAGAGCAATAGAGCAAATAAAAGGTGGATGTACAAATAACAAGACAAAACTATTCAAGTAAAAGTAAAAGTACTTGAAGTATTAAAAGCAGGAGGAGATTTTCCGGGTCAGACTCCTTCACAACAACAGGAAAATGATTTTGCTTACAGAGCATCGACCCTTATAGCCAAAAGTTATCAGATCTTCGTCTTCTACGTGTGTGGCTCCTCTTCTTCATCCTGAGATATTTGTGTTTACGTCCGTCACATGTTAGAAACCTCATCAACACGCCCACTCGCTCTCTTCTCACATGGACTCACTCATTTTATTATTATACATTTTATTAGGGGACCAAACATCTTTCAAATACAGTGAAAGTGTCTGATTGGATCTGGTTCCTGATCCATTCATGTCCCACATTAGACCCTCACATCAACTGAACACCACATTTTTACAATCCACGAGGTTTTTAAAAATAACCTACACCGTGTAGAAAATGTGCAGTTACATAAAAAGGCTAAGTCCCACCTCAGCTCTGCCAGAAAACCTCCAGAAACCGAGCGTCTGAGAGGAGCGAGCAGTTCCACTGTGAGACGTGACAATGTGACATCACGCTGAGGGGAAATCAGCACGAGCAGATATATACTCGGAGGAAGAAAAAAAAATCTAGCGCCTCTATCCCTGAGCTCCGCTGACAAAAATGCTTTAGGTGCTGAGGATTATGGATTAATCTATAATAACTAGTGAAGGGAAAGAGAAAAGGAGCGAGAGAGAGGCACAGAGAGAAAGAGTCTCCGGAGCCTGGAGTCTATAAAACCACCAGGAGGAATCCTGCCTCATCATCTAATGCTGCCGCTAATATTCCCAAATTATATCATTTAGACCTGTATCAGCGCCGCAGAATTAATCATCATTTCTCTGACACTGGCCGTCCCCAGAGTTCATTAAATAAACCACATCTCCTCCTCTGCTTCCTACAACTCCAACACAGTCACTTTCACTCTTCTTCTTCTTCTTCTTCTTCTTCTTCTTCTTCTTCTTCTTCTTCTTCTTCTTCTTCTTTTTCTTCTTCTTCTTCTTCTTCTTCTTCTCCTCCTGCCCGGGCCCCGCCCCTCCGCTCCCTGATAATCTGTTTATCCGTAAGTGTCACATTACATTTGCAAAGCAGCTGGGGGGACCAGTGCCACCGTGTACAGAGGGGCTCCAGTGTGATTACCCGGCCTCATATTTGGCGCTGGCACTCACACTTTGATCTGAACTGTCTTCATAATCACTTCAAAAAGTCTTCCTGGGAGCGTGAGGGCTTTACAAATGGGCTTCCACACACACACGGCTGCACTCGCTCTCTTTCACAGTGTGTGTGTGTGTTTTCTACTTTTGCACGTGTGTGTGTGATTGTCCTATGTCTCTGCTGTTGTCCAACTTTACATTTATCAGCTCCACCAACCAGGTTATGTTTTCATGTAGTTTTCTGATATTTAGCTGCAACCACAGGATGGATTTCTACATTTTGGTGCAGATCTAGAATTTTTCTTCACTTTCTTTAACATTTGTATGCGTTTGATTCAAATCAACTTTATTGATACGATTGAGGGGCCTTGCTCTCCCTCTGCTCCCTGCAGCTCGTGGGGTGGATTTGATTCTCTCAGCAGCTACATGTGTCTCACTCTGACTGAGTGTTTCTACCATCAGGTCCAGTAGAGGAACAGAACGTGGCCTTTCAGCGTATTTCTAATATCCTGCCCCTGTTGTGTGTCGCTCGCTCGCCTCAGTCCGACCTGAGACTCTCTCTCTCTCTCTCTCTCTCTCTCTCTCTCTCTCTCTCTCTCTCTCTCTCTCTCTGCAGTGGATGGATGGATGGAGGCGGAAGCAGAAACAGTGGCAGAGTCGGGGTGTAAAAGGAGCACCCCCTCTCCTCCTCCTCCTCCCCCCTTCGTTGTGCGCTTCAACAATAGCATTTGCATATTTTTATACCCTCTCTCTCTCTCTCTCTCTCTCTCTCTCTCTCTCTCTCTCTCTCTCTCTCTCTCTCTCTCTCAAAGAAAACAGCCTGAAGCGTGAATACTCCAGCAGCGGGCGTGCAGAGGAAAACGGAAGCTGGGGAGACAGCGTGTCCGCCTTTACTGGAGGAGAGAGACAGTACGCACACACACACACACACACACACACACACACACACACACACACTCACACACACACACACACACACACACACACACACACACACACACACACACACACACACACACACACACACAGAATGGCCCTTACCTCCAGAGGTTGTGCATCAATAATGGGAGGATTGGGAGAACCAGGGGTGTCACTGGAGGACCAAAGGAAAAACAGAGATAACCATTAGAATTTGATTTGTGACTGAAGCATAGTGAATTTGCATATATGAGGAAAGTAACTAAGTAACAGAGTAGATTTACTCTAGAACAGGTAGTTAAGTATTTCTATTTGATGCACTTTTTACTCCACTCACTCACAAGTTACCTGAGAAATGGACATTTTAAGATAACGCTAAGGAGATGTACTTACAGCTGCAGGTAGCAGGAAGTCGACAAAGAGCAAGTGAAAGTATCAAATAATGTAAAAATAGACAATAAGATTAAAATTAAATTGTACATTTTACTCCTATAAAACAAAGTAAGATGCTTTGTCATGGATTCAAGCTGCTGTGTTTCCAGGTAGCGTCTGATGAGTTTCATTTGGTTCTGTCATGTTGGTTTTTCTGTGATTTTTAGCAGATTGAACATGTTTCTGAGTGACTCTTTGTTTCCTGTCCGCTGTGAAATGGACTAAAATCATTTCTACATCGACCTCCTCAACCGTGCTTCAGCCACCGTCCAGTGAAAACCACATATTGACTTTGAGTTTTTGAGATTATCCCAGCGTGGTTTTCACATTTGAGAAAATGATCTTACTTCTTAAACCAAATAAAAAAATGTGCTACGAAGATTTGCCATTTTAGAGATATTAACAACATGTGATATATGATAAAATAACTCTGATTGAAGCCATTCACTTTTTATATTTATAGGTTATTTCATTGTTTGTGACTTGTACTTAAGTGAAAGCTCTGCATACGTCCACCAGTCAAACTACATCTCATCATCTCTGACATGTACGATTTCTTTTTGCTGTGAGTCTGTGTTTGGAGCTTCTCTCTCCAACATTGGTCTGAGTCCAGCTGCCTGTATTTTGCGGCCTTTTCTTAGCAAGTTCATGCAAAGCTTTTCCATTTCCTCGTTCCAGACTCGCTCTGTGTCTGGCAGCTTTTCACCCGGGGACATGATGTGTTGTCAGTTTGTTTGGAGAAAGCAGCAGAAGAAGAAGAAGAAGAAGAACTGGTGGTATAAGTAGTGACGTTAACGAGACGTAGAACAAATACGGCAAAGAAACTCAACAAGACAATGTGTAAAAGGACAAAAATAGAGCCACGAAAGACGGATAGATATGAATTTAAATATTAGATTGAGCCAAAATGGCCACCGTCAATAGTTTAGTTATATTGAATCTGGTTTATAGCAACAAAAGGTGACTGACCATGAGACCAGCAGGTTTCTGTTATAGTGCACATTCAGGAATCAGAGTCTAAATAAAGATTACGTCATTGCTAGTGACTTAAATTGTGAAAAAAAATAAAATCTGAGCCTTGAAAAAATCTGCACTGAAGCGTAATCCAGCTGCAAACAGACTTTTAAACATGAGCCAGTGGATCTGAGCTGTGGCTTCGGGTCCTGTGGGTTAATTTTGTCTGCACTGGCGACATGGCGTTATGTAACAGGAGTGGTTCTGCGTCTCCGCTGCAGGAGAACACACAGGTCGGCTAAATGTGGGCTAAACTAGAGTTCCTGTGACAGATACTGACAATGCATCGGGACGTGTGTGAGTCATTGTTGGGGGATTTGTGTTTGTGGACCACTAATCCGAAAAGGTCCACGACAAACACAGAATTTTAAAACACGCTCTCCCCCCACCCCCACCCCACCCCCCCAGCCGCAGGCGTAACCGCTGAGAATTGGCCATGCTTTGCTAAGCTTTCGTCTCACACCTACAATATGAAGGTTACGGTCTGAGAATAACAAGACGCGCGGCGCTGTGCGGAGGAGAGAACGACGTGCTGCATGTAATTTCATTTTACATGACACCCTGCATTATCTCAAGTTCACTCGTACAAAGGAGGCGTCCCTGTGGAAGACCTCGATTTGGAGGTTGTGGGAACAGAATACGAGCTCTCAGTCTTTTCTCCCGCTCCGACAATGGAGACGTCACACACGAGCACCGATGCTGTTTGAGACAACGTATATTAATACCAACGTGTGCGATGCCATATGTTGCACTGCAAAGTCAGAAAAATGTGTTCTGTCCCAAAACTGACGACACGTGACGTGTTGGATGTGACACTTCTTCACAGGCAGCGTGAGAAATACTCTCAAGTATTTATATCCAGACAGAAAAACCTGAATCCTCCGAGAAACAAACCCTGTTAGTCATTTTGAAAGAAAACACATATATTCAGCACACATGTTCAGTCACACTTCCTGGAATGACGACCTGCCAAGAGCTGAGAGGGATATTTCATTTGACAGTCCATGCTGAGTCAATTTTCCAACATGGCTGAACAACAAAGTTCTATTGTGCTCTTCTCTGCGCTGCATTAATTCTCTTGGTTTGTACGAGCTAACGATTCCCTTTCAAAGTGAGAAAACACAAAGCAGAGGAAAGAGGTTAGTGGAATAAGAGAGCGCGTCGTCCTCTCTCCTTCCTTCCCTCGCTGTGACATGCACTACTTCCTCACTCGGGCCTCACTGGTGAGTAATGTGCACTGGGTGTGAGCTCAGAGGGGTCGACGGGCAGCGTGCAATCCCCCCTCAAAGCCGCTTTTGTGATGCTGCTGGCTTCACCGCTCACACCAGGCCTGGGTGAGGAGGGAGGGAGGGAGGGAGGGAGGGAGGAGCTGGCAGCTGAGGCAGAGTGTGTGTCTGTGTGTGTCTGTGTGTGTGTGTGGATATAATAATCGTACGACTATGGAGGCTTTCACACATCCAGGAATCATGTCAGGTGTTTCTGCTTCAGACTAGGTTGAGGAGTGAAAAGGTCATGAATAGATTTTTTAACGACTCGTGTGAGGAGCTGCAGCAGATTTAAAAAAAACATAATTTATAATTTAACGTGAGAGGTGGTGAATTTGAAGGTTTAGGGGACATGCGGTTGAGTCTTTAACCAGCTCATAGCAAACTAGCAGGATCATTTAACTTTTTGTAAAGGGACAATGCACATTTATAAACATGCATTTTAAACTTTAATGTGTAAAAGTGACAGATTTAACCATGGAAGCTTGTTTTTATAGTAAAATACACATGCACAAAGCCATACAAGTACAAATACTTAGTAAAACAAGAAAAGACACAAACAATGTAGTGAGATTAGTAGTAAAACAACAACATGGCTGCTGCTCCACATGTTTAGTGTCCAATAATCATTGTTTTTATAGAATTGAAAGAGTTAATAGTTGTTAATAGTTTTAGTTCTTCCAGCTGCTCGATAAGAAAAGGCTGAGTGTGCAAAGATAATTCAGCAAAACAATGTTATAGCTTCTAATTTCTCCTGTATAATAAATTCACCTTATTCTAGAGGACTTATGGATAAATAAATAAAAAAATGTCAACAGTCTGATGACTTCAGTTGGTTGAGTGCAACTGAACGTGGGTGCAAAAGATCACAAATGTTTTTAGAGTCAAAATATGGAGTTCTACAATATGTAAAACCTTAAAGACGGCAGAAAATCTGATTTCTAAACTTACTTAATAAAAGATTATAAAACTAAAGGCTGAAATAAAAGTATTGTGTGAAGACGTTAATGGTCACAAACTCGGCTGATCTGTGGGGCCTGGTTTGACAACATGTTGGTGACTGTGACCTGGAAAACCAGTGAGAGGAAAAAACTCAAATACAGAAATGTCTCGTGTTCAATTGAGCATAAGACGCTGAATGAGACAATATGTTTTTTTAGGGTGTTTGCTTTTAAGAATAATAACAAATAAAAAACTTTAAATCAATATCAGCTCTAACATCAGCCTCTTAGGTTGTTTTTAATTACAATATGTGAACATACACAGTTTTATAAACCTGTTTGAGGTCATTTCTCTCACAGTTTAAACAGAGCTGGGTTACTGAATGAAAAGAGCAAAAAATCTGATAATCACTGTAAATCACACAGGAACCAATGCTTCAGCCTATGTTCACCCCCACAGCTGCCCATCTGAATACCTCCAGTGCAGAGGGAGCGTTACATCACCTTAATACCCCCCGATGCTGCTTATGTAGCCGCATGTTTGTACTTCATCCAATCGGTGTGTGTGTGTGTGTGTGTGTGTACGAGCTGTAAACCCACGGAGGGGGAGGAGGGCGAGTCATCTACAAGATGTATGTAAACCCATTTCCTAACAAATGGGTCTGACTGCACGGCAACGGCGAGAGGTGCCATAAGCGTCCGGCGTGCATAATGCCTGCATGAATCAAGACTTCCGGGCCATGGGACGTGACCACACAAGCTCTGGTGTGAAAAGCACATGTCAGCTCTGAAGTCGAGACACTCATCATTATCGTACATACCTTGAACCCAGAGCTGGGCTCGCCACACTCAGCCATCTTGTTTATGTGTGTGTGATGGAGATGTAATTCAATAGAATACGTGCATTACGTAATAGAGGGGTGTCAGCGTGTGGCCTGAGGGCCCTCAGGGGCTGTGGGGGGACTTTTAAAGTCGTGTTTGACAGGTTCTTACATCAACCATTGGAAACAGCAGATTCAAATTATCTCCAGTGTAGTTTGTAAATTTATATGATCTGTAGAGATGATTTTCATGCCTTATGTGAATGAGTAGAAGGCAGAAGAACGAGCCCTGGAATAAAAGAAACGTGGTTTTCAATGATGTAAAGTGTTAAAGGTGCTAACTCTGATCTTGGTTGCTAAAACAATTTAGTGTAGTAGTAAAATAAACCCTGAAAATCGTAAAATACTTCAGGTCTTCATCCACTTTGCTGTTACATCCTTGTAAGTCCTGATGTTGGAGTTTACAGCTCCCAGTTCACTTTACGTTCTGCTCAACCTGCACTGGTCCCACTACAGCTGCACGTTTCCTGCTCGTTTGCATCATGGTTCGTCATGGCAACAGTCTGTCTCTTCGTATACGTCACACCTGCACCCCCACACACGTGTATGATATTATCTCTGTGTAAACATTTTCTACGTAACACACTCAGACGCAGTACAAGTCACATGAGCAGCCTCTACAAGTACAACACAAAGACACACACACTGGGGGTGTGTGTCATAGCCACGCAGCCCGGCTGCCTTCACCCCGAGAGGCCTGGCTCTGAGTCAGGGCCCCACCGGGCAGCTTCAGCTACCTCTCAACTCCAACATGGCAGCAGCAATATGTGTGCGTGCAAACATGTAACTGTGTTTGCGTGCGTCTCGGAGCCTGCATGAGCCAGCGTGTTTGCGGGTGGCAGCAACGAGGTCATCATTTATCCCTGATTGGGATGGAGGCGGCCGTGTGGGATTTGCCCATAAAGACGAGGAGACGACATTTCCTGCCCATTTCCCTCATGAATATCAAAGACGGCAGCGCCACCCCAGCAGCACATGAGGAGAAATTACAGCCATATTATTTTATTTGCATTACCTGTAATAGGCAGCGTATTGGCTGCTGTATTTATTGCCTTATCAGCAGTGGCTTGGCTGTAAACATTCTCTGATTTACTAGCCAAACATCGAACGTAATTACTGAGCGAACACAGCAAAGACCTATCTGGAATCATTGTTTTGGTTGTTTCCTCGACTTTGCGTGGCTTTGCGATGGATTGACCAGACTCGTGCGTGTATCCCAGATGGGGGGGGGGGGGGGGGGGGGATCCGAGAGGCTGCCTCGGACCCAGACGTGTCTACAGCCTCGACAGGGAATCAGAGGGGCTGTTATTTGTATGGCTTTAAATCCAGAGCCGCTGCTATCGGAGATGTGGTTAGCGCCGGGTTGTTTCTCTACCTGAGCGCCTGCTTCCATCCAATTATGTTGTTTGTCTTCTCAAAGGCCTCAATACCTCCAGCTTTGTGGACACCCCCCCCCCCCCTGCTTCTCCACACACTGTGTTTCACAAAGTTAGACACAACTAGATCCATTAAGTTGGTGAAATGAGCAAAATAAAATAAAAAGGTGCAGGAGAGGGTTACCGTTCTTCTGTTATCCAATTTTACTGGGATTTGGAGTGATTTGCGCCTGGCTCCCCGAGGGAAATAAATACTTTGATTAATGTAATCCTGGGCAGGGAGGTGCCTCACAATCCCCCCCCCCCCCCCCCCCCCCATCCTCGGGGAACGCCACTGTTTAACAAACACAAACAAAAAGCGCCGACGACGGAGAGACGAGCGTGGCGGCTGCAAACCGGGCGGCTGCTCACTTCTATAGATTTGATTTCCTGCGGATTTAGTTTATTTATTAATTACTCTGCTTAATAACACTATCATTCTTGATTAGCATGTGTGATGCAGTGTAATAGAATAGAAAAATACCAGTGTGTCAGTCTGCTGATTTGCATACACAATAACACTGGTTTGTTTTGATGCTGCTGCTGGTGGAGGTGGGGGGGGGGGTGTTCAGGCATGTGTGTCCATGCTGATGTGTTCTAGGAGAGAGAGAGAGAGAGAGATAGAAGAAGGGATGTGGCACTACAACACTATGAGGGAACCAACACCCAGCAAGTGGTGGGTAAAGGGATTAGGGTGGGGGTGGGATGAAGCTGAAGACTGACACACAAAGCACACACTCACACTCACACTCACACTCACACACACACACACACACACACACACACACACACACACTCACACTCACACTCACACACACACACACACACACACACACACACACACACCTTCTCTCTCTCTCTCTTCCTCCACCCTTTCATTCAGGAAGCTGCACTTCATCCTATCTTTACCGATCTGTCCCCTGTCACTCGCCTCCCCTCTCTCTCTCCCTCTAGTGTGTGTGTGTATGTCACTCCAGCACCTGCCTTTACATCATCAGGCCTCACAGACGAATCTTTTCCTCCTTATTTACGTTTTCACACCAAAAAAAAACAAAAAAAAAAACTCACCTCTCTGCAACTTTTGACATTTATTTTTCAAATTAAAATCCCACCTGACTCTTATTTGTTTCACTTGCATGTGAAGATAACTCGACTGCAGCTTTTAATCTGTTGCTCGTTCTGGGTCCACAAATAAAAACACAATTAATTTCCTCTAATTAAATCACTTGCCCTATTTCCAACTTAATTGGTTAAAAAATAAATCTATTTGAGTCAATTAAATTGAGGCGAAAACACACACACATGGAGGAAATGACTCACACAAAGCGTGCAACATTTATTCCTCCACCTCTGAGCCAAGCTTTGGGCCAAATTATGACATCCTGATTGATTTCCAATAGCAAATCAATACCGTCTGTGTCTGAGCCATGAGTCACGGTGCAGTGATGACACTAAACGTCTCATCTTTACCTGCACGTCAGCCCATTCACACACTCGGTACAATAAGAGGTGTACAACTGTATTAATAGAATATCAATAAAGTGCCTCAGTCTCGTTTGAATGGGTTGAGAAAAAGAAATCCCATTCATGTCTGAAATTGGAGGCGCGTTTAACGCTGGATATTCAGTGTGGCCCATTTAATTAACGCTATAGTAGCTACATTATCATTTAAGTGCCCAGAGTTGGACTCGGTTTTAAATCAACGGTGCTGGTGACGTGAGACACACTCAGCGTATGTCGTCGCGGATTAGTGACTGGACCCGAGCGCAAGGAAATAAATTACGCAGCGCTATGGGCAAGTTAAAGTGCGGCTGTAATTAAAAGAGGCAGGAATTGCGTCAATTTAATCTGAATATTGCGCGCGGGGCTGCGGCGGGTTGGTCCTCTGCCTGGTGAGGTGCCACATAAATAAGAGTGTCAGCTGTCAGGAGTTTATGGAGGCTGGAGAAAGTGGAGTCGAAGTGATGGGAGCAGGAGGAGGGTTTACGAGAGACAGAGATGGATTAACGTGCCGCGTAAATTGATTTTTTATTTTTTGTTCCTATCAGTGTTTTAGTCTCTTCACTGGAAAACCATCATGTTTTTATATTTTCCTCTAAAACTTTAAAAAAGATCACAGCTCAGATCACAAACACGTGACGGTGCGCGTGGGATATTCTGCGAGTTCATGATGAATTAGACAATCTGCTCCTGCAGGAATAAATAAATGGCCTCCTGCTACCAATCCCCGTCAGTGTTGCACCGTGACAGAACGGGTGCGTAACGCGTAATAACGCACAGCGCCGATGATGACGATGATGAAGAACAACGCTGCATGGTGCCACACTAAGCGGCCGGTCAAGCATGCAGAGGAATTGCGACGCACTAATTCCCGCGATGATTCATGGCTCCTGCCCGGCCCCTCGCTTGCTGATAATTCTCGGAGTCATATGTTTCCACAAAGACCTGCTGGCTCAGACTTATGGCTTATAGGCTCCTGCAGATGGCCACTGGCTTCAAAACAAATCACTGGTTATTTGCATATCAACGAGGGCTGTCATCGACTGGCTGATCAATACAGGAGGGTCTCTGCAGCATGTGTGGGAAATAATAAGAACAAGAAGAATACGTGTGTGTGTGTGTGTGTGTGTGTGTGTGTGTGTGTGTGTGTGTGTGTGTGTGTGTGTGTGTGTGTGTGTGTGTGTGTGTGTGTCATAAAACTGTCTTAAACATTTCGCATGATTGAATTAAGGTGTTTGTAAATCGAGGGAGGAACCAGGATATAGTCTGAGCCCTTGGTAACGTATGTTTTTACTGCAGGAGCTTGAATTAGTATCGCACATCATCGCTGCTCTATTTATTAAAGAGCTTAAGTGCAGCGTCGGTGCTTGACACTGTTCTGTCTGTACAGGCCTCTGGATATCTGTCCCCATTCAGTCACGTTCCCCCACTAACCCGCTGGTATCTTCATCGCACATCCGGCCGCGCACTTCACCGTTGCGCACGAAACTGTGACCAGAAGAAGAAGAACGCACCTATACACTGTAAAAACAAATAACCAGGGCATATGTCACGTAAGAGGGGACAGTGGTGAACACAGTGAGGAGATTCCTGCAGATTGAGGTGAGAAGAGGAAAAGTACAAAAAAATAATGTGGACATCCTGGAATCAGCAGCAGATTAATGCACATTTAATAAAAACATAAATGATTAAAATTGTTTTTTATTTCTAATATTTGTCACGTTTGATCTGGAGTTTTTCTGGAGTGTAGCTTCTGCAGCATTTGCAGTGAGCGCGACACCTGGCGGCACAGATGTTGTTTTTCATTTCTCTCTGATGACACTTCACCTCCAGCTTGACCCGCTGATGTGTTCTAATCCAACCTCTAACATTTAATTCCACTTATCGATAAATAACAACCTGCTGATCATCTCCACGTGGACACACGCGCGTTATTTCACTTTTACGCACAAGAACATGAGAGTTTCTTGATTTTAAAAACATCGCGATAACTTCAAATCAAGTTGTTGCTTCATCCTGATTATTACTTTCCGTTCCTTTGCATGAAGTACTGTCGTTACTGTAACGCGTTACCGCCCAGCTCCGATGCTGCTGGCCCGGGACGTGGAGCCTCTTTTCATCTCGACTCCAGTGCACAAACATACAGCTTAATGCGGCCAGTGTTTCCCTCTTTTATGGCGCTCACCATGGCGACCAAGTGCTGGGCTCAGCAATGCGCTCCCCATCAATGCAGGGAGAGGAGTTAACCCGTGAGAAAAAAATAACCCACCTCCTCAAACCTGGCTTTTCACGCAGGAAGACCCCAAAATGTGGCGGTTTTTAGTTTTTACGCATCCCCTCTTCTTGCAGTTTCTCGCCTAAATTGCCTGTGACCGGATCCCTTTTGCGTCTGCTCGTTTTTAGAAACAAGTTTTCCTAACACCGCCCTCCTCCTCCTCCATCCGCTCCTTGGAGCAGCTCCAGACCCAGAGAAAGACAGAAGGAACCGGTCAGCGCGCGGTGAATCCCGGCTCTTCAGGAGCTGTGCTCATCAACAACTTTACACAAACTTTACATCGATTCTTATGAAATCATTTCATAGTGCACTTGCCTACGTGATGATGTCTCTGGAGGATTCAACCGAGGGGTCTCTCTCTCACTCACACACACTCACCCCCTCCCTTCATTATCCTCCCCCTATCCTCTCCCTGCTTAAAATGTGATTGATTGCACTTTTCTCCGGTGGACATCCACTACAAAACAGCGCAGCTTATCCATCTGTCTGCTATTTATGTAAAAAAGCAGAAAAAAGGGAAAGAATCCTGGTGCGTAAAAAGCAAACAGCGCCGCGAGTATTGATTTTTACGCATTTGGTGAAAAGGGGAACGAAACGCAATTTGCATTCCGGTGTTTTAAATACTAACGTAGATAATGTCGGTGCACGCGGGAGCAGAAGGAAATCAGAAACATCATGTGAAGCCACGATCTGTCTTTGAAGGAGACGCAGCTCAGTGGAGAAATGCGCGAGAAGGCGATAAACTCCTCACAATTCCCCGAGCGCAGAGAAAAAAGAGAAATGCGCCCAGATGATTGTTGACTTACCTTGAGTCCGAGAGAGGAGAGAACCGTCTTCACATTGTCTGTGTGGAGTCTGTAAACCGTTATCTCCCTTTCCTGCGCCTCCGTGCGCCCTAAGATTTTCTTTCCTCTGCCTCAACTGAGCAGGAGCTCTCCTCGGCTCCCGCTATTATTTTCACTAAAATATATGAAAATTTATGCAAATGAAAATCAGCACTAACTGTTCGTCTCTTGTTATACTTGGGGATGATTTTTTTTCCTCTCCCCCCTTTTCTTTCTTTCCTCCTTTCTTTTTTCCTGCATGCAGAATACATGAACTCCCCCAGCAGGGAACTTGGGAACCTTTTTTAAATAATAAGCAGATAAATAATAAACAACGAGCAGTGAGGAGAGTGTTCGTCCGGAGCTCGGTGGTTTCTGGAGCCTTTCTGGAAGGTTTTATTTCATGTATATCACACACGTGTTTAATTCTTTATTTTTGAGGGGGTTCTCTGGTGCGTGGAGCCTGTCACGTCTCCACTGGCCGCCTGAGACGTGTGGATTGAACAGCAGTAATTTAGACAGGAATCCTCACTGTATATTAATGAATAGAGGGCCTCATGGCTCTGGCCCCTAGCCTGCCTATTCAATGTAAACAAATCCACGAGGCTCCCTCGGTTTTGAGCCCAGTCCAAATTAAATCTACTGGGATGAGGAGAAGAAGAGGAGGAGGAGGAGGAGAAAGGGGGGGGCACATGTCCACAACTCCTCCACTGCCTCATATTTGCCCTTAAATCCCTTCTGCAATAAAACATCTGATGTTGGAGCTTATGGGTTTAACGCGTGACACGTAGGTCTGACCTGTAAACAAAACACAGCTAATCCCGTCACCTGCCACAGGGCTAGGGTCCGTCCAGGTGGGTCGTCCCCCACCCACCACCAACTCCACCAGCGCAGCGGGAGCTTTCTATCTGGCACTTGTTACCACCCATGGGTGCGTCCAGAGGCGCAGGGGTCCCACGCACAAACAAAGGGCCCATTCATCTCCAGGGTTGCGTGGTCATCTTGAGGGATGCTGCACATTTGAAGGGCTCGATCTCTCTTCTCTTGTTGTTTCACTTTGGCAGACGTCCCCCCCCCGTCCCCCCAGGACTGCTCAATTTGCCCTTGTTTTGGTTGCCACTTTCTCTTTCAACGTGCCTCAGTGAAGTTGCCTGTGCGCGGCGTTTCCGCATGGAAGCATCCCCACAACCTTTGTGCGTTAACTCCTGAGCAGCCGAGGCGCTGCGGTCACTGCTCCTCTCTGGACGCGCAGCTCTGACTGAGATGAGCAGAGTGAAGATCCTCTCTTGATGTTTTCATGTTTCAGACACAAGATGAAGCATCGAGAGTTTACTGAGCATTTTGCACGAGTGCTCCAAAGGGGAATTGAACCTCTAACCGTGGCACTGAAGCCTGATTCTATTACACATCAGGTTATAACTGTTACCAAAACATCTTATACGTGTCACCAGAAGGATACATGCATTTTACTCAAATTAAATAAAGTTTATCCATGTGTGTGTGACGCCTTCATGTTCAAACTCACACTGTCACACATGTGCACTCGTGCGTAAAACATGTATCTGCACAAAATACATGACGTTGGAGGTTTTACGCACGAAAGTCGAGGTCAGCGCGTATCGACCTCTCTCTTTATTTACCCCCCCAGCCTCCCAGTATCTCACCAGTATTTACTATCAACTTGTCTTCCCCGTTTTGTTTGGACTGCAATTAAAAAGCAGCCAATCGGAACAGCCGGAAGGAGGGACCGTGCGCCCGGAGCAAGGCTGGAAAGGGCTGCCAATCACACCCCGGGTAACCAATCAACGGGGACGCACGGGGTAAACATCCGCGCGTCGTCGTGCAAGGGGGGGGGGGGGGGGGCGCGGGGGGGGGGGCGGGGCTACACGGCCTGTCAGGGGAGAGAGAGAGATAGAGAGAGAGAGGTGGAGAGAGAGAACAAGCGAATGAGAGGAGAGGTTCGCGAGCGGCGCCGCGCGCTCCTCTGCTGGACTGTACTTGAACGGGAGTTTGCGGTTTGGCAGGTTTATACACATCAAAACAGAACAAAGAGAGAGGCTCCAATGCTATAAAAGAAGAGAGAGAAAAGAATAAAGCGAGGGAGAAATCTCTGCGACTGAATTACAAAAGAGGAGAGGACGCTCTGCTAATGATTCTCACATCCACCCGGGACATAAACCAGGACTTTGTACATTGGGGACAATTCGCGAGGCTTTTTGTTTTCTCGCCTCCTCCAAAAGTTTGTTTGGGACGACTCCTGCTTTTCTCTACTGTATATTTGAATTTGAATTTCCTCCCAGTGAGAAACTTTCTGCGCGGACTGCACATGGTTTCAAAGGGCTTCTGAAAAACCTGGATCTTTACTCGTGTGTGAAGTCGAATGTGGTAAATTCATGCGGATTTTATTCAGTTTTCTGTCGCCGCTCCCGAAGCTTTTTGGCGTCTTTTTACGCACGTCCATGGTATCTGGCAAAAAGCTGCTCATACTTTTAAAGTTTGAATAATTCATGAGATACAATTTGCCCGCTCGAAAGAAGTGACTGTAGAAAGGGAGGGGGGTTATCCACAAACATATTCATAAGGGTTGACGGAATGGCCACCGCCGCTTCCAATCCTTATCTGCCCAGCAATAGCATCTTATCGTCCGGCTCCATCGTGCACTCTGACTCGGGAGGCGGTGGCATGCAGCCGGGCAGTGCTGCGGTTACCTCGGGGTCTGGTGGCTACCGGGGAGACCCCTCGGTCAAGATGGTACAGAGTGACTTTATGCAAGGCGCGATGGCAGCGAGCAACGGGGGACACATGCTGAGCCATGCCCACCAGTGGGTGACATCCCTCCCTCACGCCGCCGCGGCGGCAGCAGCGGCCGCGGTGGCTGCAGCTGAAGCCGGGTCGCCCTGGTCGTCGAGTCCCGTCGGGATGACGGGCAGCCCGCAGCAGCAGGACGTGAAGAACTCCGGCAGAGACGATCTGCATACGGGCACCGCGCTGCACCACAGGCCCCCCCACTTAGCTCCACACCAGACGCACGCCGGGGCTTGGGGGAGCACGACTGCGGCGCACATTAACTCCATATCCGGGGGCCAGCAGCAGCAGCAGCAGTCGCTGCTCTACTCCCAGCCGGGGGGCTTCACTGTGAACGGGATGCTGAGTCCTGGGAGCCAGAGCCTGGTGCACCCGGGCTTGGTGAGGGGAGACACCCCGGACCTGGACCACGGCAGCCACCACCACCACCATCACCACCAGCATCCGCACCACCAGCACCACGGCGGCGTCAACAGCCACGACCCGCACTCGGACGACGACACGCCGACCTCGGACGACCTGGAGCAGTTCGCCAAGCAGTTCAAGCAGCGGAGGATCAAACTGGGCTTCACGCAGGCGGACGTCGGCTTGGCGTTGGGCACCCTGTACGGGAACGTTTTCTCTCAGACCACCATCTGCAGGTTCGAGGCTCTGCAGCTCAGCTTCAAGAACATGTGCAAGCTGAAGCCTTTGTTAAACAAGTGGCTGGAGGAGGCCGACTCCTCCACCGGCAGCCCCACCAGCATCGACAAGATCGCGGCGCAGGGGAGGAAGCGAAAGAAGCGCACCTCCATCGAGGTGAGCGTCAAGGGGGCTCTGGAGAGCCACTTCCTCAAATGCCCCAAGCCCTCGGCCCAGGAGATCACCTCCCTGGCGGACAACTTGCAGTTGGAGAAGGAGGTGGTGAGAGTTTGGTTTTGCAATAGGAGACAGAAGGAAAAACGGATGACGCCCCCAGGAGTGGCACAGACGCCGGAGGATGTGTACTCTCAGGTCGGCAATGTGAGTGCAGAAACACCGCCCCCCTCCATGGACTGCAAAAGAATGTTCAGTGAAACATAGAACATATTTTATATGAAATTAAACTGATTAGAACACACAGACTATCTCCAGGATAGACACACTTTTTGATACTGTGATTGTGAGGGAATATGAATAAGACTGCAAATTGTGTTTATCTATTTTTCTCCAGAAAAGACAGAAACAAAACAAACCCTCTCCCCCCCTTTTTGCTCCCACTTCCCCCCCACAACAAGCACCGTGTACCTTCTTCCAGGCCCTAACAGGTTCCTTCTGCTTTTTTCTTTCAGGGGCATTTTTTAGTAGATTACTTAAAAGATGCAAGTGAAGCGAGCGACCAGAGGGTGACAACCACAAGTTCATTCCACCAGGTAATTTTGGCGCATTAAAACACACCAAGAGGAAACCAAGTATTGTTTTTTTTTTTTTTTTATGCCTTTTTCTCTCCTCCCCTGCAAAAATAACACTATTCCCTCCTCATGACCCTGTGTTTGATTGGAGAAACAAAGGAGCAGGCATTTTGTATATTTAGAAATGGGACTATAAACCGCCCTCCTCCTCCTCCTCTTCCTCCTCTTCTTCAACAATAACAGAGGAGGAAAAAACTGCACCAACGTGAAGAAGATCCACGAGGCTTCCATCAGCTCTTTTTATTCTTGTTTTTTATTCCGAGGTGGATTGCATGGCTTCATTCACACACACACACACACACACACACACACACACACACACGCGCGGAGGAATTGGGGATTTTTCTTTTTCCATTTGCTATTTCTTCCTCACGACAGAAAAGACACCAGGACCAGGACTGATCTCAAAGATCTCCTCTTGAAAATATTACTATTATTTAAAGGACTTTTTGACGCCGTGAGTGGATTTTTTTTGGCTTTTTCTTATTTTATTTTTTCTTCCAACGAATAGAGAATAAGACATTTGAAAAAAGAGACTTCAGCTGCACTTATTTGAGAAAAAGAAAAACGTGTTGCCAAGTGTGACTGAGTGGGTGCTGTGGACGTTCGATGCTGCCCTTTCTAAGCAGTGTTCTTTGGTAGGTTTTAATAAACAAAACTCTGTAAAGCCGGCAATATAGATCACGAGATCAGATGCTGATCTGACTTATTTACTTTATATTTTTCATCAGAATGACTTGTTTTAATATTTTATTCGGAATACATATGAATTATTCCAAACGGTAATTTATTCCCCCCCCCACCCCCAGGAACTTGTGTAAGATGCTTTCCCCCCTTCTTCGTTTTTGTTCTTGTTTTATTTCCATTTGTTCTTTTCTTATATATAAATATATTTTTTTGTTGTTGCCCTTATTTGTTTAATTTTGTATTCTCGTTTCTAAAGGAGCACAAATCATCCTGAGCTGACATTGACCGTTGTTAGGTAATAAGGGTATATTTTGATGTGATCATTTGATTGTAATTTAATTTCAGTAGTGGTTCCGTACGAGCTGATTGAGACACAATAAATTTGTTAGAATGAAATGCAGTCATCTTGTGTTCTGGAGTTTATATATTTTCTTTTATTCTTTTCATTGGGCTGTTATTTTTATTTATAATATGTTGTTTTTTCTCTTTGTGCTGTTTTAAAGCTGCGAGTTTTATATTATCTGCTCATTAGAAAAATATAAAAGCAAAGCAAATGGTCTCTATCGAAAAAATACAAGAAAAACATGTGATTCTTTTTTATTCATCCAACAAAACAGCGTCAAAAACTCATATTAATGCAGATAAATGTTGCTTTAACTGTGTAAATGTCCCATTTGGGCTCAGGGCTCCTCTCCTGCTGCTTGTTTACATCTGCAGCCTCCTCAGGCCTGCAGCCTGGACACGGGCTGGATTATCATCTGAGCGTGTGCGTGAGGAGGAGCAATTCAAGTTGCACGAGGGAAAGAAACGCTGGGACGCGTGCGTGTTGTTGTTGGGGGGGGGGGGGGGGGGGGGGGGGGGGGGGGGTTGAAGGTGCAGAGCGTCCTCGCGTCCTGGCTGCGCGTTATGTAATTTAGCTCCTGGTCCAGATTCTGCATCACAGACACGCGCGTGACGATCGTGAACCAAAGAGCTGAACTCTGGATCTCGAACCTGCTGCAAGAGATGGTGTTAACTGTGCGCGTGACACTCAGGTGCGCGCAGGTCTATCACTCTGATGTTGTTTCAGTATCCGGGGCACTGGGTCAGTGTGTGTGTGTGTGTGTGTGTGTGTGTGTGTGTGTGTGTGTGTGTGTGTGTGTGTGTGTGTGTGTGTGTGTGTGTGTGTGTGTGCTTGGCCTGCAGAGCTGCAGTGACAGGCCCGAGATAAACACTCATTTTAACTGGGCTCGTAAAGCGCTGATGTGCTGTTTTATCTGACTCTATATAATAATTATACATGATACAGCTCTGTGCATATATATATATTTATATATAAATATATTTACACGTGTAGTTTTTTATTTTACAACTGGACTATTTCCTCGTCACGGCTGCAAGAGGCCAAATGTGATTCCAACTTTTCTTGACTCGCTTATTCAGCAGAACTCACATAACGTGTCCCCGCGCTGCAGGATTTGAATTTCGCGGATGATTTCCCGCACTAGTTGCTTAGCAACTGAATTCAATGATATAGAGAAAGTGGGAATCATTTTTCTTTGTCTCCATTACTAAAAGTGGCAGCGGGGACGCGCCGGGCAGCAGCAAACTTCACATCCGGCTCGTTTATCCACGAACATCTAGATTCAGATATTAGAAAACAGGAAACAGTGAGATTCTGAGGGGGTTTAAAATATAATTTATATTTATTTGTATTCTCTGACAAGAGGCAGATTTTAAATGTTTGAATCTGAATTAAATCCACAAACCTCAGATTCCTGCTGCACATTTATTCACCAATAACTCGATCAAATACAGAATAAAGGAAATAGTGTAATTTAAAATAACATGTGAATTTATTTGAATTTGGAAAAACGCTGTAGCTGATGGAACAAGACGCAGATTTATAATATTGTGATCTCAAGCACGTTGAATCTTGCACTAAACCCAACGACATGTGCGTTCACACCGCGCACGTTCCTCGCGTCTTAAATCTACACTCTGAAATTTCTCTTTCTTTCTTTTAACCGAGGGCGACACAAAAAGAAGAGTTTCAAATCTCATAATGGGTTTTGATCCGCCTATTCTCCAGCAGCTTTGCCTTTTTCCATGGCTCCTCACAAACCATGTTGGCAGCAGCGTGCGTGTGTGTGTGTGTGCGTGTGTACATGTGTGTGTGTGTGTGCACTGGTACGTTCAGGGCCTGTAGGAGATCTACAGCTCTCCTCCTGTATTGATTGAGGACGTCAGTGGCTAATTAAAGCAGCTCGTTGTCTCTGAGGCCTGTAAACGCAGCACCGAGCTGAGCTGTGCTGCTGTAAAACTTTTAACGTCTTAATTATTATTAATATTTCACCAGGAGCTTTTCACTCAGTCACATACTTCACCTGCAACCGTGGAGAACTAACAAACACAATAAAATCACATGTATGTTTCATTTTAAATAGATTTATAGAGTTTAAACTCATCTTTACTGTTTCTGTCTATGAAACTGTTTTAAATCTGTAAACATAAGAATTTAAATATATTTATTATCTGAGTAAATGCTTAGATTTGATTATAAAGTATAATAGTTCTCAGTATGTGTGTGTGTGTGTGTGTCTGTCTGTCTGTGTGTGTTTGCTCCACGTGTCGGGCGCATGAATATGGATCATCCTCCGCAGGGATCCTTCCCCTGGTTCCACGTCCACGCGGATTTATCTGCTGCAGAAAAAGACGCACAAGAAAAAATATATCCCCCTGTGTGTGTGCGCGTGTGTGTGTGTCTGTGTATTGTGTGCTGACTTTTCATTCGTTTCTCTTATTTAAAGTGAGAAGCAGCTGATATGTTCAATTATTTATTCTTTTTAAATGTGTTATACTTTATAACATTTAGATAATTCACTTCAGCAAATGAAAACATCCCGTTTATTTCTTTAATGTCATTGACATTATTGTTATTGTCACAAAGCTTCTATACACACACGTGTGAGTTGAAATAAAAATAGATTTTAAATAGAAAATAGAATAAAGATCTAAATAGAGCAGATCCGGTTTCTGTTGTGGCCGCAGAGGAAGATGAGGAAGAGGAGGTTTTTAAAAGATGACGTGACTCTGGGGTTTCCTCTCTATAAAATGTGAAGGTCATGGTTTTGTGATGGATGGATGGATGGAGAGGTGTGTGTGTGTGTGTGTGTGTGGGGGGGGGGGGGGGTAAAGAGCTGCAGCTTCTGCTTTTCTAAATAAACTACAATCTCCTTTTATTCTTTATTTAATTTGAACTTTATTTCCAAGTCTTTTAATAACAACACCAGTGATGCTCGTGAACTCTGATTCACACTTTCATACCTGAAACAGTCTTTATTATTATTACTGATCTGTTTCTTTATGGGTTTTAAATAAAGTGAAAATAAACACGAACAAACTTCTGCAAAAATAGTTCCCCCCAAAATAATGATTATAATAATTATAATGTTTATAATAATAATAATAATAATTTGTAATGGTAATTTCTCTATAATATCTGTACAGTATAATAATAATAAGTGTCACATATTTTGAAACTATGAATAATATGTGAAGTTTCTCTTTATTATAATAATAATTATTATTATTATTATATTATTTACATTAAGGTACAATCACGATGATAATTTCTGTGTATTTATTTATATTATTGCACATACACACACTGATGTGTTGTAATAAGCCATAACACACACATACACACACACACACACACACACACACACACACACACACACACATACACACACTGATGTGTTGTAATAAGTCATAACACACACACACACACACACACACACACACACACACACACACACATATACACACACACACACACACACACACACACACACACACACAGCAAGGATAAAAAATCAAGTACATGTTAGATTGTTTATGGGCAACAGTGTGTGTGTGTGTGTGTGTGTGTGTGTGTGTGTGTGTGTGTGTGTGTGTGTGTGTGTGTGTGTGTGTGTGTGTGTGTATGTGTGTGTGTGTGTGTGTGTGTGTGTTCTCAGGCTCAGTTCCTCGTGGTTTTATTTGCATTTAACTCGTTTTATTCATAAATGATTCACTTGGAAAACAGACCAGTTTTTATTTGTTTGTTTGTTTAAATGATGAAACTTCTTATTCAAACCAGATAATTAATGAAGTTTCATCATCTTATTTTCTTCTATTAAACCCATTAATTAAATCGTGTATTTTCATGATTAATAATAATAATAATAATAAGAACCTGTTTAACAGATCAAATCCACAGAAATGTTCGCTCTCTCTCACAGGCGCTTCCCTGACCTTACAGCGCCACCCAGTGTACACAAGAGCTCACTCCACATTTATTATCTGCAGGAGAATCAAACGCCTCAATCAAGATAAATTATTAAAGATGATGAAGATTTAGATTCAGTCAAAGTTTGCACATGTTTTTTGGGACATGTTTATGGTTTATGAACTTTATTCTGAAAAATCCGGGATGAAGAAATAGTTTTTCTTTTAAATTAAAATACAAGTTTTAGTTTCTGCACCGAAACAGCCAATGTGACTATAATTAAAGTATGGCTGTTGTGTTAAATAATGCAGATGTTGATTATAATGCACAGCTATAAGAGGATTAACTCTATATTTTATACATTATTGTATTTTTTTTCTTTATTTCTGTCCTTTTTAATCCTGATCTTCAAAAATAAAACCTCTGAGCTGATTTCTGATGATAAAAAACTGCTTTTTAAAACATTTCTCTATCTGATAAACACACAAATTAACACTTAAATAGTTGAAGTTCGGCTGCAGCAGCTGAGTTGCACAGTTTTTACGACTCTTCTGATAATATTCTGTTAAATAAGACAAATAAATACAGATTATTTATCTTTTTTATCCATCTATCGTACTGTCTTACACTATTGTTATAAGTAGTACTATTGTACTACTTACAATATTGTGTAAAAAAGCAGGATCTCAGTGGCTATTCTATTTGAAACTACATGTTTTTTCCATGTGTCCCCACATTCATCAGTTTCCTGCAGAAAACTGTTGTGCAACTTTCCCATTTCTACGTTTTCATTCCGTCTAATTTTTAGGGTCAAACACATGCTCAGTGACCCCCCCCCCCCCCCTTCAGCATAAAAGACGGCCAGGCCCTGCTTTGTCGGTTGCCATGGGAACCAGGAAGCTAGTTAGTGATCTTTCACATCTTCTCCACGTTAATTGTTCGCGTGACACGATGAGAGGCGGCTCATTCAGCCGATGCACGTGTGTTTGGAAAAGCTTTGTACAGAAGCTGAGGATTCTGGGAGCGGGGCCACTGTCGGTATCCAGCCTCGTCCCCGTGGGTCAGGTGACGACTCACAGGAATTATATCATGTAGTCAAGTAAAAGACTAAAAGTAGAAATAAATAGGAATGAGACGAGAGAAATATATGAAAAGTGAAAGTGTCTGGAATTATTCTGACTTGTTGGTTCACTTGTACATTTGTATTTTTACGATAAAAACCTCCTGCCTCCTCCAGATGTAACATTTCCTTTTGAAATGCAGTGAAAAACATGCGTTTAAAGGAAGTCTCCTCCACACAGGAACCTTCTCAGGACCTAGTGGCATGAGCGGCGTCTGTACATAAAGTTGTGTTTGAAGAGATTGCCCAGCGATAGTGAGAGCAGCCTGTGATGTAAAAACTCCCCGGTCCCTACCCATAATCCCTGTGCACCCAGAAATTGAACCCAGCTCCACCCCGCATCCAGCCGGGCCCGCGTCTCACAGCGAGAGCTCGGCTGCTTCCAAAGCCTTGTGTCAAAAAGCTGGTCAGCATTTCAAAGGACTCCCAACGTTCGTGGAGACTGACGCCCACGGCCGCCAACGAGCCAGTGCCAACAATCGCTGTTTATGCTGGCTCCGAGAACCGTCGAGCAGGGAACGGGATTCAGACGCTGCCAAGTAATGATTTACTAACCTCAAAAAGTAGAAGAAGAAGAAGAGATCCTCCACAGACGAGCCAGGACTTTCTGCTCGTGAGCGGTTCACAGAGAGAAGCAGGCAGATATTGGTGTAGTTTGGACCAAGGTGAGGTTTTCATGCACTTAGTACTTTGCTGTTGAGTTTAGTTTCTACATCAGATCTGAATCTGTTGTGACTTTCAGAGACGCTTCCCTCATTAGAGAGAATAAGTGTGAATATGAATGTGCATTGATGTGTCTCTCTGCCTGCACACTTGATTTGTTGTGTGTGTGTGTGTGTGTGTGTGTGTGTGTGTGTCCTGTCCAGTCCCAGGCGGTGGCGGTGGCGTCTCTCCGCAGCAGACGGATCGATGGTCAGGGACAGGGACAGGGGTCGGATGGTCCTCAGGGGTCCGCCGGTGACATCTCCTGCTGCAGCTCGCCGGCCGGCCTCCTGCTCGGGTCATCTCTCCCAGCAGGCCGCTCTCTCTGGCAGCAGTTACCAAGGTGACAGCATGTCAGCACAGCCCCACAGTGCCGCTGAAGGCGGGGGGGGCGAGCGAGCGGGGAGCCCAATGCATCACCAGCTCTGATGGGTTTGTCAATACTGCTTAGATCCAGAGGGTGCCGGCCCCGCTGTGACACACACACACACACACACACACACACACACACACACACACACACACACACACACACACACACACACACACACACACTGGGCCCCTCCAGAGGGCCAGGATCAACACACACACACTTCTACCTGCAAACACACATGAATACGATCTGTGCGACACGTTTTTAGGTTAAAGCCCACAAGGTTCTGTTCCACGGCTTCACATTCAGACACAAACATACAAGAAAGACACAAAGAACTCACACATGTTTACAATTATAAACACACACAACACTAACTTGTTTTTGTCGTGTTAAAAGACTGATTTCCTGGAAACTTAACCAGCTTTAACCACAACTCACCACAACTGTCGCCAACAAAAACAAGTCTGAGCACTCAAATGGAATAGTTCACCCTGTGGGGACCTTTTATCCCTAAATGAGAAATAAGACCTCGTAAGAACAGATAATAACGAGAGTGACCCCTCTGCCGACAGTCCCCGAATGAAACCACATCTGAAAGATCCAGATGTTGATTTGAATCTGCACCAACATATTCACATTGAGTCATAAAGTCACAACCTCCATGGCACGAGGATGATGACGTACTTCCTGTGTAGCCACGCATTCACTGTGCACTATGCATGTTACCTGGTATTCCACGAGAGGGCACCCCACAGAACTCAGATCATATCAAACTTGCAGATTTGCAATTTCCTACAGTTCATGTGTAATATTGCACCTTGCAGACACAGGAATCAGTCCTGTAGAACCGAAGCACTAAATGGACGCAGGCCGCCGTCATGGGTTCACAGCCTGAAGGGGAAATCTAACTTTTACTGAGTCAGCTCCAGAAAAGAGTCAAACTTCTAGTGAACCTGAGGTACAGTGTGTGATTCCCTGTTTTCTAGGAGGACCGTGTGCAGCATGTTTGTTTCCAGAGGTGAATAATAAAAGTAAACACTGACACGTGCGTTTTAGCTTTGAAATGCTCACAAATATCTGCATGTAGACGAATAATTCATCTCATTTACACATATGGGGATAAAAGTAGCAGACGCAGGAAGCATGCTCAGGCCGCCTGACTCTGAGTCTCATTAACCAGAGAGAGAGAGACAGGGACTGGAACGGCAGCCGTTTGGCTCAAAGGCTCTGGCGGTGTAACCATTCCTAGGCCGTGGATTTAATAGATTACTAATGATCGGCCACAAGGTATTTCCAAGTTACACATTAGAGGCCGGTGCCCAGAACGAGATCATTTGCTAATCCGAACATTCTCACCTCGCTCTGATATGTGAATGAGAGCACGTTGGATTTGTGTTGTGGCTGAATGGGGGGGGGGTTACAGCTGCTTTCCTGCTGCTATCTTGGTGTGGAGAGGTGTAATAAGCACAGGAGGGCAGAGGAAGGTGTGAGGATACACGGAGCGCTCCTGATTCCTTGCTCCTCCATATCCAATCTGACCAATCCTCTTAGCGAGTCAGAGTTGAGCTGCGCCCTCTCTGGAAAAGGCTCCTTCTCCTTCAATGTCAGTGTTTAAAGCCTGAGGAGGAAGATGAGGAAGAGGAGCGAGGGGAAACGTCTTATGAGCTTTGAGGGAGCAGCTCATACCTGTATCCAGCACCTACTCTCCATTTCTCACGGTTACAGCTTCACACAAGACCTCCGTGCAGGACATTGTCCAGGTCAGGTCCTGCCCCTGAAGAACGAGTCTGACCCGGACAATGTCTTGCTTCACATGTGAAGACAGAAACTCCGGAAAATGTCCGGACCCGGTTGTTCGGAGTGGCTCCTCTTCTTCATCCTGAGATATTTGTTTTCTTCAAGTCTCACATCCGTCACGTGTTAGAAACCTCATCAACACGTCCACTGTGCGTTTTGCTGCTGTTTTCTCGCTCTGACATTTTACTATTCGGACGCAGCCCCTCCAGACGATTTCAGGAACATGTCTGGACTTCAGCAGCAGAAGAGCCTGATTCTGATTGAAACAATCTGCGGCTCTTTAATACTCGTCTCTGCAGCAGCGGAGCACAATTTACACATTAGCAAACACAGAGGTTGCTTGCTCTCAAACACGGGCGCCATTCGAATGGCTTCCGCTGCCGTTTAAAAGCTTTGCTCACTGAAATAAAAGTAATTAATTGGTGTTATACACCAAGGACATAATTATCTTTTCTAGTAACTGGCACATATTTAATTACCAGTAATTGTTCCCCGAGCCTTGTTCAAAAGTGTTGTGCGCCAGACAGTTCTGATATATTACACACTAATCCTGCACTTGATACTCAGTCAATTAGGAAATGTGTGTCAAAGACCAAGCATGTAAACAGCCTCATGAAACACACACGTCCTTCGGAGACGTGGCATCTTCCTGGGCCTTCGCCGGTGTCCTCGCTCCTTCCTCCGCCTCCCCGCTCTGCACTTTGTTTTCCTCCGCCGCTCCTTCCCCAGGTGTTAATGCCTGCCAGGTTGGACGAGAGTCATTTGAGATCATTTCGCAACAAAGGCCGCATATACTGATTAACACGGGGGGGGGGGGGGGGGGGCTACTTTTCCAGCCATTTAAAAAGCATCAGGAGCTAAATTTACTCCCCTGTGCCTCGGGGGTGTGTGGGGCCAGAGGCTGCAGTGGGGCCCTTGAACATGAGAACAGGGTTTAATAAGTAAACAGGCAGAGGACAGTGCATGTGATCAGGGCCCTGTTTGCCCGGTCGAGCCCCTGGTACGCGCCACCACCTGATTAGCCCTGCCGATTGTACCTTGTAATTGCTGTTCCTTGACCCCCTCCAGGCAAATATTAGATTTTAGTGGTTTAACCTTTCCAGTCGTCAGAGCGGGTAAATTGCCCGACCAGATGTTAAGGAGCCCAGCAGTGGTCCGCAGCCCGACTGATCAGCAGGAAGAAGAAAGCTCACGGATTGAACCTTTTCTTTCTAATGTCGTCTCAATTTCCTCTCGGGCTGATTTCTCTCAGCGGTTTGCTTCCCTGAGACATCGTCATCCTCCGATTCTTATCCCCTCGTCTGATGTCAAGTTACAGGCGAGACGTATTATTTCAAATCAGCCCAGTCACAGTCATTAGCAGGGGACAAGTGATCAATGAAGAGATCAATGGCAGATATTAACCCAGCAATCAGTTCCTTCAGCTCAATCACTCCAGCAATTTGTCAGCCGATGACGTGCAACACATCCATCGGAGCAGGTTTACCCTCAATGCAACAGGAGGGAAACTGCTGCTTATTTACTCACTGCACTTTCTACAAGAGACGGAACCTGTCTTCCTTCGTTCATCCAGCGCAGCACAAAGCAAAGATTCGTCCGTCACTCAGCCCCTCAAACCTGGTCCCTCAAACCCGGTCCCTCTGAATAAGAAGCTCTATTCTCTGCAGAATCCCTCTTGGTACTAAGGCAGAGATTGATGTGCGGCCGCATGCGAGTTCTCGCCGCGAGCATGCGTCCAGACGGAATGGAAACAATATGAAAACGTTCTCTGAAGGATGGAATTTCCTGCAGAATTTTCAGATCTCGTCAGGCATTTAAAAAATTCACCCAGATATGTAAATCTCCCCAAGCCGCAGAGCAAACAGCTGCGTCTGGTTTTCTGCAAACCTCTGGAGTCGCAGCAGCCAGAAGGTCAAAGACACGACTGGACGAAAACACCAAATAAACCTCTGCCCCTGTTTAAAAGCACCTGATGTATTATCTGACAACCCGAAGTGTATATCTGTGTTTATGTGTTTGTTTCCATGAAGATTTAACGTGTTCACATTTGCCTGTTTGAGTCTGTCGGCCTTCAGGGAACCACTGAGGCCTTTTGGGACCATTACGGGCGACACTGTTCAGACAGGACGGGACGAGGATGGCGGAGGGGCCACGGAAGTTTTTCTTGGGTCAATCCAGTTTCCAGAGATCTCGGGTTTCCCCTCGGATCCACGTCCTCTTCCTCCCCCAACAAGCGTCTCCAGGCCCCAGTTCACCCCTGTGTAATAGTTTCCTTCCTCCCCCGAGCCTCTCACCTGAAAAAAGAGTCAGATGGAAGACGGGGAGGAAAATAGTCCTTGTTTCATCCCGGCGATGGACTGAAGTAACCCTTCAGCTGGAGAGGAAACCCGATCCTGCCTGCAGCTCACTGTCTGAGACAGAAACGGGGAAGAAGGGGGGGTGAGCAAAGTGGTTCCATGTGAGGGATGCAAGTGAAGTCTGGGAAAGACAGGGATCGACACCCTGAACACCCTCCCTCCTCTGTCCCCCAACTCCAACCACCTCATAGAATCCCATCCTCAGGTCTGGAAACAGGGAAGTGGGCCTTATCGCCGCAGAGATACCAGTACCTCTGTCACTCTGATTAGCGTTGGAAACATTTCCCCCCGTTTGATTTATGTTCTGGAGGAGCTGGAACCCACGAGGCCCCTCGGATCATAAGAAAGTCGTCAGTCAGCTCCAATCTGAACCAGACACACAGCTCTGCACGTTTTAAACATTCAACTGGGGATGTGAACATCCACACTTAAGAAGGTTAAAGTGAGATGTGACTTCCAAACATTTAGTTCTATCTGTTTTACTCTGTTAATGTCTGAGTCATCGGTGTCGGTTCTGTTCGGCGTCTGGTTCCGTTTGTTTGCGTTGTCGTTCTCTCCTCAGCTGTTGTTCTGGGTTTCTATTCTCCTCAGTGCTGTAGATCTGTATTAGCTTCAGTCACAGTGTTTGTTCTGCTCCACCTGATTCTTCTCTGTTTTAATATGAAACCCTCCGGAGCTGCTGAGGTCTCCCCCAGAGCCGCTCTGCAGAGGACGGGGCGGGGGGGGGTCTGATATCTGCAGACATCTATGGCCAGCGCCCGATCTGCTGCACGCTCCGTTCATTTCACGCGCTGCCAGAAGTGCTTTGTAATTATCCTGATATTGATGAAGGCTGATTCCAGCAGGTAATCGCTGGCAGTTCAGCTGTTTTCCTACATCTCAGCAAAATGTCTCTATCCATTACCAGTGGCAAATTAATTTCCACTCAATGACCACACTTGTTGATAATCCGTGAACTGTGTGTGTGTGTGTGTGTGTGTGTGTGTGTGTGTGTGTGTGTGTGTGTGAGTATGAGATAAGGAATCATTGACAGTCTGAGATGCAGCATTGAACTGGGTTTACCTCACACAAAGTCACTGGGTGTTAGTTTACATACACTGGTAATTAAAGTGACCACAGAAACATTACTACAAATATCAGAGTACTTAAAACTATTTACTGTGTCGTTATTACTACATTAAATACATGAGAGTGAGTAAAGAATGATATTTATGAGTTTAATATTAAAAATAATGGTAATGAATGGAATTAAAAACAAGTGGAAGACTGAAAATTTAAATATAAATATATATGAAGATTGAAATAGAAATTGAATCAGAAATAGAAACCGGAATAGACACAAAAATAGAAATGCAATGGAGAAAGAATAAGAAAGAGATATGTAACAACAATAGAAGAATAAATAATAATAAGACTCATTTGAGGCGTTTCATTGTGAAAACATGGAATCTGACTAAACTTACAACTTCACGTCAGAGCTTGTTTTATTCCTCAGTGCGTTAAAGATGTGACTGATGGTGTAAATGACCAGTTACACTTAAATATGCCTTTGTGCTGCATTGTGGTGAACCGGAGATTCTTCCTCCGCAGCATTAAGGGTAAATAAATGTGCTTTAAAAGAGTAAATGAGCTTGAGCGAAGTGGCCCTTTGAGTCCCCATGTTTGTGGAGCCACCATAATGGATTCTTTAGAGCCGTGAACGGTTTATAGGCATGACAGCCATGTTTCAGCACGATGGGCTTATCCCTACGCACGGCGCTAAGGATATTAGGGAATCAGCGTAAAGCAGCATGGAAATGATGACTGGAGCAAAGCCTCCGCTCGCTGGCATTATAAGCCCTGGATCCTCCAGCAGCACTCCATGGCTGGGGAAGAGGGGGATGGAGCAGACTTGGCCCAGCTCCACACTGTGATACCCTCCATTATTTCCCGCTCCATCGCCGCTTTAGCCGCACAATTAGAAGGAAGTCGCTCAATCTGGGGACGGGGCAAATTGAGAGGAGGTTGTGTCGCCTATTGTGGCGTTTTCTTTTCAGGGGATCCTCCTGGAGATCTGCTGGAGCAGTTGGACCAGGGCCAGCTCTCTAACGCCCTGAGTTAAATCCCTTTTACGTGCACATCACAGCTCTGGTGTCAGTGCAGACTCACCATCTTCACAGCTCCCAACAACAAGCTGCAGCTTCTGTGAATCCTCCAGTCGTCACCGTGGCGTGTTGCAGGGTTTACCTCAGACCACAGTGAATGTCTCCACCCGGGCCTCCTCGCCTGTCAAGGACGGACCACAGCAGAGCCATGATTAATGTCCCACCTCTCAACCCCCACTGTGAATTAGAGACCATGGGTCGAAACTATTTTTCTTGGTGAGCAGGAGCACGCTTGTGGCTAAAAAACGGGGCAAACACTGTTTATCATCTGCCTGACGACAGCCCTCCTCGAGGCAAATTAACCATGCGGCCGTATCGACTGGCACGGGCCGGGAGTCAGTGCCCCTTCACTTTGATTAATCTGCCCGTGTTCCTGTTCCAACTCTATCAAAGTAATCTAAGTGAAGACACACAGCATTGATCTGTAAACACAGCACAGTCCTGCACACACACACACACAGGAAGAGAGACCACAGTTTCTTGCATGACACCTTTTTAAGAGTGTAAAATGTCACGTGTTTATTCTTAAACGTGTGTTTCATGTGTCAGTGCTCACTGGAATGTCAAGTTTCATATATGAAGGTTTTAATATCCAGCTTCTTTCAGTATAATGAAATAATGTTATTTCAGAAATGAAGACAAATATACGAATGCTGCCATCTTGTGCCGATGGCGTAATTTTTGCTGATTTTCATCTTAATATTTGACAGTTTCTATCTAAAGGCTCTATAATTGAAAACCAAACGTTTCTGCTGTGTCCGTTTTTACAGTATAGTCACAAACAGGAAGTGGCTGTGGATGATTTGTAATTAACTTAAAGTAAATAAGGGTGTTTCTTCGTGATGGCTCAGGATTCGAGGAGCACTCGAACGAAACATTTCTGCTGAGCTGCCAAGCAATTTATTTCAGAATAGAAACTGTCAAATGTTCCATAAAACCAATTATACACAAAGTTTTCTTTACAGGTTTTGAAAATCAAGCCAATAAACATTGTTAAAGCAAGTAACGTCCACTAAAGCACATTTATTTACATTTTGTGCATGAATGCAAATAGTAATTTTAATCAAATAATTAGAAAATGTAAATACTTTATGAATAATTTTAATTGTATGACACTATCATGTATTTATGATAAAATACAAATGTTTTATAATATTGTAAACTCCTAAAACATATTGTTAAAGTAAAAAACTTCCTCTAAAGCTTATTAATCTACATTTTGGACATGAATGCCAAAAGGTATTATAAATAAATCATGAATAATTTACTTTCTATGACTTTTTAATGTATTTACGATAAAATTCAAATGTTTTATTTTAACATAAACACAAAATTACACTATGTCACGTGTCTGTGACGACTTCCGCCGGCAACGTCAGAGCTCGGATCCAATATGGCGCTGTCCTGTGCGCGAACCGTGGGAGCGTTTCTGGGGAAATGTGGAAACTGCGGCTCCACGGTGTCGTCGCAGCTGAGTCGGAAGGTGAACCTGGGTTTTATCGATGAAAAGCCAAACTAAAATAAAAGACTTAAAACGGAGCCAAAACACCCGCGTCCTTGAGCTAGCATCCGGCTGTTAGCCGAAACTAGCTTGGCTAATAATAAGAATTAGCATCTAGCAACATCGCAATTAGTGTTATTATGATGTTAAAGAGTTAAATATTTCTTAATATAAACTATTAAACCCTCAACCACAGTTCGGCTTCAGTGTTGTTGTTGTTGCAGCTCCGAACACGAAGCTAACTGTATGTGCTTCATGCTAACAACACTGAAGCTCTGTGGGGGCTTCATGCTAACAGCACTGGAGCTACCTCTCTGTGCTTCATGCTAACAACCCTTGCTCCTCCTCTGCAGGTCCAGATCAGACACCTCAGCTGCAGTTCCCCGCTCCTCAGGAAGAACCTGGCGGCCGCGGGGCCTCAGAAGTTCGCCGCTGAGTTCATCGAGAAGCAGGTGGAGGAGTTCAACATCGGGAAACGTCACCTGGCGAACATGATGGGAGAAGACCCGGAGAACTTCTGCCAGGAGGACGTGGACGTAAGAGTCACGTGTTAGTGATGCTTCCGCTGGTTTCTGCTGCTCTGATTGGCTCGGGAAGATATTTAATGTCAAAGTTTATTTGTGTTGTTTTATCTCAACACTGGGAGCTGCACTGTCCCATTCATCAGTTAAATCCTTAGATGTAGGCAGTGGCCAGATGTCCTCAAACCGAGAGGAGGCTGTTGTCATGACGATCCACTTTGAGCTGCTGGTTTCTGCTGTGACTGTCGATCAATGTCCACATCAACTTTGTGTGTAGCTTCATGTTTTTACCAGATTCCTGTAAATCAAACAGCAGCTTGATATCTTCTTACACTTGATTTGAGTTCAACATTCAGGTTTGAGACTTCGTTGGTGCTTTGACAATAAGAAGTTTTTATGCTGACGCAGCGTCTAAACAGCATTTTGTGATTTACATAATTTTACTGACTGATTCCACGTAATTCAAGCTCCTCAGCAGTTTTTGTTGACAGACAGGAGAAAGTGTCAAAGTTAGTTTTCACAGCAGTTCAGTGTTTATCCTCTCAATGTGTCTTCAAACATTTCACACTGATAAACACAGCTACACACAGGGAGCTGGTACAGTTACACACTTTGCTTGTGTGTGTGTCAATTAAACAAGACAAAGACTCAAATCCACAAGAAAATCTGCATATTGATCAGCTTTGAAAGTGGATTAGGGTTCCTGCAGCAGGTTGTTTTTGCATGATCCTGTTTATATCAATCAACAATACAATAAAAAATGTTGGTATATTTAGCTAAATTTAATTAAAAGAAACAGAATTTCAGGACGTTTATCATTTATTTAGATTTATTTACGCATTTAAAGAAATGACCATTTCTGCTCAGTTCAAATCGTTCAAGCGCTGCTGTCTTCACATCATCCTCACCCCCCCAGCAGCAGGGAGCTGGTGGCACCTCTGGCTAATCCGCCACGTCAGGGATATTAGCATCACCCGCGTTATTTCAGGTTTTGGCAATAACTGACTCGTCCCTGCTCCGACCACTTAGCTTGATTTACCTCGCTCGTTCCCCGGTGTGTCCCCCATGTAATGAAGAGAGCTGCTAGCGCCCGGCTGTGAAAGCCAAAGCGACGGCGAACAGCCCGAACCTGGACGTGTGCAGGGAAAGAGGAAAATGTGGGAGGACTGGCGAGATGCGTAATGGGGCAGCCGATGAAACCCTCTGCCGTGGTTTGGAGTCCAGACTCCTCAGGTGTGACGCTGACGAACAACCGGGGAAAATCAAAGAGAGGCTTTCAAGCAATGAGGGAATTGAACTCTGGATGTTTGCCACAGTCACACAAAAGACCCACAAATAACTCTTTCACAACAATCTTTTCATACGAGTTATAATCAGCTTCTCTTTGAATCAGTTCTGAATCTGATAATTTTACTGATGAAATAAATCCAGTGTTTTTTATTTTCCCCTAAAAACAAGAGGATTTTCAGCTCATTTCAAACAGAACATTTTTGGGTTTGGTGAGAAATTAGAAAACCTTCAAACTGAGACTAGAGAGCCGGCAGTAAAAGAGCACGTTCTGAATTTAATATGATTCACTGTGTTGATGGAATTTGTAAAATCGGACTTCCTCCTGTTCGGTTGTACGAGTGTCGCTCTCCCTCTTTCTCTTCTCCGTCACTCTCTCTGTGCCCCTCTGGGAATCACTTCCATCTTTTCCCGAGGCTTGGTGAAGCACAGGTGTGTCTTCATCTGTTCCTCTCGGCCTGTCTTTCCCTTTCTCTCTTTTCTTTTCACCCTTTAACTTCTCCTCAACTGTCTTCCTCTTCCTGCCTCTCTCACACACACACACACACACACACACACACACACACACACACACAGGTTTATTCAGTCCTTCTCTTCCTGCTCGCCATCGTTTTGACAACCTTAAGGCAGCAACCTGCTCGCTCTGTGCAGCACCTGCTGCCTCACTAATTGAACCGACAGAGAGAAGGAAGAAATGAAACAGGAGGAGGAGAAGAGGAGCGATGGTGGGATGGAGGAAGGAGAGAGATGAACAGACTGTCTTGATGTGTGTGGCGGGGCCAGCACACTTCCTGTCTCCCTCTTCTCTCTCACACGCACACTGCAGTGCCATCTGTAGCTCTGCTAATAACACGCACACACACACACGGAGCAGAGATGAACTCCATCTGAACTGTTGGATGTCCACTTCGTCCTCTGCTCACTGTCAACAAAGCCAGAAACTTGTGCCTTTTTCTGCTTGTTTTCTCCAACTCCACAGCAACACACACACACACTCTCATGGACACACACATCACACTCGCCTTTCCTTGAACCCGCGAGCAGCAGCTCGTTGCGTCGTCTTCTGTCGCTCTCGCCCGTAGTTGTGACCTCTGTTGTTCGGACGGTGTCTCAAACAGCCTTTTCTTCTTCTTCGTCTTCTGCTGTTTCTGAATGTGTTTCCTCTCTCGCCCACAGAGGAGCATCGCCTACCTCTTCCCCTCGGGCCTGTTTGAGAAGAAAGCTCGGCCCCTCATGAAGGTTCGTTGGTTCTTCTCGTCTGAACTCACCTGATGCTCACATTTAAAAGTTTTTAAATAACTGATATGAAACAACATATTTTAATAACTTAAGGTTTGATTCTTCACTCTGATTCTCTTTTATTTTCCAGCATCCAGAGGAAATCTTTCCGAGGCAGAGGGGTAAGTAACGTGTATCAGTCGTAGTAGTAAGTGAGTACATGTTGTGTAGAAGTACTCTCAGTTGATCCTGTATTTACAGCCGTGCAGTGGGGAACAGACGGTCGGCCTTTCCACTTCCTTTTCTACACCGGGAAACAGTCTTACTACTCCCTGATGCATGTGAGTACTGCAGGTGTGAGGTGGAGGTAAATCTTCATCCAGCTCCTCACCTCCTCTTCTCTCCTGCCTCCTGCACCCGAGGGTCATATCTGATTCAGAGGGAGAGAGTTGAGAGAAGGTAGCAAGGCCCCCGGGGGGGGGGCAATGTCCGACCCTCTTCTTACACACGGCTGAATGAAGCCGGGTGAAAGAGAGGTGGGGAGGAGGAGGAGGAGGAGTCAGGTGATGAAGGGATCAGAGGTCGTGAAGGGAGAAGTTTATTCTCACTCTTTTTCAAGTCACTTCAGAAGAACTTGTTTACATTTTTCTTTATTACTTTGTGTGTGTGAATCAAACTTTTAGTTCAGAGTTTATTCCTTCATCGTTTCCTCTGACACTTTCTTCACTGTGACTTGAAACCGTTAGAAAGTGAGCAACTTTACAAAGGTGAGAAATCAGTTCATAAATATAAATGAGCAAAAGAAAAAACTTGGGGACAAAAGGGAAAGTTTTAATAACATGTTTGAGGAGTGACACGTCTTTGTCCCGCCACCGGAAGCAGAGGAGGAGAAGGACACTCCCTTCACACTGCTCGCCACCTCCGGGCGACAAAGACACACACTCTGTGCCCTGCTGCCACACTCTGCATCCCCTGCTGTTGGTTTAAATGGGGATGTCAGCCATGTCTGCTCGATCCTCCCCGTCTTGTGTCAATCTCTTTTTGTAACTGTAACTCTCTCTCACGTCAGGAGCGTTGCCAGGAGGGGGCAGTGGCACGTAAACCAGGCTCGCCGGTCGGCTGCTCTCGGGTTCAGCCGGCGTCTGTAACCCGCTCGCTGCTCCACTGAGCCCTTTATGGACACGACCGCGGGGGAACCTGCACACAACATCCCCTTCGCTCTCACTTCCTGTGCACAGGAAGTAAACACACACTCCTCGTCGTCATGGCATTTTCAATCCTTCAAATTAAAATTTCCCCTGCTGCTCTGAACCGGCCGTGCGTGTAAAGAGCACGTTGGGAACAGAAGCAGCGGCGCTCTAGCTTTCTGTCTCCGTAACAGCCTTGACTTAAACGTACCCAGATATCGGCCCTCGCCTTTTCACGCAGCCAATCAATGCGAATTATTCCTCGCCATTGTCGGACCCAGTGTTTGCAAATGTGTAACGCAAGCTTCTTATCCTAGGCCGCGTCCGACTCCTCCAACTCCTCCCTTCTGGGTTTTTTTTCAGATTTTCTATTACATTATTTTTTTTTTTTGCAGACAAAATTGGTTTTTGCTTGATGTTTGCTTTTTTCAGTGCCCCCCCCCCCCCGCGCTGCTGCCGCCGCACCCCTGTGTCGCTGGTCGGAGTGGCAGCGGATTAGCCACACTCTATCAAGAGGGAATTAAACAAACATCTGGTGAATAATTGACAGGGAAATGAGTTCTCACCCAGGCGCAGGGCGGTGCGCCTCGGGGACGTGAGCGGCATGCTCGGCTCGTTCACTGAGCTCAGATCTGAGACGCCCTCTGATTGATTCAGTTAGAAAAAGCAGAAAATGTTCAGCGTTACATTGTTTTCAGTGAGTTTGGATCTAATGAAATGTGAAGAGAGAAAGGATTCAGCCTGAAATGATACGAGACAAAGGAACGTCTCAGTGGGAGAAGCTGGAGACGTTTGGAATTAGAAACGTATTTGTGTGGCGTTCAGGTGACGTTGCTGCATTGAAGCTCCGACTCTCTAAAGTCATCAAACCATTTCTCTGTCATCGTTAAAGTTATTGTTGTTTATCTTGTTTCTTTAGGAAACGTACGAAAAGATCCAGAACTTAGAGAAATACCAAGATCGTCTGAGAGCCAAAGGCCTTTTCTCCCAGGATGCCAAGAGGATGTAAGATTTTACACTTTGATTTGATTCTGATCATCAGCTTTTATTTTATCTGGGTTTTATGTCGTCCGCTCTGAAACTCTGTGTTTGTCGGGCTCAGCTCTTTAGGAACCAGCCGCTGGCTCACGAAGGAGGAAGTGGACGTTCTGCTGGTGGAAACCATCTCCGCTCACGATGTAAGAGACAACATTTCCCTCCCTCCCTCCATCCCCGACTCTTCTTCTTCTTCTCTTTATCTAATCGCGTCCTCCTCTTCAGTACAATCGCTTCATCCAGTTGATGGAGCGGCTGCTGTCCATCCCTTACTGCGCCGTGGAGGAGGAGTTTGTCCTGCGGTACCGCCGGCAACTGGAGGCCCAGTCCAGGAAGCAGATGGTGCCACCGCTGGAGAGGGATGACCGAGGCGTGGCGTTCAGCACGTCAGAGGGTAGACGCACGTTTTTAGGATTGTTTGAATGGTGCATATGAAGTTTACCATAAACGTGTGTGTGTGTGTGTGTGTGTGTGTGTGTGTGTGTGTGTGTGTGTGTGTGTGTGTGTGTGTGTGTGTGTGTGTGTGTGTGTGTGTGTGTGTGTGTGTGTGTGTGTGTGTGTGTGTGTGTGTGTGTGTGTGTGTGTCAGGTCGCAGGAAGACGTCGACCTCCTCAGTCGTCCTCCGAGACTGTGGCTCCGGACGCGTCACCATCAACGGGCGAGATTACCTCCACTACTTCTCTGTGCTACAGGACAGGTAGGAGAGTGTCAGACATACAAACCGTTTCCACGCGGCGCCCTCGTCCGCTGCCTCCTTCACAGATGCTGTTTCCCTTAAAAATGCACAGCGCGATGTGTTCCACTCCTCCTCTGCCCCGAAAAATTAAAAAGCAGCTTTTTCACTCTTCACAGCATCGCCTGGTTTTCTTATTTATCTCTTTGTAGTAAGTTAATTACACAGTTGAGTGATTTTGTGTGTGTGTGAGTGTCCGGAGCTGGTGTGAGGACGGGCTGTAATTGGAGCAGAGAGGTGACAATTGACTTTGTCAGCAGCCAACGGCCATTCAGCCTGAGACACCATCCAGAACACAGACACTTCTTTCTCACACACGCACGCACACACACTCACGCACGGCCTTATCCTTTTCCTGCTGAGTCAGACGTTGCTCAGTAATGTGCAGAGGTGAGATTGTTAGAGGAGCTTTGCAGGATCCTCGTCTGAAAACTCAGCCAATCAGACGTGAAGAGAGCGACGCCTCCGCTGTTGATATCTGTTCAATAACACACACTCCTGCTCTGCCCATTCAACCACGTTCTTTCTCCTGGCGCTTTATCTCTTGGTCATTTTCTCCTTCCCTCACCTCGCCGCCTTCAGGGAGCAGCTGATGTTCCCGCTCCAGTTCACGGGCATGCTGGGACGCTTCGACCTGGAGTGCACCGTGAGCGGCGGCGGGAGGTCCGGCCAGGCGGGGGCGCTGCGGCTCGCCATCTCCAGGGCCCTGCTCAGCTTCCTGTCCGAGGGCGACGTGGAGACCATGAGACAAGGTGGAGCATCGCGTTCTAGTGTTTTACACATTTTATATTTAACATTTAAAACAAATTTCAGATCATTTAATTTAATTAAAATAAACACAATGGAACTTTTTATTTTAAAAACATGTTGATTAAAATGAGTTTGTTCTTTAGTGACTGTGAATAGAGAGAATGTTTCCTCTTTCATTCCCACTCCTTTCTTCTCCTTCCTCCCTCTTCTTTCTTCCTCTTGAATTTCTTTCTTGCCCCTTCTTCTCCTTTATTCTTCTTTCCTTTTCCTCATTTGTTTTACTTCTTCTCCTCTTTCTTCTCCTCCTTCCTCTTCCTCCTGACATAATCTCAAGAGGCTGAAATAAATCTAATAAATAATATTCCTCCCTCGTCCTGTTTTCCAGCCGGCCTGCTGACCCCTGACCCCAGGGTGAGGGAGAGGAAGAAGCCGGGACAGGAGGGAGCGAGAAAGAAATTCACCTGGAAGAAACGCTGAGGAGAAGGAAGAAGATTGAACCTGAACTCTAATAATAAACATTCACTCTGACGTCTGGTGTTAACGTGACCTTGTGTGAACTCCTCAGTTTTTATTTAACCTCCTGAAACGACCACAAGCAGAATGTCCTCGCTCTGCCGCCATGTTTAAGATGCGGCCAACACTCAACTGGCTGCAGTGTGCTGCTTCAGCCACCAGATGGCAGCATTTGTCAATGAATGAAGAAGCTGAAGGAGTAAATGAATCAATAAATTAAGTTTTTCATATAAAAACGTGTTTTCCCTCTGTTTTGTTTGTAATTATAATCTATTCAGTGTGTGACTGGTTTTATTAACACTTCCTGTTGTGTTTTAGATCAACTTTCTTGATAATTTGAGTTTTATATGTATTTTAATGCATGAATGTTTTTTTAATCTCAGAAGAATCAAGAGATTTGACATCAGTTCTTTTAATGTTCAGTTTTCTAACAAAGGGTCAGAAATAGTTTTTTTATTCCATGTATTCCTCTCTTTTGCCTACATTGCCCACAATGCATCACAGGCCATATTAGTTCCAATTTGATCTCGGTCCCTTGGCATCATTTTTAATAATTGACTAATCAATTTAGCAAAAAACTACATACATTCTGTTTCCAGCTTCTCACGTGAATTTTTTAGTTTTCTAAGTTTTCCATGATTCTGAACTGAAACTTTAACAAGTTAATTTGAATCTTTTAATCATTTATTCACTGAGGAATGTAAACCACACTGGAAACACCAATGAGCCTCAGGATGGAGGAGTGCCGCAGTTTAAACTTTATTTCAGAGCAGTTTTTATAACATAACATTTAAAACCTGGGAAGGAGACTTGGCTGTTGTTTTTCCTGCTGGTTTTTGGGCCTCAAATACAAGTTGTTGTTTTTAGAACATGACTTCCAGGTCTGAAAAGTGATTTATTTGTGACGAACTTTCCAAAACCTGCTCAAATACAGATTTACTGTTTGTTGCAATGACCACGTTTAACCACGAGATGTCGCCAAAGCAGCACAGACGCAGCCCAGGTGAGTATCACCTGCTGCACCTGCTGCTCATCAACACCAGTGAATGATTGTTGTGATTGATCCTGAATCATCGATGTGATCGGTGATCTCTTCATCCATCAGGTGCAGCTGGGATCAGTGTGCGGGGCTGGGACACGTGTGCGTGATGTGCGGTGCAGGGGGGCGGAGTCTGCGGGTTTACGCCGGCTGACGGTGCAGACTCAGCGGATCATTCCTGACTCCTCCGCCGCTGATCACCTGCTACACACCGAGGAGAAGCGGCTGCAGCCTGGACACACCGCTCTGAGCTGCCGGGGTTCGTGATGGAGGTGCTGCCGGCCGCGGGGCTGCAGGAGCTGGACTGTAACAGCAACTCTCTGCCGGCGGAGCTGGAGGTGAAGAAGCTGCAGCAGCTGGTCCGGAGGCTGGAGCTGCAGAACGAGCAGCTGCGGGCGAGCGGCCGCTCCGGCGGCCCGTCCCCGGGCTTCGGGCTCGGGAGCTCCGGTGCGTTCCGCCTGCGGTGCCACTCGTCCGCCGGGTCGCTCTCACCCCCGGAGGAGCCTTTCGAATACTTCCAGCCGCACGGAGCCGGGGACGGAGCCGCCGAACCGGGGGAGGACGAAGCGGAGCCGTCGGTGCTGGACGAGCTGGAGCTGCTGGACCTGGAGGTTCTGTGCTGCTCGGAGGAGGAGGAGACGTGGTGAGTGTTCGAACCCCAACCTGTTGTTCCTGCAGGAGGGTGGTGCTGCACGCTCCTGCTACACATCTGCACCACACACACATCTGGAGGACAATGAGGAAGATGTTTTCAGGCCTGAACCAAAGTGTGTGTGTGTGTGTGTGTGTGTGTGTGTGTGTGTGTGTGTGTGTGTGTGTGTGTGTGTGTGTGTGTGTGTGTGTGTGTGTGTGTGTGTGTGTGTGTGTGTGTGTGTGTGTGTGTGTCAGGCTGATACAGGCCTCAGTTTCTTCTATATACTCTCAGCCTTTTATTCTCTGTGCAGATGTTACAACACATCTGGCTGAGATTCAGTTTATCATCATAAATCAAATAAAGCAGTGAAGGTGGAAACCAATTCACTGATGCACAAAATAAACTTACTATTCTCTTACCCAGTGGTAGATGTATGATTTTTTTCAGAGTCAGGGGCCATCAAGGGGCCACAGTTTACACAGGGGCCAATTATACGTCCAACAGTCTTTCCTTTGTTTACTGTCGGCTCTCCAGCTCTGAGGAAAACAACACATTCAAAACCTCAGACATTATATTTGTTGTTTTTGTCTTGAACTTTTTCTGCCAGACTTTAGAAAACTAACATCTGAGTTTGTGTTTATATTGAATTAAACTGACTTCAGCTTGTTTATCTTGTTGAGAAAGAGAAGTCCTTCAACTGGAACTATTCTACATTTCCAGATCTACTCAACCCGCAGTCTAATGTTTAATAAACCACTGGTTTCATCTAAAACTCACAGATTCTGCATCTTCATCTTTTATTTGCAGGTACGTGTCCAGTCGTCACACGTCTCCTCCCCGAGTGCAGGAGTGTGAGTTGTGTGTTTGTCGGCTCACCTGATGTCAGGGAAGGTTTTCATCTATAATTCAGCTGCTCCATGTTGCTGCAGAGTAAAAACCAGGAGGAGGATGAAGAGGAGGATGAGGAGTTCTGTCAGAATAATCTGATGCACTTCATCTGAACAGAGCCGCTCCTCTTCCTCATCCCCTCCAGCCTGAGAAAGATTCATGTCATCTTCCTCTGGGTTAGATTATTATAATGCTCTGTTTTCTGGTGTCGTCCACAGTTCATATGAAACTCTGCAGCTTCACTGGGAAGTTTTGTACAAACATTCCTGCTCCATCAAGGATAAATTCTAAAAATGACTTCTCCCCTCTCTCGTTCATCTGGTCACGAAGCTGCTGCAGAATCTGAATCAGACATTCTAACTGTCTGAGTTCCTCCCTGCAGGTTGTACAGTGTCGCAGAAGGCCGTGGAGCTCGGAGACGACTGCCTCACTCCTCTGCAGTGGTGCCGTCACGTTCTGGACCGACCCAAGTCCGAGGTTGAGGCCGCCCGACGGTCGCTGTCGCTGCGACTGGAGCAAGGTACGAGTTCAGTGTGAGACAAATACAGTCACCTCAGATTCTTCAGGTTCAGATTGATCCTGTAACCTGTTTTCCTGGTGTCAGATCAGAGCTGCATGATTCTGGAAAATGTTCTAACTTAGAATTCTGACATGTTCCCAGGGGGCTGCAAGAAAAGTTCTGGGAACATCTGGAGTATCTGACATTTGTGTTCTCACATTCAGCTCCTCTGGATCATTCCAGGGAATATCCAGACTTGAGTTTGTGTCTGAAAACGTCTCCAGAGATTTGTTTCCTAGTTGGATCGACTTCCTCACAACAATGTGACTAATGAGGATGAGCAGGACGATAATCTGGAGCTCTAAGCAGATCAGGTCGAGGTCAGCTGACCTGCGGCTGCTCCCATTAATTACACAAAACATCTCCGAGCAGCAGGAAGCAGAGAAATGTTTTCATCAGCTGACTCGGAGTCGCTGAAGAATCCAGACGAGAGGAAATCAATGTCGGTGTCGAGGCCGTGTCTCTTCGCTTGAGTTCAGCGTTGTCATGGTTACATCATGAGCCTGAATTGACGGTTTAAAAATAGGTTTCTTGGGATGTCGCAAGATTATTGACAACAAACGTGGAAAAAGGCGATCGGGGTTATTGATCCAGATGTCAACACAGTGTGTGTGTGTGTGTGTGTGTGTGTGTGTGTGTGTGTGTGTGTGTGTGTGTGTGTGTGTGTGTGTGTGTGTGTGTGTGTGTGTGTGTGTGTGTGTGTGTGTGTGTGTGTGTGTGTGTGTGTGTTCGTGTGTTCGTGTGAGTGGAGGCGTTGGCTCCCACGGCCTCAGCTTAACACCCTGAAGCCTTTAATGAGCTGGACTCGCGTGTGTCAGGTTATTTTCAGAGGGAATGAGTTTCTGTGTGAGTTGTGTAACTGATTGTCGTCTCATGTGGTGAAGACAGAATAAGTGTGAAACCCACTGTTGGTAGTTTTCGAGATAACTTGGGGATTCCAGTTTTATTCTCCACTCGACTGCTTCCCCTCATCTTCACTTGTGACTCTGAAGTTCCTTCGTCTCCGTCGTACTTGACAAAGATCTTATTTGATTAATCATGAGATTCCAGATCATCTGGTTCCGAAGCTGCTCCAGTAGAGTGAAGAAGCTGCAGACTGGGTCAGTCTCTGCTGGTATCTGGGTCATAGCCGTCGACCTTCGACCTCTCAGTCGTCTGAAGTGGCTCCAGCTGTGCGGCTCGTCGCTCTGCCCGCGCATCATCACGTAAAGCTGCGGAGGACTCCTCCCACCAGCTCGGCCCGCCATCTCCCTCCGCCTCCCGAGGTTCAGTACAGCGAGGATGGAGAGCTGTTGCCAGGGAAACGGTTTACATGAAAGGAATGCATCCCCCCCTTCATAGCTTAGTGTCTTTTATTCACATCGACAGGTATCGAGAGAAACCCTCCTCCTGCACACACACACACACACACACACACACACACACACACACACACACACACACACACACACACACACACACACACACACACACACACACACACACAGTTTAATATGAAAAGCACAATGCTGCGCATCTGTATTCATCCTCGTTTCCTGGTTTTCGTCACATCAAACCAGTCAAGGTTTCGGCTCGGCATCTATGAATAGAAACGTGTGTGTGTGTGTGTGTGTGTGTGTGTGTGTGTGTGTGTGTGTGTGTGTGTGTGTGTGTGTGTGTGTGTGTGTGTGTGTGTGTGTGTGTGTGTGTGTGTGTGTGTGTGTGTGTGTGTGTGTGTGTGTGTGGGGCTCTGTTGTGTTGAAAACGTCTTTGTCCTCAGTGCTGAAACACAATGAATAGAGCAGTTAGTGACAGACACAGAGGTGGTGAGGTAACTGCTCAACAAGATGCTTGCGAGTGTGTGTGTGTGTTACATCTTTGTTGTTTTTGTGAGTGTCAGCTTCAGCCTCGTCGTTTAATATTTTCCCTTTTTTAACTGAACCTCTATAATATTGTCTATTATAGTATTTTTATAGTGTGACCATGATTTTAGTATTTTAATATGAACTCCTCTTGTTCCCTCGTCAGTCTCTAGGTGGCGTAGCAGCTTGACCAGCCCCTCCCATTCCTCCCCAGGCCCTCCCCTCAGTCGAGTGGCCGGCGTGTCTCCCATCAGAGCCCCCCCCTGCTCCACGCCCCTGTCATCTGATCGCCACGGTAACCACGCATCTCTAACACCAGAGAATATACGTTTATAATAATAAAATGTTATCTTCTTTATTTATGTTCCAAAGTGCTTCCTCTCTCCTCCTCAGCTCCCTCCCTCTCCTCCCCACTCCACCATGTTCTCCATCGGACAGCTGAGTCCCGTGGGGAAGGAGTTCTCCCCCCTCGCTGAGCGCACCCCCACCTTCCTCCCTCACCTGGCCAATTCAAGTAAGACGCAGCGCTTTCATATTGATATAAATCTCAACTTCATTTTTAGGAGCCGTTGGGGGGGAAGGAGAGAGAGAGAGAAAACTTTCATGTGTATAAATGACAGTTTTTCTTTGTCTCTTTTACACTGAAGGCCTGAGACGCGCTGCCCTCAGTCCCCAGTCGTCCATGGACAGTGACCTCGGTGCCTCGGAGGACGACTTCATCACTCTGGGATACAAACTGCACGACCTCACCGACGTGCAGGTCATGGCCCGGCTGCAGGAGGAGAGTGAGTCTCCTCAGATTCAAGTCTCAACATAAATACACATCTTTGTACTCTGTACAATGACTTTTAACAAACACTTACCTGTGATACAAGCACACATAAAGAAGTATTTAGTGTGTTGTGTTGTTACTGTCGGTGTGTTTCTCTACTTTACTTCTTCTCACCATGTGTCTCTATTGTTCCCTGCTTCTTTCTAATGTTTTAACATTTGGCTCCAGATCTCAGAGCTCATCGCTACTTCAGCTTCATTAACCCCAGGAGGTGATAATGTGTGTGTGTGTGTGTGTGTGTGTGTGTGTGTGTGTGTGTGTGTGTGTGTGTGTGTGTGTGTGTGTGTGTGTGTGTGTGTGTGTGTGTGTGTGTGTGTGTGTGTGTGTGTGTGTGTGTGTGTGTGTGTGTGTGTGTGTGTGTGTGTGTGTGTTTGTGTTGCACGCCGGCCCTCACATCTCACTCCCGCAGGTCTAAGGCAGGACTACGCCAGCACATCGTCTACCCTCGCCAACCGCAGCAGCCAGAGCTTCACCTTCCAGCTCAGCCAGCTCAGTGCCGGCCAAGACCTGGAGGAGGAAGACGAGGAGGACGACGAAGACTACGGCCTCCTGCCCCCGCCGCAGCCACGCCTCACCCGCCTGCCGCACTCCCACACCTTCTCCAGCATGCGAGACTGGCGAAGAAGCACCACGTCCCTGTCCACCCCTCCCTCCACGCCCTCCACGCCACCGCTCACTTCCGCCGGGTTCGCCTTTCAGCCTCTGACCCCGTCCCAGCTCCAGGGACTGGGAGCGGGCAGCTTCTGCACAGCCGAGCCTCAGGGCTTCCGACCAGGATCAGGTAGATTCCGTCTCACCAGCTTTTCCAGAAGCAATCGACCAATCGGGTCATTACTGTGATTAGCACTAATGACTCATCTCTGCATCTATGTTTACGTTCCTGTGTGTATTTGTACATTTGTGTGCGTTGTTGTGGGGACACTTCATCGTGGTATCCAGGAGAATTTGAGAGTAAGTCAACACAGTTTTTCAGCTCAATATAAAGTTCAATTTAATTTTAATAAGCATTAAATTATTATTATTGAATATTAACCAATAAAATGTTTTTATTGTTTTAAACTTACGTTCTGCTCTTTAATGGTGCGTCTCCGCCCTGGACTGACCCACACTGATGCTCTAACCTCTTAATAATAACTCTAAGCCTGTTGTACAACTGGACTTAAGGCGCTCAGACTGGTGTGTTTCTGTTCTGAGACCAGGACTAGGGAGGGTTTGATGGGATTAGTGGAAGTGACGGTGAAGATCAGCGCGGCTTCTTTAAAACGGACGTGAACGCACAACAAAACATGAACTTGTCTTTGTTATCCATCTTTAATCTCCGTGTTTCTGTGTCTGTGAAGATAAACTGCGGAGGAGCATGCCTAACCTTGTCAGAGCTCCCAGCATGCCGAGTGTGCCCATTCCGACCAATCCCAGTGCTTCCCCTTGTTTGCTTCGTAACAGCCTGAGTTTTGATTTGTCCAGCGGTCTGGCTCGCCTGCAGTCCTCCAGTAAGACGCCATTTCTCTTCTGCTTTTTAGAATTTTCAATTAAACTTCATTGAGCAGTTCTCTAACATGTTAACCCCCCCCCCCCCCCCCCCCCCCCCCCCCACCCCCAAGTCCCCTCCCCAGGCCAACTTCAAAACAGGGTCCAGAGCGTGGGGAACTTCTCCTCCTTGTCCCGGCAGCCGCTGAAGGCCACGGCGTACGTCAGCCCCACCATCAAGGGCTCGGCCTCCACCAGCATCCAGCCTCCGAGTGGCAGCAGTGGGAGTAACAGCTGGAGTAACAGCGGGATCCCTCTGTTTAGCAAATCGGCCGCCGGAGGGGGGACGCCCACCTCCACCCCAGGCACTCCCCGCAGCAGCCTGCCCCGCCCCGCCTCCTTTGTGGGCACCACGAGTTCCAACCCCCGCAGCAAGGTGACGCAACCTGCACGAAGGTGAACAGTTTGTTCTGTACGTTTTGATTTAAAGTGAGTGATTTGAGGGTTTTATAAACAGTTTGTGAAAGTGACCCTTGTCGTTTCGCCTCAGTTTACTGACGCCTCCAAAGAGCTTGTCCACCCTCAGTGCCCTTCGTGAAGGCACCTGGAGAGATGGCTGCTACTGATGGATGAGCCGGTGCAGTGGTGCCCCCCGCTGGCTGGGGTAACTCGCCACACCTCAACATCGTTTTCCATTTCCACACTGACTGGGTTTGACCAAAAAGTAAAAACTGACCTTAAATCTGAGCTCCTGCATAGAAAAGATCGATGTCGAGGGTCACGTGACCTGATCTGTTTTCCTGTCCATTCGATTCTATGCAGAAGTTCTTCGGTGAAGACGGGTTGTTTTAATCTGGACCCGTCGACTGGTCCGTGCCAAGTGGGAGTTGTTCCCAGTTGCTCTTGTGCAATAAACCTCTGACTGTAGGGGACCAGTAATACTAACCTGCTAAAGAGGGCTGCAAGTTTATATGAGAAGAGCCTCGCTGTATTTATTTATACACTTATTTTAACTATGGAGTGTTTGGACTAATCAGGTGCTTTCCCTCTGGCAACGAGAGCCAATGATGCTGCTAGAATTGAATCAGTCCCTCTTACTTTGGGCACACTTGGTGTCATTTTTACAAGGAAGACATTAAAGTATGTATTCGTGTACAAAGCTAATTATTAATTGTGCTTAAACACACAAACACCTATATAGGGATGCAATATAATTTAAATGTGGATTTTGACCAAATGATAACGTCTGATTGTCTCACCATGGTGTCAGAAAATGTTTTGTCTAACCACCTTCTATTGGGAAATGGTTCTGGTTGCACTTTGTATAAATTGCTAAATTTACTCATGTGTTTTTGTTCTGTATCACTAATATTTGCACTTTTGTGAGATTTCAGTTACACTCTGCGTAATGTAGCATCTTTTTGTTTATAATATTTCACTTGTGATTTTTAAATTATCGTGGTACATTTTAAAACCCTGTGATACTTTTGTTACTGTAATGGACTGAATGAGTGAAACTTTTTAATAAAACACACTATAGACTACAGATGTGTTTTCCTCATCACTTTTTTTCTACTACTTCTGAATCAATGAACTAATTTACAACCTGTACCAGCTTTTCTCACACAGGCTCCCCTCTGTGTCCTTCTCTTCAACACCTGAGATTTAAGGTTGAACAGCAGACGACTGTTAGAAAGACGAGTTTCAATTTGGTTCATTCGGCAAACTAACAAATCATCAGAATCAATGAATGAGCTCATGATGCAGGAACATCTGCAGGTTGGCCAGTCGGTATTTCCGCACGGAGACGGAGATGCAGGATCCGGAGCCATAGATCCATCACGAGGTGAATACTGTTTAAAACATCAACACATTTATTACATCTTCTGTGTGTTGGACGTGTCGCTGCACATTCGTCATTGTTAACTTGTGTTTGAAAGGAAAACTCGTCTCGTTAGTTTCTAATGGGAATGCTAAGCTAAGCTAGCATCATAAGCTAAGCTCACCTGGCACTAGTTGTTCAGTCATGGGAAGTAAAAGAGAGAAACTTGTGTCTGGAGCAGAAAGAAGCTGTTTCTAAAGTTTCCACCTTTTAAACATGAACCTAGAAAACTGAACGTGTTTTAAATTCTCATGTCAAAGACTTGATCACTTGTTTTGTCCTAAACGAACTAAAGTACGTCCAGTTGACTTTAACTTGAAACATCTGGATATTTATCTTTACCCTAGAAAGGGACTTTCTATTCAAATACTTTCTATTTAAATACTTTATATTTAAATACTTTATATGTAAACACTTTATATTTAAATACTTTATAAGAGGCCGCCATGGCCGGCGGGCCACCATGGCTATTGTGTGTTCATGTGTGTCTGCAGCGTTTTCAACATGTACTGTTGAGGAAAACTCGTCTCATTTCCTGCATCATGAGCTCATTCATTGAGTTTAAAGATGGTTGTATATTCTGCTGGGGATTTGAACCAGCGCCTCACTGCCTTGCCTCTCTGAACCAATCCCTGATGCAGAGTCTCCTTCACACTCAGTTAGTAATGAAATAAAGGCTGAAACGCGTTGTAAACAATATCCATTTATTTAGATATGTCAGAAATATTCTGTGTATATTTACTCTAAGTTTGCACAAAGAAGACTCAAATGGACAGAGACACGAGTGGCATTTAAAGGGAACACTCAAAGACATTGAAGTGGTTCTACACAAAGTGGGACATACTTGATATGTGTTGCACATTAAGTTGTGCGAGCCTCTGTCAGATAAACTGGTCAAAATAGAATTCATACATACTCTGTAGTCATGAAAAAAAAATGAAACACACAAGCAGCAAATAAGAAAACACTCACAGTGCATTGGTGTATGGCACGGATCTGCTTTGCACCTACAGATGTACTAACTCTGTTTGAACTCAAACTGAACACCGCAGATACCAGTAAAGTTTTACAGTAAATGTTATAATATTCTAAATCTGGATATCTACCCACAATGATGCAAATATATTATTATTCTGCTCCTCTGACGTCACAAAGGCTTGAGTGGGACCTTGAACGCATCATGGGCGAGTAGACGTGTTGGAGGTCTGAGGTTTTCACCGGAGAAAAATAACACACATGTTAATATTAAGGCATGGAATGAGCGACGAGGTAACAACCATCCACTGCACCGATCCACAAAGAAACATCTCTGTGCCCCACAGGTCTGAGTCTGACAGTGAAGAGCGAGGAGACAGGAAACTGCCACATCGGGACGAGCGACCTTTAGTTTTCAGAGCTGAAGAATGAAGATACAGTCTTTGGTCACAAAGAATCTGCTGAGACGCCGAGCAGCACAAAGCAGATCTGTGGAGTTCACAGGACGCATGTGTGGTAAAGTAAGAAAAACTGATCAAATCACGAAAGAGGAATTCCAGCAGTTTTAAGAGATTCTGACACTTTAAATACATTGATTTCATTTAAAAAGCAACAAATCATGGATTTCCTGGAGTTTAAAGTTGTAGGATTTAGATTTATAATAAGGAATAATAATTTTCTCAAATATAGAATCTTCTTTCTCCTGCTCCATATCATCACTTATTATTATTATCTAACAACATTAGAATGGCTTTTAATCTCGTGTCTCCTTTGTAACCTTTGTACAAGTTATAGCATCGTTTTAAATGTATATATCTCTTCTATATAGACATCTTTAAAATTTAAATCAACCATTTAACCGTTTGAGTCAGTGTTCATGACGACTGTTAAAACTTTGTCTGACGTAAAATCTAATAAAATAAATCTTTCTGTGATGGAGACGAGTGATAAAGTAGATTTGCTGCTATAAATATACATTCGAGCCTTCGTCTGTTTGTTGATATTCAACCCTGGAGAGATGAAGTCAGAACTGAACTGAGGAGAGAGCAGTTTGTCTGAGGGACAGATCGGTGGTGGAGACAGAACAGAAGCCCTCTCCTCTCCTGTTTCACTTTTTAAAGACGTGTACTTTCAAATCGTCAGTGAAACGAATCTAAATGTTCGTTTTACTTTTTCATTTTTTGCTCAGTGTTTAGACCTGTGCTGGTTATCAGCATCTGTCACACGTGGGACTCATCCAGGTCCAGGTCGACGGGGGAGAGGGGCAGAGGGAAGCAGCGGGGCAACCTGCGGGGCGACCTGCGGGGAGAGGGCGGGGACAGCAGCGGGACGAGGAGGGGGTTCTCCGTGCCGCCGTCCTCGCTGAGGTGCAGCAGGGTGCTGCTGCACGGCAGGAGCGCCGTGGTGTCCTCGTCCCCGGGACTCTCTCTGATCCTGGATGGCCCCGGCGGAGGGAGGAGCAGAGGGGGGAGCGAGGTCTGCGGCGGCAGCGGTGGAGGCAGAGGGGGGCCCGGGGCCGGGGTCGTGCCCAGCACTGGGAGCGGTGGAGGGAGGGGGGAGGAGGTGCGGGATAAGGGGAGAGGGGAGCAGGTTCGGGACGGGGGGGTCGGGGTGGAGGGCCTGGAGATGGAGGGAGGAGGGGAGAGGCTGCTGCGGAGCCCCCACTGCTCTCTCCTCTCTCTGCTGCTTATGGCCCCAGGAGCCTGGAGAGAAGAAGAAGGATTATTATAAAAGAAGTTTTATCCTGGTGACACATCACTCATCATGTAATACTGGCAACTCATTGTTCTGTAGAAGTTGTTCCTCTGAAACTGTTGATACTGATGTTTACTCATTTTATAAGAACTAAAAACTTGGCTAAAAGAAAATATACTTTAATTATTTATTTATTTCACCTCGTTGTTGTTGTATAGTCGTGACTGCCACCTGGTGGACTGAAGTGGAACTGTCAGTTGTTCATATGACAGCGACAATGTTAATTAGCCTGATTGTCCCTGATTATTTGCACCAGGTGAAGCAGCAGCCAATCACAGAGGTGGATCTGCTGAAATGCCAAACCAATAAATCAATAACCCTGTGAAATAAGAGTTTTATCTTTTATTAAATTGGCCACCTTGGGCCCCAGTACACATATAACGTCTGGTTTCCTGAGTCCCTGCTGGTCGTACCTGTGTGTTCCCGGGAGCGTGCAGGTCAGCGGTGACCGTGGCAGACGAGGCTGACGGCACCTCCAGCGTGGGCGACTTAGAAAGGGCTGGACTGGCCCTCTTGCCCTCCCCCGCAGGGTCGACGGCATTGGGAGTCGGGGGCTTGCCGATCCCCGCAGACGCCTCTGTGAAGGTGACTGACCTCTTCTGGTCTCCGTGCGCTGTGGGGCAACACGTGCACAAGGTCAAAGGCCAACGAGTGACTCTCTAACAAATTAGCATCATCACAGAAGAGTGGAGGCAGGGATGGGACAGGAGGGGGGAGGCAGGGGCTGGGAGGGGGTATGCAAGACAGACATGCAGAGCGCCCTATTGGGTGAGGTTGCAGATAAAAAGGGACGGGCCGTTGCAGGGTGGAGAGGAAAGGTTAAAGGTGGTGTCTCACCTTCGCAGTCCAATAAAGTCTCTTTATTTCAAAACGTGAGACAGAACAGAGTGAGAGTCAGTTTGAGACAAACAACAACAACATTGGAACAAAGAGGAGAACAAGAGGACGGGTCGCTTCCAGTCCACACACACACACCAGTTAGAAAACAGGTCTCATCACCTAGGAGCTGGTTTTCTGTCTGTGTGCTGACTGGAAGTGTGGGGGAGTCTGAACACACACACACACACACACACACACACACACACACACACACACACGGAGGTTACCCAGAGGTTTGTTCTTGGGCTGGATGCTCCTGCGAGTCGTCGAGAGTCGAGCTCCAGATCGATCACGGGGTTCGTTCTTCGGAATGGACAGCAGGGGGCGCCGCAGCTGCAGGACAGTCACAGTACAGTTTTAGCAGGTTCACTCAAACTGTCATGAGTTGAACTGGAAAAGCTCTAAGATAATACTAAATAAAAAATATGAAGTGGACGTCCTCACCTGTCTGAGGCCGCGCTTCCTTCCTAACGGAGGCTGTAACAGGAGGTTGTGTTGCCCTGGTTCACTCTGCACACTGGCAACCCTGGTTCAGTTAATCACATGCACACACACAGACACATAAACAGAAAGACACAAATTCATCACCATGAAGGAATCAAACACTGCCCTATGTGTGCTCGCTCACTGACCACAAGATGTCACTGCTACTCTACCAAGTCACTCACGAGACACGTATGTTCACACGACACCAGATCACAGTGCAGAGAGGAAACAGTGCCGCCATGATTCATACACTGAGAACACACCAGGGGAGGGTCGGGGCTGGAGCAGCAACTAACAACAGAAACTTGTGTGGTGATGTGAACGTGTTTGATTCTGATTATTTATGGATTTACTGGACATTTAAAGTGTGAAACATCGGCTACATTAAAGGTAACAGTGAGTAAATAAGAGGTTAGTGTCCTTGTTCGTGTTGCCGCCCCAGTTCCCGCTGCCCCGACAGATTGGTATCCAGAGAGGGACGCCCAATTTGATCAGTGACAAGCCTGAAGACACAGAAACAGTATGAGACACCATGGCACCAATGGGAGAGAGGCTGGCTTTGGTGATGGCACATCAACTGTCAGAGACCAACAGCGAACACAGGAGAAACAGAGGCGGAGCTCCCTGGCCCCCTGGGGGCTGGCGGGGCCCTCGTTAGGTTCTTCCTCATGAGGGAGGGGCCTGGTTAGGATAGCACAGCAGATGAGCTGAGGAGATGAGGGTCAGTGTGGAGCTCAGAGGGAGGAAGGTGGGGGAGAGAGACAAGGCCACACAGAGAGAGCGAGAGACACAGGTGAGGGGGGAAGGGGGGTGACGGGCCAAGGCGATTTGACTGGATGTGGATGAGTGATCGACGGCCAATAGAGGAGGCCGTCCTGAGGCCATGCCCCTCCCACTGGCAGACAGATAACGGGACACACACAGAGAGGGCCACTGTACCTAGAGAGGTTACCCTCCTGCAGAAGGCCCTGGGACTCATCTAGCACATTGGGTTCACTGTAAAAACGGGGCGAAGCGGGAGAGTGGGAGTTTAGGGAGAGAAGATCCATCACTGCCCGAATCCCAGAGCCCCGTTGTCACGAGGGCGTTCGCTGAGAGCTGATCGGTTTAACATATCCTCACCAACATACAGAGATATTTCACAAAGCTGAGACTGTTAAATAAAGACATTGTTTCATATAGACAGAGATATACACAGAAAAAAATGACTGTGGTTGTGGGATATGAAACTTTACATTCTACATGTTACATAAACAAACCGAGAAATGTTTGTTCTTTATTCTCAACTTCTCTTCTTCCTCTCATTGTACAAAGATGAAGCTAAAATATCCCTGATACAGGCGCCGCCATCTTTAACCTTTAATTTAGAGTCAAATCTTTTAATGCAGCTGCAACCACGAGTTTCAAAATAGTGCAGAAGGATTTCCATTAAAAAAAAACTACAATCTTTGATCTGTGTGTTTGTCAGTTTGTCGGTTTGTGTTTGTGTCAGGGAGGTTACCTGTGGCTGGGCAGCATGTTGGTGCGGTGAACCTCGGGCTGTGAGGCCGCAGAGCCGGTGGCGTGGCTGGAGAACCGCCGCTGCGTTATGACCCTGGGCAGAAAGGCCTCGTGCTCGCTCACCACGCTGGGAATACTGATGGAGTCATCTGCGGAGAGAAGGACGCACGGCAGTGAGGCCCAGTTTACTTTCTACAAATGTGGAACGTGAAAGTAGAACGGTAAAGTGTCTGACTCTCTTCCTCGTCCTCGTCGGTGCGGCTGAGCGTGTCTTGAGAGGGTTGGCGTGACGGCTGACTCTCCTGCTCCCAAACGGTGCCGGTGCCGGTGTTGGAGCGCGACATTGTGGCCAAACTGAGGCGATACGCTGAGGTGGAGGTGCCCACCGTGCTGATGGACGTCTTGCCTTGGTAAGCTGTCGGGTGGGGGTTAAGATGGAATCAGAACATATAAAAACCCACAGAATCAAAAGTTAAGATGTAGTTTGCTTGTTTTCAGACCAGAGCCGCTGTGCACGGCCTCCTTCAGGATCTTGAGCTCGTTGTTGAACTCTGCGAACAGGGAGCTCTTGCAGAGAGGTCGAGGGATGAAGCGTCGCTCCAGCTGGTCGGCGATGTGGTGGCGTGCTGTGATCTCCTCCTGGGAGTCGGCAGGCTGCGTCAACAACTAGACGAGTACAGGAAAAAACAAGGTGAAGACACAGGGACATGAAAAGCTGCATCACACTACAATCCCTGAGTCTTTACCTTGCACTGGATGAAAGGTCTCAGAAGGACAAAGATGGGGATCCGGGTTCGGACAATGAAGTCGATGAAGTCCCAGAAGGCCAAGCCGCCAACCTTCCTCAGCGCCATCTCTTTCACCTGCAGGCTCAGCCGGTACCACTGGTTTCCCAGCGAGCGCTCAAAGCAAACCAGCACCACCTTCAGAGCTGCGGATGAGAAGACACACAGGTCATGTTAAGATAAAAGAAGCAGCACGTATCTTTACTCATCACGCTGGAAAAGGTCGTCATCACATTCACACCCAGATACGCAGCCTGGCTCGTGGACTCGGCTAATCCCTCCCTGCGCAGGTCCTTCCCCGTGTCGCCTGGCGTGGAGCAGTGCGCCGGCGAAGCGTCCAGCATGAAGTTCTTGGTGCGAGAGGTGGAGATGATGCGAGGAGGCAGCAGGATGTTGATGACGGTCTGGAGGAGCAGGAAGATCTCGGGCTGCTCGAGGTGCGGGCTGTCTGCACAACAGAAAAAACAGAAATACAAAGGAGCTGGAGCAGATCTGCACTTATGTTTCCCGCTTCTCTCTAGAGCCTTAAAAACTGTTTCATGAATAAATCAATGATGCTAACTCGTTACCTTTACTCCCAGAACCAACAGTCAGCACAAAGGGAATGAGCAGGTTGAGCAGCATCCCCTCCCTCCTCTCCTGATTGGTGAACGGTGAGATCACGTGACTGAGAGGGAAGTCTTCCTTCAAGGCCTGAGATTGGGGGAGAGAAAAAACGTTGAGTGAATAATTTAAGAGGGACAATATGAACGAGGGTTTTACTTGATGAAGAGGAGGATGAGGTGGACCTGAATCTGCAGGGCAACCAGCCGGACGACCGCCGTGCTGAATGGAAGTGGCGGGGAGAGGTAGGGGCTGAGGTGGAGCAGCGGCAGCCCGTCCGCCACGCTGGAGGGGCCGACCACACCCATCACCTGACAACACACAAAGAAATACTTAAAAAAACAACACAAAACAGGAAAAGATAGCAGAATAACGTGTATCTTCGTACCAGGTTCACACAGACGTTGATCAGCGAGCGAAGGTGCGGGAGGAAAGAGATGATTGGCTGTCGCTGCAGCGTGAGGCAGATCCCCTCGATCAGGCTGCTGGCCGCCTCCCACTCCACCTGTCTCCTGGAGAACACACAACCACACAACACCACCACACAACCAAATAAAAACACACGGTCATAAAAAGTAAAGACGTGAACATGGCATCAGATCAATAATAAATCGGACCTGTATCACCTGCACGACGACGAAGGCTGAACTGACAGTGAATACTGAAAGCTCACAAACACAGGCAGCTGCACACTGCAGTAACACACACTCACACACAAGGATCCGCACAGAAACACGCTACAGCAGCACTTATGGTACATCACCCACGAAGGCAGCGCTACAGAGGACAGTGCCAAGAAGCCGTCTATATACTGTACACACCACGGCACCGGCACAGCACGACACTCACAGGGAGACGGAGAAGAAGAGGGATCGTATTCAACAGACCTGGTGCATAAAGCCTGTGGGCGAGCGCACCTGAGCGTTGGCATCTTGTGGATCTTGTTGAACATGCGGTCCAGCCTCTTGAGGATGAGGATGAGGGCGGGGCGGACGGCCTCTGACGACCAGTCGGTGATGGGCAGCATCTCCATGATGTAGCGCCGCAGCCCGCGGCTCTCCATGGTCAGGGTGTCGTAGGGCGCCAGCTTCAGCAGCGCATGGGCGATCTCTGCCAGCCTGGGAGAGGCACAGACAAAGTGTCAGAGCAGATTATACAGAGCTGTTTTCATTTCTCTCTGCCCAATGTGCTGCTGCAGATTACTGACATCTTTAATCAGTTAATGTGATGGAAGACTCTTGTATTAAATCTCGTCACCTCATGTGGGACTTGATGTCAAGCAGCTCCAGGGCCGTGACCCGCGGCTCGCCGGCCACATTCTGCAGGATCTTGAGTCGCGGTCCGCAGTGTTTGTAAAACTCGGTGCAGATGTTTAAGAGCGACTCCCGCGGCCGGCGGAACTCCTCCCTGGCGATTCGCTCGTCCAGCTCCTCCCTCGGCATCCCCTGGCCCTCCTCCAGCAGGTGGAGGTTGTCCCTGGTGTTGACCCCTCCTGACATGGCGTGGTTCGCCGTGGTGCCTCCTTTATGGCCCTGGTCACAGCGGGACAACTGTGGTGCTGTCATTGGCCTGTGGAGGAGATGTGGATAAAATCATAAGCATCTACATCACCTGCAGCTACAACGTGTAAAAACTCAGATCTGCTGGACCTTGTCAGAGTCTCTGAGCTGTAGAGGAGGGCCTGCAACGACGTGGCCAGAGCAGCGATGGCGGCAATCTCATCCCTGGCGGCTGAAGCACATTCCATGGTGATGGTGTTGCTCTTCAGCTTCTGGAGGTGACAGGGAACCAAGGCCTCCAGCACCATCAGCATCTGGAGACTGGACACACAGAAGCTGTTGTGGGACAGATGCAGGATGGGTGCAGGGGAGGAAAAGATGAAGATGAGTGTGTCTCCATACCTCCGGAAGGATTCAGGGGCGTAGGCAACCACCGTCACACACAGCTTGATGGCCTCGCTGATAGAAAAGGCCAAGTCCTCGTTACCATAACAGAAATCTGCCAAAGAACAGATCATATTTAGAGAATCACATGCACGAAGAGGGTTTAATTAAATCTGAGTGTTTGACAGTTTACCCAGAGAGCGCAGAGGTTTCTCTGCCTTCACCAGCTCCAGAGCATCCAGGGCATCCGGTGTCTCTCCCTCCAGAGACACTAACAGGTCAAACAGACACTGGGCTGAGACTCCTTTAGACAAACCAGTGCTGGTGCTGGTCTAGAGGTGAGGGAGCAAAGATGGTTTATTAAAGCAAAATCCCCTTTCACACTATTTGGAGGCTTCCAGGAATACAAAAGTAAAAAGTTTGTGCTTGCACCACTGCTCTACAGTCTTACTGTGAATTCCAGCAGCGGAGCGACACTTGCAAACAGCTGCAGGATGAAGGGTTTGCGGTGGAGGATGTAAAACTGTCGGCAGCAGAACTCGATGCCCTGCCTCAGTAAAGGGTCGCTCTCATAGTCAGCATAGACCTGGCAAAACACCACAGAGAGGACACGTTCTAATCCTGCTGCTCCAAACAATTACTACACAAAAAATAAACTAAAAGGTTTTCATTACTTTCTTTAACAATGTGAGAAAGGACATTCAGGGGATATCCATCAGTGTGTTAAATTTGGTGCAGCTATAAATAAATTACGACTTAAATATTTTAGTGTACACTGTCTGTTCAGAGCCAGTTTAATGAGACCAAACCACCACGATATCCACAGGACTCATGTTTCTGTACCTGCAGCATGGTCGGCAGGATCCACTGGTAACCGCTCAGAGAGAAGAGGTGGTTGAAGTGCACAGCGGTGTTGATGGCAGTCGCTGTGTACTGCCTGAGGAGGGCGCTGTCCTCCGGGTGCAGCAGCAGCGCCCCATTGAAGACGTTGAGGAACAGCATCATCTCGTCCCCCCACGGGTACTCACTGGGCATCCCCAGAAACATCTCCTCCAGCAGCTTGATCCACAGCACCTTGTGGAGGGTGTCCAACCCAAACAGCTCCTTACCTGAGAGAGGAGGAGGAGGAAACCACAGGGGTTCAAAATATATAACTTTACTACTCATATTAAGTGTTGGTCGGAGTCCGTCTCACCTTGTTGCTCGTTGAACAATGAGAACTCTGCGTCGATGGCCGTTCGTGGGAAGGAGGGCAGACGGAGGAGGTCTTCCTGCAGCAGGGACACGTGGGATTGTTTGTGCACGGCCGGCATGTGTTGAGTGAGGGAGATGAGGAAGAGGACGCGACCGACCTCCTCCAGTTTACGAGAAAACACCTGAACGAAATAATAAATTAAGTTTTTGTTTACCTTTGCTTTCACAAAGCATTATAAATAAAGTTTGAATCGTCTGTACCTGTTTCTGGATGAGCTCTTGTCCTTTCTCTGGCAGCATGTGGACCAGGTTGAGCTGTGGAGACACTGACCTCCGGAACGGGTAGATGTCTCTGACATACGTCTACAGGACGTAGACAAAAACATTACATATAAATGAAAGTATCAGGAAGAGTTACAGCTCTGCGGTTTGATGCCTTTAAGTCTTTAAGTGTAACTCCAAAATGCCAACTTCTCACATTCCTCAACACATAACAAATAAAATCCTTCATTACAGCAGCTTGAAGTGTTTGTTGTTGTTACCTTGGAGTAATGTATGAGGTTCCACCGTTTGTCCATGAGGAAGTAATGCGCTGATCTGGCCTCGGGAATGTTGAAGAATTCAAGACACTCCTGTGAAACATCATAAACATGAATATTTCTGATATTTAGTTGGTAAAACTATGTAAAAACGAGTTCTTACCTTCAGCAGAGCTTCAAACTGAGTGTCCTCGTGCACTGGGAGCTGTGTTGGGATGTCACACTCATTCTGCCCGTGCACCACCAGGGTTTTGGTTCCTGCGTCGATAAAAACACAAGAAAATGTTTTAGGTAAATTATAATTTTATTTATTTGAACACCTTAAATATCTAATGTAATGTTTTATAAGGCCTCTGTGTAGTGAATGTGGTATCACAATGTTGTAGTTATTGTTCACCTGGCATGGATGCAGTGACGAGCAGTTTGACCTCACACTGCTCCTTCTTCATGGTCTGCTTCAGGTCCTTGAAGAAGAGCCCCTCCACGTAGCCCACCACCTCCCACAGGAAGGTCAGCGTGGCAGAGATGGCGTCCATACCCCACTCGCAGGGAGTCCGCACAAAGTACATGATCAGTCCCACCTACGAGGAGGAGGAGGAGGAGGAGGAGGAGGAGGAGATTCATGTGAGAGAAGTGATGATGAGCTTAAATGGTCCTGAAGTGGTTTTTGTTGATTTACCAGGTAGTTGAAGAGGATGTGAGACGTCTGAGCCGGCAGATCTCCGATGTTGAGCAGGAGCTTCCTCAGCATGTACATCAGCTCGTCCTGAAAACACAAGAAACACAAAGTGAGTGTCCCTCACGCTACCTCTGAGACTGAGGACATTTTCACACAGACCGTCTGAATCAAGCTTCATGTCTTTGTTCCATTGTTTCCATTTGATCTGGTTAGTTTGATCAGTTTGATTCAAGGCCCAGCTGACGACGCTCCTCAGACGTTTTCTTACCTGTCTGTTGCTCACTGTTAGTTTTTCCAGGAAGTGACGGAGAACCAGGGCCGGATCCTCGATCAGACAGTTCCAGAGGATTTGCTGAGCCACAGCGCTCACTGCAAAAACATTACACAAAACAGATTCACTTGTAAACACAGCGTGTGACAAGATGCAATGAACGAGTCTCATATGTGGCGAGAATATGACGTCCACCTGCCACGCCATCTTCTCGAACCTCGCCGTCCTCCATGAGGTGGACTATTGGCAGAACAGCAGCACAGATGCATGCTGGGAAGACAGCCTGAGGTGGCTGCAGCATGTGGTGGGTAGGAGTGTGTTCTGTTGTGTTCTCTTCATCTGGCAAAAACAAATAGAAACGATCAGTGGAAATTAAAGGAAAGCACGAGGAAACAAAGTGGTTTTATGAGAACGGATCTCGTCATCAGTGATTGTGGGTTTTCGTACCTTCAGCACTCGCCAGTGAGCGGACAGACCACACAGAGCCCCGACGGAAGGAGTAGTTCCTGTGGGAGTTACTGGAGGCGCAGGATGGGCTGACAGGACAGACGGCGTGATGCCAGGTTCACCACTTCTTCTGCTGGCGGGATCAACATCCAACACGACCAGCACATAAACAGGAAACACCACATACAGTCAGGGTACTGAGCTTCCGGCGCAGGTATTGTGTATTTCTGTACGATGTGAGCTGGTGAGTCTGGTTGCCCCACCTTCTTCCTCCTGCTCAGGCGGCGGGCTGCACGTGGGCTCGTAGCACGCCTCCTGAGCAACAGAGATCGCTGTGATGATGCTGGCCTCGCGGCCCAGTCGCCGCTTCTCCTCCTCTTGCTGCAGGTTCTTCAGGATGTGCTCGGCTCGCTGGTGGGAGCGCGACACCGCCCGGGCTGAGAAGGATTTCTGAAAGGGAAGGGCATCGGATCAAGCGGCACAGCGGGTGCAGACATACAGAAGATTGAGGATGAGGGAATGCACGAAATTAAAACCAAAGTTTTAAACTTTCAGGAAAGTGTGTGCACAGCTATTCTACGCTTACATCCGAGGAGCATTTTGTAATGTTGAATGACCGGACAACACGTTAATACAGTAACTCTCCTCCAGCACATTGATCTCATGCTCTAATTCCATCCCAAGCATCATGAAGAGACACTGTTAAATAGGTAAGATTTCAATCGTGACTAATTGTGAGACGAGTAAATGTGTTCAGACTGGACTTTGGAGAATTTACTGTATCGTTGTGTACAGTAAATGCCTCACAGCATTCCCACGAGTGCTCATACACATACATATCCAAATAGGCTGAACGCATGATATGAAGAACATACACAGCAAAGTCATTCTCATCCAATGACCATGCATCAACAGCACAACACGCACAAAATGTCTGAATGTCTGATGCATGCTGTTATAGTTTTTTGCCTGTACGTTTTGAGTTTGGTGTGAAACCCTGATCAAGATGCAACTATCTGAGATGACCCATGAACCTGCCCCGGTTTCAGACCTACAGCGCCTCCCAATGGGCTAAACAAACTGCTTCCCCTCCTGTCGTTAATGATCTGACGTAACAAGATGCATCAGCACAAACATCCGGACAGAAATACCAACTTACTATGGTATGGACTGACTGAATTAATGTGGAGTACTAAAAACAAAGACAGTCGATAGGTAAATTATAGAACATGTGCTCGCAGGTTGTCATCAAAAAAAAAACATATTTTGATAATCATGCTTTTTAAACAAAAAGAAGAAAGTAAAAGGAAACACCAAGAAATCTGTTCCACTACTTTAAAAATCACCATTTTCTAACCTGAGAAGTTGATTTCACGTGTTTTCTTAAATTAGCAGATTTCTTGGTGCAGTTGTTGACATTTCACTTTGCATAGCAGGAGCAAATGTACTTAAAAAGCAGCTTCAAGTGTGTTGTATGTATTGCTTCTGGTATATTGAAGGGTTGAGCTGTGACTCAGCTGGATTTAAAGGGCTGGTTCACCCAATTCACCCCCTTTAATTAAAGTTTCATCTAACAATCAAGTTTAGATTTCATTTGTCCACATTTATCTCAGACTTCTGCCTCCACACAAATATTCATTTTGTTAAGCTGTACATCTTTATATCCAGTCTATATTCAGTCTAAAAACATGACTTGTGAGGCCACCATGACCTTGACCTTTAACGTTTGATCCCCAAAACCTGATCAGATAATCTGTGAGTCAGTAACAATGTGTGCCAAATTAGAAAGAATTGCCTCGAGGTGTGCTGGAGATATCGTGTTCATGAGACGGACAGACAACCCAAAAACATAATGCCTCCCATCACAGGCTGTGAAGCAGAAGTTAACCTGGGTCAGCCATGCTGTGTATTTACAAATATCGCCATGGACGTTGGTCTAGTTCCACTAAAACCCTTTGGCCTGCACGTGTTCAGTGCTGATTTGCTGTTTGTCATGAATCAGAATCAGAGTCAGAATTGGGTTTTATTGCCAAGAAGGTTGACAAATGTAAGGAATCTGCTGTGGTGCATTTGTGCAGCCTGGAGCAACAAGATGGAGGCTCTGGAGAAGGAGAATGTGACTCTGAAGGAGCAGGTGAACCTTTTGAAAAGTGATAACAGCTGGATTGAGCTTGTGGTGAGTGAGATTGAGGAAAGGCCAGCTCACAGCAAACAGATTGACTTCATGTTTGAGAAGGCTCAAACCTACAAGCTGCCTCAGACCAAGGAGAAGTCCATCAGTGATGAAGAGCTGCCTCAGGATGAGGAAGAGAGATAAAAACAGCATCTACCTGTGTACTTTCTGAATATAGATAAAGGATTCACTGTTCCAGTATTGATTTTTAAATGTGTGCAACTTATTTTGGTGATGAAATGAGTCTCAATGCTCTAAATGATCTGGATAAAACCTGGACAAATTCAATCCAAACTATCACATGAAATGTTTTCGCAGGGTGAACAATCCCTTTAAGTTTTGCAGGTCACATTAAATTGAATCTAAATCTTAAGGAACCTGACGACTCAGGTCAAGTAGTTTGTGTCGTCACAGGTGAATTTGAACGTCAGTATGAGTCACAATATGAAACTACATCTTCAAATCAAGAATAACATACATAATAATAATAGTAATAAGTAAATGTACTGAATGCACAGCTATGCAACCAACGTAAACAGGGCTCAGACTTACAGACTGGTCTTCATTGATTGGGTCCTGGACGCTGCCAGTGTTCTGGGGAACCCAGGGGGGGTCAAATATGGGGACGCAGGGCATGCCCAGAATAGGAGAGGGCAGAGTGAAGTTGATGCTGGGTGGAGGAATCTGAAACAAAAGAGTGAGACCAAATGTTTTAAATTAAACATGAAGCTAATTAGATGTTAATACCATTTTTATGGACAAATAAAAACATGGTGATATTGTTATTCATACCTTAAAGATCTGCTGAGCTCCTTCCTCCATGCGAGGCCACACCTGGTAGCGGAAACGCCACAGTGTGTTAAACTTCAGGATGGAGTTGATGCGCTGGCAGGCCTCCTGGTGCTGGAACTCCGCCATCATCATCTCGGTCACCGTGTCGGGGACCTTTACGGCACACAGAAGGAACATAGCCGCTGGAGGGGATTTGGATAGGGCAGCGGAAGAGGGAGGAGTGAGGAGAGAGATGGAGAAGGTGAAGTATGGTTGAGGGCAAAGAGTAGCACACAGGGAAGGATGTAAGAAAATAGGAAGGGCAAAAGGAACAGGAAAGAAAGAATATATTAGAATATAAAACAGTTAAAGCATGTCACATGTTGTCTCTATAATCTGAACGTTAATAAACTCCGACAGACGCAGCGACCTACAGAGTCAACCCACGCATGACTGATGCACAGCCCAACTCACCGGCAGCGGCAGCCATATGTTCGTCCACGCTGAGTAAGAGCTCCCAGGCGGCAGGCTGGATGTCCCCGTACATGTCGTCGGTCAAGATGGGAGCTGCTTTGATCAGCAGCGAGAGCGGCGCCGGGGACAAGCTCATCACCTGAAACACAAACCGACATCATGCATCATCCTGCAAAACCAAGTAAGGCACTGGATAAGATATAAAGAGGGAATATTTGGAAATCAGTTCACCTGGTTGCGGATGTACTTGAGCATGCCTGTGTCCTTCTTCCCTTCCGTGTTGGGGTCGTTGGGTCTTCTCTTCATGGACGGCGTCCTCAGACACGACTTGTCCGAACACTGAAGGCACAGAGAAGTTTATGAACCACCAGCGATTAAAGTAACTCATCACTTTATTGATTAACTCATCTCATCAAGTTTCAAAACAGGACAGATAAGACCTGTGAGTTCCACCTCTTTGTTTTTCTTGGCACGTGCCCCGATGTTGCCAGAGGAGGCGCTGTCTTCTCGCAGGCTGTCCACTGTCTCGCCGTACACCAGCTTGATGGCGCGGACCAGACGGGCGCAGGAGCGGCTGTGGTGCTGGTAGCAGTGTGGGTGGCAGAAGTCGATGTGGGTACAGATGAAACTCTGCTGGTTGCACAGCAGGATCATGATCTGAGCCCAGAGAGGAGAGGAGGAGGTCAGTATGAAAGAAGGAAAACACACACACACACTGACACAGACACACACATATATGGCACATACATGGAGCCAGGACATGTTGCGGTGGTAATTGTCCTCAGCTCCTCCTGAGCTCGGACCCTCTGGCTCTATGCTGGGCTCACTGGTGCTGAAGGGACTCCCTGCAACAACAAACAAGAACCATTCCAACAGGAGAGTGTTGGATCCAAGGTCATTTGCATTTTTTGATGAATGCTACAAACAAATTGGACTTAAATAAACCTTGACATCACCCATGACTTACCAATGTCAGTGACTGTGTCCCTGCTGTGCGTCTGTGACGACAAACCCTCTTCGTTCTCCGACTCGGAGTCCTGCCGGGACAGCTTGGTGCTCTTCAGGCTCCCTGCTCGCCGGATGGACGACAGGGAGCCGCCTTTCTTCACACGGAAGCTGCGGGCCCCTTTGATTTGAAGCAACCGAGATCCTCCGATACGAATCTTTCGGACGGGTGCTGGAGAGGACGGAAGAGGAGAGAGGTTATACACAATCAAATAGGACTGTAATAAAACACAAGAGTGACGTCAGGCCTCACCCTGAGTTTCCTGCGGCTTCTTGTCGTCGCAGGTGGTATCGGACTTGAGCGTGTGGCTGCTGCTGTTGAGCGAGTCGTGTCCGTCCTCATCGTCAAGGATACCCGCAAAGCTGATCTTCCTCTCGTAGCGTTGGCGGCCGAGCTCCGGGTCTAAACGCAAGCGGCAGCTGTCGAGGTCCTACAGCAAAGATGTGAACAGCAACTGTGTGACATATTCTGGTGAAGAGAACATACACACACTGAATCCAACCATATTTATATCACACTACTGACCACAAGAGGCTCGGTGCGTGGGCGTGGCAAGCAGGGAAAGGTCTCCCGCAGGAAAGTGGTGATTTCCAACAGGAGCTGGCAGGCGGCCATCTTCAGAGCGAAGGGGCAGCCGCACTTTGTAGGATTGACTGTGTCTTGAGGGTAGAAGTATACACATAAAAACACATGCCGTTTCGTTACCTCCAGAATGATTATATACGTTTTACATGATGTGGTTCAGAGTTTTTGATGTGAAACACTTTTCTGACTCACTGTCGTTTAGATAATCCTCTTCCTCGTCTTCTTTCCTCATTCTCCGCTTGGTCTCTTCATCATAGATGTAACCCAGGATGTTGGAGGGGCTCTCGCTGTCAGAGTGACAGAGTTCACTGAGCCTCGTTCCAATCGCCTGAGCAGATTAAAACACATAAATACGTGCACTCTAATTATAATCAGTATTAATAATTGTCACATTAACTGAAGTGTCTTTAACTCACGTCTCCCCACTGGCAGAAATGCTTGGCGGCGTTCCACTGGAGTTTCTGGTTTCTTTTGTTGCCCACTATCGGTGATCGTCCCCTCGATAGGCCTCTCTTGGTGATGTTGACATGGTGGCCTTTCATCCACTCTGGCCAGTTGCCGCGGTTACAGCGTTGGACAAATCTGGCGCATTCGAGGAAGAGGGAGGCCCGAGCCACAACTGGAGCTTCCTGGAAGAAGCAGATGATTTTGAGCTGTGGATTTCGAGCGAACAGCTCTAGGTGACGACGAAATGAAACATACCAGGTCCAGAGCGGCAGCGAGGATGGAGGCGTCGGGGATGGTTCCCGGCTCGCAGCAGTTCAACAGGAACTGGAAGCGTTTCATACCCTGTCGTATGGCGCCCAGATTCACCACGTTCTTGTTCTTCATGGCCTCCTGACTGGCTGCGAGACGCTCCTGGAAACCATGAGGGCCTGGAGGAGAGGATGGAGAGAAGACAGGAGGGTATAGCAGAACACAAGAAGGGAATTATATTTTTAAAACAAGCACATATAGGGGGTCGTTATTTACGCAATTCCTCGTCGACAGCAGCATTGAAGATTACGTCTCACATTTAATCCTGACCCATAAAGCAGAGTGAGAGATGGACACACAGCCACAGGCGGAGGTTACACTCAGATTTTCAATTCTACGCAAATTATGAAAGTTACTTCACACACTATATCCATAATAATAAAATGACAAGTGTAACCGCAGCTGCACAGAAGCTGCACGTGTACAATTCTGTTCTAATCACTCATGGAAAATACCACCAGACGTCACCACAGAAGAGACGAGAGAGCATCATGCTTGACATAGCACAGAAATATGCTTCACAGCAGAAAGATGGTTTCATAGATGTGAGTTATTCCCCCGACACCTCCTTCTCTCCCTTTCCACCATTGAATGAAACAAGAGAGGAAGGGGTTTGTTGTTGGGGAGACGAGGACGTGCATAGTTGGAAAGGGGGGGGATGTGGAGTTGGTACGACAACACACTGACAAACGGAATTAGAGGGATATTAATGTTCTTTATAATGTTAAAAGCTATTTCAGGACAAATGTATTTCATGAACAGTCAGTGCATTTTTTGAATTTAGAAAACATTCTGATATTTGATGTGAAAATACGTGATTATAGTTTTTAAAAAAGTACTCCGAGAATTTAGAATTGTACTTCCAGAAGGTCAAGTGACTCATACGAGTTATTACAAGACAGAAAGGGTTTTAAAATTTGACGTAGCAGAGGCCGAAATGAAGGACAAACTCGACACTGACGGATTGAGAATAAAACACAAGCTAACAGGGTGTAGCAGGCAGGCGTCCGGCGATGGAGAATGGCGTACGGAAGGAACGACTGGCGAGGCGAGAGAAGACACCACACGGACAGACAGACACTGGGACAGAAAGAGAGAGAGATAGAGACACAGGGCGATGGGGCGTGGGCGAGGGGCACCCTGGGGTGGGGGAGGTCTACCATCTTTCTCTTCTGTGTGGTGAAGCTTGGATGGATTCCTCCTGCCAGATCTCCATTTACCGAGCCGCTTGAAGAAATTCTCCTCCTCGTCCCTGCAGAACTCTGGCCCCACAGCACCCCCTTCTGACAGCTTTACTGCACTCGTAAACTTCACCTAAGACACGTAAACACACATCAATATGCACATAAATATCAAGACATTATCAAAATGTGCACGCTATGTCGCATCCAGCAGCAGTGGGGGTGTGGCCTCTCTGACCTTTGAACTCTGTCGTATGAAGGAGAGTCGGTCGACGGAGCTGATGTCCAGCAGGTCCTCGACACCATCAGTCAGTCCAGAGAGAGACGAACGCTTGAGCCAGTTACCTGGAGACACGTGAATCAAAAAGAAATGAAACAGAGGAAGGCGCAAAGCCACAAATGTACAGTGCACAACTGGTTGTGAAGGAAAGTACGTGCACACACACACAAAGGGTTGTCGATGAAGAAAAGGGCAAACAGGGGACATACATTCAGGGTATTTACACTGAGGAACAAAACGTCTTAAAGTCCCTGGTGACCATACTGGCCTCTAAAGTCTGTGATGTGCAAACACAAGTTAACCCAGGTGGAGAACAGCGTGCACACTGGAGAGGTGACCGACACAAACAGACACAACACAAATACTGTATGAAGATGGTTCCACATCCACATACGTAGGACAGAGAGAGTGAGTGGAAGGCGAGTGGTCCGACGGCATGCTGAGGCACAGAGAGGAGCACACAACAGACCAATGAGATGAAGTGAACGCCGCCTCATGGCAGGAGGTCTTTCCAACGTTAGACAGACAAAAACACAGCGTTGTTTCAATGCATTTCAAGGTGACAGTCGGGAAAGCCTAGGTAATGAGGTGAGGTCATGGACATACACACTGTACATCATCCTCAGACCAGTTAGAGGTTGACTGTAATAAGTGACCTCACCTATGGGCAGCTTCAGTTTCTTGCGCAGTGAAATGCGACGGGATCTGGATCGAGAGCGCCGGTCGGTGGTGGTCCCGGAGTGGGCGGTGGTGCACTCCGATGTGTCCTGCTCCGATTGGCTGCTCGTGTCACTGGCGGCGCTCTGCGACTTGAACATCTTCCTCCAGAAATCCTTCCTGCCCAGCAGAGCGCCCGGGAGCTGTTCTTCACTGGAGGCACAAAACAAAGGTCACATTTGAATATTTACACGAGGACAAGGGATTAAATTCAGCTTTTTACAAGTTTGTATCTCTGTGTATGAATCAATGTTAAAACACAGTGAGGTCCTCTTTATTGTGGCGGGACAGGAAGCGGCAGTTTCCCTGTTTGGAGCAGAGACGTGGCTGCTGCACTGGACATAGATGGTGCTATATGGAGATGCTGTGAGGTGGACACTCACTGTTCGGGTGTCTGGGGGGGTCTACTGGAGATGTAGCTGCGACACTCATCTGCAGCACTGGACACCTGACCCTTCTCCCCGGACACACCCGCCTCTGACCTGCGCACACACACACCCCGACAGACAGACAAACCAGCTGAGCTCTGCTGTGCAGTCACGCCCACCTGGGACGACCCCCCCCCCCCCCCCCCCCCACAGCCTACAGTTGTTTAGTCAGCAGCTTTGAGTGTCACTCAAGCTTGAGATGTTTGCATTATCATTACTGTCTTTTCTATTTTGATCTATGGACGGAAATATCCTAGTAGAATATTTGTATTTGTTTTACTTTATTCACCCCCACTGGTGAAGTAACTTTGCTATATTTACATATTTGAAATATAATATATAAATGTATGCAGTAAAACAAAAGGGAAACAAACTTTTAAACAAAAAAGAAAATGCCTAAACCTGATTGATTGATCACATGAAAACATCTATACGAGTATTTCATATGATCAATAAACCATTGCCCCATAGATTAAAAATACCACAAATCATATATTCAAGTCATTTTATCTGTTATTTATTTAATTATTAGCCTCATATTCTAACAATTTATTCAAAATTTGATGATTTTTGATTTTTAAAACGATAGGTTATTATATATTTTCCAATTTTTGAACAAGACAAGCTACGATTTCCAAACGTCACTTTTCTAGCTGCAAATCAATATTTAATATGAGGTAAATTAACACTTACCATGCACATATTTTGAGAAAGAAACTCCACCTCAACTATTTAGTCGTCTGAGGAAGGTGTGTTATCTTCTCTAGAGTTACAGACTCTAAGTCCAGTGGACGTTTCAATGCAGTCAATTTCATAAATAAAATACGGTCAGAGGAAGTTTGATTCTCTGTGGTGAAACAGAGGAAGTGCCCACTTTGCCAAAGCCACAGTATGTTTATAATAGGACATCAAATCAGTCACTCAAGCAGGAGAAACAGATGCAGACGGGACAGAAAAGAACAGAAATAAAACAAATGAACAATAAAGCGGTGATGAGAAGCGTAGCTCGGATACGTGACACAAAGAGAAATGTTGACTCACATCACATCACTGATTGGATGAGAAATATGTTTGTGACCTCATAAGGGGGAGGGGTGTTATGGCATTTCAACAGGAATGAATACAGGTTATTTTTACTTGCTCATGATTGGACAGAAGCATGATGTCATTGAGACCATTTCTGACCACCTATTGGTCGGTACCTCCTGGGTCCAGGTTGTTTTCCCTCTTCCTTCTCGTCAGGCTTCTTGGTGGTGGTGACCTTCTCCGCGCTGTCCAGTAGGGCGCTCAGTGCCACCCGGCGGAACACGTTGCCATGGGCCTCCTTGATGAACTGCACCAGCTGGCGGATGTCGCAGTACAGACCCTGGGAAGGGAGACAGAGCGAGGGACGTGTGAGTCAAATGCACGACAAAGTGCGTTAGAAGAAGAAAAAGTTGGGACTTTGCAGGCTGCGTCAAACAGTGTGTGGGTTTGTGCACATGCATATATGCATAAGTGTGTGGTGTGCAGGAGCAAGGCACCGGCTCCAGCTTGTGAGTGGGTGGCCTCTGATTTTGTGCCATAATAAAGGCTGCCTTCAGAAGTGTGTCATCCTCCGCCAACGTACACAAGTCATGCCAGTGTTTCTTCAGGCTTTACAGGCACCGCAGAGCGACCACAGTCCCTCACTGCTCTGACAGGAGAGACCTGCATTCAGCTATTTCCAATTCAACAAAATAAAAAGTTATGACTTAATGTCTTTATTAATAGAAGGTGATTAAACACACTTGACGTCCGATTTGTCCTGAACTAGAAAGCATTAACTAATGTGGTGTAAGTGATTGCTCTTCTTTAGGTTCCGCACCAGATGAAACATTAATAATTCAACTCCAATGAAAAGAAATATGAGTCTGGATCTAACAGATGATTTCCCACACCACTCACCAGGTTCTCTGGGCTGTGCAGCTCGTGTGTGGTCGAGGCGCAGCGGGTGATGAGGGACTTGAACATGCAGCCCACCACCACCGCCTCCATATTCTGGGCCACGGACTTGTTGTCCCCCGTGGTGAAGTTGTTCCTGAACCCTGCCTTGTCTGGAAGCAACAGGGAGGCGGGAGGAGACCACGGATCACACAGGGGGTGGTTAAGTCAGGGGGGAGAGAACAGTATGACAGCTGACCAGCTTGAGTATTAAACAGTGAGCCCGTACAACAGGGAGGGGAGGGGGCGGGGCAGGTGGGGCAAAGGAAAAGGGTTTGTAAAGCATATGGGGGTAAAGCCAACTGAAAAGGATTCTGGGTAAGGAATACATGCAAGTGACTAAGGCCTGCGACAACAAAACACAGTGTGGGGGGGGGGGGGGGGGGCTTATTCTCTTGGTCCAGTCAAACTTAGTGTGAATGGAGAACATATGAACTGTGTAAAAAACAGATTTGATCACACAAGTGAGTATTGTGGAGTTGCAGGCCAGTTGTGTCCCTTTGGGACAGAGTGAGGGGCGCAGCAAAGGAAGTGGTGTCTAGGGAAGGGTCCGATTAGGCGAGTGTATTAATCCTTCAACTAATAGTATTGACTGTTATTGATTATTGATCATGTGTATCTACCGATGTTTCTTTTTTTCGCCCTCCTGGACCTCTCACCTGCACTGCCGTACTCTGCAAGAGAAAAGAGGCGGGGCACAAGTTGATTGACATCAGGCCAGCACAGACATGTATGCGGTGTCAGAAAGGACGAGGCACCCCACCTCTGGACGGAGGCGAACGTGAGACGCACATACACACACACACACACAGACTGCCACACATAAATAATAACACACACCGAAAAAACTAAACAAGGTGCCCTGGTCACTTTCAGAATCAAAACACTCATCGGTTCAGTAACTTGCCAATTGCTCAGCACTTCGTGTGATAGACTGTGCTGATCATAGTAAAATATACTTTTCAGTGCAAAACTGAATTGGCATGTACAGTGTGTCTCAGTGCTCAGTGGTAAAGCCGCTGATTGAGCGGAGATGTAATGGGCAAAGCTTTGGATTGGCAAGTGTACAGAATGGATGAGTGAGTCAGGAAGGCAGGATTCCGCTTGTGGAAGTGGATGAAGAAAAAGAGGGAAGATGGAAGCAGGAGGAGGAGGACGAAAAGGGGACAGGGACAAGCGGAGACAAGTGGAAGGAGGGAGGGAAGTAACACAGATATAAACAGAGGTAGCGCTGGAATGCAAAGTCGAAGTGCAGGTTGAGACAGAAGTAGTACAATTCAGCTTTGTCAACCACACAAGGACATTTCACTTAAATCACGCTTTTTTATCTTAAACTGCTCTGAAACATAGCACCAAGGTTAAACCTCTGAGTGTGAAAGAGATTTCAATCGTTTCAAAACAAACGTCTGCACAGAAGTGCTCAATAAATATTAAAATAAAAGGATTAATTGTCATTTACGAAGACAAAGATGTAAAAACATGATATTTTCTCCTACTACTGCACTCACTTAACACCTTGAAACGCTACAGTCAGAATACTATCAATGACGATACTAACTCACTGATGATGTCCCGTTGTTCCTATTTGTGCAAATGTAATTGCTGTATTTGCTTATTTTTTATGATCTGCATTCAGTCCCACTCAGACTCACACACTCTGCATACTTACTGTCAGTAATGGGCTCCATGCAGAAGCCCAGCAGCGCATGCAGGAAGTCCACAATGTTATTGAGAGAGTCTTTGTTCACATACTCGCGTATTGTCTGTCGAAACTGCAGCTTGTCCAGCTTGTACAGGCTGGTCAGGCAGTTCTGGGCCTGAAAGCAAAGATTTGGAACAGGATTCAGTCTCAGTGCATGGAAGATTTATACATGACTCAGGGTTTTGGACGCCAGCCTGTTGTGTCTCAGAAATATCAATAAGTCAGTAAAGTGGCTTCACTTGCAGGATGTGGTATTTTCATCACTTTTCATTGATTCTCATGATCAATATCAGCTGTCCAGACAGATTCTTACTTCATCTTTACAACTTAATCTAATAACACAAATATTGACCAGCACTGAAATAGAAGAGCAGCTGTTCTGAGGCGTCCCTTGGTGCACGAAACTTCAGAGAAAGGTCAGAGGAGTAACGATCTGACCTGCATCCTGAGGCGGTCTCCTGACAGACCGCGGTGGCCCTCGCCACAGCCGTAGGCGCAGCCGAGAGACTTAACGATCTTTATCAGCATGGTCAGAGCCAAGCGGTGGGTGCTGAGGCCGGAGCCTTCTTCCTGTTTGAGAGGGAGTGACGGACATGAGCATGAACACACAGGACTCCAACGATTCTCAGCACATTTCTGAGCGTACAGCTCAAACTCACCTTTTTATCATTGTCCTTGTTGTTCTTCACATTGTCCTTGCTCCCCTGCCCACTTCCTCCACTGCTTCCCCCTCCTCCTCCTCCACCTCCTCCTCCTCCGCCGCCTCCGTCTCCTCCTCCCCCTGCTCCGGGTAGTGATCCGCCCCCCTGCGCGCCTCCTCCAAGACCTTGACCCGTCGTGTCTTTGCCTCGTGCCTCCTGGTTCTCCTTGTTGTCGGGCTTGGACAGTTTCTTGCCCATGCCGGGCACCACCCCGAGCTGCAGCAGGCAGTCGATGATGTTGAGGGCCACGTCACAGATCCTGGAGCTGATGTCATGACTGAGGACGGCGTAGAGGGCTCGCAGTACAGCCTGGAATACAAGGAGAGGGGGACAATTAGCTACCACACGTGAGCTGCCCTGGCTAATATTGCAGCAGGAGGACCGTCACTTACGGTGAGGTCCAGCATGCCGTTCTTCAGCACAAAGTTGTTGGTCCCCTCGATGTTCTCCCCTTCCTCCGGACAGGAGTAGTTGATGCACGAGTCGGTGAAGCTGCGTGGCAGGTTGGCGCAGGCCAGCGGCTCCACGGGCATCTCAGGGACGGCGGCGGGGTTACAGAGCTTCTTCATGTGCTCGGTGAAGAAGTCGGCGTAGCCCACATTGAAGGACGCCACGGTTGTGTTGAATGCCGCCATGGTGATGGTGGAGATCTGAGATCGAACTGTGACAGAAGAGGGAAGCGTATTGTGACTACAGGAAGTAGATAATGTCTATTGTGTCTTTTTTTAAACTCTCTTTGTTGGAACAAATTGTTCAATCGCACTCAGATTCTCTTTTAAGAAACTTAGATATAATCCTTGAAAACGATGCTTGTTTTCCTCAGGGGATTTGCTTGTATGTGATGGAGAAGAGTCTAAATCCAGCACTGTTATTTGTATGTAAATTAGCATCTCCACAACAATATCATTGTTGTATAAGCTTGTCCTACTTCTGCTCTGCTCACTGGAGACATGAGCTTCAGCCCCCCCCTTTACTGCAGCTGATGGATATTAATATATTCAAGTTGTCTTCTCACAGCCTCTCCAGTAGCTGCACCAAACATTTTATATTATCTCAGATCACTTTTCTATTGATTGAGTGTTTCTGCAAATGTCTAAGAAACTCATTTAGGTGCCAGATCTCAAGACGGATTTCTGCGACATCCACATTTTGTCTCCTCACCCTCTTTGACGGTGTTGTCGCTGTGGCTGTTGGAGTGGTCGGGCATGTCTCTGAGGAGTGAGTGGTGGGAGTGGGAGTGTTTGGCGCTCAGGCTGTCTGCGTCTGCAGCTGTGTCCGTGCTGCCCCTCCGTGTGAATTTGCCTGGAAAGGGATGCAACAGATAAATATTTCAGGTTAAATTAAACACACACAGATCCAAACAACAGCGACAAAATAATTTTCATGCTCATGTTCCCTGCAAAATAAACTTCAATCCAATGTGATTTCCAAGCCCAAACTTCAGCTGCAGGTTTGAGAAGAGATATCTGATTTTCAGATCGTAGAATTACACCTTGATGCATTTTTCCTGCATCTATTGGACTATTTAAGAAAATGTCTTCCTGGGAAAGGAGCTGATTTGAAGCAGGAGCTTTCAAAGAACGGTGAAATGCGGGAACATGGAATGAGAGATTAAAAAACACAACTAACTCTGGATGATAATAATAATAAATGTCTCTGTGCCTTTGGCGAATTAAATCACACTTCTCTGTGGGAGCTAATAAAAATACCAGTGTTAATGAACTGACCTAATTCACTAGCTGACAGCGAGATCCAGACAGAATCCTCTGACTCACCAAAAGGGAGCTCAGGGGGCAGAAAGCGACGGCTGAGAACTGGTGACATGCAACCTATTCTCATTATGAATGGCATTGCATTACCCATGATCGTGGCCTGCCAGCCGCCGCGGTCCAGAGCTCGCCGATCATCGCCCAGGCCGGAGAAGCTCCCGAAAGAGAAGGTGCTGCGGGTGGGCGAGACATCCAGGTGGTCCTCGTGAAGCAGGAAGGGAACACCCATACGGCGCTGGCGCTTTTTTCCTGTGTAGTGGAAGGGGATGGAGCCCTTCCTCTCCCGGTCCTCACGGCGGTTCTTAAACTGAGAAGAAACAAGGATAGGAACGGTGCTTCAGCCATATTCATCTCAGTCCAGCATAAGATTAGAGTTAGCATGTTAGCATGGACAAGTCTGTCTCTGACCTTCTTGAAGATGTTCATGCCCAGGTCCGAGGACAGGTCTGGGACAGCCTGTCGACGGAGGTTAGTCAGAGACACCTTTGCAAACGTCTCCGTGCTCAGAGATTTTCCCTCTTCGTTGCATTTCAGACTCATATCCTGCAAAACGCAGCAGAGGATGGTCGGAATGACAGCCAGACACAAAACAGATTTTATCGCACGTGTGAGGCAAGTGAGCTCCTCCCATTACCTGGGTCTTGTGCGTGTTGACCAGTGACGGTGTCGCAGCGACCATGGAGCTGCTGCGCGGGCGCGGCAGAGGCGTGACCAGGGGCTCCGGGGTGCGTTCGGGTCTCTCCTCCAGGATCTGCCTCAGCCGCTGGAGGTAGAACATCAAGGCCCAGTGCACACCCTCCTCTGTCCAGTGTGGCTGCAGCAGGCAGCGCAGCACCGCCACATCAAAGTAGGTGGCGTAGCGAGCTCGCTGGGCCACAGAAGTCGGCAGACCTGCAGGGGCTGACGTCCTGGGATAGGAGGAAAGACACAGGGATGATTTTACTGGAGAAAGAACCGTGTTTCTGTATTTTCTGAGTAAGCCGATGTAATGAAGGTAAAAAGAGAGAGAAACAACTGAAGTGAAAGTTGAAGAATGACAGATACTGTGCAGAGGAAACAGTCGAAGACTCAAATTGATTTAAAGGAGAAGAATAAATGTAATTACGAGGGGCTGAGAGGCAGTGACCGTGACGTTACAGAAGCCTGACAGCTGCCTGATCAGGAGGAAAAATGGCCAGAATGCTTTGCATGTGTTTTCGGAGTCTTTAGAACACCGTCACACGTCGTACTACAAACACCAATTACACCGTATCATCGCCTTTCCTGTTTTATTAGCCTATCAACAACTCCTGCCACACGGCTTCATTAATAATGCATCACAGAGAAGGAGGATGTAAACAAGGGCACAGCCTCCCTGCAGCATCATTGGGAGAGCAGCAGGGAGAGCGGGAGCCTCAGCCTACGTGAGTCCACTATAAATAAGCTGGAATGAAGGTCAGCGTTTGGGAGAGCTGCAGAACGTATGGGCCGCCGGTCGCTGTGGAGGAACATATTGATAGCACGAGAAGGCGGCGTGAGGGAGACATGGAGGAAAGCATTTAATCGTGGCCATTGTAATAAATGGAGCAGGAAGAGGTGGTCGATATCTACATGAATCACTTTGAGAGCGGAAAGCGGAGGGAGGCTGTATCATGTTTCACTGTCTAGCCAGTAAAACACACACACACACACACACACACACACACACACACACACACACACACACACACACACACACACAGCCTACTGCTGTTGTGTCAGGTTGCCACGGAGACCGAGTGACGACAGCCACCCAGGAGCTGTCCGAGAGACGCCGGCCCAGCCTCTAGCTCCATGCGGTAGCAGAGATGCAGCAGCAGCCAGCCAGTTGGCCGTTACCATGGCAACTGCCTCAGCATCAGCAGTGCTGTGAGTGGCGCGCAATGCTGCGCCATGGGATGAGTAAGCTGCATTAATCACAGGAGCTAATGGTGGAAATATCTGGGCGGTGTGGCACAGAGGGGTTTGTACAGCAGAGCGAGGAGCAGACACAAATATAAACACCTGCGAGGGCTCAGAGCAATAAATGCAATACAGAGCAATAAAAACATTTTTAAATCGGGGACATTTACATTTTATCATTGACATGATAACTGCTGGTGTACAGATCCCCCCCCCCCCCCCCCCGGATCCATACAGCGGGAATCCAACAACCCTTTTTACGCTCAAATCCGCCTTAAATGTCAAATTTCTCCTCTTCTGTAGATATAAAACCCATATTTATCTCACTTCTCTCTTCCCCTGCTCTCCTTTGATGCAGCGTTTTGCACACACCGGCTTAACATTCCCACGAGCGACACATGAAGAAAGCTATTAATCTGTCTTGGTTGTGCGTGTGCAGCGAAACAATAGAGATAATTCTCCTCCTTCCTGCATTAGCATGTGACTTCTCACAAACCCTCTGATGTTTGAGTGTGTGAGGATATTATTACCAGCGCAGGGGGAGGAGGGTCCAGGCTTATTTTGATTAGCAGTCACTTGCCGCCTGTCGGAGGGATTGTGAGACGAGTCGGACGTGACTTGTTTGTTTGTCAGATGAGCAACACGCACATCAGTCTCGTCCTCCCAGCCCACCGGGTGGCTGATTCAGGACGGTGACAGACAATGTTAGGGTTAGGGTTAAAGTCAGTAAACGCACATGTAGGATGTGCTGAATGCAAATGTAATGAGCTGTTAATGTGGGGATTCTCAGCAGAGCAGGTTTAGTATTTTTCTGGTAACACAGAGCATCATAGTCATGGTGTATTGTGGATTTAAAAACCTGTTTTCTGGTTAAAAACGCACAGGGAATGACATCTAAACTATGATGTCTGCCTGTTTGTCAGCAGGATTATGCAATGAGTCATTTGGTGCAGCTTGATTGAATTGAAGAGGCGGAGGTCTGCGCTCTAGTCTTTCTATGATTTAGTGAAACTTCTGTAATAAAATTAGTCAGGTGTCATTTGCTGCCAAACCACGCTGGTCAAACCTACCTCATTTGTGCCAAAGCAAACACAGATTGAGTCTCGGTCTGAACGATGCCAGACTTTGCCGTGGGCAGAGTGAAAATCAAGCCAGGCCATGTCATGCCAGACCAGGGCCAGTGCCAGCATCAGACATGTAGCACATTACTTCAGCATAATTACCCTGCTTCTGCGGGCAAATGTCAGACGGGTGTGTTGATGCTGAAGCAAGATGAGGCTCTGTATGTGTCGTGTTTGACTTGAGGAGACAGCGCAGCTTAGGGCAACACATTGCACGGGGGAAGGAGGAGCTATTCACGTACGCCGCGCCACTCACAAGCGAGTGGAGCCAACGGTGTGTTCGACAGACGGTGCCACGGGGCTAAATGTTTAGCCATCAACTAGATGATGTCACCAGGCCCGTGTCAGAGCGGGTCACTGATAAATCACTTCTGCGTGGTTTCAACTCACCGCTGGATTGCAAAGTGTGAATCACTCCTTTATGAAAACAGTATTGATCATGAAGCTAATGATTTATTTATTTATAATAGAGTTTAAATAGATAACTTCCATTTATCAAATGTCCTTATATATGGAAATGTGTATCAAATCAAATATAATGTATTATGAGATACTCTATTTCATTGTAGGTATTAAAATGTATTTTTACAAAAAGAGAAACATGGCTGAAAAGTGTCTGTGTCATTGGGTTTCCAGGTTGATGTTTCCTATCTGGTGTAGCCGTGCTGCATTATGACACCAACACAACCACCATGACCCTTCCATGTAACACAACAACACACACACACCTCTTCCTCTTGAGGGTTAATTCAATAACAGTGCTCACTTTTTCTTGGAAGGGCCTTTGACCGGCGGGGGTTGCTGGGAAGGGCCACCTTTCTCCACCGAGTTACCACGACGACAGCTCTTCTCTCCAGCCGAGGGGGAGGAGGAATCTGATTGGGTGGTTTCACAAACCACCTGGAAGCCCTGTGGGCAGGAGAGATGGACAGATACTGTGGATAAAGAGCAAATAAACAAGCGGAAAGACGCAGAGAGTGATGGTCCCTGATCATTAAAGACTCTGTGGCTTGTGTCATGACCCTGGCTAACCACACTAATGCTCCCGGTTGACCGGTGCTAATGAAAATTAACAGTCGGCCCCCAGAGGGAACGCTGGAGGGGGAGGGGAAGACGCCCCGGACTCTCGTCTGAACATATTCAATCAACACGCGAAGCAAAATCTGACATGGATCTGCGAGTGCTCACTCACCATGGGACCAGGGTTTCCAGATCCACAGGGGCTGCACTGGTTGTTGATGGGGGAGTTCCTCTTAGCTGTGGAAACAGATTACACGTCTTCATTGTGAGAAAATAAAGATGGACTGACTTCTAAAAGGGACATAAAGGGCTTAAAGGAAAGGTTTTCTTTTTTTCTTCACCTGTCACGATGTTTCTCACAGGTTTGATGAGCGCTGTAAAGGCAGAGATGTCCGGCTGCCGGTGCTCCCACATCGGCTGCCAAATTACCAGGCCACTGGCCAATCGGAAGGTCAGGTCCTGACTCCTGTAAAAGAGTGACATATTCATAATCTCATTTCTAGAAGAAGCCTTTTCTTCAACCATCTCCCAGTTGAGCTATGATTTTATAAACAATACACAGGATTTTAAATGTTTTGATATCATCACGTTATCATGGCATGATCCTTCACAACACACATTGTTCAGATGGGAATCCCCAGAGTACTGCAACATGACTCCTGTATCTGTTTGTACACACAGATCAATAGCAGAAGGGCGACCCTGAGTGTGTGTTGAGCCGCTCAATATGAGCCTCTCGATTAAACGCCAGTCAAGATATTAACATGTTTTAAAATAAAGCTGCTACAACAAATGTCCCTGAGAAACATCAGACCTTTATTCGATGAATGAGCGGAGCGAACAGGAACACAAACAGCTCCACGCTGGCCATGCTCTTGTGGAACAGCTTGGTTCGGGTGTGCTCATCCTCCTCCAGCAGGGAGCCGCTGTGCTGGGGCCCAGACCCCCCCAGGGCAGAGCCAGAGCAGGAGCCGGGAGCCCCGGGCGATGAGCCCTGGTTCCCCACCGGCTGGAGGAAGGCGCTGCTGCTGCTGCCCCCGGACCAGCTGTGGCCCAGGCTTGGCTCGTGGTTGCACTCCTGCGCCGCCTCCAGCAGCATCCAGTGCAGCGTGTGGAGCAGCTTGGTTTCGGCCACACCCAGCTTGTCCTGGTGGCCTGTGAGAGGTCAGAGGTCGAGGCTTAATGTTTCAGTGCTGCTAAGTGTGGTGATGAATGGGCGGCATGATGAAGATCTGGTGTTTTGTGCATGTTCCTGGAGGTATATGACACATAGAGCTTGATTCACTTCTGTCATAAATAAATATGATAAAACATAAACAAATATGCTGAATATCTACTTCCGGCTTCTTAAATGTGAAGATTTAATTAATTATAGAATTAAATAATGACATAAATAATCAATAGTCAAAGCCATATTATTATAAACACTACAGCAAGAAATATTTTCCATCATCAATGCCAATGTCAAATTTACATATATCTATTTATAGACAGTCAGTGTATGTTAATATTCCCAAATGAGAATTTAGACACTGACATGAACATGATCCAGAGAAACAATCTAATTTAAACAACATGGTGAATTGGAAGGTCGAGCTGTTCTGTGTCTGTGCCGTGACTCAAAGAACATCGGTTTTGTGTTTTGTTGGATGAGGATAACCTGGATGAGGCTGTCAAGTCAATGCCTAGAGCCGGGGTAATGTGTGTCCTGCGTGTCCTCACCCAGCTTGTTCCTGTTAGACAGCAGGATGGAGGTGCAGTGGAGTACATGAGGCAGGGCCGCCTGGACGAGCTCCCAGCGGGAGATGCTCTGGATGGCCTCTGACAGGGCCGGCGACAGCCCGTGGAGCTTATTCTCCACCAGCACCCGCTCAAAGGACTGGGGAGGCAGCCAGGGAGGAGAAGAAAAGAGACATCAGCCAGGAACTAAAGCCTTTTTCTTTGACTATCTCAATGTCCCACATGGCCTCCAGCGGGGCGATGCCTGTGGGAGAGACACTGGCAGCTCTGTTTAGACCCACAGGGATCTGGAAAAGTGTCATTATGGATATGAGTCTCCACAGGTCCGGCTCCTGGGTAATAGGAGGAAGTGAGGGGGGGGGGGGGGACTCATTTGCTAAATGCAAAATCAAGAACCCACTTTATCTCCAGGTACATTAAGGTGAAAAGGGATTACGGAGAGAGGGAGTGATTATTCCCCATCAGCACACAAACGGGCTTTATGAGATGACTTACCACACAGGAGGCTTCATACTGTTTCCCCAACTTCGGACGCAGAAATGCACTGAAACATTAAAAAAAACAAAAGGAAAACATCCTCATATGACGTTTTCCACCTTGTCATTTCACTGCAGCTCCTCCGCACGCCCCACTTCCCATGCAAATGTGATTTACAGGTGTGACATCATGCAATCTGCATCCGTCTCCGTGCACAGTTAACACCAAAACCGCGCAGCCCACCTCCCCCCATTAAAACATCAGTGCACTGACACAGTGGAGCAGTGGTTTGAATCCTAATGAACCACTACACGCAATTTTGACGCCGTGTCAGCTCACAGATTCACATGCTCCCGGTTTTGTGCGAAGGGCAAACACCTGTTATCACGCACTAACCTGGTCTGCCTCCATAGGAAGGTCTGGATGGGGAACGGTATTCCCTTCCCGCACTCCGGCTCGTTCTCATCCAGGCTCTTCCTCTTCACCATTTTGGCCGGAGCCGCCTGCACCGCCCGCCTGAGCGCGACCACCGGGCGGCTGCTGCCTGTGCGCAGGTGACCAGCGAGTCTCCCCTCACGACATGACCGGGTTCGTGCTGCGTAAAATGGCTGCAAGTGTCGGTCGGTCGGCGGTAGGGGAGGTGGAGAGAGGCAGGGAGGGAGAGAAGGAGGAGAGGAGGATGGGGGGCTGCTCTGATTCTGGTTCCAGCGCCTCCCTCACCGGACACTGACAGCTGATCAGCTCCGCTCATTTATCCGGCGGAGCTTAAAGACGCAGTGTGCAGCTGCGGCAGATGTTTCCAACACACACACACACACACACACACACACACACACACGCACACACGCACACACGCACACACCGCTGTAAACACACAGAGAGATGCTGCTGTAACACGAGCGATAAACACGTTTAAATGTCAACAGGTTGTTCAGTCGTGACACAGAGAGATTTAAAAACACTAAATAACCACTGTTAAATACAAGATCCTGCTTTTAATAATGTTCTTAAGTGGAGTGATGACAGCAAAATGTGGCGTTAGGTTCCTAAATAAAAGCAAATGCTCATTTCATAATGGGTCTAATTAAAGTGGAATATGAGTTAAAGCCCATTTGAACCATTTATCTATAAACTCTGTTTATAGTAATGCATCATCATCATCAATCATATGTTTTTATCTTTAAATGTAGTGAAAATGTTTATAATGTACTGTAAAGGGTGCAGAAAAGGCTAAGTGTCAGTACTTGTACATAAATACAGCACTTAAAACTGGGATTTAAGTATTTAGTATCTTTAACGTCATACATTTTGGCCTTAATTAAAAATGAATGAGGATTATATCTTAATTTTTAGACCCAAACATGTGTCAGGTAATAAAAACACATAATAGCATGAACCACTGAGCTCCATGTGCAAAAACTTGTGTAATAACATCACTGTAGTTACATGTGGAGACATAACATAACATATTACACAGAAACTACAAGATAAGGGAACTTTATAATGAAAATATAAGTCGTTAATTCAACATTATTTTATTATTTTACAACATACAAACAAGTTAAACTCTTGTGTTTATACCTCAAACCTCCAGGTTGTAGGATATCTGCAGGAAATCAATAATAAAATAACACACACGTCTTTATTTGTGTCAAATCATCAGAAAATAAGAGTCACAAGGTTTTAAAAACTTAAAACTTAAAATGAGCCGTTTTTATTCAGAATCGGGAAAAGACGCTGTTTCTCCTTTCCAAAGTCCGCCATGTTGGATTGTTGTTTACGGCCGCGATGTTTCTACGGAGGCCAAGAGCAGACACTCAAGGTTCGTGTGGAGACACCTTACCTGTGTGTCGCACCTTCACCACTAGAGGGCACCAAATCAAAGCTTTTAGCTATTAGCCCGCTAAGCTAACTGAAAACTTTCTAGACTGCCCCAGAGTCCTGCACCGGGTCGGGAACCCACGGTTTAGCGGGTGAGAACAGAAATATGTGGTTGCTGTTATTTTTTTTATATTGATATCGGTGATGAAAAGTCTAATAAGCAACTGGAAAAAATGTTTTATTGTGAAAGCCGGCGACACAGCTTTGACCCGCACACATGGACTTTATTTTGATGTCACTGATGCGACAGAGGTGTGGGCTAGCAGCTAGCACAATACACAAGGGGTGAATACACAACTGTGGACAACACATCGTCGAGAGCCAAGTGGGACGTCTGGGACAAATAGCTCGTGACAGCCGAAAACCAGGAGCTCCGTCGCTGAGGAAACATCTGGACAGCAGCAGCAGGAGCACAGTGAGTGCAACAGCTGGTGTTTTATTCTGCCAAAGAGGCAGTGACATGTTCTTATGTTCTAATGTTATCATGGCACAATATGGACGGTATTGTATTTCTGTACAGCAACCTCGTTGTCAAGAGCAATGGCACGTCAGCATGAGAATAGTGATACTAGACTGCACTAAACCAAAGCTATTAGCCGGCTAAGCTAATTACAACTTAGCGGACTGCACTTACTCAAAGCTATTCGCATGCTAAGCTAACTAAAACATACTTGATGTCACTGAATCCAACAAACTGGTCCTGGAAGTCGATTCAGTTTAAAGTCAGAATCCATTAAACTGAGAGAAACTGATGTGAGCTCAGTGTAAAGACTGGAAACAGCCACATAACATTACCTCATAATAATGATTACAGTAACAATAATAAGATCAATAGTAATAATAGTGATAATAATAATAAGCAAATAATTTCTGTAATACATTTTAATAGGCAATTCAGTAAAATGTTATCTCATCAGGATCTTTATATATTAAAACATACAACATATGTATTTAGTTTTTATATGTATATGTATTTATAATGTTCATAAAACGTGCAACCAGACAAACACTCTAAAGTGCACGTGTGTGTGTTCAAGCTTAATATGACCAACACATTATGCTGTTGCTAAAGTTTAATTATGAATAATAATAATATTAATAAGCTCTGGATCTTGAATAAACCAACACTTCTCTGCTCTGAACCACAATAAATCCATCACAGTATTTTCTCTACACAAAGAAGAACCAGAGCGAGTCACTTTTTATTTTCTTTATTTGTGTTGCCGTCATCCTGCAGGAGCGTTTGTCATCAGAACATCAGAAAGTGTGCACAGGTCTACATGGTCTTTTAAATACACTTTACACAGGCAGAAGGGGGCGCTGGGGAGCACGGGGGCAAGAGGAGGGGAAGCACAGAAGAACACTGGAGGGGGGGGGGGAGTGGACACTGGGGCAGAGGGGGTTCACAACGGAGAGCAGAGAATATGTTCCTGTTTTCACTCTTATTTTTTAATGAATTCTCTTGAAGTCGTTTTCGGTTCAATCGCACTAAAGGGCCATGAAGCTGCTCCGTCAAAACAAGTATTTTCATATAAAGCTTCTTCCTTTCCCCCATTTCTCTTTCTTTTTTTATTCATTCACAAACACAAACCCCAGGAGAAAAGTCACAGGAGCAGTTCAAGGACTGAAGTAAAGACACTGAAAAGTTAAAAATTTCTCCAAATAGATGTAATTTTTTTTAAAGTTTAATTCGCCATGCCAGCATAACAGCGTTGTTGTCGATGAAACCACGAAGCAAATGTAAAAACCAAATAAAAAAGAGCAGCCTATTGGTTTGAGAGGAGAAAAACAAGAGAGGATCTATTGGAAAGCTAATCTTTTAGCACTTGACTCACATAACTGCAGAGGTTATCCACGCTGAGGTGCTAATAAGCCCGAGCAGCCACAGGGAACATACAAAACCAGGGACAACTTCCACTACAGTGACATTTATAGATATATATATATATATACAGTATATATATATATAAAGAAAACAGAACAACGATTCAGCACATATCAGGAAATCATACCATCAAAATCCAATCGACAAACCAAAAAAAGATTCATGTCGTTTGACTTAAAATGTCACATTTTTTTTCAGACATGCTCATCAACCATTCTTTTTGCGCGTACGCTGACACGCCCTGTTTCTGTAAGTTACAGTCTCACGCACACGTGTTTCTTTAAGACTCACGTCTAGTTTCTAGTTGCTATATCTTGCATTCGGTACCGTATAAATTCTGGATGGGCGTTATGATCACGGGGTAAATGTTCCCCCCCGTGCATGTGGAATGTGGTGGTGCTTTTCAAGCTAAAAAATAACCGCTGTACAATTGTAAAACCATCGACTCTTCTCTCTGACACACACGTCCAGTCGAACCGAAGCATTCGGCCTAAAACCAAACAGAAAAGTCTGTATCTGAGTGAAATGAAAGAGAAATAAAGACTGAATTCAGTTTTAAAATCCCACTGGAATGTGTGGAAGGGTCGTTGATGGACAATCAACTACAACAGCCTGTGGGGTCGTGTGTGGGGGTGGGGCCGCAGTGAGGGATGCTGGGAAACACTGGATGCTAATCAGTGAATGATGGGAGAGATGCTGTGGATTTTTTTTTTTTTTTGTGGGTATCCGAAGCGGGGGCAACCGGCTCATAAGCCCTGCTTGGCGAGGGCGGCGGTGACGTCCTGGGCCAGCGTGCAGAGCTGTGGCGACTCCAGGAGGTTGATGCTGCCGGCGGAGGACAGCCGAGGGGAAGTGCCTCCCGTCTCCACGCCGGGGGAGTGGGTGACGACAATCTCCGCGCCGTGGTCAACTCGGGCCTTGGCCGTTTCCCGGAAGGTCAGCTTGTGGCTCTCGATCTGTCGTGTGTGGAAAAGGAACAAGAGTTAAGGTCAGGGTTGTTTCTCTGATTCTGGCAGCGACAGGTGTGTGTGTGCTTCTTTTTACCATAATGTTGCCCCCTCCAGGAGTGTGGGTGGTGTTGTCCAGCGAGCCGACCTTGGACTGGGCCTTATCCTTAAAGTCCAGCTTCACACTGTCAATGCGCACGTTACCGCCCCCTGGGAGCAGGACAGCGAGAAGGGAGAAGCGTCAAAGGGGCATCAGCTCGCCTGCAGCTTCTCCTGAGAGCAACGCTCAGGGCAAAGAACCTCATGAGGAAACTGTGCTGGACAACAGGTTGGACCTGTAGACTTCCTCACATACAGTCACTTATGTGGCTGGTTTAAATCTTATATGATCAATGCATTTAAATCACATATTAGATTAGATATTTGAAAATTGTAAATATGAGAAAATAAGTGAATGCTACTAGTTCACCTAAACTCCTTGTACGCATCATTTAAGAATAAATCTGTTCTTGCATGAGGCCCAGTGTTCTTTTTTAAATTCCTTGTCAATATGTGTGAGAATAAGTGAAACACAGAGTAAGTGCATATGATGCTCCAGCAGCTCTGTCTGGTACCTGGCCTGTGGCGGATGTTGGACATTGAGCCACATTTGGCGGTGACGTGGCTCAAGTCGTGCTTCTTAGTCTGGATCTGGATCTGTGGAGAGAATATCAATTCATGTTCACATCTTGTAACATGAAACATGAGGAAGGTACAGTTCATACGCACATCCACACCCGAATGTACGAGTTTAAATAGTAAGATGGAAGATGTCACTCACGTTTCCTCCTCCGGCCGTGTGCTGGATTTTTGCCAGGGAGCCACATTTAGACTGAACGTGGCTAAAGTCCAGTTTCACACTTGGAATCATGACCTGTGAATGAGAGGTGACTTTGTTATTATCTAGTAAACCTGCAAAAAGCCGACACTGAGGGATCATCATCTCCTCCCCTCTGTCCTGCTCAAAACAATCCAGGGAAAGTTTAACATCTCTCACGTTAGCGTTTGGATTTCAGCTGATCTACGCAACAGGAAACAAACCAGAGCTGCTCATCGGTGAGATTTAGATAAAGACAGTTATGTGCGTTTAGATCCACAGAGTCTTCAACGTACAATATAGTCGTTATTTCACTCTGAAGCAAAAGTGCAACATCCACCATTCTGTTTTAGTTGGATAAAGAAGAAACGTGGATGTTCTGAGCTTGGCCCAGACAAACAGATGGCTCGACAGATGAACATAAAAGTAGCATGTGCGAGTGCTGCAGCAGCTGAAAAGAGGAAGAGGAAGAGGAGGAGAGAACAGAGGAAGAAAAGAGAAAAGCGTACATACATTGCCTCCTTTAGGGCGTGTGCTTCAGATTATCCTTGGAGCCGCACTTTGACTGAACACGACTGAAGTCCAGCTTCTCGCTTAAAATGTGAACCTAAAACAAAATCCAGTAAAAACAAAAGGAAACAACTATATGTGCCTCGTTTGATGGAGTCGAGTGTGATCAGTGTTTTCATTTACATTAAACATGTGTTTACATTGAATTTACTCTGAGAACAAGGTGATAGAGCAAAGAAAAAATATGACCAATACAGATAAATTTAACATATTTAAACTCGCTGATGCTCATAAATTGAGTAATTGAAGTATTTCTGCCTCCTGCTACAACAGAAAATAAAGAATCAAAAGCTAATCCATTTTTTAAGGATCAGAAATGAACAAACAGAAAAGAGAAATGTGTTCAGGGGAAACACACGAGTGACATGACCTGGATTCTCCTGATAGCTCTTTAATCTACACACACACACACACACACACACACACACACACACACACACACACACACACACACACACACACACACACACACACACACACACCTCCTGCCATCTTGCCCCATCTGCAGCTGCAAGGTCGACCAATGACAAAGCCCCAGAACTGAACCCAATTACAATAATTAACAATTATGTGATTAACTGATTCGTCAGTTGTCATTAAAGCATATTTATATATTTTTTTCAATAAAACTAAAACCTCATCTCCCTGATTCTTTACGTCTGGGTTCCATGAAACCTGCTCTGCTGCTTCTCTGACTCGAGCGTCAGCGGCGTCATTAAAAATGTCTTCCCCTCTCTCCGTCACATTTCTCCCTCAGAGAGAAGCTGCCAGAGCAACGATGAATCGCCTCCTCGTCCGTGTTTCACAGGGGTTAATGAAAAGTCTCACCTCTGAGACGCTGCACCAACATAAAGACTGAGCGTCGCCGCGGTTATGAGACGGAAGAATGGCTGACCACACATCTGTTAGAGCCCGGAGACGAGAGGGGGTAAGATTTTTGAGTGCATGTAATTGAGGGTTTAACAGCGTATTCATCAGTATTATTATAAGTGAGGGTCCATGATGATATTAAGAGAAAGGAACATTTAAGTGTTGATGCACGGGAAACTCAAGGGTTTTTATGGACCTGCTGAGCAACAGCTTTGTTTAAAACCTAAAAATGAGGCAGTAAATTTTCATTCTGTGTCCGTAACACAACTTTTCAATAAGTAATTCCACCCGAAATTATTAATAGTCCAAGCCGGAGGGAGAATCTGACGCCAGCAGCTCCCCAGCGCGAGTGATTCTGCAGGTCGACTGCTCCTCAGAGGTGCTCCTGGTTATTCTTAGGAGAATATTTCAAGAGGAGGAAACAACACAAGACATTTGTGGTGCAGCTGAAGCTTCTTTCAGGAGAATGGGAGGAGGAACAGGTAAAGAGGAGAGGGACAGAGAGGGGGGGATGATAGAGGTGACAGAGGACAGTGGAGAGGAAGCAGGCGGACGGTGACGGCAAAATAATAGCATTAAATGTATAAATGTTGTTTAGCTTTGTACACACAAATTAAATCTAAGGTTTAAAATGTAATTTGATAATTTTCTGCCCCCTTGTGGCAGAATTAGGTAACTGCTTATCATAAAATATGATGAATATTTACCTTAATTTATCTTTTTCTGTGTGAATTTAACCTAAAATCCTTAAATTTCTCTCTGTTAGACTTTTGACTTGTTGCTGTTTTAAATTCTGTTTGGATTCCAAACCTCGCTCCCGTTACCTGTCCGCCCTTGGGCTGATGTTTGAGGTTGGAGGTGGAGCCGATCTTAGACTTGACATTCGTCAGGTCGGGCAGTGGCTGGTTGAGAACCTTCAGCTGCCGTTGGACGGAGGACGGCGACTTGGGTGGAGTCCGGATCACCGCCACCTTCTTCTCCTGGAGGACGCTGAAGGACTTGGGGGTGTGGCTGCCGGGGGTGCGTGACCCTGGGGTGCGGCAGGCGTAGCTTGGGGGTGTGCCGGGCGTGACGGCAGTGGATCCGGGGGTGGAGGCGCCGCTGCGGACTGACCGAGAACGGGAGTCTGTGCCTGGAGGAGAGAGAGGAGAGGTGGGATTAGAAGGAGAAGAAGAAGTCTTTCCTGGAATATGGAAGAAGAAGAAGAAAGATCAGTGATGGACTGAAAGGTGTGTGTGTGAGTGAACGCTCGTGAGGACAAGAACGCCGCCTCGCCGGCACCAAATCTGCAGCTTCCACAAATCAAACATCCCAGCTCAAACAAGAGTGTTTGACGAGCAGCCTGAAAACACACAGTTCATCTGAAGCTGGAGGCTGGTTGCCGGGATACCGGTGCAGCCAGGACCAATAGGATCTCAGTCCTGAGGAAGAACAGGAAGCAGGAACCTGTTGCTATGGATCCCACCTGCTCACTGTGATAAGGACACTGCAGGTTTAACAAAAATACTTAACAAGCTTCGTTCTGATTGGACGATGAAGGTGATTTTACTGTATTTGGGGAAATAGACGAGCAAAAATTACGAACAATGTGCGACCAAGATGAATGAATCCTTGACAAGAGAAGAACTAGATGTGGTGTGTTGCTGATGAGGGTCTAACAGGTCTACATGGTGGTCTACCTGCCATACAAGGGGCCCTTCCAGACCTGCTGTCCCCTCTGGACCGGATCGCTTTAAAGAAGACGGGGGGCGGGGGAGGTCAGAGAGGAGCAGGGTGTGTGGGAGTTAGAATGTGATCAAACAAAACGTCAACGAGACTCAATAAAGTGAATAAAGGAGGAAACGTGTGGAATGCGTTCTTACAGGTTGGCCTGGAGGGGGTGCTGTCGTCCTGCTCCGCAGTGGGGATGTGGCGTGTCAGGGACTTGGCCGGCCTGGGGAGGGACGACCTCTTCTCTGGGCTGCGGTACGCTCTCTCCTGGTATTAACACAAAGAGTGAAGAGTCAGCATCATCAGCATCATCATCATCATCACCTGCAGCATGCATTACCCATCAGCCCCTGGGCTCCTTCCACTTTACCTTCCCATCCCATTTGTGGGGCAGAGGGGAGGGGCGGGAGCATGCAGAGGAGGGGCGGAACTCACTGAGCCCCGCCTCCACCAGGGGGCTTCGCTTAAGGCTACAGGCAGAGCCGGGCCGGGGGGGATGGTTATCGAACCCCCGACGCTGCGCTGCCATCTTTAAGAGTACGGCCCGCGTGGGGCTCTGGACGGAAGGCGTGGCGAGAGGCGGGGAACGTGCAGGACGGAGGCAGAGGTGACAGATGGAGAAACAAAGGAGTGAGATGAGATGAGTCACGGTTTGATGGAGACAAACATGACACAGCATCTTGTTCAGAATGTGAATATGAAATGATGAATGTCGTTGGATTTTCTTTACTCACAGATTTCCTCTGTTGAGATTGGTAGAGATGAGAAAAAGCAGCGAGTATGCAAAGACAAGACGGACAGAGAAATAAAAACAGGACATAAAAGCAAACGTGCAGAAAAGAAAGAGGAAGTAAAGAAAAGTTTGTCGTGCAGAGAACAGGTTGACGTGATGCAGAGCATTGGGAGTAAACTTGTGTCCTTTCTATTATGTGTGCAGAATAAAAGGTTAAAACAGTGGTTGTGTGTGTGCACTCACAGTGGTCCTCTCCCTGGACTGGTGGGCCACACTGAGGGGCTGGTGGCTCTCCATGCCTGCAAAGAAAACAGCCCTGATGTAATAATCAGCGTGAACCAGCAGGAGGAGACATTGCTTGTACATCCATGTGCATTATGCTCCCTGAATGGACACGACTGTGTGAAATAAGCAAAGGGAATTAGCTGTGATGTGTAACAACAACACACACGTCCTGGTAATCACACACACAATCCTCCTTTTCACACAAAACTCTGAAGCCACGTCCAGCAAACACAGAAAAGTGAGAAGCTAGTCCAGAAGAAAACACGAAGCCAAACAGCTGGAGATGCACCAAATGAAACTGTGAAACCAAAAAGTGAAGATGGTGAGAAAACAGAGCGTTAAAGATGAGTCTGCTGCACGTGATGTTTGCCAGCTACATTGCACCTGCACCACTCAACAGCCATCAAGAGAGGCGGTCACTTCTCATTGTTCTTAGCTCCTAATGATGAGTGCAGCATCTTATAAATCAAGTTTGCTTTCACTCTCTCTATCCTCGTGTTCACCTGAGGCCTTGCGTCTAGCAGAGCCGTGCAGCAGAGCGGGCCGCGGGTGTCTGGCTGCCGCTCTGGCTACGCTCTTTCGAGATGGAGAGCGACTTTGGAGGACTGACAGCTTATTCTGCTCAGCCCTCCTCATGCCTACTGGCGAAAAGGGAGAGAGAGGATTACACCAACAGGAAACACAGACTAAATCAGACAACACTTCTTCTCCAAGACAAAATCAAAACCTTTTTTCTTCTTCATCTCCTCTCTGGGATGGTGGCCGGGCACTTTGCGGGACACTTTGCTCTCAGTGGTGCCAACGTGGCCCCTCCCTCTGCCAGGGGCCCGTTTAGCGGGTCTGTCCACCACCACCGCCGCCGCGGGCGCGCTGGTGGAACTCTGGGTGAGAGGAAGGGCTTCGATTTGCTCAGTCATAATACTTTTGTCCTCATCTGCAGTGGAGAGGGATTAGAACAACAAGCTTCCTGATTCTAGAAATTAACTTTAATTCACTTTTAAACATGTTTTCACAAGTAATAACTTTTAATGTACAAGCTCCAGTACCTTGTGAGTCCATCCAGCCACTGTCTGTGTCCAGGATGGAGACGTCCAATGTGGTCTCATCGTTCTCCCCCTGACTCGTCTCCTGCACCTCCTGACCGATCTCAACGTCTTTCTCCTCCTCTTCATCCATCCTCTTCTCTTCCTCCTCTTGCTGTATCCTCCCTTCTTCTCGGCTTGTTTCTGCTACTTCTTCCTCCCCCGTCCTGTCGTCTCTGCCTCCGCCCTGGTCGGAGCATGGAGACGAGTGTGTTGCACCACGACTCCGTTCTTCTCCCCTCGACTTTGGCTCTTCTTCCACCACCTGGTCGCCTCCCATCTCCTCCTCTTTCTTTCTGTCTTCAGCCTCATGCGTCTTTGGAGGAACAGGCTCCTTTGCTTCCTCCATCATCTCCTGAGGCTCCTCTGCCATCTCTATATCGTCTTCGTCCTCTTCCTCTGTTTGTGCTTGAGGTATGACGATGATGGAGGTGGTTATTTTTGACTGCTGTAACTGGGCTTTCGGGATCTCTTGTGTTTCTGTTACTTCTTGAATCTTCTTCTCTTCTGAAGATGGAGAGAAGACTGAAGATCTGTTTGCTTCTTTACTTTGTTCTGATTCTTTCTGCTCAGGTGGCGTCGTTTCTTTGTCCAACTCTGACTTTTTATCATCTCTGCTCTCAGATTCTAACTCGTCCTCCGTTTTGACATCTTCCCCAGCTTCGTCTTTAGCGTCTTGGCTTTCTAAAAGTGCGTCTTCTGGAGATTTGGGGGTGGTGGGAGTCTTTGGACCCCTGCTCAAAGGGTCCACAGGACAGAAAGTGAAGGAACTGTCCGGTGGGATGGGGGAAGCCTCTCTGGACGGGTCTTTCTCCACGTCCACCTCAGGGATGGCTTGGATCTTGAGGTCGCCAGTCAGGCCGCTCTCCAAACGAAATTCATTCAGCCTGTCTTTGGAACCAGTCATTGGGATTCTCAGGCGATCAGGTTTCACTCCGCTCGTCACGGCTCTTTCCATCATCAGGGACTGAGTCTTCACTGGTGAGTCCTTCTTCTCTGTTACAGTTTTTTGATCCGGTTGCTGGATTCCCTTGTAAACACTGAGCTCTTCCTCGACCTCGCTCTCCACAGACGGGAAGCGCTGTTGCGGAGAGTGTCCAGGACTGGGAACGTCTGCAGGAGAAGGCATCGGCCCTGAGTACTCATTGAAGACACAGTAGCCCAGTTCCTCCAGCTGGTTTTCCCTCCTCGAGATCATATCTCCCAAAGCGAGCCGGGTCAAAGAGCTGCCCACAAGGGACGACACATTGGCGGGCACCGACTTTCTCCTCATGTGGTCGACCTCCCTCCTCCCCGCTGACAGCTGAGGCAGCGCTCCCGCCAGGTCCAACATCTCTGAGAGGCAGAAACTGGACATTTCCTCGTCAGGACTTGGAGGCGTTTCTTCAGCAGGAGCATCCTCGTGTGCGTCAGCAGATGTTTGAGTGATGGAAACCGCTGGAGGAAACTTGTGGTCATGGCTCTCCACGGGTGGCGTTGAAGGGTGAACATCGGCTTCATCAAAACCTCCGCTGATTGGACACAAACTCTCTGAGAAGGAGCTGGACTCCTTCTCCGAGGATCCAACGGTGATGTTCAATGAGAGGCTTCTCTGCTCTAACACTTTACAGCTGGATGTCTTCACTGTCTCCTCCTTTTGTTCCTCTTGCTTCAGCACAACATTTTCAGGTTCTCTTGACTCCGCCCCTGCCGCTGTGCTGAGCTCGTAATAGCTCTGAGATTGCAGTGAATTGTCTCCGGGGATTTTTGAGGACGTCTCAAGGTAAGTTGCAGCTCCTGGTTTCTGCTCTACCAACATCCCAGATGTGCTTTCGGACTCTGCACCGGGTTCTGGACTCGATTTGACGTTTTCAATATCAGTCACTGGTGTCTCGTGCAATCTAATGTCACTACCTCCATCTTGGTCCGTATTTATGGACTCAACTGTCGGTTTCTCTTTGCTTGGCGACGACTCTTCTGACTCTTTCACCTCTTGTGACTCTTCTACTTCACCCTCTTTGTCTTTTCTTCCCTCCTCCATCGAGGAAGCTTCTTCATCTTTCACAGACGGAGGAGGAGGTTCACTCGAGGCGACTTCTTCCCCTTCAGGACTCGCTTTCTCAACAACCACCTGCTTCCCATGCAGCGACGGCACTTGCTGCTCGTCCTCTTTCACCGCAGACTCACCATACTCCGAACTGAGACATTCTTCTTCCGGCCGGGCTGCGAGTTCGAAGGACACTATACAACTTTGTGCGTCTTCCAGTCACGCTACCTAAAAGCTTTCGCAACCAGCATCCACAACAAGCCAATACAGAGAAGCGGAGGCCGTCTGCACACAGATACAGTAGCTCTCCATCAGGCAGAACACACAGCATGGGGGGGGGGGAGTACAGCACCTACGACAGCGTGCAGAACTGGAATGAAGGGATGAGTTGCATGACGTTACATGACAAGAAATAAATGTACAGAAATGTATTGAATTCCTATTGCAATACACAGGGAATATATACTTTTAGTTTTTCGCAGTTTTGTGAAGTGAATTTATAAGAAGGATTTATAGAGAATTAATTTACAGATAAGGATGATACATGTCCAATGATAGTGGATTATAAGTGATCTTAGTAACAATAGGAAAACAGGATTATCCTTTGCCTTGGGATGGAATGAAAACATCGAAACTCAAAGTGACAGATACACAACAGCCGTAGAATCGACTCTGATTCGTGAAGCACCTGAACAGGTGGGCGTTCTCAGAAACACAATATTCCAGCAGGATCCACAGAAGAATACAACAAATACACTCAAATCTACAATGCTGGACAGTTCACACAGTGATATTGGCATTTGCAATGTAGCTGGCAATATAAGAGGGCAGAGAGGTGATCAACCGCAACATGGTTGATCAGGTCTTCTAATGTCGCTCCGATGGAAAGCGAATGGCATGAGAAAAGCACAAAAACCAAAGTGTTGTGTTGTGTCACTTTGCAAACGGCAACTTCAGGTGTCGAAGCAGAAGCTGAAGAGCAAAGAAGCTGGAGGAAGGTCGGCAGCAAAGCCCGAGTCGCCTCACACTTTGGAAATCGAGAGCGGAAAAGTCTCCGTGCCCGATAACAGAGCATGAGAGGATCATGCAAAGAAGGAAATGAACAGTCACACATTCACTCAGTTGAACCACACACAGACACACACACACCTTTTGGAGACGAGCTGCGTTCACCTGGATGGGCTCCTCCATTGAGGTTCTCAGGTGTCTGCTGGCAGCCCAAAGCCTGGGGCTCTGCTAAATAATCTGCCTGCTCTAAGAGGGAGTCTCCTGGCTGCTCATATGTCACCTCCTCCTGGTGCCTGTCGGGAGCCTCCTCCTCCACCTCCTTCTCTACTTTATTTTCTTAGAGCAGGAAAGGAGTGAGACACATGGATGAGACATGGAGGACGACAAAACTGGGGTCACATGGTTTGTCACTTTCAGCTCTGATGGAGATGTACGGGATGCAATCAACACAACCTATGGACTTACTGATCTATAAATATTCAAACACAGCTACATCATCACATGTATTTAAATATGAGGGAAAGGTCCCTGAGGATATTTTATGTATCTTGTGTTTAATAAACCATAAAACATGCAGTGAAACAACACAATTACCTCCACCAAGGTTATGTTTGTTTGTTTGTCTGCAGGATTATACAAAATCTACTGACTATCAGAAAATCAAGTATATTGGATATTTAACAGATCCACATAGAAATCTGGACCTACTTAATTAAAACATGGTCTGGGCCTTGGTGGAGGTGTGAACTCTACTTAATCTACTTCTACATCTTGTTGATTGCATGCCACATGCACAGAGGAAACGATTAGAAAACACTTGTTGTTTTCCGAGAGCTGAAAGCTGAAACAAACTGGAAAGACAAAGTGAGTCAAAGCAGAACGGAGGAGATGCTGAGAGGGGAGAAGCAGCCGGATGAGGTGACGGGCTCCAGTGCCAGGTCACGTGAAGCGAGGGAGGATGTTAGTGTGGTCGTTTTAGCTTTAAGAGTGAGATTGGACAGTGTCTGAGTGGACAGGACAGAAGGGGACAGGCTGAAACTAAAAATCAAAGGAGGAGAAGAAGAAAGGAGGAGGAGGAGTGGCTGCCTCGTCTCGAGACCCCAAATTCTCAAGACGCACACGTTTGACCATTTCCACCATTCACACTCTCATGCTGGAGGGTCTGGTGTGGGTGTACGTGTGTGTACCTTGTGCCACGGGCCCGATCTGCTCAGCGGATGGAGAGGGGGGAGGGGAGGGAGGCAAATTGGCTGAGTCATCCACTGCGAAGGGAGAGAGACAGAGAGAGAGAGAGAGACACACAGGGAAGACGAGACATGGATGGAAGGAAGGAATGAAAACTAACAACCCGCTAATAATGCTGGTGTCGTGTTTGATGCAGAGCGGAAATCCCAGGATCCTCTGGGGTTTGATTAGTGACTAGTCTGCTGTTTCTCCAGAGATCTCCAACGTCACATATTCTCACTAGAGCAGCTCAATATTCAGATTTAACATAAAAACCCACAAAACATAAAAGTTAGCCCCTGAATAAGATGCTTGATCCTCTTTTCTACGTCTATTATCCTGCTTCTCCTTCTTTAACTTGTCCTCCTCTCTTTCTTTCTACGTTTCTGATTTCTCTCCATCCTGTGCCCCTTTGAAAGAAAAGAGTCGGCCTGAGCCAAAGCAAAGTGTGATGGAATCTCCAGCCTTTTTCAGAGCTGCAGCAGATTGTTCAATCACATATGAAGGTGTTGGAGGGATTGGTCGTTTTTCTCTGGTACTGCACAACCAATCACATTCCCCGGCTCGCAGTCATCTGGCAGCGTGCAGCCTGTGCAGTGCGGTCCAATCAATGTCTCTGCCCCAGTGAGTCATGCACATGTTTAAACACACCACGTCTGTACCTGTAGTTCCAGGATGTGCAGCCGCCCCGCCGTGGAATCCGTTCTCCCTGTAGCCGGAGCTGTAGGCGGAGTAGCCGTTCTCGCCATTCTCTTGGCCGTTGGAGGCCCAGTGCTCGTCTGGCTGCCGACCGTCTGCCATGCCTGGACGCCGGGGAGGGGACGGGTCACCTGGTGGGAGACAGAGAAGGGGGAGATGAGCAAAATAAAAAAGAGGGGATTCCTCTGAAGCATTTCAATACGATGTGGCAAAGCAGTCACTAGAGGGAGGTAAGGAGCCACGCTGCTGCTCGACCGGCTTTGTCTTTGTCTCAGTGCTCATGTGCTGAGGCAGGAAGCAGAGAGACAACTGATCTGCATCTCGCCGCTCGAAATTCACCGATTCTACATTTCACCGATTCTACATTTCACACGACTCCCACAGACGGACCATGTGTTTGATTTCAGTCGACATGGTGTGAGATTCTGCAAACACACACACACACACACACACACACACACACACACACACAGACACACACGCTTGATTTATCTTTAAATATCAACCAAAAAGCAATGAAATAAAAAAAAGCACAACAACACGCAGCTTATAAAATGATAGGTGGGAAAGAAAGAAAAGATGCGGACACACCCTTCACATCCCCTCAGCACCAGAGATAGGGAGGCTGTTTCCACGGCAACCAGCACAGGTCTTGCACACACACACACACACACACACACACACACACACACACACACACACACACACACCTATAGATACATAATTGCACTTATTAGCTGAAGCGCAACAAGCACCCCCCCACCCCACCCCACCCCCCATTAATTTCAATAACAACAAAAGACAGCATCTACTGGATCAGGGACCCTCGTGCATGCAGCCCCCCTCCCCTCCACAGGAAACACACCACGCTGCTGTTTAAACAGGATTAGCACGAGGACCCTCCCGCGCTCATAAACTGCATCTTTATCACGGAGCAGCTGATTCCATCAGAACAACCTGTGTTTCCTCGTCACCTCCAGCAGCTCCGAGCACTTCCTCTTAATCTTTGTCTTTGTCAAGCTGCTTTTCTCTTTCCTCATGTTATTCTTCCTCTATTCTCCCACTATTAGCCCATGTGAAATATACTGGTGTTGGCCTGTGTGCCCCTCCTCTTCATCCCTCTCTCTTCCTGCCCATCCCTCCTCATCCCTCCCTCCTTCCCTGCAGTGCTGCGTGGCGACAGGCTCTCGGTGATGTGGGCTAATGTCTGCTGCAGTGGGGAGATGTGAGGATCAGAGGAGAGAGAGAGAGGGAGGGAGGAGGAAAAAAAGACCCACTGACACTGTGAAGATACTGGGCCAAACTGTCTGAGAGTAAAAATCCCAGCCCAGGGCTCTGTCTACAGTCGCAGCTGTTGCTAAGGAAGAAAACCGGTGCGCTGACGGCCACACGGTGCTGATGCTGGTTCAGAGCTGACCTGCTTTCAGCTGCTGTTTAGTAAATAATGTGCCAGCAGCTGCCTTCACATGTTGTTCCTGAGAAGGACAATAAAAAAAACAAAGAGCTGCTTTGATAGAAAAAGACAAAACGACCAAAATAGATCATTTCCTCACAAGTTCTGATGCACAACATCACAGGGGGCCAGACTTACAGCTAATTAATGATGATGCCTGCAGAACACTACAGTGACCACAATCTGAGAACAAAATCCAAGGAAAGACTCCTGCACATGCTCTTTAAAGACGTCTGGCACATGTGTTCAGATTGGTTCTGGTGGTCGGTGTGTTTTGAAAGAATTGATCACATAAAGGGCAAATACCTCCACCGATATTTAGGCCTTAAAGGAAAGAGTCCTTGGTCCGATCCAAAGCAAAATGTAATGGATTCTTCCCTAGTCGTGTCCCACCCCTCCACAAAATGTCAGAGAAATCGGTTCTGTAGTTTTTGCGTAATCCTGCTGACAAACAAATACTGATGAAACCAGGAGAAATTAGCTTGTTATTCTTCTGTAGAATCACAATCTGTGAAATAACAGTTTTAAGTTAAGGGTTTTTTGTTTTGAAAGAGAGAAGAAGCCGAGCCGCTCAGCGTGTGAGCACAGTCCTGATGTGGACGGGGTTAAATCAACAGCACCACCAGTCAAAAAAGACCTGTCACATCTCGTCACGTCTCTCCACTCAACCTGGCGGCCTCGTCTCTGCCAGAGAGGGAGAGAAGGTGAGGAGGAGGCCCGGGGCTCATCTGACTTCCATGTCCCCCCCACCCACACCTCGTTAGTTTGTCTCGCACTCGCCACACTTCACTTTACCTTCCAGCCTGAGCATCCCTCCTCTTTCTCGCACCGGCGCCACCGCACCCCAGCCTTAATCCGACCTTACTTCCCCTCCCTGTCTGCAGCTCACACCCCCCCACCCTTCTTTCCACCAGCCCCACCCTGATCTGGGTCAGCCATCACGCCTCCGTGGAGCGCCGCTCTCATCGGAATGTCACCATCCATTTAGGAGGGAGGATGGAATCTCTGGCAGCCCCTCAGTGGGCCAACCTGGCCTTAATCCTCAGTGTGTGTGTGTATATCAGTTCTCATCATGTAGAATACCATCTCTATTTTATCTCGTGTTGTCTTTTCTACTTGGAAATGTTATTTTCTGTAGTTGAACATTATTTAAACTTTTTTAACCCTGATTTATATTCTGAGTTTCTCTTATTCTGAGTCTCAGTGACCTTTTATTCACTGGAGATAATAAGCTTTTGTCTTCTCCTCCTCTTGTTCTGCTGCCTTGAATAGTTTGTTCACTAAGATACAATAAGGAGGTCACTGCTCTGCTTCTCCATAAATAATCAATACATCAGACAAATTATTTACATGTTTACAGAAATGTGAACATTTGCTGGTTTTCACAAACACTAACTAGTAAATTCATCATTTGATTGGACAAAGGAAAATAATTTGACATTTTATCGACTAAACTTTTAACTGATTTAATGAAGAGAATAATCTGCAGAGTAATTGATAGTGAAAATAATAGTTTAAAGAATGATTCTGGAGCAAAATGCTGTTGCTCAACTTGCTGGACTTGGCTGGTGTGTTTAGTTGCACGTAAATGGGAGTATATGCATTAACACTGTATGGTTTGTTGCAGGGGATGATGGGCAAGTGTCAAACTGACGAGGAGGACGACAGCAAGGTTGTCGTGACCTGTAATTAACATGGACTCCAGCTTCCTCCTCCTCCTCCTCTTCCTCCTCGGCAGACGAGTGGATTATGTTTTGTTGACTCAGCAGAAACGTGTGCGGGACTGAAGCATAACCAGTGAGGTGTGAATGAACAGTGAGTGTGGTGAACACACACACACACACACAGAAAGAAAAACACTCCTGCTTACAAGAGATTCAGGGATGATTCCACTCCCTACAAATTTAGTACCATAATACAGGCAGTAGAGGTGCACAGAGATTATGTGACTAATAATTTCTGATTAAACTTTTCATTATCACTAATTATCATTATCACTGCTGTTCTATTCTGCTGATGTCAATGGAGCCTGTTTCCCCTTTAAGTGGATTTAAGAGTTGAGCTGACTGGAGCTGCCTGCTGTGTCATCCCCTGCTCTGTACCTTAAGCCTCAAGTCGATGCTTCCTGGCATGCACTGGCCCTGCCCCGCAGTGATGTCATTGTTCCCATGGCGACATGAGACCCAGAGGAGGGAGGGGAGGGGTCAGGCTGGTGGCGGTCAGGAGGAGGATGGCGGCGGCAGAGCTGCACTTTGACCGTGTTATGGATCTGGAAATAGGTCACCAGACCCTGCAGGCATGAGGGGGTGAGTGTGTGTGTGTGTGTGTGTGGGGGGGGTGTTCTGTCGTTACTGACACAAATGGAGACCCAGCCTTTTAAATCATCAATACTCTGATGGCTGGTTGTGGAGGGCGGAGGTTCCTTCACATATCAGCGTCTTATCTCTATGGACTATTGGTCCTTTTTACACATTTTACACTTTGATTTAAACTCAATAATAAAAAGCAGAATCAAGGTTTGTTCAATGCTGTATTTCAACCTGACTCCAAACTTTACTTTCTTTTCATTTTAAAGAAATGTAGAAAACTGACTGAAACTGAATGAAATATTGATCATTCAAAAGCAATTTGCCGACTGATTAATTTGCCAGAATAATCAATAATCGTTCAAGTCATATTTCAATGGTTCCAGCTTTGTGTATATAAACAATGTGAGCTTTGAATGTGGGAACATTTGATCTGTGACTTTCACATTTTATAACACAAATGCACAACTGATAAGTTAAGACAATAATCAATATTTGCAGCTTTAAACACGTTCAGGTTTTTCTTTTTGAGAACCTAAATCTCTGTTTGTTGCTCCCGTCTGTCACAGCTGAGGCGTCTCCCTGCTCACGCCCATATACACCTACACACACATGCACAAAAAACCACAATCTCAACCACACACACACACACACACACAAATAAACACACCCTCTCCCTGACGCCCCCGAACGCATCCACAAACCCACAACTCTCCGTCTGAGAGCGAACACATTGTTAACATGAGCTAAATATAGACGCACACACGCACAAACACAAGGCTTCTTTACTCTCACAATCTACATTTAGCTTCTCGCTGCGTCTTTTCATTTCCTGTCCAGTAACTCAAACTTTAAAAACACCAGACTGGAGTTTCAACTCTCAGGGGAAGGGTGAAAATATCTCGATGACATCAACACAAACAATCGAATCGAAAACAGCCAGGCTAATCATCCGGCTCAGTGCGACCACTTACATCTGACTCCCAGGCCCCCGATGAGTCATGGCAAAAGAGAGAGTGAAAAGTCCCGGGAGTGGATGAGTAGCTCAGTGTCTGGCAGCAGACCAGACTTCTGTGTTTTTCTTTAAGTTATTTGGGTGTGAGAGGAGTCGCTGAACATTAAGAAGCAAAAGAGGCATAAAAACAAGGTGCGATTTAATACAGAGGTCCTCTATCCTGAGTAGTGAGGGATGCAAGCTGGTAGAAGACCAGACCGGCCTTGGGTTCGGCCTTCACGGTGTACGAAGGCCCAGACCTCCCAAGGATGCAGCCCCAGAATTCCTGACCTGGGACGCAGCTACAGTTTCCTGCTCGGGACACGTAACATAACTGTCTTTTGTGAGGGAATTAGAAAGGAAATCAACTCCGCACCAGTTTAACCAGCTGCCTCGTCTCCCCAGGCTCATTCTGACGTTTAATGTCAGATTGCAGGAGCTGCTGGTGACTGCACAGCTGCTCGAGTGTTTCTCACTTTCTACCACCTCTGTCACTGTGCAGCGTGGAGCGTCCATGTTTTCTTTGTCAGCTCACCTGACTGGAAGCTGTGTCTTCACTGATGAGACGGACGAGTGACGAGTGTCTGCTCAGATCTGCCTACAGGAGACAAGAGAGGAGACATGTCAGGAAACCAGTCAGCTGAAGTTTCACTCTCATCATCACACAGGAAAAAAACAAAACAAGACCATCCTCAGCCTGTTTGACTCTGTGCCATCTTTACGCTCTGAGTCCAGAATCATCTGGGCTTCATGTTCAGCCCGAGGTGGCGGCTCAGTTCTGACCAGGGTCGCCAGGTTTGTGAGACTAAAGCCAAACCAAAACCATCCGACTGCCGACGGCTCAATCGAGAGGTGGCAGAGAGCGTTACAACGTTTCTCTGAGGATCTGGAGTTAGTTTGGTGAGGTTTAAATGTTTTAATTTCAAATATGGATTATTTATGTCATTAAAATGCTAAATATCTTGAATTCAAGCAGCAGACAAAAGAGACCAGACTTCAAAAGTTTCCCAATTCTGCAGGAAACCCAGTGATCTGGTCACCGAGACTCTGCCAGCTGAATTAATCCAAACCTCAGTGTGGCTTTTTTAAGCTGTCGCTGATCGGCTGTACACGACAACAAAGCCGAAAATAATCTCATCTGTTCAGAGTGTGTGCCCTCAGGCGTGTGCACGTACACCATCAGTACACGTCCCTTTGTTGTCTCCCCCTGCATTTTAATGTGGGTTTCATATTGAAATTTACTGCGTTATTCTCCTCACACGTTAAATATCCCTCAAAATCTTTTAACTTATTGTGTCTGTGTTTAAATCAATGTAAAATAAAACCACAATATTTAGAGCATTCCTTCTTCTTGCAGCAGGAAGTCAAGTCAGATTTTAGAGACAAGAAATGAAAAAATACCAACATGGACACTGGTGGAGGTGCAGAGTTCAAATATGGCACAAAGGCAGAAAGGCTCATTGACAATTCATGTTTTCCAGGTTTAGTTTAAGTGGAATTCAGAGAAACCGTAAAACAAACATGTTCAGATGCTTCGACTCAAACCTAAACAAAATGGAAAGATGAGAAAGTTGGAGACAGCGAGAGGGATGATAATAATCCAAGAGAGCGATTCTTTTCCATAAACAAGTGATTACAAGTGAACATGTCCTTCTCGAGCCAACCAGACAAACTCCATTGCAGCGAGACGTTTTTAAGATTTGTCAAATTCCTGGATTCCGGGCCGAGCCAGGGGATGAGCGAGGGGCTTCCATCCGCCATGAAGAAAGACAGATTTGCACGTTTGCGCTGCTTTGGGACCATGAGGAGGTGGAACACCGGAGCATCCTGTTAACATTAAAACAGTGTGAAAGGAGCGGCGGGGGGGCCCTGGCGCCAATAACAGGCAGTTGGACGGAGAGAGAGAGATAGAAGGAGCTAGAGGATGAAACAAAGAGGTGCTGAGATTCTCCAAACAGGAAGGAGGTTGATTTATTAGAGGAGAGAGAAGAAGAGGCCTGGAGTGAAGAGGAGAGGGAAATCACACAGGAGGAATAATTCTCCTCCTACAGTAAAGAATTAATTCAGATTAATGCGACCACAGTTTAATATTTCTTTCACACACAGGAAGGATATTGATTTTAAGGGGGGGAAGAGAATATTCTTTATTTAAGGAAGACCTTTAATTACAGCCATCCACACTTTAAATTAAGTTTCCTATGTGAAAGCTACAGAAGTGAAAAATAATATTTAGCTCTTGTCACTTCAGGGACTTGTTTCTAAAAAGATTGGGAATAAAAACTCACAGGTAGTTGAACTAAAATGCACAAAATAACAGTTGGCATTAGATTTTAATGTGAAGGACTGATTAATTAGATTTGTTTAATTTGCCAAATTAAATTCAACACCAATGAAAACAACTTGAAAGGCATTTTAATGTTTCTTCAATGATTTATTAATAACAATCTCATTTGTTCTCTGTCTGCACATAAAGAGGAGGAGGAGGCAAAAAGCCATAAATAAACCTCAGAGGGAAGCGAGTTGATATGATGGAGGAGACAGAAAAAAGGAGACAATAAGGAAACTGAGGTCAGACAGGAAATAATGTCTCTTCAGGGGAGAGCCTGCTCGACCAGGCGGTGAAGCTCCACCAAGTAAAGAGAGGGATGAAGAGAGAGGGAGATGGAGAGATAGAAAGAGATGTGGAGTTACAGCTCTGCCCCAAAATATCAAGAGGAAATGCTTTATACCTAAAGACAAGTGTTAAATCATCAGAGTAAATGATCCGTCGCTCGTGACGCCTCGTTTTTCATCCGACTGATGGAAACTCATCATAAATTCACTCGTGAGAGTGAAACCAATGAACAGATTAATGCAAATGAGATGAAATGAGGAGGAGAAGTGATTAATGAAAACATACATATCTGCACTTGGTGTTTCAGACACTTTCTGAATTTCTAATCTTAACTACAAACTCATAAATTACAACTTTGACAGACAATTTCTCTGAAAGCTCATCAGACACCGACAATCAACCCAGCAGCTCATGTTGTCGGTCGACTTAACGGAAGAAAAAACAGGGTTCAACAAACAAGCAACTCATCTCGAGTCCCTGGAAAGAAGGAACACGCTGGACTCTGCGTTTTCCTTTGACCTGCATGTTCCTCCAGGGAGGACAGAGGCCAAGTGGGTCGAAGACAGAGCAGAGGAGACGGAGGGAAGAGTCAGAGAGAGATGAAGGGGGGAAGGAGGTCAGAATCTGACCTAATCCACAGACTTCATCAAACAGAAAATTAATCCTAATCTCTGCACGCAGCTAAAAGGCCTGATAAGCCTCCAATGAGCCACCAGAGGAGATAAAGGGGGAAATGACAGAAAGATATTTTCAGAGTTATCGGGTTCAGACTCAATCCTGCAGCCATCAGGATGCATACAAATAACAGATAAAGGAATAGCATCAATCATCACATTAGTGGTAACTCTTCATGGGCTCTGGATTGATTTTTGGCACTTGAAACTCGTCTGGCACCGTGGGAGAGCGACGTGCACTGAGCAGGAGGCAGTAAAAACAACAACAGCTCAATAAGCCTGGATTCAATTCCAGCTCAACAAAGTCATTTCAAAGTTCTATCAACCTGGTTATTGTGTTTACAAGGAGCCTGTTGCACAATCAGTCGGGACGTGGAGTTCTGTGGTGATGGGTTACAAACCAGAATTAAGTGGTTTAGTAGCCAAACTCTAAACGCAAATGCACCAAAGTTTATTTTACATGCATCGATACAGTTTCTGGTCGTTTCTCCTTTTTTTAATCGTTGAAACCGCTAAACAAGGACCTTGAAGAAACTGCAGCTGTATTTAAAACCATTCAAGTGTCACTCAGGGTCTCCGGGACACTTAAGTGAAATAGAAAACCCTTTTTTAAAACCCCACACACTGATTTGTGTGAAAGGGAAACTAACTGGAGTGAATGTAATGATTTATGGGGATCACGTGCCTGCTGAAGGTTGTGGCTCAACCTCGGGGTTCAGCCTGTAAAAGTCTGACAGAGCCTCTCAGTCTCTCCTCTGAGGTCTCGGTTTCTCCCTTTTTTAACTTGGCCATCGCCCCCGTTCCCTCATCCATAATTCACAAAGACAGCCTCCGTCTCCCCACAGACAAATACACACAGACACGCACACCCTGAGGACGACACATGCCTCCAAACAACACAAACACACACATGCATGTTTGACACGTTGGATAAGAGAAGCTGGAGTTAAGGTGAAGGATGTTGAAGGGCGTGGACGCTTCCAAAATACTACAACACGCGATTTCAAAATCAAACTAAAGAAAAATACATTATTTCTCTGACGTCCTGCCGCTGCATCAATAAACTGAAGTGTGTTGACAAGCAAACGAGACTGAGACCTTGGGCCGACACATACTCTTCATACCAGAGATGCAAAGTAAACCAAACTCCCTCTGTGTCCTCCACACAATCTGAACCTCGTCCTGCAGCGTCATGAAAACCAGGCAGGACCAGGTGCAGGTCTCTGAGCCTCGGAAGCAGCAGCTGCTCTACGACAGGTGGTAGAACTGCTCTGTATATGTATATATCCTGCAGGTAAAGGCCTCGCAGCAACACATGCATCAGCCCACATGTTCAGACAGGGTATATGAAAAATGTAGAGTACAGGCTCTAAGGTGGAATGACTTGAGGTTTCTGAGATCTTCATGTTTGAATGTATCACTGCACTATTTTCTTTACATTATCAAATTCTCTTCCTGACATTACAAATATGAAAAGTGCCAATCTTCCGTCAACACAGATTCCTTAAACAACACAAGCCGGCTGTAAACTCCCGTCCTGTCGGTTCCATTCAGCTGCTCCTGCCTCCGTGGTTCAGCTCATCTCTGACACGCAGCTTCATATCACATGTCAACACACTTCAGGGCTGATCTGTCAAGGTCGAGTTGTGAAGGGCACCTGCGGCACGTTCCACACAAATCTCAGCTTCTAGTTCAGGTCGATGTTGAAGGTGGATGAGTTAAATTTCTCAAAAGGCAGCTGGATACTTTACATGACTCTTTAGCATGACAGTCCAAGTCTGACTTTGAGAACAAGAGTTGGACAAAATATCCACAAGTCAAGGTTCAGTTAGAAACATTCTCCAGAGTCTTCAACCTTTGTTTAGTAAAAAATTATAAAATCGATAAGTGGAGATGAAGTCCAATATATTGCTCAAGATCTGAAAACACCAGATGCTTCACTTCCCATGATGCAATGCTGAGGTTAACATTTCATGCATGTTTTTCAGCTCATGAAACAATGTCCTCCTCTTACACACGTAACATTTCAAACGCCTTCCTGACAAACAGCAGTTGGAACCAGCGGTGGCGTTGACTCCAAAACAATGTCCCCTCCCCTCCCACTTGTTTTGCCCTGCAAGCATGGCAACAGTCGGTTACCCGGGCCGCACGGCGACCTCCACGCCAAGCAACGACCTTGAGTCGAGGGCAAGAGAAGATGAGGGGTGACGCAGCAAAAAGGGGACAATCAGGAGGTGGAGGATGACAGAGGGGACAGGGCTCAGTTTGTGACCTCGCAGTGAAGGACAGAAAGAGGCAGCATGTGCCCCCCCCCCCCCCCCCCCACGCCATGGCGTGTCATCATGAGTCGGTTCCCAGGAAAAGACGGTTTGCCTGAGAGCTGCCCGGCAACCACCCAGAGAGAGAGAGAGAGAGAGAGGGGGAGAGGGGGGGTTCTAGAAAAGAGTTAAAGACGGGGAGTCAGATTCGCCATCACTCCATCACCACCTGCTCGCTGCAGAAACCACCTGTCAGCCCTGAAACTCCTCCAGAGCCTCCAGCGAACTTGTGACAGCTCTGCCGACACTGACAGACAGGGTAATGTGTCCTGTGGTCTCGCTCGGCTTGGTGTCACTCCCACGGTGAAACCACCAACAATCCGTTGGCTACGAGTCGCCAACCGCCAGCGGCCACATGCCATCGCAGCCTTGGCCTCTAAAACACAATCGCAGGCGCCACTATTTTCCAATGGATATCATGTTTTCTTCCACGGAGCAGAAATCACACAAGATCAGGGTTTTATACGTCTGGTAAACACTTCACTCTTCACGCAGAGCGACAGCAAACCCAGGGTGAGCTGTCCTGCTGAATAATTTGTCTAGACGAGGGACGGGAGTAAAGGTCATCAAAACACAGAGACAGCCCCGGGCTTATCTCCACATCAGCTGTTTCATACGATGGTTTGAATATGTCAACGGCAAATATCCTCACTAATGAGAATCTGTGCAAACAAAGGGACATCATAATGAAGGAAGTGGAGATTAGAAAGGCACCAGTTCCTGTCAACAAAGAAAAGATGAGAAGAATGTTAAATCTTACCTGGAGGGGTGGGGTGGTTATCACAGCTTATTGTGTGCAAAGAGGGCACAAGGTGGCGCTGGTGGTGATGGAGGGAGGGGGCACGGCAGCAGCTTCTGCAGAGAAGGAGCAGACAGAAAGAGAAGAGTCAAGAGAAGAGCAGCATCGCAGAGAGGGATGATGGGTTTTCATCAGCGGCGAGCAAACTGCATCCACACACAAACACGCACACACTCAGTGTCTGCGCTGCACTGACAAAGGGCTGGTGGAGGGGGTAGTGGAGTTGGGGGTGGGGTGGAACAGTGCAAGAAATGTGTGTGTGTATGTTTGTGTGTCACATTAATTCATGTTTGAAAGGGATACGAAGCTCATCCTCCCCCCGAGGGAATAGAGTTCAGAGATTAAAGACCGTCTCCATCCAGGAAATGTCCAGATTCTCCTCTTTCTGTCTCAACGGTAAAAATGCAGTTTCTTTGCTCAAATGCACAAAAACACAAGTGCGACCAGCAGCGTGAGTCCACACGTGCATGAGCACTGTATAAAAGCAGGAGTGCAGGGGCTGGCACCGGGCTGAATAATTGCTCTGTCCCAGTGCTCATTTGCAGGCATGGCCCGCTGCAGCAGCGGCACTGAGACAAAGGCAGAGAGGGGGAACGAGAGGGGGAGAGGAGGTGAGAGACACACTGGGAGGGGGGGGGGACTGTAAAGGGCCAGACAAGCAGAGAAAAAAACAATCCTAATTCTCTGCTCATTACTAGAACCTCAAACCACATGAAATGAAGTATATTTATATTCCCGAGGCTCACAAAGGTCCCAGTCTCCGGGAGGTGTCAGGATGAATGAGCGTTAGAGATCACTGGAATCGTTCCTCCTCTCACTGTGAGACCTTTAGATCCAGTTTCCACTCTGGAACCTAAAGCCCCGGATCGGAGCCATTTCTGCATTTAATGGAACGGTCACACACGCAACTGTACATCCACTTCCTTTTTGTGCAAATGAAACGTTCCTGCAGCGAGGAGGTGACCGGCGACGTCACAGCCTCAATAGCAAACCATGTTTGATTGGTTGTAGTTTTCACTGTGAGCCAAGATGGAGGAGATCCTGATTTAGCTGATGTTGAACATGACCTCAAACCACACAACTGATTTCCGATGCCCGTGCCAGGACGGGGGAAGTCTGAATAAAGTTTGTAGACCGGACGCACGAGTCGGGGGTTTCTCCTGGTGAGAGATCGTGTTGCATAAGAGGGAAATAAAGCGTTTATCTAAGTGTTACAGCTTCTTTTGTATAAAATCTATTATTTATTTGCCAAACATAAAAATGCAATACTCCGTGGAGCATGTTATCATCTTTTAGCTCAAGGTTTTGGTCACCACTGCTTTAAAGTCCAGTCCAGCATATAGTGCATTTAGCACATTAGCATTCTGCCAACATAGACTTTATAAATCTGAGCACATCCTTTTGGAAGTAAATAAATGAAACCACTAAAGCAAACCGACGGGACCATGCTGATGTCAGGAGACACTCCCCAACATGATCGCCAGACCTCAGCGCAACCACAGAGGATGTTGGGAGGCTGAATCATGAAGGATCCAGTCATACGGCTCTGAAACCACTTTAGAAAAGAATCAGAGGAGGAGAGGGAGGCAGCAGTGCTCCTTCCATCCCACATCACATCTCCTCCTTAGTCCCATCATTAGCTCGTCATGTTTCCGGGGGGGGGGGGGTAGAATGAGCCATCGGTGAAGGACTGTAATCAGCCCATCACCGACGGCAGCCTGGATTGGGTTTAAAGAAAGCAAATGAGACACGGTGGAAAATTTAGCACGGCGGTCGTGAGGTAATTTTAAATGTTCACATTTGCAGAGAGAGCTTTCAGTGATCATGAAGAACCGAGGGGCACCGAGTCGCTGCCGAAGATAAGAGGTGAGGTAGAGGGGGAGGAAAGAGGGAGACTACCGGAGAAGCACAGACAGTCCTGTCAACGCCGGCCGCCTTCAGGGAGGCCATTTGCCAGCACCGATTAGAGGCCGAGGCTGGCACCGGAGCTGCAGAGCCAGCAAACACGGCAAAATCTAATCTCCCCTCCGCCTCCACTGCCAGAAGCAGATGCTAGCCGGGCTAAGGGCAATCTGCCACAGCCCAACTGTCAACGGGCACGGCGGCGTACTGAGCTTGCTGTCGACAGATTACACATGATTGACCAGGACATATGGAGAGGAGACACCTCCTAAGTACAGGAGGTGCAAACAGGCCTACACAGATTTAAGACGTTTAAGAATGTTATTATTCAATGCATGTTCCAAACTTAAATGTTACTGCATATGTGAAATAATGATTATAAGTCAGTCAGAGGCTTGATCTTAATGTGACTTAGTGGAAGAAACTGTGTGGTTTGGTCATTTTAATTAACTTTAGTGGGTCACTTTGTTACAAGCTTTATAATGTCTCCAAAATCAATTCTAATATGAAAATAAGTAGATTAATATCTCAGATTTATTCCCTTTATTCTATCAAATGCTGCTTATCGCAGGATGAAATTCTCATGGGTCACAATAAAACCTTATGTCTAATCCCAAATTAAAAGGTAGGTCAATCTCATTGCTGTACTGGAGGTGGGAGGGGGGTGTGTGGCCAGCAGTGAGATTGGTTCATGGCAACTCACTATGATCAGGATTAGCTGAATGGATCATGGCGGCCTCAGGGGAGTAATCTGCCCAGACTTCTTCATCCAGATTTGGACGGAGAATTTCAGCGCTGGTCGGTGAGTTTCTACGACGGGTGCAAATATCCTGGACGCCAAAATAACGTGGCCACATGCACGCGGGTCTGCAAGAGTTAAATCCCTGCAAACAGCTGCTGACTCTTACTGAGGTTCATTTAGCCTGTGGTGCATCACCATCTCCAAAAAGCCGTCGCCCTCATCAGACTTTCTTTCTTTCCTGAAAAGCATGACTCACACTGTTTTTAAAAATGCAGCTTTAGCACGAGTCTCACTGAGCGGGCAAAGTCATGGCAGGTGCTGGAGGACACGGCGCCGGGTTCTGCATCACCGAACGCAGGCGTCACTGTTGCTGTGGTACCAGCTTTGTCTTACAGTTACGCTGCATCGGCTAAAGATAGAGGTCAGAGGAAACATGAGCCTCAGACTGTGCATCTGAAATGTTCAGGATGCTCTTTCTCTCAGAACCACAAAGTTTTGAGAGCTCAAGCTCTTCATCCCTGACGACTTCATACATGTAACCATAAGCCCCACAGTTGGTCCAGTGTTAATACTTTCACCCAGACATGGACCCAGTAATCACTCGTTAATGCCTGAGGACTGGATCCGCAGCATCGCCAGGATCACAAGAGCAATCTCCTCCCGGCACGAGGCCCGACGACGTCTAGCCTCAACAACAACCGCCTCAAAATGGCAGAAAACACTCTGCGGCTGCGTCTGCTTGTTGTCGTTGTTTGCTTTAAATAAAATAGCAAATTAGATTTGAGAACACGGAAATTGAATTAGCCAAATCCGCTGTGATCTGGCCGTCGGTTTAAAGGTTAGCAGCCACTCATCTCTCTCAGGCTCAGGTAGCAAAGTCAACAATACACCGTTCATATCAATTCAGCAGTGAGGTTTGTTTGATGAATTCATACAAGGTCAATTTGATCCTCTGACTCAGGAGAAGCTTCTTTGTTCTGTATTTATTTTCCTGCCGTGCTCAAAGATTTAAATTCACTCATTAAATATAATTTTTTGAATCTCTATAACGCTGTCCGTGTATTTTCTCCCCTCAGGACGCTGGTGTCAGAGGTCAAAGGTGAATCTGACCCGACGCTGATCCCGTCCATCCCCTCAGCACATAGACACGCCAGCATGACTCAAAGCAAAGCCGCAGCTTTACTGTGAGTCCAGACACACACACAACATGCAGATCCTGTCACAACAACACGGATCTAAATTTATTATCACCGAGCCGCCGTTGTCAACTAACTTCATTTCTGCATCATTTTTCTTCCGCCATGTGACTTCATTGAATCAGCTGCTATTCTCATTCTCCTGAGTGAATCCTCACGCTGTGCTGGACGTTATCTCCACGCTGCACACTTCATTTCATATAAAGGCAATGAGTAGATCCCGGTCCTCTCTTGGTTTTCCAGTTTAAACCAACACTATGCACAGTTTCTACATTAAACCAGCAGCTTGAATATAAAGAGTCTGACGGTTGAGTGAGTGTGAATATGGAGAATGTTTCCTCCTTCATTCCCACTCCTCACTAGTGAGTGGGTACCATCTCCTGTGAGGAGAACTGAGTCACAGCTTCAACTGTAGATCAGTTCAAAGAAACGTTATCTCCAATATTCAACAGGGAACTTTAAAACATGAAGAATTCTAAACAGAGTCTGGTGGATTTGTTTAAGTCTTTAAATTCAGCCACAGAATGATGCAGCCCCTGAATTGTGCACTGAAACTTTAGTTCATCTCTAAAATCTGCTGCGACAAATGTCCTAAAAATCGAAGTACTTAATAGAATTTGAAAAAGTAATGATGTGAAAAACAGGCAGCCGGTGATAAATGAGAGTGACTCCACTTCACTTCCAGTCACAGCAGAAGAGCTGAGAAGCAGATCACTCATCATCAGCTCCTCCTGAATCCAGCCACTTTAGTGCGTAAGTGGTTAGTGAGAGTGCAACTTTCCTTTTTCTGCTCGTTTGCCAAGAGCGAGCGTCACAGCCTTGATGACCAGTGGCACGTGCACGCGGGAATGTGCACAGCCCTTCTCATACAACAGCTGGACCACCACTGGATTGATGTTTTTATTGCAACGGAACGAAAGTAATCCTTCCTACAAACCGTCTCATTACTCACATTCATATGCATGAGTACAGTGTGCAGGAGGAACACACACACACAGGCTAAAGATGGACTGCGAGTGTGTGTGTGTGTGTGTGTGTGTGTGTGTGTGTGTGTGTGTGTGTGTGTGTGATATTCCCCTGATATAAGCAGAACACAGGAAATTCCTCAAATGTTAAGTATGCGTCCAAGAGGCCAGTTTAAAACAGACACGAGATTTGAGAAGAAAGAGACAGGAAGTGGAGAGACTGTGTGTGTGTGTGTGTTTACAGCTGGAGAAAGGGGGGTGGGGGGGGGGGCTGATGCTAAGACTGATGGGAAAATTCAGGGGTGAAAACGCAGTCAGCTGTTTTTATGGACTTAGATAAATGTGTGCCTGTCTAAGGGCCTGTGCCTGTCGCACAATATGTGTGTGCGTGCATGTGTTTTCACACTAACCACAGGGTGTAGCCGTGGGCTTTGAAGTTGTCCCTACACTCTGGGCTGAGCTCAAACACAGGCTACTGTGCACGATCCCATATTACTGCATGGAAAAATATCCCAGCATGCTTTTCCCTCAATGGGAACACAGTCGTCTCTATACTTCACGTTAGACTGTGTTCAACTGGTCCAACACGCGGCTGCAGCTACAGATTATTTACATTCATCATTCAGTGGAGAGAACATATGAATTCAGACTGGTTTTCTCTGACCTGCACTCAAACATATTCAATTCTCTTCATGTAAAACAGAGAAAGTGTCAAATGATTATATTTAAAAAGCTGGAATCATCAAACATTTAATTTCTACTTGATTCTACTACTCTTCAATATGAATCATGAGCTTCACGGAAAGCGCAGGTGGACAGCAAGGAACGATAAATGCTTGTAATTGCGGCAGGGCTGTTTCCGCTCCTGATCCTTTTCCTCTCACGCGCCATCTGCTCTGAATTAACACCTACACGGGGAGCTCGGCGGTCTGGGCACCGGTGGTCAGACGCTGCAGAGACCTGGAGCTCCAGCAGGGGAGCAGAGGACGAAGCTGGAGCAGCTGCTTTCATATTTCTATGTGTGAATATGAAAACACAGATGAAGACTGAGGTGGAGAGGAAAACTCCCTGCTGCCGATTTACGACTTATTTTCTTTGAGGTGGATTCAACTTTTGTCAGACTGAAATAAAAAAGGAAAACTCCAGATGTGTATATGACTTTGTGGGTTTGATGGGTGTGTAGCGTGTCCATGCACTGTTTACTTTCTTTTGAACCATGATCACAATCTTTACTAGATCCCGACTGATTTCACAGTCTGCCAATAAAGATCTGTTGAGTCTTTCAAAGGCATCAGTACAAATTGTACATATTAATATGTTTATTTTCTTAATTCCAGTTCGATATATTTGTTTGTTTCTTGTGATTCCTTTATATTTATAGTTATTGTTATCTGTTTCACTTGTTTCACTTCACTGCTATGAATGACAGAGGAGCATTAACGAGGCTGTCAGTGAATGAAGTGATTGTTCAGCACACATCATCATAGAGCCCCATGCTGGACGGGCTGGTCATCGGCCCGCGTGCAAACACCCAGCCCGCCGCTGCCAAATGTAAACACCAGTCAACGACAAACAAACACAGACAAACACATCCCAGAGCTGGAGTCAACAGCTGTCAGGTCTAATGGGGCAGCTCCATCATTCAGGCCGCGCACCAGAAACCACCCTGTCAGTGAAGCATCCAAAACAAGCAAGTCTGCACTTTTCCCTCCTCCTCCTCCTCCTCCTCCTCCTCCTGCTCTCCATGAAATAAAAAAGTATGAGTCACGGGAGGAGGCTCGGAGAACAGAGATGATTTTCTGGCCGCGCTGAAAGGGGAAAAACCTTAAGCACCAAATGAAACATAATGTTTTATGCTTTAACTTAAACTACAGACAAGAGGTTTGGAGCATTTAAGACCATTTAACAGAAAGTTCCCATAACAGAGTCTTCATCAAAATGTGCTTCCTCTCCTACCTGCCAGCTTCAGCTTTATCACATCATGTGACATTTAAACAACAATAACATCAAAATGAGATGTGTCAGAAATGAATCTGACCCTCTGACCCCCCCCCCCTTCCTGAACACTGCATGACAAATGACGAAGCTGAAATTCAGTCTAAGATGAGTCATGCATCTCAGAGATCTGCTCACAAATCGTTCAAAATCAGCAGCTCAAGCTTGTTAAAACCCCAGAATCCCAACGCTGCAGGTGATGAATCAAATATGCATCAAGTGCCAAAGAGGACCGGGGGGGGGTTGACAGCTGCTGAGTGATTGATAATGTTGTCGACTCTTCAATCAAACAGAAACTGCAGCGTAGCAACGAGCACAGACGTTGAAGTGGGCAGCTCCATGCGACAGGAAGCAGCACTCACCTTGAGACGCTCTCAGAAGCCTGTTAGTGTTAGTGATACAGGGATAGTGTGGTGAGGGTGAGAGGAGCGTGGACCAAACTCAGGGGGAGGCTGTGATATACGAGCAGACCCCTAGGGCCTCATCAGAACAGGGAGGTCAGTGTGTGTGTAGCCGGGGAATCACTCGTTTCCATTAACAAAAGAGGAGCTGCAGTTATTAGAAAGAGGAGCAGAGTATGATGGAGACGTGTTAATGACTTCCTGCACTGGAGGGACTGAAGGGTGAGGTCATCCCTTGTCTCTGTCCAGTTCCCTCACGTCAGGATCATCATCTGCAGCCACACGTCACATCAACATCAAGGTAATAGACTAGTTCAGAATATAGTTTCTTCTGCTCAGCTGGGGGGGGGGGCCCTCTGTGGGCTCCAGGTTTCCAAGGGGGTTCAGGAGGCAGCTGTTTACTTGCTGAGGCCATACTTTTGTTTCCATGACACTGGGATCAGTCGCTATGGATACGACGCCTTCGGGCAACGAAGATAAATGAACAGAGGACCCGAGGACTGGCAAAGGGAAGATGAAGTGGGACGGTGTTAAAAGCATTTGTTTCATCTGAAGACTGAAATGTATTATTAGCATGAACCTGGGGTGTGAATATCTGAGTGATTCATTGCCAATAAAACCAATAAAACCAATCCCAGACCTCCTTAATTCTTCAGGTCAAAACCTACAATGACATTAAAAAGCATCTTTAAACTCTCCTGCAGCAGCCAAGGCCCAACAGCCCCTTACATTCTGCACCAGCGCTGCAGTCACAGCGACTGAACCGTGCACAGGTCGCCAAGCAGCTCTGGTGTCAGTGCATCGTCTGCCCTGCAGCAGTGACATCATCTCAAACACACACACACACACACTGAGGCAGGAATTCACACACACTAAACAGTGACCACATGCAGGCACGATGCTGCTCAGCCACACCGAGCTTTGTGTTTTCATTCCTCAGATGTGGACGCAGATTAAAGCATCTTCCATCTCCAGCTCTGTGACTCTGTGGTTTTAGACCAGCTCACGTGACTGTCGACGGGACGCTGCCACTGCCGTCGCCACCCAGCGCAGGAAATAGCTGGGCTCGAGAACATAGGAGCTCCTGCAGATGAAATGCATTCCACGTATCCTGGTCTGAAACGTGCAGAGCTGCAGTAGTGGTGAGAACATGCAGAGATAAAGGCTGGTGTGGAGCAACAACGTGAAGATTACTATTTTGTTTTCATTCTGGACTTATTTATATATTTATTTCTTATTATTGAGGCTTAAATTAAATAATACACGTTTTACAGGACTGTACTTCACTTTAAACTGAGAGTAAATCTCTCAAATCAAATATGAGCATTCCTCCTCCAAGTCTGTCAAATCTAATCAAGCTGCACAGAAACTGGATCTTTGTCTGAATCCAGACCAGAATTATCCTTCCACCAGCTTTAGTGGAAATCCGTTGAGTTGTTTTTGTGTAATCCTGCTGACAGACTAACAGACAGGGGTGAAAACACAACCTCCCTGGCAGAGATAAATATTCAAGAAAGGCTTGGATTCTAAATTCAGAGGAACTTCCAGCTGCTCAAACTCTCTTATGTCATGGTGGAGCTGCAGGATCCCACACAGCCCAGCAGCCGCTCAGAATAAAGGAGGCTGAAGAGCCTTTCCCACTCAAACAGGTGGGAGACAAACTCCCAGGATTCAGGGTCAGCTTGGTTTGAATCTGCTGTGACTGCCAGTGATTAACTCATCTGCCAGGATCTGCCTCGATCTGCCTCTTTGACCAGAGGTCGCTCAGGAAACAAGCTTTATTGTGCTACGGTCCATTGGCTCTGGATGGAGGAGGTAACTTCTTTTGGATTCTCTCTATGGGTGACCCCTGAGTGGAGGGTGAGGGAGAGAGAGGGGGTGAAAGCGGGGGTGCAGGGCGCCTCCATTGGGGTGTAAAAGGTGGCAATAACCATGAGGAGCTCAGGGATTTTCCTCCCTCACCCACAGCGGCCACGGGCAGGAAGGCACCACGTGCAGCCTCTGCCTGAGGTAGAAAGCAGATGGCGGGGGATTAGCATCTGAATGTGGGCATGCACATGGGGGTGCACCGTATCCTCATGCTTCCCCACGGGGGTTTGGTGAGCTGGGGAGAAGAAAGACTGGGGATGGACAGGAATCAATAATTGGCGACCCGTGTCATGCAGACAAAGGAAGTGGGGAAAAGCTGGTGGCTTCAGAACGCAGAGGAAACAGCTAATTACAGATCTGCTCTTAGGAAACATCACTCACGTCTTTGTTTACATGAACATTTCTTGCATGGGGATAAAAAATTTAAGACAAAGAGAAGTTTGCGAGTGTGTAGACATGACAGCACCAGCACCAGAGTGCTTGAAGTTCACGTCTGTCGTGTTTGGACGTAAAAACATGCTGGTATCTACAATGAGCTGTGGAGTTTCCCCACTGCTTTCCAACACACACACACACAACCTGACACAGGAAAGGACCATTAGCCTATTAAACGTCAAAAGAAAAACAAAAGGAAATAGTAGAAGTGAGGCAGATGTATTACATCTCGTTATGTTTCATGACGGACTGAAAGACTGAATGAAAAATGTTGGACAGTTTAGATTCAGACGTAAAAACACAGAGCACAGGTTTGTTTTTCCAAAGAGACTGAACATGTGACATATGAAACACTGAAGGAATGTCAGGGAAATAAACTCTATATGTTTATAAGCTTTATTTTTTAACTCTTATTTAACATCTGGTGACGCTCCAGAAGGAAGCTGACGTTTTCCAGCAGGATTTATGATCCGTGGTTTCACGAGCTGACCTGAGGTCGAGTCTCACGCCACCTTCCCTTCTCCAGCCAGTCAGGAGCGTGACACAGCAACAGATGATTCATTTTACATTTTCAGTCCCTTATCTAATCGCCTGGTGTCTGCGTTAAGCTGATGTTGAAGAAAATGGAGAAACTAGAAGAGAAAATGTGTGAATGTCGTCTTCTAGTCAATATCCTGTTATTACAGAGCAGCACAGAGCGTCTACACACTGGTACTCAAAGGGGTCATTCCTTTGAGGGGCTGGTTTCCATGGCAGGGGTTGCCGTGGTGAGGGGGCCCTTGTTGGTCCCATAGGGGGCAGTGGGAACAGTCAACGCTTCAAAACAACACAGAGGAGGAGAGAGGGACGGAACGATGGGAGGTCATTGAACGCAACGATCGTTTCTTCATCTTGCAATGCCTGTTGCACGTCTGAGGGAGGATGTTGTATGAGCCCCGTTCAGACTCATCCAGTGGCGGTCGCAGTAAAAAGCTTCCTGGAAGCCGGCCAGGACGTCCACTCCACACAGTCAGCTGCTGTGTTCCTGCAGCCCGGCTCGAAACAGGCCAACAGGAACGTCATGTACCCTCCATGCATCTGTTTCTGCGTTTCACATGGGCTTTACTGAGCTGTCTGTGAGACGCTCCTGTGAACTGGGGGGGTTTCCATTCATCCCGTCCAACAAGCAACAGGCAGATGCACAGCGGCGCAGAGACGGACGCTTACGAGCATCCACACGTGCACAGAAACATGCACGCATTAACATGGTTAGGAGATGTTCTGGTTTAGTTTAGGAAGCTTCAGGCCCTGAGAAGCAATTTGTGCCGAATCCTTTGAGACTTATTTCCATGACACTACATTCCAGCTTGTTTCGAGAAGTCGCACATTTAAAAGCAGAGAAACCTGATCTGGAGTCTGTACGACTGAACAATACGTGAACTTCCAACAATGAGGCTCATTCATTGCTGCAGCACACTTCAGCCAGTGTATTCGCCTTTAACCACTGCCAGTGAGCTGTTTGCAAAAAAGAGACAGGGATAGAAAACAATCTCGCTGTTTAGCTTCAACATCTGGAAGTCATAACGTAACTTTGCCACTACGCTAACAGGAGGTCCCTGGCCCGTTTGGGGAGATGCTAAGGCTCATTAGCGGTTTCTTTCCGCCTTGGGCCCGGGTCAGAGTCCGAGAAACAAGACCGGAGGCCTCACGAGCTTCTGGTGCATCATTTAGTTGACTTTTAAGTTTTAAAATAGTTCTGGCTTTGATGAACGAGTGAATAAAATCTAAAAAGCTGCACATTGACAGTCAGAATTACTTCGTTCCTCTTGTGTAGAATGAAGAACCCAAGCTTCATTGACAGAAAATTTAAGACAAGGTAGTTTTAGCCTGACAAAAACGTTTTTTAAAGTAAGAACATGTTTTTTATGTTGTTGCACGGTTATAAAAATGCATTTAATTGAAATGTCTTGAAATATTCAGTGATTGGCTGTCACAGTGGCAGATGCAGGAACAAGCTGGCTTCATGCAGCGGCCGACCCCACCATTATATCATCCAGAATATGTCAACAGCCCAGTTGGCTGCATTCTTGAGCACCACTTACGGGTGTGAAACCTCAAACACCATTTTAAGCTGGACGATGAGACATAACCCTGCTAAGACAGACACATGTAAACTTCCTGTAACAGCTCGGTGTGAACATGTAGGAGGTTTCCAGCTTGGAGCTGATGGAAAGCTCTGGTAGGAGGCTGTAGGGTCCTTCTCCTCTCGTGTTCCCACTGCCATCACCACGCTGACCTCGTGGATTAGCTAACACAGTTACAACACCGAGCTGGAAGCGAGAGCAGCGGAGAATCCTCGAGATGTCAATATGTGACAGGCTTGGAGAGCAGGAACGGCCCACATGAGTGTCCTCTCTGTCGAGGGGCACCGTCCGTGAGCAATGGAATGAGACACTGGCTGTCAGGCCCGGTTTGGGAGACTGACTGCTAGTCAACCGTGGACCGGGATCTGGTGCAGGGGGCCAGCGGGCTGGATGAGCGGGTAGAGAGACCAGCGTCCTGTACCCAGAAGGCCGCAGGAGGCATCTCAGCTGCATTCACATGCAGTGACTCTCACAAATGGGATCTCAGGCTCAATTAAGACTTCATTTAAACAGATGTTTCAACCACATCTGGAGTGTTTGTGAATGCACCACAACAGAGAAGATGCCACCCAGCAGCAGCTTCATCACAGAGTCAATATCTCTTCTGCTTTCATATTAAACATCAGCTGAGAGACGAGACTCCAAACCAGCTCAGAGAGGAAACAGGCTTCAGAGAACATATGGAAAAAGTCTAAATGTCCTTTTAAACGTCTGCAGCCTCGAGAAATAGGTTCACAACCCACCAACCTTTAAATAATCAATTCATTTCAAGGATCAGAGGATTTCTCTTTTGTCCGCATTGGGCAATTTGTAGTATTGACGGCAGAATCCACACAAACCTGAAGCTGAACACAAGAGATGGACGATAAATACAATATAAAAGACTTAAAACACCAAAAGAACTGCAGGGTCTCTAATGATTAAAATCAAAATAAATTATTCAAAAAGCTAATGGCAGCTGGGACCAATTAATCTGTGGCTTAACAGGCGGAAACAGTTTAAACCTACAAAACAAGAGGATCCTAATTGGTCGTGACTTAATCATTTGGTTTATAAAAACATCAGAAAACAGTGAAGAATATCCTGCAGTGATTGAGTTCATCAAATGTCTTGTTCTGTCCGACAAACCAAGAATATTTCATTTATTACACATGAGAAACAAGAATATCAAACAAATAATGAATCAAAATAAATCAAATTCATCTTTTGGCTTAATTAACTGTTGAAGATGAATTGAAGACACTTTAATTCACTCTGGACGATGTTGTCTTCATCTTTGTTTCACTTCCTGGAGGGTGGGCGTGTTTGAGAATGGTGAGTGTGCACCATATGCAGGTCAGTGTGTCATTTGGTTCCTGTGACGCATGTGCATTAGTTTAGGTTCCTCTCGCGGTCAAGACCTAATCACGCACTAAAGCCCAGTTCTGCCAGCTCCCATTAGACACCCGCGGTGCCACAAGGCTCGAGGATCGAGTTTCCTGTTGTTTAAATTAAAGTCTTGTCTTCTCATGCAGGTAAACGCAGACCCAACCTGTTGTGTTGTTATTAAGGTCATTTCAATTACTCCATCAGTGATTAGACTCAGCCCAATGTGGCCTGACAGAGGTCGAGTCCCTTCAGGAGATTTAGGGGAAACCTGACTCAATCTTGTCACGTTCAGCTAAAGATTAATGTTTCCAGTTTGTGCCTTGCTGGGAAGCCGTGACTGATGATAGATGAATTATACATGTGTGGTGATATATCGAGCACACAAGTGCTGCTGCGGTCGCCTTCAATCGATAAAAAGGAAGTTCAGACAGGAAAAAGCTATGAAAGAAATTAAATGACGTCTCTGCTGCTGCATATCGAAGCTGTACTGCTATGCTAGCAGCGGAAATGCCTTTGATACTGCCTTTGATACAGTGCTGAGTCCATGTCCTAATCTGAACGTTGGCTGAGACGCTGAAAACCCAAACATCAGCCGTGTCCATATGAAGAGCGGGAGTCGGCGTTAATTCCTTTTCATAAAGGAATGTTTTCCCTTCTGACATCCAGACGTGGGAAACCTACAGTTGCTGTTTGTGCTCTGAGGTGACACACGCAGCTCGATCAGGTTAATGGAAGTCTGGACATTCACAGATCAGTATCTGTGGCTTCATGTTGGTATAATGACATTACATGACAGAGGCTCTGTGTGGATGGGGAGGATCTGGGCAGGTTTTAGCTTTTCTGGCTCCCACTGATAAATGTAACTAAATTAAACTAATAAAATTATGTTATAATAAATGCATGTGCAGCCTTTTGCTCGTGCAAGGTGGTGAAACCTGCAAGGGCAACTGACTGTGACAGAGAATCTGCCAACTGCAGGCAGGGCTACTCCCTTATCCACAAAGCATGCAGGCAGCAGCCAGACAGTACATTACACACACAATATAAATACATATATGTGTGTGTGTATATGTATGTGCAGTAGTATAATGATCCTAACGCACCTGCACTGGTCTAAACCCAGTGTTTGCTCCTCAGAGGTGCAGTGGTGCAGTGGAGGTTTCAGCACCATGCAGGCGTGGACCAGAACAAAAGGCGCAGGCTGCAGCGCAGGACGCAGCACAACACCGCAGAGGAAACCCCTATTCTTAATATTCATCTATTTACTTTAATCCTGATTCTCCTCTACTAAAAAAGAGCAGTTAAATCGCAATGAGGTTTTTAACTCCACAGCTTCAGATCCGACATTTAACATTAAAATACACTTTAAACTGTCCACAGACACTTGACCCGCAGCCGGAGTCCCAGAGGAATCACAGCAGCGGGTCATCAATGAGGGTTAAAGGGGATCTGAAGCCTCGATTCCCCGCTGGGAGGAGGACAAAGCTCCGGAGATCTTACCTGGAGCTGGAGGCGGCGGAGCGGCTCTGGAACCCGGAGTGAGGGAACTGATCTGCGGGGACATTCAGGGAGCTGCGGGGCCCTCTCACCACGCCCACCAGCCACCCATCTACCGTAAACACCGCAAACACGGCGCAGTAGGATTTATCAATACCAACAATAAGAATATATAATTATAAGCTTTATGTGAAGGACACAATGACAATTCTTCACAAAATGTCATATCCATTGTTAGTATTGTTAGTAAGTATTAATATTCATAATATTAATAGTCTAAATAGTAAGAGTTGATGTGTCTTGAACATGTAAAGTGGTGACAGTTGTCCATCATGTCTCTAAATGACAGTAAAGGACAAACACTTGACACTGACTCACACACATGCACCAGCTGTCAGCACAGATGCTTCATAATGACAGAATTAAATAAAGTTCTTCATGAAAATACACATTTTGTATCATACACACAGACACATCTCAAAGAATGAGTGTTGCCACGGTAACGTCTATGTAAGCTGTAACATTTGAATATATAAAACAGAAAGAGATTGGAATCTTCAAATCAAAGCTGTGCAAATTAAATGGATATTAAAATCAACCTCCCAGTCATATTCAACAGTCTCGCACCTGCTGCAATGGAATTATTATTATTATTCATGTCTGCCCCCTGTGTGTGAGCATCTGCCTCTCTCTACTGGTGAGAACCACACATTACAGGAGGGGCTGATCTTTACTTCAACAGGTGTTTTACATCACATCACATTTCATTGAGCTGACGCTTTTATCCAAAGTGCATCAACCATGAGGAACAAACCAGAACAACAAGAATCAAGAAAGTACAAGTTCTTCAAGAAAGACAAACTACAGAGTGCTATGAGTAAGTGACATTTAAGTGCTACTACATTGTTAGTTGAGACTTTAGACTTTCAAGGTGTAATCAAGGTGTAGTCAGAAGAGGTGTGTTTTTAGTTTTGAGTCAATGTGGAGCTCGTTCCACCGTTTAGGAGCCAGGACAGCAAACAGTCGTGATGTTGTTCAGTGGCAGCTGTCCCTCTCAGTGAGGGAGCAACGATTGACAGATGCTGAGCAGAGTGAACGGGCTGGGGTGAAAGGTTTGACCATGTCCTGGATGGAGACTAGACCCGAATGATTTGAAACGGATGCGGGCAGCCACTGGTAACCAGTGATGGGAGCGGAGGAGTATGAGTGAATTTAAGTTAAAGACCAGTGGAACTGCTGCACCCTGGATGAGCTGCAGAGGTCGCATGGCAGCAGCAGGTCGATTTTAGCATTTCAAACCTTTAAATCAACACTTTAATCGACTCTAAATTCAAACTAACGTCTCTTCTGACCCACAACATGGACGAGTGAAGGGGAATGAAGCAGAATAATGATTTTTCATGATACTTGAGGCTTTATAGTTGCCAGGAGGGCAAATAAGATCAAAACTACACTGAAGCTCCTTAAATCTATCAGTGATAACACCTCTGCTAACCAGCTCATTGAAAAATGCTGGAATATAACATTGAATATTTAATATTCAAATATACATAAGCTTAAAAAACTATTTATTTTTTAAGTGCACTGACGATATTAGTTAAAAGTCAAAAGATGAGACCAGAGTTCAGAGTTTCAGTTTTTATCTTCTAATATTTACATTTGAAAGTACTCAGGACATGGCACCTTTTTAGTTTGAACCCATCCACACCAATATTAGAATAATTTAATTTATGTATAATATCTATTATATAGTGTTATGTTATGTCAAAGAGATTTAAATGTCTAAGTCTTTTTCCAAGTTTGTCAACCTTAAGATCAGACAGATTCATGATTTTTCTTTCACCTTCTTTAACAGAGCAAGTTATGACATTTGATTGTCCCAGAGAATTATGTGTGAATTATAATGAAAACTAGTCAGACATATTTATGAGGTCAGTTTGGAATTTAAATTAAAAGGTGGCAAAATAAAACAGTTGAACGTTCTTAATGATGTGAGTTACACAGCGATATCACACACAACACAAGCCACCGAGCTGCAAAACCCCTGAACGTGTTAAAATGTGTGAAACTACATTTTTATTTCAACTTTCCACAGTTTAAGGTTTCTCCTGTTTCCACTGGTGGTGCAAACTTCCTCAACTTCTCATCCTGACTTCCTCCAGGAGCAAGTTGCAGATTCCTCACTTCTGGCGGACGATGCTGCGGCCGATGAGTTCTTTCATGATCTCGTTGGTGCCTCCGTAAATGGACTGAATACGGGAGTCAACAAACGCCCTGTGTAAACAAAACATGTATCAGTGTTTCCCCTACCATTATATTAGTTCAAAAATTGTTCAGATGTTATATTGACTGCTGTCATTAAAAGAAACACATGAACATCATGATTCCTTTTAAGTTTTTGTGTCTGTGTCCCCCCCCCCCCCAAAAAAAGCTGTAAACCTAGGGAAAACACTATGTATTAATATGTTTGGCATTGTCACAGTGCCTCCCTGGTGTTGTACAGGCTGAGTCTTACTTGGCGATGGGGTACTCCCACATGTAGCCCCAGCCTCCATGGAGCTGGAGGCACTGAGTGGCGACTTTGTTCTGGAGTTCAGATGCCCTGGAGAAAACACACAGCGTGAGGACTTCAGCCCACAGCAGAAACTTGGCCAATTTGTGAGAAGCTGGTTGAAAACACACTCTCACCAGAACTTGGCCATGGAGGCGGTGGAGGCGTCCAGGCGTTTCTCAGCGTGGAGCTGGAGGCAGTTATCAATGAAGGCTCGGCCCACGCAGATCTCAGTTTTCAGCTCTGCGAGCTTGTGCTGCACAGTCTGTGGAGGAAAGTGAGACATTCAGACATTCTCACATTAACGGGAGGCGATGGAAACACTGGCTGCTGTTACACACCTGCAGGTGAGCGATGGTCTTGCCAAACGCTTTCCTCTGCAACACGTAGTTCCTGGTTTCCTCAAACATGAACTCACAGCTTGCGATGGCCATGACAGCAATCACCAGGCGCTCCTGCTCCAAAACACACACACTGTGTTAACTGAGCTCAGGAAGGAGAAAGTCAAATGTTTGTTTCACGTGTGTTTCTGTCACCTGAGGCAGTTCATTCATCAGGTAGTAAAATCCCTTGTTGACTTCCCCCAGCAGAGCGTCAGCCGGCAGCCGCACGTCCTCGAAGAACAGCTCAGCCGTGTCCTTTTAAAGGAAGAAATAGATTCAAACCTCTGTACGACTTGTCTCAGGATGTGTAGACGACTGATGGAAACACTGGTCGTCAGCACCTGAGCTTTCAGTCCGATCTTCTCCAGCTTGCGTCCTTTCTGGAAGCCCTTCATGCCGTCCTCCACCAGGAACAGACTGATGCCGTGTGCTGCCGCCTCCGCCTCCCAATCCGTCACGGTCACTACAACCACCGCGTCGCACATCCACCCGTTGCTGATAAACACCTTGTTGCCGTTGAGAATCCAGTCGCTGCCGTCCCTCTTGGCGTACGTCCTCACACCCTGGAGGTCACTGAGGAGAGAGAGAGAGTCATGAAAGCTGCCTCATGTTTTCTCTAACGTTTCCTCCGTGGTGCTTCCTGACCTCCCGGCTCCCGGTTCAGTCATCCCGATCGCAGCTATGCTTTTCCCAGCGGTCATGTCTGGAATGAAGCGTTCAATCTGCTCCTTGCTGCCGTAGTTAGCAATGTACGGCAGGATGATGTCGGAGTGGAGGGCGAAACCCGGGCCAGTGCAGTTGCAGTACATTCTAGAATCGGGACAAAAGCAAAAAATCGCATTTTACAGAAGTCAGTGTTTGAACTCGGACGTGTTTTTGAGTTTAGGTGCAACTCACTGCTCCTCCCACACGACGGCGGCAGAAAACAGGTCTCCTCCGACGCCACCATGCTCCTCTGCAATCAATATTCCCAGCAGGCCTTGCACACCGGCCTTCTCCCACACCTCCCGGCTCACCTGACCTGCCTTCTCCCATCTGAAACAAGAGTTTACATCCGTCTCTTCTGGGTCTCAGTTTGACTCTGTGATGTCAACACGAACCTGGTACCTACTCCTTGTGGTGCGGGACCACTTCCTCTTGAAAGAAGCGCCGCACGTTCTGTCTGAAGAGGTCATGGTCCTCGTTGAAGATTCGCCGCGTCCCGATGTCCATCATGTTCTTAGCGCTGGACGTCTCGGGACGGATTGAGTGGGAAGACAGACTAGAGTCCTGGGCCTGACTGTGGAGTCTGAATCATACAAATTATTAGATAAGATAAGATAAAATAAGATAAGATAAAATGATCCTCGATTGTCCCACAAGTGATAAATAAGTAAACCTTTCAAATAAACACAAGGAAAATAAAAATACACATTGCACATTAGACATAAAGAAAAGAGATGTTGATTTTAAGAAGATTGGGCCGAAAGTCTATTTATATATATATATATATTACAATAATTAAATATAATATAATAAAACTATCATGAAAAAGAAACGAGGTAGATTCTTAAAGCTGGAAACTTAAAAAAATATGAATAAAACCTTAAATACGTTACTTAGAGTAATTTTACTTTCTAGCTGTTTCAAAAAACTATTTTCTTTATTTGGATTTTCAAATTAAAGCTCCCTGTGTATTTACTTTTCAAAATAAGGGCAGCGTGTCAGAGGTTTGACCTTTATCCAACATTTACCCTCGTGAACAAAGACTCAAGAAGTTAAAAATTAAACTAACGTTACATTAAAGTAAAGTTAAACTTGCATACATGATCGTAACAAACGCTTGTTAACGATATTTGATCCTTTCACAACAAATCAAACTTTAACAGGACAAAGTGTAAAGTGATAAAAACGACACGTGGGACCTGGAGGTCGTCGCAGGAAACACTGAAGTTCGTCCGAAGACGTTTCTCATCTTCAGAAACCCACATTTAATCCTCTGGGTCAGCGACATGTCGGAAAAGCAACAACACACACAGGATGTGCACACAGTTAACTATCCCTGCAGCCACTTCCGGGTTCAGAGGAAGTCTCGCGAGATCGGGAAATAAAGAACCGTTATGAAATAAATAAAAACGTCTCATTTATTCATTATTCTATTATTTGTTTAATGTAAATTTAAAAAAAATCATAAAGTCAATGAAAGATAAAAACCAGACTGAAATTCAAGCTGGGCTCTTATTTTAAATTAACTTTATTTATAACAGAGGACAAGTACAGTGACATTGAATCCTGTTGAGAAATCTGAAACAAGTTATTAAAACTAAATGATTATTATAACATTCAATTTGATTCAAATATTACAAATAAACGATTATTCATATTTCATTTTTGACACTGTACAATTTCTTTGGGTTATTTCAAGAACTTATAACTTACTAACAACCTGAGGAAACGGCTTTTTATCATAAATCTATTAATATGTCTAATGTACATTGTGTGTGAGATCTATTCAAAAAGATTAGAAAACCTTGGAACAACAAACAGTAGATTTATGTTCTGCATGTAAAATGAGCCTCTAATTCATTTTCATAATTAAGATAATATGACCTTCTGGCTTGATGGTTTGATGAATCTTGTGATTTGTCTTTTTAAGTGTCACAATCTTTGAATTGAATTTGAACATAAAGAATAAATGTTCTTGTGGGACAACATCATCTCCTCCTTTCAGACAGGACGGTGCAATGTTTCCTACGTTAGAGGAAACATGAGAGGAAGCAGCTCTTATTGTGGCAGCTACTTACATATGTCTGATTCATTTCACTTAATTAGGAACCAAGCATAATATAACAACTATATGTGATGTAACCTGGATGTGGGTCTAAAGAGCTGGAACCCCAAAATGTTGATGGGGTTTAAATATTTCAATACATTTTCATAAGGATGGAATAAAGCCGCAGCGTGAGGCTTGAATGTTTCCTCTTTCACTGTAAATGTATTTTTCTTCCTGTCTTAATATAAATATATATTTTCATTATGTAGCTTATGCAACATGTAAGAAAATGAACATGTATCACTTTAACTGTCATCACCTGAGTTCAGTGTCAATAGAAAAAAATAACCTGAATGAAGAGAATTAGACTTTAATCAGTTTTTTCAGCCATTGGAGACACAAAATGAGGCTGAAGCAGCAAAATCTACACTTTACTCAACATGTTTTAATATTTATATTATAATTGTTTATTCTAAGAGGCTGAATGGGCTGTTTGGTTTTGGGCTGGAGGTCAATGAGAGATCAAGAATCAACCCAGATGGGATGTACGTTGGAAAAGTTTATTCTGACATGAACAGAGTGGAAATAAAGAAAACTTTTCGGGGGGGGGACATTTGGCGGTCAATCCACACCCATTCTCCAGCACCTTAGGTTATTGCTGGGCCAGTGGTGGCGTGACTGAATGAGGTGGCGGTGGGAAGGGAGGGATCTACCCTCACTTGATGAGCGGTCACCCCTTCTCCCCCGTTCCTCACCCCATGCAGAGAGTGGAGACGCGCCCTGGGGGGAGGAGAGGCCAGGTGATGTGGGGGGGGGTCTACAACGGAGAGGTGGTGGTGGTGGTCACGTCCCGAGAGAGGAGGGCTTGAGACGAAGTTTACAGGAAAACAAAATTAACAAGATGGGTTTGCTTCAACATCCCTTGTACATAGTCCTTGTCTTTCCTTGGTTGGTCTTTGAAACAGTGTCGATGTCCAGGACACTGTCGGCTGTCTGTAGCGAGCTACAGCTTCTTCAGCACTCCTGCTGCCGGCCTCTTACACAGACATGATGTGCTTGACGAAAGCTGCAAGGAGACCAATCAAAGCTTTAGCATCATATGTATGAAAGAAGTCGAAAAGAGAAGAGAAGCATGCTGGGAAATGAAGCTCACCCTCATAGTGCACGCTGCCGTTCTCGTCCTCCTGGCCAGTCATGAGGGAGTCGATCTCGGCCTCGGTCATCTTCTCTCCTGCAGCCACACGAGGAGCCGTGTCAGGTTCATGCTCACATTCTGCGCATGCTAAGCAAACTATATTTGTGCTCTGTCTATATTTGGAGAAAGGCGACTTGAGACTCACCCAGAGTGGACAGCACGATGCGCAGCTCAGCGCCCATGACTGTGCCGTTGCCCTCCTTGTCGAAGACGCGCAGACCCTCAACGTAGTCGTCGTAGGTTCCCTTGGGGAGGGCGTCGACCAGTTTGAGCATGGGCATGAAGTCATCGAAGCTGAGCCTCTTGTTGGCCATGTCTGTGGAATCAGAAAACAAAGTCAATACACCGTTTTCACGTTCTTTGACCTGATAACTCGTATTCGTCTTGTGTGTTTGGGCGTCTCACCGTCAGCGGAGGGGTTGCCCAGGATTTTGATGACGTCCTTGTTGGTGGGGTTCTGGCCCAGGGCACGCATGATGTCGGGCACCTGGTTGAAGGCCACCTGGCTGTCACCAATTCTGTCAAAGAGACCAAAGGACTCCTTGAAGTCTGAGGAGAGAAGAGAGAAGCTTGAGTCAAGGAATTCTGACGCAGACAGAGACAAACAAATATGTGATATTGACTGTTAGTTTTGAGAGGTTCTGGGTTTTGCTTATAGGAACAAAAGGCGCTGAGGACAACGACCTGAGGGGAATTTCCAAATGGTTAAATTGAATCTGTCGAGGCTTCAGGGAATGAAAACTAATCTGCTTTGTGTTGCAGTAAAGTTGTTTTATTTGATACCTCTACCTTATTTGATACCATTAGATCCACTTCAGATTTTCTGTTCTTTCTATAAGCAGGTTCTCGGTCAGCTGTGGCCCTGGAATCAAACGCTGCATACTTCCGTCTTTGTTCTAAGTTAACTGGGAGCGACAGCTGAGGGTGTGTTGTATGTGTGTGTCTGAATCCGACCAGGAAGTCAACTCTGTGTGACCTCTCTGACAGATGAATGTGGTTTCTGATCGGCAGCAGCGGGAACAGCTGTACCCCCCCCCCCCCCCCCCCACCCACCTGACCCCCCTGCACCCCACCCTCCATTCCTGCCTCCGCTTGCATTTGGGGCGACACTGGGAGCAAACTGATCCTCCCTGACAGAGGCCCGGGCCATATAGAGGCATCATCGCTCCAGTTACACATGAGAATGCTGCGCACAGGTGTAATCAACACCTCGTTCTGCACGGCCTGCGTTTCATCCGTGGCTACGCAACCCAACGCCTCAATGTACAGAGGAAGCACTTTCTCTGCTTCGGGGGCGAATAAAGACGAGTAATCGAAGGAATTTGACAATGAAATAAAAGCTTTTATACAGAAATGTCATTCTGGTCTCATTTAACGGGGGACACGATATCCAAAATATGTCAAATGAGCAATATTTGCGTTGCAGAACCACAACTACTGTGTCCACACTGAACAAAAGGCTCAGGATGGAGCTCTGTGGATTCCTTGTGTAAGAGGACGCCGCTGGGTTTGTACCTTATACCTCGGCCCCATGGATTAACACTTCTGCTGTGTGAGGGCCACAGGGGCCCGCGACACAAGGCCCTGCAGTCTTAGAATAGACGGATATCAGATGTGTGGCAACACCTGGACAAGAATGACACGCACGACTCTGCAGCTTTCTGCAGCTTCACTTTGGACAACACGACGAGACGACCCGGCAGATGGAATAAAAACGACAAACGGAGGTGAGGGGGAAATCAGAGGACACGCTCCCGCCTGCTGCTGATGTCGTAAAGGAAATGTGAGATTTGTGTTATCTGTGAAGGATGAGTCTTCTTCACTTACCAGCAACCTCTTCCGGTGAGAACTCAGTCTGTCACGTGGAAACACACACGTACAGACACACGGACGCACAGGGAAATGAATGAAAACAAGTGATTTATGAGTTTAGAGAATAAACAGATGAAATGCAGTTTATGTAACATTTATTAATTAAGCAGAATCTAGGAATTTATCAGCCAAAGATGGAGAATTCTAAACTTTTTAAACAAGTCTATATATGTTTGTATTTCAAGGCAGTGGTCCTGGGCTCGGGTGCAAATATCAGCCTTGAAATCTTCACAGATTTATTGCTAAGTTTTTCAGAGCTGAATTAAAGACGTCAGCTCGATTTCAGTTCCAGGTTCGGGCTTATTTTGAAAAGTTGAAATCCAAACTCAGAAAATAATCAGCCCCTCGGTCGGATTTAAAAAATAAAAAAGTATCTCCATCGGGCACCACCCCACCCAACAGGTCCAGAAGAAAAACACAACGTGGTACACACCATTTTTGGAGAGTAGGAGCTGGAGGAGCGGAAAGAAAGGAGGCGAGAAGCTGAAGTCCCAAGACAGACTGGTCCTGAGCCAGAGTCCGAGCCCCCTCTTATTTAACCCGGCCCTGTGATGTCACGTATGCTAATGAGGCGGATCAGGTGACACGTTGGAACTTCTTTAACTTTCTTAGGGCAAACGGAAAGAAGAGCTGAGTGTCCTCGGGAACAGGGGGAGTCGGCCTTTAGAAGGGGACAGGGTTATTTTTAGACTGGCAGGAGAAACTGTGTCACTGCTTCCTAGAGATTTCAAACTCGTTATAACTCGTTTATGGATTCAAAGCAAATGGGTTTCATTGATTGGACGTGAAGAACCTTGTGTGTTCTGTATCGTTGATGTGTGTTGGTGTAAATGCAGAAATCCCAGCTGCCTCACTTCAGAGGGGCTCCAGGTCCAGAGAGCTCCTTTACAAGGTGGTATTTTTAAACAGGGGGACTGCTCCTCCTCTTATGGTGAAATAACAGCCGGGAAAAAAGACACAAAATGTAGATTCCACTAAGACAAGATCTGAAAAAGTTCAATCAGGGATTGAACTTGAAACCTTTTGGTTTAGAAAAGAAATACGTGGTTTGTGGACCATTATGTGCAACAGATGAAATAATAGAGACGATGGAAAGTGAAAGGATTCTGTAGTTGATCTTGAACAGATTAATCAACTATAACTATAACTATATAAAGTGTTTTATAGTTGTTGTGGTTTATTGTATTTCTGCAGCTTCAGTAGAAATCAGGACTCTGGCGGTGGAGCCTCAACTCAAGGCCCCATTGGTTCTGGAGCTTTCAGCTGCGACACGGTTGAAAAAACTGGACAGAGCCAGAAGCATCTGGGAGGTGATTATAACGTTTATGTTACACAGATAAAGACTTGAATGACCACGCCGGACGCCATCTCATCATCTCATCCCCTCATGCGTTTGTTGATTCCCATTATTTGTTATGACTGGAGATATGACCCACATATTGTAGGTCACTGCACGTTTATGCTCAGAGTTCTTGCAGCTTCTTTATGTCACTTGTTTTTACGGTGTTTGCGAGCACAGCCATGAAACGCTGCATGTTCTTTAATCCCTGTGAATTTGATTTTAACGACACTGAAGCTTCAGGGCCCCGAGACACAGGGTGCATCGGGAATAAGCAGCTCTGCACTTCACTCCCACTAACTGATCAGGGAGTAGGTTTCAATTAACTAATATCAATTAACAGTTATGTTCTAATAAAGAATAATATTTACCTGCGGTAAATAGATCGCCATGTATCTGCATCTTTGCAAGTGATGTTAAAAGTTTCAAATTGTGAGCTGATTGTTTCACTCAAGTGTCAGAAAAGCATTTTGTAAAGAGGAGCAGTAAATCTATAGATAAACACACTGAGCGGAGGATGAGATATTTCATGCTGCAGCAGATCTGATCAGTTTAGTGCTGAACGTCAGGAGTCTGAGGACTTTTGTAGGAGTAGGTGAAGTGAGACCACACCCCGGGACAGATGAGCACTATTTTTACTCCTGTAAGGTGTTTGGTTTCTCCTACGATCTGCGGAGATGACGAGGGGGTGGGGGAGGAGAAATGATTGCTCCCCCTCTTCATGGCTCTCTGGTACAGTCACCTTCTCCTCCTCCTCTCTGGCCTCAAGTCATAAAGAAGCCGGGGCAGGGGGCTTAAAAAAGAGCGCATTGTGTCGCTGCCTGGTTTTCAGAGTGTTACATGAGCCTTATTTGGAGTAGAGAGCGGAGCAGCTGAGCCAAGTGTCACATGGAGGACAGGTCGGAGGATTTTAGACATTTCTGTGTCACATGATGTGTCGAGTGTTTACTCGTTACATAACGGAACAACAGCAGATCAGTTCATACACTTTTATATGACGTCTTCACCAATACACACTGATTCGTATAAAGTCAGACTCAAGGTGAGGGTCATTCCCTGCAGACTTTGTCAGGAGGTCAGAGGTCAGGTGGCTCTCTGCTGCCCCCTTGTGTCATTTTGGCTGAAATCCACGACAGAGCAAAGGTTGTAAAAACACACGGTTTATTGTCCACACAGAGCAGAGGACAGGACACTGGGTTTTATTTAGTGCACTGGGAGTATATTTACTGATGACGTTTCTCACATGATATCAACGTAAAGCATTTATTTCTTTTTTAATGTAACAAATTTACAGAATAAATGAAATACTGCTTTACAACTTTAACAAACACCTTTTACTTAATTGAAAGTGAGTTTCCTGCAGCCCTCGGGTTAGGCCCTAGAGGACGCCACCATACTGAGTTAAATGAATACACATGAAGGAACTCTGAGCTTTCACATACATTAAGAGATAATTAAGAAATGAGATAAGATAGTTAACAGCAGCAGAAACTTGAAGCAGGAGTCAACGCCAGCCGGCGAGTTGCTTGTGGAGTCTCTGTTTATTATTTACCCAGATGGACGCAGTGTTCTCATGCACGAGTGCGACAGACAGCAGGAAGACGGATCTTCTTCTGTGTGGAAGCTGTCACACTTCGAAGGCTGGGAACCTCGCCTTCATGGGCTGCAGAATGTCGGCCAGGAAGTAGATGGTGCCCGCCATGCCTGCATGAGGTTACAGATAATATGATGCTGACTTTCTGGACATTAAACCTTTTATTTAATAGGATAGAGTTGAAATGTTTTATAAGAGCTTTCTTGGCGTTAAAGTATAATAAGCTGTTTTTTTTTTTTATTGTCCAGAAACAGGATATTGGAATCAGTCTCTAATTATGTTCGTCAAACACCAACATTACAGCAAGTGAGATTTTCTGAGTAGAACGAGTTAAACAACAGGCAAACCTATTTCAGGATTGTTTCATTCACAAAGACAAGATTTACAAACACTGGTCTATTTATAACTTGTGATCGTATATATTTTTATGTCACATGGTCATAAATTACCTTCAAAGAGGGAGAAGGGAGTGTCTGGAGTTCGGCAGCCATGTTGGCCATAGTTCATGCACCAGTCGGCAAACTGTAGAGAGAGAGAGAGAGAGAGAGAGAGAGAGAGAGAGAGAGAGAGAGAGAGAGAGAGAGAGAGAGAGAGAGAGAGAATGAGTCACAATAAGATTCCTGGTGTGTCGCTGCAGAACGTTGTAGCTGACCGTCTCCGGAGAACAGCAAGCAATGTCAACAACTGCTCAAACTTGTGCTCGTCTCAGTGAAATCCGAGCATCTGTGGCAGGATCAGGTTTTGACCACAATATCACTGGGTTGCAGCGGGAGCATGTAACGGAGCTTAGCGACTTAGACTATTTCCATCCTCTATGAATAGATTCATATTAATTAAAGCACACGTGGGAGCTGTGCCACCTGGAGCGTGTCCACAGAGAGCTCGCCACCGCACCGCCACCTCAAAACAGACAACCACCAAACTATTGTCAGTAAACACAGAAGAACCAGAGTATCACATGCTCGATCATCTCTGGAATCAGCAACACATCACAGTTACTGAGCAAACCACAATTTACATTATTAATAAATCACGTCTAAAGATGAAGTTAAATCCTTTCAGCTCACTGTGAAAAACAGAAACTTGACCTTGACTGTGAAATTAGACTTTTACCTTGATTTTCTTATTTAGATGTTTCAGCTCAAACCCAATAATGAACATCCTCATCACTCAAACAGCTGCTGCACTGTGTGAATGCTGCATTCAGATTATTAACAGTTATTATTATATCACAGTCTCACCATGCAGGCTCTGTGAAGGTGCCTTGGATCCCGGGTTTGCCGGTACAGAGCCAGGAAGGTGTAGGCGTTACCCGCTGCACCGTGACACAGCCCGTAGCCCTTCTTCAGCAAGCCCCAGCGCCAAACCACTTCTCCACACTGGAGGGCGTCGTACAGGTACTGAGTTTCTCCAAAGGCCTGGAAATAAGGTGAAATAACAGAAAATATGTCTATGTTTGTGTCAATGATGGGGGAAAGCTGGAAAAACTGAACTTAGGAGACATCAGACACTAAACTGTGGAGAGTTTTTTTAACCTTTTCATCTTGAAATTTGAAAGAAACAGGAAGAAAATGGACTTAACCATCAGATGAGATTAGAACTTAACACGACCACTAGATGGGACTATGACTCTGCCAATTAAACCCCTTCATTCTCCGACAGTAGAAAATCCATGAGTGACTTTGAGATGCTGATTGCTCATTACCCTGTGTGCCTGCAGGAGCGTGTAGACGATGCCTGGCGAGCCGTGGCACCAGTGCACCAGCAGGTCTCTGTCGTCACCGATGCAGGGAGGGTAGTTTCCTGACGCTAACTTGAGTCGGCAGACGTGGTCGACGCTGGGTTTCACCAGCCGGTGCACGTGCTCCACCGCAGAGACGAAGCCCGGCTGCGAGGGAGAGAGAGTGAATCAACACTGACTTTACAGCTGGAACAATTACTTCTTTCATCAATTAACCAAACGATTAATTAACTTTTACGATTTGGAGGATTCATCAGACAAAATAATGAATCTTCTCATCGTGGGCTCTGGTAAGTTGTGATGGTTATGCCAGAGTGTTTCAATTCAGCTGGAATAACAGTCTAATTAATCAATTAGTCAGTAGATTATGGTCTGTGCAGAGTGTAGGAGGATAACACAGCTCAGTATCTCAGAATTAACACTGATCATAACCGTCTTTACCTGCATGAGGAAGTAGTAGATGCCTGCGAGTCCGTGTGCGGCGCCAACGTACTGCTCCTGGTACCACTCGTACATCAGAGGGCTCTGGTTCTGGAACCTGAACTTCCTGCTGAGGTGCTCGCCCGATGCCAGCACGCTCTCGCTGATCTGAGGATGGAAACAACACATCTCAGAAACACATCTAATCTGCGCGAGGGAGAGAAATCAATGAGGCAGAGACATCGGACATCGATATTTGTAAGAGGGAGCAAATTAAAGCCTAACTGGGAAACCCAGACTGTTGGGAAGTGATCGAGAAGTTAGAGAAGCAGGATTAGAACCTGGAAGTCACTGAATATACTCTGTACTATTTCCTCCAGTTTTTCTTTTCCAGACTCTTTGGTTCCTGTCGTTAGAACAAGTGAAATCCAGACCCTTCATCCCAAGGAGCTCTCGCCTCAGACGTCTCGGACCCACCTGCTGGATGTACTGCAGCGGGATCCTGTCTTGCCCCAGCTGCTGGTTGATGAAGACGAGGGAGTAGAGGAAGCCCATTCGACCGTAAAGCAGCTCATCCGGCAGCCCCCCCGATCCCTGCACCACCGTCTGGTGAAACTGCAGCAGTCTGAGAAAAAAAAGACACGGAACTCAAGAGTCAGAACCATCATTTAGTAACTGTGTACAATTAATTAAATAAATAAATAAATGAGATGTTATCCATATAAAATGATCCTCATCTGTACGAACATTTGAATATACATTTTTATATATATATATATGAGCTTTAACTGGTGTTCTTGTTCTGAACTAACCGGTTGATGCACTCGTCGGCCTCATGCGGCCTCTGCAGGCGGAAGTAGACCACGGCAGCCACGGCCAGCGGCCCACTGTCCCCGCACAGGAAGGTGACATCATGGCGTCGGGTCAGACACTTCAGGCTGTGGCTGACATAATCCAGAGCCCTGTGGAGGAAGGACTCCTCCTGGAACACACTGTGGAGGTGCAGGTAGAGCAGAGCGATGCCTGCAGACGGACAGGAAGTGAGGCAAACGGACAGGAAGTGAGGCAAACGGACAAGCGCCAATCAAATTTTAGGACTTAAATTTGATTTTATATATATATATATATATATAGGCTGATGGATTTAATCTGAATGTTTAATCCCTAATAATGTAAATCTATATCATCTGGTTTTAATTTTAACAAACAATTCATCACGTTGTGTCTCTAAATCAAAGACTTAGTGATTCAGAGGTTGTGGTTCGTTTGTGTAATTGCATCACCTGCCCAGCCCGTGTACATGGTGCAGTCTCTGGGATCCGCAGACTTCAGCCCGTTCTCCATGATGGACAGGAGCTCGCTCACCTTCCTGCTCAGTCTCTGGCTGAACTCTGGGGTGAGCTGGGGACGGAGACACAGGACACTCAGGAGGGAGACAAAAGACACAAAGACACAAATGCACAAACACACAAATGGAGAAAACGCACACAAACACACACTTCCCCGTGCACGTTACCTTTCCCTGGGCGTCAAACAGTTGCGATGAGTTGCCATCATAGTCCGGATACGGGTTCTTCACAGCTCTGGTGTCCATGGTCACTGGAGGAGGAGGAGGACGATGAAGATGAAGATCGTTTACTGCCGATGTGGGTCAGATAAAAACAAAGAGATGAAGGGACGACGCTCGGGAGACAGGAAGAGCATTAAAGCGGAGAATAGTGAGTTATAGATTTAATAACGGAGGATAAATCAGATGTACAAGTCAGGAGACCCCCACACACACGCGCGCGCACACACTACAGCTAGCTGCAGCCTCCAGCTAGCTTAGCTGCTAAAGCTAGCAGCCGCTAACACCGGGACTTTCTAATAAAGTCGTGAAAGTGCAGTTTCAAATAAAACGGTAGTTAATCGATGGATAATATTAATAAAAACAAAGCAACTCACACGCTGCAGCTTCCGGTCTGCACAGCTGATGAAGCTTCCTCGGCTTCAAGTATCAATGTGAGTGTCAGTCCGCGCGGTGCTGCCACCTGCTGCGGCGGCGGTGGAACTACAGCTCTTTTTATTTTATTTTTTATCTTTTTTAAATAATCAATCAGCTGTTTCCTCTTGTGCCTTTTTATTTATTTCACAATATGTGTGTGTGACTTTTTAAATTGTTAATGTCACATCTTTACTGGTAAAAGATTTATTTTCATTCTCTTTGTAAAAACACATTAATAAATACACACAAGCTCAGATTCACGTTGTGTCGATGGAGAAACGTTAATAATAAATCTCTCACTCTTGAGGTTTAACAAAAACAATATAATTCATATTCCAGTTTCAAAGCATCAACCAGGACTCGGAGCAGATTTTACACTTCCACTTACTTTACAGAAAAATTAGAATAATGAGAATAAAACCTTTAGGGAGCGAGTTTGAATATAAAAATGTTTATTCTTACTTTATTAGAACTTAACCGTGACAAAATGAGATGGGTCCGGTAATGTGCATATTGTGAATGTAAATCCAGAATATGGAACACGCAGAGTGTCCAAATGATGCACCAGACTCATCTTAAACCCTTTTTCATCATTTCGTCGCTGACGACTCCAGAAACAAACACACAGGCCTTAATTCATGATCCCAGTTTACACACATGTGGTTGCCATGGAAACGCCACGTCAATCTGCTGTTGACCTTCTGCTGAGCCCAAACACACTGGCAGCAAACACGCTGGCATTCCCGTGCACGGTGATGATGATTACCGTCGTCAGAGAGACCACAGGGCCTGTATTGATTAGAACTGTGTCTCACTGCTGATGTCCCACTTTCTCACTTATTGCAGAGAGACGCTGCTGCAGCTCTGTAATCTCCCCTTTGAATGATCCGAGCAGAGCCCAGTGGTGAGAAGACGTTCAAACACAGTGCAAGCGGGATACGTCCTCTGACGGGCTTTGATGACTCTTTGTTAATATGCCTCAGCTGCTTCTCCTTCCCCTTGTTCCCGAGCTTCATCGCCACTTCTCTCTGGTTATTAATGACTTTCTGCTCTTAGACTTAATAGGAATCATCAAACCCGAGTCCTAATTAATCTACGACCAGATACTCACTTCAACTGGCTCCCATCAGGGTTCAGCCATGTTTTATACAGACGATCCTTTGTGAGTCCACAGATAAAAGCCTGGAGAGACGACTTTAATTATCTCAGTTGATTTAAAAATGTGTAATTTGTATTTTAAATATACTTTTCCTGACTGTTGGTGCTTTTCACAACCAAATCCAACTTTTCCAAACCCTAAAGTTTGGTCTGCAGCGTTCGTGATGACTTGTGAAACCTTGTGCTGCAGAATGAAGCTGACGGTTGAAGTGTGAGCCTCAGGTCTGCTGTAGTCATCACTGTCACTCTTTGTTTTTCTGTTTTCTGCATATACAACATTATTTCCTTACAGTAGCTGCGAACTTGGCTGTCCGTCATTTCCATTTCAATTGAGCGGCCGGCAGATGAAGGCCACTCCTGCAGAGCCCCCCCTCACACCTCGGGACCTCTTTACCTTGTCTTGAGGGACGGGGAATGGAAATGAGGCCCCTGAATGCGACAAGACTCAGAAACAGACCTTGGGGTTTGATAGGAGCTCCTTGCTGAAAGACACATTGTTGAGCTGAAACATCCAGCATCGTGGAGAAAAGTTATTAATTAGGAGCGATATTGATCAGGATTTGTTTGTAGCAGAAGATGACAACCAAGCTGAGCTCACATATTTCAGATCACAACGACAATGCATGGAATATTGCTCATGCATGCTCGTCAGGTGAGTTAGCATGCTGATAATTACTAGTTAGCATGAAAGGCAGTGAAGGCTGATCTGCAACTGCACATAAAAGGTCTCTAACATTGCATCTAATGTGTGTTAAACTACATTTCCCTGGTGAAATGTAAAATATAGGATTATCTGTTCACTCCACAACAGGAATATTACATTTGACAAAGATCTGGAGCCAAACTACTTGTAAAGTAGATCTAGCAGAAGGAGGTACTTCAAAGTATTTACAATAGATCCAAGTCACCTGAACTCAATCTGACAGCCTGACAACCCCAACCATCATCTCTCCCACCCATCACCTCCCTCTCTGTCAGCGGCCTCCCTTCTCTCTCGCCCACCACGCCTCCATATTCACACGGACAGCCGGAGAGTGTGAAGGCTGCCAGACGAGCAGACTCTTAAAGTGTGTCGCACAAAGACGACATCTTGACCCTGCAGCACATTCTCCTTCTCCCCCTGCAGTAATAATTATAACATGAATCAAAAACAAAGAAGACAGACTGTTCACAGTTAGTTTCTCTGAGGGGAATCTTGAAGGTGGAGGTGCACAGAGCTGCCTCCGGGCAAGTGTCCAGGTCACAGGGTCGGGCCAACCGGTTATTTCAACACTTATCGCTGCTGTAAAACAGGCAGCATGAGAAATATGTCTGTCTTTGTCTTTCCTTGCTAAGACGGACTCATATCTGCTGATTCCTTTGTCCTGCAGAGTGACAGCCTTCTGATTTCACCTCCATCCAGAAGACACACAATTAAAACCTTGCGGGGGGCAAACTTTCACTTATTCCCCTTCCCCACCAAAGTGGACGGGATCCATTTTGGTGCTGGGGAGGGGCCTGACAGCTGAGAACATTCTGGTCTCTGACATGCAGCCATGGCCCCATCTGTGGCAGCGCTAAAAATACACACAGTCTGGTGTTGCGGTACCAGTCGACTGTCTGGCAGAGGGAGGGACCAGAGTGGGGGAGGAAGGAGGGAGGAAAGAGGCAGAAGGAGAGGTGACACACGTATATAAGGAAGAGAGGGAGGAAGAGTGGAGGAAAGGAGGGAGAGATGAAGAGGATGAGTAATAGAGAGGAGACAGATGAGGGAGGGTGATGCTGTGATCTTTGTAATGTTGTTATCGCTGATGAGCAGCGAATATGAGTTACACAACACAACAAACGCTTCAACGTATTATCTACATTTCATTTCATCATTTCATCTTGTAAATGCACTTTGTAACTTTGTTTTGAAATAAATAAAGTTCTTCTAATTATATCACATGTCCACGATTTCCAAATGAACAGATAGATAGATAGACAGACAGAGAGATAGAAACTGCTGATGAAGACCATGGCATATGGGTGAGAGCCTTACTGAAAATAAATCTTTGTAATTAAAAGTTAAAAATTATCTTTTCAAGCTAAATTAATTAATTTTAAGCTTTTCCTGTGAGATGGATGTAGACAAAGAAAACTGATCATAGTTGACACACACACACATACACACACACTAAAGCCCCATCGTCATGTCTCAAACAGTAACGTCAATAACTGAATGTTTTATCTGTGGATGTATTTTTGTGCATGTGTATTAATATTCTGCAGGCGGCTGCTCTGTGCACGTGCTGCCCCCCAGTGTGTGTGTGTGTGTGTGTTTCTCATGTTGCATCATAATGTAAATCATCAAATTTTAGGGTAAAGACATGTTTAAAGTTTAAGTTAAGTTAAGGTTTTGTTCATGTTAAGGTTGGAATTGGGGTTAAGTGAGTATTAGCTGTGGTTCACCTGTTTTTTAAAACCATTTTAAATTCTGTTCATGTATTAGAGTATTACATATTTTTAAAACGTTATTGTCATATTTAGAGAAGAGTGAACATTTTAATTGCACCAAAACAGGAAATGCTTATGCTTATCTGACTTGTCCTCTAGATGGCAGCAGAGGACACTGAATGAAGCTGAGTGGCCACAAGAAGAATCACTGTGTGTGTGTGTGTGTGTGTGTGTGTGTGTGTGTGTGTGTGTGTGTGTGTGTGTGTGTGTGTGTGTGTGTGTGTGTGTGTGTGTGTGAAGCTGAACTCAAACATGTTGCAGAGACAGTTTCTCTCTTCACTCATCCTCATCCCTCCATCCTCCAGCCTCACAGGCAGAGCAGATCTGGACCCACAGGCCTGAACATGTTGGACAGAGCAGGAAACGTCCCTGGATCTTACTGAACTCAGGAATCTCTCATCTGTGGTTTCATGCACGAAGGTGACAAGAGTTTAAATTGAGCCTTTAGCTGCAGGAACATGTTTGAATCTAGTGGATTTGATAAGCTGCGTCAAAAGGAATCAAACAAGTTGAGGAGTTGGTGTCAATCTAAAGGAAACACCCGCCCCTGACAGGTGTATTGACAGCCGCTAATAGCCGATCAGGAGAAGTGATAGGTTGATACGTGAGGTGGGCGGATACCACCTGCAAATACCCCTCCAAATCTTTAGGATCTCTTGTTTAATAGGCTGAAGGAGGCGTCAATCACTCCTAAGAGGCGCCCCCCTCCGCCCCCTCCCCCCCCTCCCACCACCACCAAGTCTCCCAGTCCAAACACACCCCCTCCTCCCCCCCAAGCCACCGGCGCCGTGGCAGTGTGAGTGAGGGGTAAATGGCTCAGAGAGTCCGCGGTGGAAAGCGACCTGATCACTGCTCCGGGAGCCGAGGAACACACGCAGCAGCGCGCGGTGCGTAAAAGCTTTCCACGGTGCTGGACGCGCGGAGGACGCCATCGACACTCCGACGTGGGGCTTTTTATTTTTGTTTGTGCGTGTGTTTGCGTGTGAACAACGAGGATATCTGAACTGGACATGTGAGTTCCTGGAGTTTACAAGACAAGCAGCCTTTATTCAAACATGAAGTTCGTCGCCTGCGTCCTCGTCGCGCTGCTGTTGGTCCGAGCGAGTGCGGCACAGTCAGGTGAGTGAGCCGGGACGCACGGGTCAGAGGACCATGATCCACTCATGCCTTCACCTCCACACACACACACACACACACACACACACACACGCACACACACACACACACACACACACACACACACACACACACACACGCACAGAGGCAGATCCCAGGTGATGGTGCTGGCACGGTGGCTGGTGTTTGCGCCGTATCACTGTCACAAACTTGCCAGAACTTCACATCCTCACACGCTGGTGCTGATGTGACTCACCCAGGCTGTACACTGTGACACTCAGCCTCCTCTGGGAGCGAGTGGCTGTGCGTAAAGACCTCTCTAAACTCCCCTCTCCGCACCTCCTTTCTCCCCATCTCCCTTTAATATGTGTTGGAGCTGTGCACCGGTGCGTAATTTCATCCAGAAAGCGATTATCTGGGATGCTGCTCCTCCTGATCATGAATGAATGCGGCACCGAGCTCCCTGTAAGCGGACAGTGATAGACCCGGAGACTGCGGCTGTTTGCGCTAATTCACATGAATTGAGCTCGGCTGCACCAGTGGCACAGCTCATCCCTGCGTGTGTGAAGGATTCAGACGGAGCAGATAAACTTGGCTGGATGGTGGGACAACATCTGCTTCCATCACCAGGACCCCTGTGGTGTCACTTTAATGACCCTAAGGTGTTTCTATAAAAGAAGCTCACAACTCAAATTCTTAGCTTTACCAGTCATCAATAAGTGTGTTCCTGTGCTCCTGTCCTCTCCTCCCAGTTGGAGTTCGGTGTAGTAGCATCACACTTCAAGTTCCTTCTTAATTGTTACAATCAGGGAACACTGCAACTGGAAAACACACAACACACAGGAACACACAAACACACACAGAGGCGGTGGGGACACACAGGAGAGTTTGTGACACACAAGGACAGGTCAAGTTCAGGCCCGGTCTCGGCCGCTGGATGCTGCCCACAGGATTACATGGATGCTGGGATGGATAGGTGATAAGCGGCGTGAATGGAGAAAAGTAGCGGCACCCTTGCTGCCTCATTTGTTGCTCCCATCCAAGAGATTTGTGATGCAAATTCCATCCAAAGAATCTGAGCTATGCCTCCTGGGAAGTGCATTATGTGTGTGTGGGTGTTTACTGAGCAGATATGTGTGTGACCCTCGCTGCCCACTCTTTCACTTCTTTGTTAAAACATTGATAGCCAGCCCCACACATGAGTGATGTTCTGTGTCTGTGTGCTCCTGCTGCGAGACAAATGTCTGCAGCTCTCCTGCCAGTCAGCCTGTGCACACACTGAACTGTGTGTGTGTGTGTGTGTGTGTGTGCACAATGTACAGTACAAGTACACGGTGCCAAGTACGACTGTGTTCACACCCCGAGTGACTTGATTGATGTTGTGCTCCATCCTGACTGTTATCTAACTGCGCTCGTGTCGAGGAATCAAATTCATCTTCATTTTAATTTGAAATAAAACAAACAGAAAGTTCAGAAGAGTTGAACTGAGATCAAGTAAAATCACCAGAGGAATCAGAATCACATTTCCCTGCTCACTAACATCTGACAGCTGATCAATCGATTCTCCTTCTTTCACCAACATCTCTGGGGTCACGGCTTTCCATTGACCGTTATTGTCGTTATTGATTCGTAATTATTCTCTCATTTAAATAATTTTGTCAACAATACGTGGAAAAAGCAGGAATAGGGATCCTCACGTCTGAGAGAACATTGTGAAGCATGAGAGCAGCTGCTGTTCATTATCTGTCGATCGATATTTGGCTGCATGAGGTGATGGAATTCTAGAGTTTTGGAAACAACAAGCTCCTCAGTCCTACAATCCTCACAGGTATTTGATGTCCAGTAAGTTGGACCTTGAGTTGATCCGTTTTCCAGATCATTAAGGTCTGGATGTTTTCTGGAGTTTCTGTTTGTCGTGTGAAGCAGCAGCAGGAGATTGTCCGGGTCCGACTCGTTCACAGGATCATGTGGGGAACATTCAGGCAAGGGGCGGAGCCTATAGAGCAGCAGGAAGCCGGACGTGAAGTAGAAATTCTGCTGTGGAAAGATCAGCCTGACGTGACACGTGAAATGTCCAGAAATACGGCGAGCTTTGAATTCGCCATGTAGAACGTTTCCTTGATGAAGTGGCGTCTCTGCAGAGCTCGACGAGCTCCTCTATCTCTGATATCTAACGTGTGAGATCAGATTCATCTTCTCTGTTTTTTGATATAGTCTAAAAAAGACGGTTCTGGCTGGAAAAAAAAATCACACCTTTTTGACCTTTTATCCAGGATTTGGCACAAACATTTGAATCGCTTCTCTCAAGTGTGTGTGTGTCCTGGTGACATTTACAGACGTGCTCTCCTGTGAAATGGCCAGGGGGAGAAGGGGAACCCGCTGAATGCCAGTATCAATCGTTCGTCAGCTGGCACACACGGCGTTGGCCGAGGCTTTTGTACGAGAACGGCGGAAATGAGAATTTATTACAAGCTAATTAAGCTTTTTTTTTGATAGCATCAGTCTAGACCGCGAGCCCTTTATTTGACAGCATGAGAGATGAGGGGGGTGAAGGAATTCAATCTCGCTCTAAATGAGTCAACATTGCTATCAAAACTTGATATTCGCCAGGCGTAACCCGCTCCAGCTGGACGCTCGTCAAAGAGCCAGTGAAGAGCTGCTGCAGATTCGTCTGCGTGAAGCAAGAAGGACGGAGGCGGGGGGGTAAAACATGGCCATTTGCAAAAAAGAGGAATAATTGCACTTGAGTGAGGGTGACTTTGAGGTGTGGGCTGTTGTTTGCTTCCTCTGTCAAAGGGAAGCCTTTTACCAATGTGATGTGTGGGGGTGATGGAACTCTCGTCCAGGGCCTGAGACGGCAGTACACTACCTCTCATGGTACTCGCCGCCTGAATCACTGCTCGGATTATTATCTGCACGGGCCGAACAAAGATGACGCTGTTCTCTCCGGGGGTTAAAGAAATGGTTTTGTCTCCCACTCCTCTCTTCCCAGGCTTTGGAAAGCGACGCAGCCACGTCCCCATAGAGCAGCTTCTGTTCTTTGAGTTCGCAAATCACCCAAATATTTACATGCAGAATCACAACTGCACAGCATAGGAAGGAAAAGGTCCAAGACTCGTGTGAAGAACATCAGTGTTTTCTTTCTTTGGCCTTTGTACTCATCCCGAAACTTCTCGCTCCCTCGCCGCCGCGTCTGTGGTGCCGTGTTTGGCCGGACAGACTTTTGAACCCCTCTGCTGCCTAATGATGAGCAGGGCTGGCTTTGGTTGTGCCGAGGCGTCCGGTGCCAACTCCGACTGTGAGTTAGATTGGCCAGTCCGAGGCTGGAAGCCTGGCACAGATGTCCCCTTTCAGGAAGACTGAGCTTTCTCTGAAAACACACAGTGCATCCACGCACAGGGATTTACTGTACACACGCACACGCACACACACACACTCAAAGTCCTGCATTTATACACACACGTGCACGGTGCACGTCCCAGGAAAACAAAAGGCAGGAAAGATGGAGGAATCTCTTTTCTTTCCTCTCTCTTCTGTTTCTTCTAGACCACTGGAGGGTTTGTTCAGGCCGCCACTTGTAATTCCACTCAGAGACAAATGCCTCCATCCTGCGTCAGAGGGGCTTCCTACACACACACACACACACACACACCACTTCTCTTCTCATTTAAGAACCTTTCTATTCTCTTTTTTACTTAGACTTTTATTTTATTAGCTGTTTTCCTGCTCCCCTACCTAATTCCTTATCTCCTCTTCTGTCTCCCCCTTGACACACACACACACACACACACACACACACACACACACACACACACACACACACACACACACACACACCTTGTCTCTCGTCCATTACCATCTCTCATTGTGTTTCTGTTTTATTCCCCTGCTCTGTTTCATCCGTCTTTCTCTGCCGCTGCTTTTCTTTCCTCTTGAAGCAGCTCCTTTTATTTCCTCCCCTTTGTCCTTCGCTCTCTCGCTTCCTCCCTCCGTCTTCCTCCATCCCTCACGCACACACACACCATTCCTCTCTCTGTCTTTCATTAGCCGTGTGTGTGTGTGTGTGTGTGTGTGTGTGTGTGTGTCACTGAACACACAGGGGGAATGGAACACTGCCCTCCTCCCTCCTTTAATTACGACACCTAATTTGTTTCGTGGACAACATGTTGTCAGTGCCTCCTTCATACCACACTCAAACTGTCATGTACATGCCTACACATGTGTATTTGTTTCTGTGCGTGTACTTTTCGCTGCTATCCAAACCCCCTGAGGGGGGGCTGGATGCTGAGTCTGAGTTCAGTTTGAAGATGAACGTCATGTAGATCATCTGGTGTTGATCATCCACATGCAGAATGTTTCATTTCCGGGTTTTCTGATCCAAACACGTCATGATCATTAAATCTATAGAGGTAGAAAACATCCAGAGGCAAAAATATTAAAGTCATTAAGATGCAAAGTGTTCGTTTACTTCTGTTAAATCCACGAGAGAAACTGAAATAAACCCAGAACAGTTTAGTTCGTACAGTATTACAGAGTAATGCAGTTTCCTCTATGTACACCGGGTGTCACTGTGTTTATGTAAAGGTATAATTTACGACAGGAAGTTTTTATGTCCGATGTGGTGCGTAAAGTTTTGCATACATGTAATTGGGTCATTCCTGGCGTTAGACGTCTCAGTCACTTCGTTATCTCCGTCGATTCTTTCTACAGATGTCAGGCCTGCTGAGGTACTGCACTCAGCACGAGTTTCACAAAATAACATCGTTTTATGGTCCAACAATATTCAACTGTTATTAAATTTATGTCAAATATCAAGTTCCTATATCACACAAACATGCATGACTAGATTTCCAGCCACTTGTGGGCAGCACAACAAGCTGCAAACACAATATTATAATTTTAAATGTCATTGTGCAGCGTTAACATTCACATGGAGGTCACATGGTGGAAGTAACTCCAGGGAAATATCAGCGCTTCAGTGGCAACGTCTCTATTTTCACATAATTCTTGCAGGGACTCAGTTTATTATCCAGCCTGTGATGTACACACACACACAGACAGTCATGTATTTGTGTGTTTGTGCTTGTGTTGGCATCAAATTTACACTTGCAGTGCGGCGCTCAGGCACCGGGCCAACACAGGAAGTGGAGCGGCATTCAGCTCCCTTTGATTGGCAGCAGGATCAGACGCCATCGGCTCCGTCTTTCACCACGAGTCTGAACTGAGGTTCCTTCTCTCACTGGTTTGTGTTGTGACTCCGCTGTGTAGTTTCTACATTTGGTCTTTTTGTTTTCATGAAATTCTGTAAAAGGAGAAATAATCACTGGTTTCTTCTTACCCCTCGTCATTACCCCTGATGTCTCCACACACACACACACACACACACACACACACACACACACACACACACACACACACACACCAACTCGTCTTTCTCGGAGTTGCATTTTACAGGAGTAAAAAAAAAACACGTTTTGAGTTTACTCCCTCTGTGTGTGTGTCTGTGTGTAGCCAAGACCGCCTGGTGTATTGTGTGCGAGCTAATCCCTGTTAAGATATTCACGGCAGCTAATCTGTTTAATTACACTACAAATTAAGGATATTTACTGTTCCAAGACTTTCATGCAACACCCGACTTAATCAGGGCCTTAATCTGCCTGGCTGTGTGTGTGTGTGTGTGTGTGTGTGTGTGTGTGTGTGTGTGTGATACTCTGTATGCTCAGCCACGTGCGTCTTTGTGTCAGACTCTCTAAGTCTCTCCTCTTTATTTCTTCCGCTGAATATTTGCCTGCGACAGGAAAATGGAAAAGAAAAGAAAACAAAGGATTATTGTGATTTTCCAGTTGTTGTCATGACAGAGAAAGACGTCGTTAACCAGGATTAAAATGTAATATCAGTGATATTCCGCCACACATCGCCGTCCTCGTCTCTGACTCACAAGATTAAAAGACTGTGTTAGAGACACGCAAACATGCTGCGTTGCTTTGTCGAGGGCGAAACAGTGAAAGCAAGACTGCTGCAGCCATGTGTGTGTGTGTGTGTGTGTGTGTGTGTGTGTGTGTGTGTGTGTGGATTTGTTGTGCGAAGCCAAAGTCTCGACACTTGTTCGTTCCTGTAGTTTAGTCTGTTTATCGTGGCTCCAAGAAACAGTTTTCCGTGATTCACGCAGAGAAGAACAACATTTTCAACCTTTTGTTTTGAATTGTGATGATTTAAAAACTCAGCTGCAATAACCCTAATATTCTAAATGTATATTCTACCTCTTATGTGATTCCTCTTTAAACCACTGGGTTTTTGAGATTTAGAGAATGTCTCTGGAGCCTTTTTGCCCCGACTAGAGTTTGTAAGGTGCCTCCTTCATGCTGCGTAGTTAACTCAAAGGTTTGTTGGCTTGATTTGAACTTGACCTTTAGGCTCCTGTGTGTTGGGACTTTCCAACATTTTGTGCATGTGTGTGTTTGTGTCCAGATGGGGCATGTTGTCCTTTTATAAACGGCCCCTCCTGCGATGGTGACCTGTAATAAATGAGTGGGCGCGAGAAAGTGGCAGCCATGACAGCTGACGAGAGAGAGAGAGAGAGAGAGAGAGAGAGAGAGAGAGAGAGAGAGAGAGAGAGAGAGAGAGAGAGAGAGAGAGAGAGAGAGAGAGAGAGAGAGAACAAAGTGGATGTAAAAGAGATGGAAAGTCTCTAAGGATAGATAAGGAGTGAGCATGGGAGGAGGACAATGGAGAGAGCGCGGAGGACGAGAGTGAGGGATTGTGGGTCCTTTGGCGGTGAACAATACGTTGACCAGAGGTGGAGACTCTCTCCCCCCCGACACTTGTTCTTCTTATTCTCATCCCCCCTGCCTTTTTATTTCTTTGTCTGTCTGAAGTCACCTTGTAGTCCAGCAGAAGTGTGGCTGCTCCTTAAACTACATAATACTGTGTGTGTGTGTGTGTGTGTGTGTGTGTGTGTGTGTGTGTGAGAAAGTCAGTCACTTCCAGCGGGAAGACAGATGAGACACCCCTGCAAAGAGTGCACATATATGATAATCTGTTTGTACACGTCTGTGGCTTTGTGTGTGTGTGGCTCCATTAATTTGTCTGCACCTGAAAATCAAACACACGCTCTCACACACACAAGCGCTCTCCCCCGCGTCGGACCTGCTCTGTGGCAAGAAACACAGTCGCTCTTGGCAAGGTGAGAGTGAGCGGATGGTGGGTCATTTGCAAGATGGGAGACAGAGACGGAGAGAAGGCAAGAGAAGTGGTCTAATTTCAGCTGTGTGTGTGTGTGTGTGTCCAGCAGAGGTTAAGGTGTAGTGAGAGAGACAGTGTGTTGTCTCTGAGGAGTACAGCTATCACCGCTGCTGAACGGTCCAATTAATCAGCCTGGGCCACACAGGCACTCGCTGTGTGTGTGTGTGTGTGTGTGTGTGTGTGTGTGTATTGTGTGTGTGTATTGTGTGTGTGTATTGTGTGTATTGTGTGATTGGAAGTGTGTCAAGATCTATATTTGCATCTGTGGGATACACACACACACACACACACACACACACAACCTTGTTTTGTCTTGTCTCCATGGATAATGCTAATGGGGCCACTTCTTTTTTTTTTTTTACCTCTAGGAGAGGAAGAGATAACGCACAAATACTGTGTGTGCATAACTTTATTTTAACATGGATGTTTATCCTAAACAAATCCTAAACAAATCTCTCCTCAAAGTTCTTCTTAAATATGAACAGAAAATGTGTTCCTCACTTTCCATGACGATATGACTCTGTGATGATATGACTCCGTGATGATATGACTCTGTGATGATATGACTCCATGACGTTGACTCTGGACACTCATGATGTGTCTTGTATCATATTAAACATCAGGTGGACATGGTAACAAGGTTAAAAACTGGACTTTCCCAGCAGCTTTACACAAAAACACCAAACTGATGTTAAAATCCTGCAGAACTCAGTGTTGCTTCATTCCAGAGAGTCTCATGGGTTTTCCTGCAGATAAGCTCTGTGAGAAAACCCTGAGAGGAGGAGAAGAGGCCGAGAGAGAAGGAGCGACGGACAGAGAGGCATTCAGAGAGGCTCAGATATATACGGGGGCAGACAGATGCCGAAACGCACGTGCTCTCATCGGCTGGCGTTTCAGCCGTCATGCTGCTGCCCTCCGTGAACCCGTGTTCTGCTGGAAAATGAAATTCTCAAAAGGCTTTTCACTCCGTCGAAATCATGTTTCAACCATGGGGCAGCGGGGCATACAAACAGGTTCACTCCCAAAACTCATTGTTGTGCTGTGCGACAGCTTTTTGTGGCGGATTATGGAGCTTTGAAAGGTTTTTCCAGTCAAGGACGCGGCGTAAATCCAATTAGGTAAAAAAACAGAGTCAGTATTTGTGAGGAAGAGGGAGACGTATGTTGTTTGTGGTATTTATGGGTCCATTTTTATTTCAACATGACGTCTTTATAGATTTCTTTGTGCATTTCTTTAATGGGGATTCTAGTAACTCCTTCACAATAAAAGCCACCCTGTGTTTCGCCATTTGAAGGCTTTTAGTGTGAAGCAGTAGGAAATGTTGGGTGTGGGAACCGTGGCTGCTAACGTCCCTATCGCTGGAAACACGCAGGCTGAGAATAGAATCAAAACTTTAATTAAAATCTTCAGGATTATAACTTTTTTTTAAACAGATGAAAAACAAAAGACAACAAAGCCGGTTGGATTCCCAGAGCGAGCGATTCTATCCGAGCTGCTTCACTCACAGTAAATGTCATGGTTTGACTGAGCCTGCCAGAAGAGAGCTGGAGCTAAAAGCTTTTTCTTTTAAGTGAAGATAAGACGGTGACACACACACACGCACACACACACCTTCACACATTGTCAGACGACGCTGCAGAGAAGCTGCACTGACATGAAATCGAGGAGGATGAGAGATGTGCAGTTTATTCCACGTATGTTGAGAGTTTTCATTTCCGTCAGGTGAGGTGATATCTACCTGCAGGACATGTGACACGCGTTTGAAGTACACGATGCTACTGATAAGAAACAAAGGCGACATCCACACTAATATGTTTTTAAAACCTGGATCGGTAATAATCGGCGTCCATATCCGAAACATGTGGTGTGGACAGGAAGTAGATTGTCTACTGCAAATGAGAAACGGCGAGGGGTAAAAGTAAGAGCGGGCATATTTACTTCTCGCAGCAATACGATAATCCCATGATTTCCAGTGTAACCATCAGCCCATTGACTTATATTTATCTACTAATTTTAAAACCGTGTGTTTCATCCAGAGTGAACTGACGTCAGAAGGTGAAAGCGAGAAGAGGAAGTAAAGAAATCGCTGTGGGCTTCACACAGGAAGAAGTGTGGCTATTTGCCTTCTCTTCTTCTCCCACCATCTGCCCCTCGATTCTATCTTTTACTTAATTAGACCGCTGCATCTCCAAGGCCTCAGCTCCCTAATGGCCTTGTGTGTTCGCAGGTACGTGTGTGTGTGTGTGTGTGTGTGTGTGTGTGTGTGTGTGTGTGTGTGTGTGTGTGTGTGTGTGTGTGTGTGTGTGTGTGTGTGTGTGTGTGTGTGTGTGTGTGTGTGTGTGTGTGTGTGTGTGTTCCGAGGCCTGACCCGAGGCAGGTCTTGTTCAGAACGGAGAGAGCAGGTGATTTCAGCAGCTGCTTCAATAAACAAAATCTGCTGCAGAAAAAAAGAGCAGTGACCTTGTTTAGGCTCAAGCACACAATTACAGATTCCTCTTCCGCCCACTGCTCTAATAGAATTTAGACTCTCAGAAGATTTTATTATTAATTATCCTCTAGAGTTATACTTTCATCTTTTTACTCTATCTTTTAAAGTATGCAGACACATCTGCCTCCATACTTTTGTTTTTCATGCTGCATCGAACACGTGTATTTAACAGATTTGTAGAAACATTTCAAATTAAATATGGAATTATCCCTGCAAGGTTTTGGCTCTTTTTAAACGATTTGCATGTTTGAGTCTCATGTTTGAAGTCCGAGTCTTTGCATCTTTATCACGGAGGAGACGTTTATTCTGCGTCTCGTGCTCCACATCAGTTTCTCCAGCTGATGACGACGGCAGGTTTTTTATTTTTTACACAGTGACACAGAGGTCGAGTGGAGAAGCCTTAAAACACCCAACATCCACCTGCTGCTCTTGGTTCCAGCCCCAGCTAATGACTTTATACTGAATAGTTTGGCGGCTCGTTCAGCCAAGGTGACCCTGCTGCTGCAGCTGCCTTTTAAATGAAGAGTTAATGAACAAAGAATAAAGACATTTAAACTAATAAAGGAGAACAGTGAAAATTTAAATAAATCCGCATTGCAGGTATTACACACTTTTATTTTTAATGCTGCTGTGGTTCGGGGGGGGGGGGGGGGGGGGCACTGACAACCGGATGTCTGATATTTCACAAAAGGCCAGTGTCCTTTAGATAAAATTGAAAACCAATATATCTAACCTCACACAGTTCCCTGCACAGTGGATCAATCACGTTTAATATATTATTCAATCATAAAGATTTAAGCTAATTATGCAAATGAATACCTGACCAATCACGTTGCGTCTCAAGTGTGCCAAGAGGAAATTGGACCTAATCAGTGGTCGCTGATTGTAATCAAGCTCGGACAGTGTTTTGATTCGATGTGGTACATGTGTGTCAGGGTGGCGGACTCTCAGCTGTCACTCACCCCCTCCTCCCCTCCTCCTTCTGCATCCTCTCCTCTGATCAGTATCATCTCTCCGTCTCATTTCCTCCGCCTGAGAGTGTTTGACTGGCATGAGAGGGAGAGAGGGAGAAGTCAGCAGCGCCGAATGCTGACACGGCGTTCTGAGTTTGTTGCTGTGCTGTGTTGCTGTTTTCGCGGCATGGGGCTTCCAGGCTCGGCGCTCTTTGTTGTGTGACATCAAAACCTGTATGCCGCCGCGTTCATGCTCCTTTCCCCCCCTCCGTGCCCGAACTAGTTCAAGTCGGCTGCACCTTCGGCTGAGCGGCAGAGCACGTAAACCGCCATCACACACGAGAAGAGGAGTGAAAGGAAACAAGTGAAAGTGAAATGCAGAAAAACATTACGAGGGTGTTAAGTTCCCGACACACGACGCTTATCACCTCCATCGTTTGTTTATGTTCCAGAGTTTTTCTATCTTCCGTCACCGGCCTGAAAGTAAATCTAGTTAAAAGGGGAGGAAGGTATAAGCGCTAATGAAGCTTTGTAAGGAGGCAGCGGCGATGGTGTGAGGAGCTGTTTTTACCCGTGGGAGGGCCGCGGTAATCGGCTATCAAGGGGAGGGAGGCGGCGGGGGGGGCCCCTAGTTATCAAGACGGCTTTGGAGATTCACAGAGAACCTGCAGCAACGAAGAAGAAAGCTCAGGCATCTTGTGTGTGTGTGTGTGTGAGTGAGATAACCTCCATTTTTAAACCACTTTCCTGTTTAAATGTGATCGCTGCTTTCAGAGCAGAAGCAAAGTAACTAATTATTTTCACACACGTTCGTTTGATCACCTTGACTTTAGCAGATGAAACACAAATTTATTTTCCAGTGGCGTGAAGCCTTTTCTCTTAATTTCAGCATTTTAGGTGAGAGTGAGAAGAGACTGTGTGCACAGACGTTTTCTTTGGGCTGGAACGACGCTGGTGTAGAAGTGAAAGAGTCTGTTCTTCATTAAGTGTTTGATAAGCCAGTTATGAGCAGTTTGATGATGTGAAAATAACAGAAGATAAAATCATAAAAGGAAAAGTACAGCATTCACAAAAACATGGATCAAAACTCCCAGAGAAACCTTACTGTAGATTTTGTGTTAATGATTTGTCGGCTCCTGACAGTTCAGAGTATTTGTTTTAATCTGTAAGACGTCAGGAAACTGTGTCTTCTTATTTTTTATCCAAATATATTAAGAGACAACATTTCTGATATTTGTTCTTCCTTTAAACGAACATGTGACTGGAGAGAAACTGATGATCTGCAGAAACATTTACGGTGTTGTTGTCCTTTCTGTGAGTAACGACGTGCTTGTGTTTATGCATGTGGCATTTGAAGGCTGCATGTTCCTATAGCACAAGTCACACGCACACAATTAATTCTGTGCAAACACAAATTGAAACTAATCACCACATTAACACTGTGAATATAAACTGGATTCACTCGGTCACAAGCCGCCTGTGTTTCCAGTGCGCACCCATATAAAAGTATACTGGTGAGTAACACTGCTCGTTTGCGTATGTGTGTCTGTATAATGAGCATCTGTGCTTTTTTTTTTATGTCATGTTATTACCTTTAACAGTGCACCTGTCTGTGCCGCGCTCTTCTTTTATTTATTTCTTTATTTTGGAAGCCCTTTTAAATGCCAGCCGGCAATTGGCTCGGCAGCTAGTTAGACCCACACACAGACACACAGACACACACTTGCACGGCAGAAAACATTCTGCTGGGAAAATTGTGTTGCTAATTAGTGGAATTAGCCACAGATCAAAAGATTCAATTAAAAAGTGGTGTTGTAGCGTGGAGGCAGCCGGCCTCATTTGCATCACAACACATGTTCAGTGCGGACGAGGCAGACGCTCGGACAAAGGGACGGACGGAGGGATGCTGCAATATGTCACGTCGCTCACAGGAAGTGCAGTGAAACAGAGCAGTTCACCCAGATTATCAAAGCACACGTGGCAAGTTTGGTTTTACTTTATTATTTCACCTCTGTCCATTTGTTTTGCAAGATTACGCAAAAACTATTGGACGGATTGTTGCAAAACTTGGAAGGAATTTTGAATTAAAAGGACTTTTGGGCTTTTGCAGACGTACAAACTCTCTGAGTGACGTCCTGGTTTGATATATTTGTATCTGAGACCTCTAACGTCACAACCAGGACCCTAAAAATTATCCAAATAAAACCCAAACTATACCTGCAGGGCTTTGATTAGTGGGTAGGTGAGGAATTGGTTCACTGTGTGTGAATTGGCCCTTTAAACGGTCTCACAGAAACACGTTCATGCAAACGCTTGCATGTGCCAGGAGATGAGAAATGGCATTAATTTGCTCAAATTGGATGCACACTCTGAACACAAATCAGCAAATGAAACACCGGCATTAATTTACCCTGCACACACATACATGTGCACAGCAGCTAATCAGAAGCATGCCATTAATTTGCACACACACACACACACACACCCCTGGTGTGCGGTTGTCCATACAGTGCGTGTACTTGGCCTTTTGAGTTCCAGGCTTAATTAAGAGTATAATTAAGTGTGTGCTGTTATGGTTATGCTCAGTGGGGTGTGCGGTTGTGTGTGCGGTTGTGTGTGCGGTTGTGCGTGTTTGCATGTGTGAATGTCCCCGGAGCAGCTAAACATGTGCGCTGCCACAGCTTGGACCAACACGGCCAATTCACAGCACCGCTAATTTCCCATTTAAATACCACATGTTTGCCTCCAAATTAAATCCAACCCCAGCAACACACACACGTTTCTTCTTCTCCTCGGCTGCGCATTGTTGTTTGTTTCAGCCGAAGTTTAAATGTCACTCCTGTGTTCAATGTGATTTCCTGCTTTATTTAATGTGTTTCCTTTATGGATATTGTGACCAGTTCCCCCTCTGGCTTCATGCACAGCTTTCCTCTTAGCTTTCTGTTTTCCCTCAGAGTCGCCCTGGTTCCTCCCGTCACCTTTTTATCAGTGACATGTGATTGTGTGTTCAAAGCAGATACAAGTTACTTTACTCAAATACATCCTTCATGTATCTGTACTTTACTTCAGTAGATGTATTTGTTTTGCTCCACTCATCAGCAGCCCTCAGACACTCCAGGGTTAAAGTTACACGTCTGTAATAAACCAAAACATGAAGTTCTCTTCACAGAACTTTTTTTAATACTTGGCAGTTTCACTCGTAGTTTCAGCTTCTTTTTGGTTTATGTGTTTATGTGTTTATGTATGAGGACGGTAGAGAGGGTAGAGGAAGTAAAGCACTCAGGACTCAGGACGGAGCATAAACATCACATCCTGTCCGGCACGTCCAGGTTTCCTCTGAAAAATCGTGCAGAAGCAACTGAGAAAGTTGGGGAAGGTAGAATTTCTTAAAGTTACATTAACATGCATTTTCACTATGGAAGATAAAAGTGATTTCTATGTAAATTACTTCACTTTTTTTACACGTAGAACCTTTAATTCATTTCATAATCAAATATTTCTGTGAATTTGCTGTCTTGTTTTGTTAGATCAAGGCTGCAGCTGTGTGTGTGTGTGTGTGTGTGTGTGTGTGTGTGTGTGTGTGTGTGTGTGTGTGTGTGTGTGTGTGTGTGTGTGTGTGCGTGTGTGTGCACTGCTGCTGCTGTCTGCTGCAGTGGCAGTTTGTAGCTCCGTGCTGTGTTAAATGCGAGTGTCCAGGCTGTAACTAGGCCTCATTCATCAGCCTGCTGGGGAAACTGCCTGGACACACACACAGGGACACACATAGAAAGACATACATACATAGCACTATTAAGCAAACCTCTAAATCCACAAATAAATACTTTAACTTACTGGGACTTATTATTTTAAATTGTGGTTATGTACGTGTAAAGTGTGTAGAGATCCGAGTTGACCCCCCTGACCTCCACGTCATCCTCCGCGTTGCCTTTTTATTTGAAAGGTTTTGACGGCTGGTTTGTAAAGCCACAACTGTTTGTGCGCCATTTGGTGAAACCTCTTTATTCGCACTGCCTCCCGGCGCTGTGAGTGCTTTCCTTGTTCGCTAAGTATGGCTGAATATCCTCTTTTTTGTTCATTGCATTATTTAAATCAGCACCTTGAGAGAGCAGTGGATTTTGACAGGTTTTTCTCCTTCCTCAGAAGTTTCCCAGCCAGAGTGGAACCAAGTGCACGGCTCTCAGAGTTTAGCGTTGAAAGCACCAGAGGGAAAACAGTGTTTTAATGATGTCAGATTTAAAATACCTTGGTTTGGCCATTATTTCAAGTCACAAATGATTAGAATGACAAAAACACCGGATTTCGAGTTTGTGCAGCTCTGGGATCGAAGCGGTTTGTTTCATACGGGCGGTCATTTGCTGAAATGAAGTTGTCCCTTTTATTTGTACACCTCAGAGCTTTGGTTACCTCCTTTGCAAGACAGCCTGAGAGTCGTGGCTCACGTCAGGTCTTGAGAACGAGTTTCAGAGATGCTCCCATCACCGCGGCGAGTCTCTCCTTGCTCCTGTGAGCTGAGGGGGAGATTTAAATCTCTACCCGTGACCTTGGATTTACTGTTTTATCCTCTTTTTTATGTATCTCTGAAGACTCAGGCCTTTGTAGTGTGAGATCACTGTTCCCTGTGTGGAGTGGTGGTTCAGGAAAAGAAGGAAAAGCAGTAGATGAGGACAAAGTGTTTCTTTCTTTTTCCCCAGATGCAATTGGGCAGGACTTGATGAAACACTTTTATCATCCTGACATGTTGAAACACAATGGAAGTGCTGGTGCCGACACCGTGATCAGCCCGGACACTTTCTACTCAGGAACGTTGATGGGGCGGCTCCGCAGCGGCCTGTTGTGATCTCTCTCTCTCTCTCTCTCTCTCTCTCTCTCTCTCTCTCAGTGCTGTTAAAACCGCTCATATCTTCATCCTCCTCTTTTCTCTCACCACAGGAGCTGGTGTCATCTTTTTTCTAATGAGGTTAATGTGAACTTTGTGTGCCGCCTCCATGTTGTGTGAGCGATCAAAGCCCGTGTTGACTGTGTAAGGCTTGTTTACTGTTACCATGTGACCTTCTTGCTCCTGCAGATTGATACGTGCCGCCTGACTCTCCTCGCTTCATTTTCACCTCCTGTGTTCAGTGTGAATTACAGAGAAACACGTTTCCCTCCTGACTCAACTTTGCCTCTTGTATCATCAGAATAAAGAAGAATTAGTCTCCTTCCTCCCCTGCTTCTCACTTCCTCTCCTCTCTGCTCCTCCTGCTAATTGGCTGTCCCTGCCTCCTCCAGGGGTTGCAGGGGGCGGAGCATGTGATTGACAGGGGTGATGATCAGCGTAATGTCGGCTAGTGGTGGCGGCGAGGCCAGCTGCCCGCCAAGGTGTCGAGAGAGCCTGGAGGAAAGGAGGGAGAAGGTGGGAGGCAGGCTCATCAAGTGTGTGTGTGTGTGTGTGTGTGTGTGTGTGTGTGTGTGTGTGTGTGTGTGTGTGTGTGTGTGCGGACACCAGCTCAGCCTCTGTGACCTCAGCTCAGCTGCAAGCTCATTGTGTCCACTCACCCTCCTCTGAGTTTTTATCTATGCTGAGAAATTCCTCTGGTTTCCGCTCTCCTCTCTGGCTCCTTCCCTCTTCCTCCTCGCTCGTGGAGGTGTCATTAGCTCTGTGTCCTAATTAGTCCAGTGCCAGCTAATTGTGCTTCTGACGCTGCGTCCCTGGGGAGGGAGGTCTTGCTAATTTCAATAAGAGTAAACAAGCAAACCGCTCCCCACTGACGGCTATGGATTAATTAGAGGCTATCCACTGCACGTGCCTGACTGAACGGGGGGGGGGGGGGTTGGCGAAGACGCAGAAGCTGCAGTTGAAGACGGGAAGGTGAAGGAGAGTTCGCTCTCATTGTTCATGCAACGCGCCCCAAAGACTGACGCTCATTTTAGAAAATTAGCATCACTTTCATTTTGCACAGCGGCTCCAAAGCAGGCTCCTCCTGAGCGGCCGCTCCCCGGCGAGAGGCGATGTGCGGGATGTAGTTGTTTTTAACAAGTTTCATTTAGAAGGTTGAGATGAAGCAAACAAGTCTGTGTTCTGTTCCTTGAGAGAGGCTGGTTGGCGTTCGCTCGCTCGGGGCCCAGATCGTTGTCACTTCCCTTCATACAGCCACCATGGTTTTTATTTAGTAGTTCAGGTCGGCTGAGTTTTCTTGTTTCTTTGCAGCGACACTTCTCATGTTTATGCATTTTCACCCGAGAGTCAATGCACAACGACGACGTCTTGTCTGTGCACACTGAGCCTGAGTGGCTGGAGTTTCAGTGCCTTGCTCAAGGGAGCGTCAGGGGCCTTTTATATGAGAGGTTGTACACAGACAGGAAACATTCTCCATATTCACACTCACTCAACCATCACACTCTTTTTATTAAGCTGCTTCTTTCAGGTTAAAAAAAGTTACTGCTCCTCAGACCGGAATCTGGATTTACGACTTTCCTCTGCTCACTTTTGTCGGAGGTGCAGTTTGAGAAATTGCTCCGGAACTTTTTTTATTTTATGACAAAAGAGCCTTTATGAGTCGGAGCCGTTCAGACATTAAACCTCTTTGTGTTGTGACTATTGTGGGAATTCATATCCAAACAGCCGTAAAAACACAGAGAGCAGGTCTGTTTGGAGAAATGCGACTTCCTGGGACCGCCTCCTTTGTGGGACCACGGTGTCCGCACCATATCGAGAAGGTGTGGTCAGTGAGAGCTTGTCCCGCTGTTATGCCCTCATTGAGTGACGGCACCATTATCTCTTTAAAAAACGGTTTGTCGACAAAACGCAATGAATCCTGGGACAGTTTGGAACCAGAAGGATCCACACGCTGGAGTCTCTGTTGCTGGGATGCATTTGTCGGCCGCATTTGAAGGATGACGCCATCGTTCTTTGAATGTAGCCCCCGAGGGTGCGGAGGCTGAACTGGAAATGCAGCTCCAGTACTTATCAGTGAATGGATGGACTATGACGTGACTTACTATCTGTTTCTCTTCCTATCTGTGAAAACGCACGTCTTCTCAGAACCGTATCACCATCTCCTTCTCACCTAATTAATCACACTATTGAACTTTATGCCACTCAACAGAAGCCAGTTGGCAGAGATACACCCCCCCCCCCCCATTCCTCCTCTCGTGTCTTTCTGGTGTGATGACGATGTGCGTTTTGCCGCAGCCATTGTTTAGTCAAGTTCACCGAGGGTCCGTCTTTATCACCACGAGCCATCGGGGTCCAGCTCCATCGATGGAGGCGGCAGCCCCTCCCTCCAGAGCCGAACGGACTTCCAGTACTTCACTGTCAACAAGCGTCCACGTGTGCTCCATCAAAATGTAAATATAGGCAGAAAAGTGAAAATGGGAAACGCACACACACTACAAATCCAGGCACACACAGATTGCACAAATCCCCTCACACTGTTTAACGACAGCAGTTAGAGTTGCCTCCTGGGAGCGGAGGCGTCGGAGCAGACGAGGTGATGGACGGTTATTTTTCGAGACGGCGTCAAAGTTAACACTCTCAAGCGCGTGTGTGTGTGTGTGTGTGTGTGTGTGTGTGTGTGTGTGTGTGTGTGTGTGTGTGTGTGTGTGTGTGTGTGTGTGTGTGTGTGTGTGTGTGTGTGTGTGTGTGTGTGTTGCACTTTACTCATGCACACATGTGAAGTTTAGTCATCTAAACACATGTGGATGAGACAGAGAGAATGAGCGAGGGATGGAAGGAGGGAGGGAGGGAGGGAGAGATGGGTGAGGATTTATGGATGTAATAATGGAATGTCAGTGGCTGGGCCATTGACACTGAGGCATTTTCTCTCATTCTCCTCCCGTTATTAGATGGATGGAGCAGGAGGGAGGCAGCACAGCAACATATGTGCAGGAGAAAATGGCTCCGCTGTCGTGTCGGAGCGCACATCCCATCACATTCGGCTTCCTCACACACATTAAATCATTTCTCGACAATTGACTCTGCTTGGTCGTCGTGGTTCCACTCTGGAAATGTTCGTCTTCATCTCATGTGCAGGTGAAAGTGTCGCTCGTCTTCGGATGTTTAGCAACAAAGTTTGTTGAAAATCAACTTTTTTTAAATGTAAATTTGTGATGAAAAGAAGACTGGAGCTAAAAGGTTTGTTTGTAATATCTCAGAAACACAGTGAGGGAGTTTCTTCAAATCTGGTACAAACATTCACTTGGACTCAAAGATGAACTCATTCAGGTGGTTGGAGGTCAAAGATCAAGGTCACAGTGACCTCATGGGAATCTGTAAAAAAATGTCTGTAGGGCATTCTGCAGTATATTCACTGGGATTCTGCCACAGTGGGCTCTGGGCTCATTCTGTTACTAAGGTTGTATTTATATCTGCCTGTTGTCAAGTGTAATTCATTGAAAATAATCCCTCTGTCTCTGATTATAGCAATTTAACATGCAATGCCCATGTGAGAAAAGGGGCGAAGTGGGGCTTTAATAGCCAACTTAGCCTGTGGAGCTAATGGCTGCTAATGGATGAAATTATGCAAATGTGTAGCTTTTATTGGCTGGTTTTATAGAACTGGGTTCAGGCCTTGAATGTGGGTGCAGCACTCCGGTTCATTCAGGTTGAGTCTCCTCTCACTGTCGTCGTAGCTTCACATTTTGTGTTATAGCCTCGTGTTCCAAACCGTCGTGGCTTTTTCTTTTATCTCTGAGGCCATTACGTCGCCACTCCCTGATTTTCGGGCGCTGTAGTAAACACCGGCAGCGACGACTGTTTGCAGGAATGCGATTTGTTCTTATTATCTGTCCTTAAGGTCACCGCTGCATTAGGGGGGAAATTGCTCCGGCGCTCGTGTCCTCGTTTGCCCGGCGTCTCGCACATGAATTAAACTCCGGTAGGAATCTGCCGTTGGTCTAGAAGCAGCTGTTAATGCAGGATCTCCTGTTGCGTTCGATGTGGGAGATCCTCTACTGCATGTTTACGTACTTTGATAAACCAGAGCTCTTATGTGGAAACTTTACTTTCAAGTAACTTTCAACTTGTTTACATGCAACTTGATTTCTTGCTGTTCTCATGGAGGGGAAAGTTATATTTATTGGGAATAAACTGTTTAAATAAAGGTTATTTCATCCATCTACTGTGGCGACGCGGCCAATTAATTTTTATAACATGCTTCATGGACCACATTAAATTATTGACACTAAACTCTGTAATAGAGCCCAACACATATATATGTGAAATATTAGGGAGTAGAAAATATCTGATATTGGGATATCGACTGATATTTACAAAAAAAAGGTATAGATAATTCTTTATATGCCAATAATAAACCATTATGACAAAGAAATTGAGGCTTGACATGAACCATAAACTTTATCATAAATTCAACAGATCAAACTCAGGCAGAACATTTACCACCTCTGAAATACTGGATATTACATTTCTAGTACAACCTCATCCTCATTATGTTCCAGAAATCTTCCCTCACCATGGCAGCCTGCCATGAACCCTCCTGATTGGCTGTCACCGAGCAACACACACTGCCATGTCATAATTATACCTGCTGAGTGATGACAGACACCTGCTTCTGCCTCCATTGATTATTTAACTCTGACAGAATCGAATGTAATTAATGTCTCAGCTCTTTTCTTCATTTCCATAATTCTCATCAAAGTAGCGTTGCAGCACTCCATCCGGCTCTGAACGCCTCCTCAGCAGGACGAGGACAATTAGCTCTGAGAGGGAAGAGGTGAAGGTCGGCTGCAAATAATTGTTTTTTATAAACATGCGGTTTTACTAAATAAATCCTCGTTAATAAGTTTATACAGGCAGATACGAGTCATTAAATCATTTAACAGCAATTATTTTGCTGAGTTTGCACAGTTGACGCCACAAGCTGTTTTCTATATTTACAGGAGTCGGCCTGTTGCTTTCAAGTTTGGACATTTCCCTGAACCTTTCCTGAACCCCCCCTGTAAAATGTCTTTTCAGATGAAGTTGCAGAAGTTTTGAATTAAAAGTATTTTAGTTTATTTATACACTGTGATTTAAGACCTTTACCACACATATACCTACAAGATCTGATATTTACACAATACAGTCAGGGTTTATCATGCAGTTTTTCATGCTCCTGCTGAGTGAGTGCATCTGATACTTCTTGTGTGCTGCTGTCTGTTTTCATGAAAAGGTCTCACCTCAGTTGCCACAGGCGATGAGTGGGAAAATTGTGGAGATGCATCAATAGAGTATCAGCAGTTCCCGCAGCTGCTCAAACCAGTGACATAAAGGAGCAGGTTTTCATGTTTTTCTCTCAGTAACCTCAAAAGAAGAGGCACAGAAAGTAAATTAATTCATTCCACTGCTCTCCGGCTCCTCTGCCCGTGCTGGACTCGGATACGTGGCTCTGGATTTGGCTGCAGAAGGAGAGAACAAAGAAGCAGCCAGTGGAGAAAGACTGTTGAAGTTTCTCAGAAAGCCAGACAGCAGCAGAGGAAATAACAGTCGTACCATAGAGGAAAACAGGCAATTACAAACTCAACATTTGGAATTAAGCTGTAAGTGCGCTTACAACTACAGAGCCAAATGCTCTTGAAATGTAGTTATGCCATCGTTTTCAGAATATTGTGACCTCCGCACTCCAGATCACTGCCTCCTTTCTCAACTTTTCATCAAACAAAAAAAACTGTGTTGGCAGGAGCTGCCCTCATGTTCACCCGCTGCTGTATTTCAAACAAAATAAATTGAAATATATGCTAATCCTCGACTTTTTGCTGCTATTCCACAGTGCAGAGCGGCATAATATTTCCACAGCGATTCAGACATTTTTGAGGGATTAACGGGAGGGGGTTAGAAGGTATCCAGGGAGCCCCGTGCAGCTCTAAACACACACACACTACATCAGCTGACAGTGAGCCCGGTAAAGGGCATGTGTTTAACTGTGATTGATGCACTGTCAGTAACGTGGAAGACAGTGGGAATCCAGATTAGAGAAAATGGCCCATGGGAGTGGAATGAGAGATGGGTGGGGGAGATGGAGAGAGCGAGACCCAGTGCGAGGCAGACAAAAGATGTTCTCTGTGAACGTCTGATAACCCGGTTTCTCACTGCAACACGTCTAGCTCTGAAGCCCCGATGTGGCAACCCCAAACCAAGATGTGCACAAGTTGAGCTTCCTGTTGTTTTCCTTTTTAATCGGTGGCTCTTGTTTTGTGAAGAAGGTTTCATTTCTGTCAGTGGTGGAATTCAAGGCCCCTTTTCACTCTAACATCAAGCCAGTGACTTCATCCGGAGAGTTTTCACTCTGTGGATGAAATTAATGTGACGTGGGCGAGGCAGGAATTTCTTTTTATTTCTTTCAGTATATTAACGAACATCTTTGGAGAAAGAAATACTAAAAACAAAGAACTCTTCTGTGTGTTTCTCCTCCTACGACTCGATCTAATGAGAGTGAAAAGTGCATCTGCTGCTTTAAAGTTCCATGCAGGACAAAAGCACCCCCCCCCCCCCCCCCACCCACCCATCCTCTATTTTTCAGTGCTGCTGCTTGACTTTTGGATAAAACACAGATTATTTCCTGGAGGGACAGAAACAGTGGGCGGTTATGGTGCAGCTGCACAAAGGAAATCTCTGCATGTGGCGAGTTGTGTCATCCATCGCCAGCGAGGGGCCTTTGCAGCTATTATGGCTGTTTGCTTCAATTGGAGGTTGTTGGTGTCGGGGGCCGGAGAATAGAGCTGAAAGGGGCCCCAACTCAGGGACCCCAGTGTGCAGCGACGGGAAAAAGTTTTCTCGTTGAGAAAAAGCATTCAGCTCAACATGAGAGAAGAATATTGAAATTGTACTAATGTTTGCATGGGTTTGAGTTGGCCCGATATTTGTGTGCTCGTCTGTGGCTGCAAAGGGAGCGGAGAGAACGTTTGCAACCCATCAGTTGTGGTTGTGAGCACGGCCCCAGCAGAGGGTAATGGCCCTTATTCTAATCCTCTAAAAGATGAGGGGTACAAGAGGTTCACATGCACAGAGACGAGAGGGTGGATGAGACAAAAAAAAAGAGGCAGGGGAGGGATGGAGAGGCCCCATTCCACACCTCATTGAGTCTTCATTCGGGAACGGCCGGCGCTTCATTAAAAAACGAAGGCGTCTTCTGCAGGAACAAAAAAAAAAAAAACAGGCTTCTTGTTCATACTTCATCACAACGCACAGGAAGCCCGGAGAGTGTATTTGTTTTATCGCAACCACAGAGCACCCGAGCGTATCTTTTGAAGGAGGCGGCCTGCAAATTTGTAATTTATGATAATTGTTTTCTCCAAATAAATTATTTCCGGGGGAGCACACACCGAGCACGACGACGCAGACTTCCATCAGATGAGGGCCGAGGAATTGCTCGAGCACAAGGTTTACGATGCCGGGGAATATGGTGTCAGAGCAGTTGTACTTTTAACACATGAATGAATGTGGATGCAGTCACACATCGAAACTTAACAAGAACTTGTGTTAACTTACAAAAAACCCAAACTTTTATAAACAGAGTTTTGAATGAAGACAGTTTTATGAGTGAGGGCTTCTCCCTGCAGAATATTAACTTATTATAAGATGTCTGCAGCTGCACAGTATTTAAAGTTTAAAGAAATGTTGTGGATGTAATTGTGCACATTTAAGTTTGGAACCTCTCAAAATCATTTAACACGAAATGAAAAATATTTCTAACCCTATATATTTATATAAATAAAATATAATACATTTTAAAAGTGACATTAAAACGGGCCAATTTAAGTCACACTAAAGGGGGCGTGTCTTTTGAATCCAGGAAGTAGTTATATTAGGACCCTCACAACAACAACAACAATGGCCTCTCCAGTGAGGACAGATGTGGAAGTTGATACTGGTTTGTTGTTTAATGTGTTGGGAATCCTGCTGTTTGTGGTTCGAGCTGCTGTAAAAGATCTGCTGAGGATTCTTCACCTGTTTTTATCAACTGTTCTTCAAACAACGAGGAAACTGGTTAGCGCCAGTCATTGTTAGCCAACAGGTTTTATTCTAAGCCAACAGGTTGTATTTGAAGATAGCATTTAGCATTTTAAGCTAACAGGTTGGGGCTATGTTTTGAGGCTTATTTCCACAGGAAGAAATATAGTTAAAAGTTACATTCCTGTTGTAACGTGTGCAGTTGTGTTGCAGCGTTTTTCAGTTGTGTTAACATGCTTGTGTGCGATGTCCTGGCCACAGTAAAATAGTAACTTGCTGCATTTCTCCTCCTCTCCGAGCCTTGAGCCAGTCGTGGTAGAGCTGCTGTTCTGCATCATGGCCGCTTGTTTAAACTCAATTGGCAGAATCATGTCTGTGAATTAATTTCCTCCACTGACTCAGAGGAAGTCAAAGTGCTTTCAAACACGGAGGGAGATTAAAACATACAATAGCTTCAGGAAATAAAGCTTCTGCGTTATACTTTCCGTCCTTTGTAATCGACCTTAACAAGTACTTGTAAAACATTATGACCCGGCTCACTGGTGTTAGTCAGACGGGAGGCCGTGTGATGGCTGAGTCACGTGGTTGCAGTTTGTACAAATGGTTGTTAATTTGCTGCTTTTAATCAAAAGAACATATCACAGGGACTGTGCACGTTGAATGTGAAATTAAAAAAACTCATCAGACATGTGTTTTGTCTTCCTGTTGCTGCTTAATGCTCTCAAGTTCAAAGGTCAAGGTTATATTTAAAAATAGACCCAGACTCTGGTTCGAAAGTAAAGTAGTGAAGTGCGTGAAACCTTTGACTCCACTCCTCACTTGATTTATAACATCAGTAAACAGTTTCCTGAGGAGTTTATGTCTCAATCTCTACTTTCTTCTCTCGTAACTTCTGCTTTGAAAAAAAAACAAGATGGAGTCGGACAAAATGTCAAACTGAGGCTTCAAGACTGCAGCTCAGTGCAACAGCAACATCAAACAACAGCTTTTACTTGAGATTGTATTTTTTATTCAGCAGCCCACGCTCCATATTCATGAGCGACTGCACAGTATTGGAATTCAAATAAGCGTCCTGTAAGTAACTGTTGTAAATACATAAGCTTGACTTCGTGCACTAGAGGAATCCATGCCCCCTCTGCAGTGTCTTCACGTGTTGGCGAGTCTCTTCCCATGAGTACTCGCTCACCTGTCAACCTGAACAATGCGGCTTTGCTACCAGGTGATTCTGCCACTGGCTACTGGGTTCGCCGGGGTCAAGGTGTGTCTGTTTTTCCTCTCCGACACCTCTCGTGTGGGAGGGTCAGGACCACAGAGCGGACACAGTGAGTCCTTTTTTCTTCATCCTCTTCGTATTGATCACTCCCTGACCTTTCACCCCGACTGTGAGTAATGGAATTGCCTGTCGTGGACACAGGCCCTGGTCAAGGTCTTGTAAATGTACGGCACATGTTTGTGCAAACTTGCCGATCGATCCTTCGCTTGCCCCTGTGTCAGGGAGAATGGAGCCTTCCGCTCTGTCTTATCTTTGTTCCTTAAAAGTCCTTGAAATTCTGCCCTAACCCACTGGCTTGGAGAGCAGAAATTCTATATTCAGCTGTGACAGACTTTTTTTTTTAATACTTTATAAAACCCACTTTTGAAATATCCTGTTTTGATGCCTCATGCTAATTTAGTCTTGTCCAACATTGTTCAAACAGGTGTATCGCCCTGTAGAGGCGATTCTTGATGTATTTTTAAAGAGTTTACTTCTAATTAGGAAGCGTTTGAACACAGCGGACACCTGCTCTTACAAAATGATTGCTAGTGTGTAAGGGAGCCAGAGAATCTTGATGTGGTGAGTCATCTTCCGCTCGCAAAACGCGTCTTTACAGAGCGATTCATGTGTGTCTTTGAGTTAGTGATGGAAACATTTCAAGTTTCTTCCCAGTTATTTTGTAAATAAAAAGATGTCGGCTTGCACCTGGAGAATCGCTGGAGGAGACAACAAGCCTCTCTACAGTCGATCAGATTTCTGTCTGGCAGATGGGACGTGTGTGTGTGTGTGTGTGTGTGTGTGTGTGTGTGTGTGTGTGTGTGTGTGTGTGTGTGTGTGTGTGTGTGTGTGTGTGTGTGTGTGTGTGTGTGTGTGTGTGTGTGTGTGTGTGTGTGTGTGTGCCTGGTGATGTGAAATATTATGGTACAAAACAGGGCAGCCTGGTTTATAAAAAGGTGTAAGCCGGGGAGTGCCATAGTTGCTTTTACAGGAAGGGGTTGAGTGTGTGTTACAACAACACGCTGATATTTTTGGCCGTAGGGAGGAGTGTGCTGCTCTGGAAAGATTCACCCTGAACTGAACTGTACACAAAGATGGCAAGGAAATCATTTACATATTAACCACGTTGAAGTATTAATGTTCTCTTGAAGTATGCCAAGAGTAAAGTTTGTGTAAAATCTGGCTTGTGTTTTAATTAGTGATTGATTTAAATTGAACAGTAATTGTTTTTAGTTTTTGACATGTAGCTTCTGTTTAGGTTTAATGTGACTTAGTGACCTCAACCCTCACCCACCACACATGGAAACACTTCTAACACACACACACACACACACACACACACACACACACACACACACACACATACACATAAAACGCTAATGCCAGGAATCAGGACTCCCCTTGGAATAGCTGAACCCCCCCTGTGCTATGTTGATGACACACAATCGCACTCACCGGGAAAAAGCACCTAGAATAGCAGCACTGCCACTTGCATTGCATTCCACTGCCTGACTGCCACACACACACACACACACACACACACACACACACACAAACTGCTGGTGTTACACACATACATGAAGACGTGTCACGTGAATATTTCTCAGCACATGCAGGCTTAGTGGCTCCGCGCCGCCAAAACAAAACCCACCCGAAACCTCTTCTCCCGACGACACACTTCAGGCTTTTCTCCCATTAGTCTGATTTGGTGCATAACATTCAATGAACAATGCAAGTTCAGCCTCACAGAGCCCGGAGCTAATCCCTCAGCTGTTCGGAGCTGGCAGCCGACAGCCGAAACACTGGAATAGTCTGCACCCCGCCAATTGCAGCACAGATCAGATATCAATTTGTCAACAGAGCTGGCCATGGGTCGGTCGCTCGGCCCGGCCGGCTGCCTCGCTGGCTGCTACAGAGCCCGGAGGCCGAGGTGAGTCAGCGGCTTAAACGACCACGAGTGGAGAGCCGGCTGAGCGAGGAGCTGGTGTGTTCAGCTGCAGACACTCAACTGTCTCTTGACTTTTGGAGAAAAGTTAGGAAAGATGTCCATTTTGAAGAGGAGGACACTTCTCCCTGTGGATATGTAACATCTCCACATCTCAACTTTGACCACTGCCCGTCTCAATGCAGTGTTGTGGGTGTATTCTGTTTATAAATCTATAGCTAATCTAACTAAAGTGTGTGGATTTTTAATCAATTTCATCCCCACTGGTGCAGTTCCACACAAATCGTAAAGATCCCATGATTCTTGCTGTTGCTTCCAGTTTTTATGCCTGAACACTGGCGCTGGGAGGTCGAGATGGACGGCAGCTTCGGAAAACTTGTAGTGTTCAGCGCATCAACTCGTGACCTGAGTTTGAGGATGTTGTAATCCCAGATTCCCCTCGGACACATTTTGACTGAATGGATGTGTGAGTCACTCCTGATGGTCAGGGCAGAATGACCCCGTCACACTGAAATATTATTCTAAAAGTATTGAAGATTCATAAACTGTTGATTCTCTATTCTCTATGAATCCACATTATCTCAGCTACAATTTTGAGGAAACACTTGAGAAACGTTAGTGTGTTTTTAACTCAACACTAGAGAGGAGACAAAATGAAAAAATAGAGACAAACAAATCAAAGCTTAAAACTAAAAAAGAGATTTTGCCAAATCCCAGTAATAGCAGCAGATGCTCTCAGACCCGGTGCCGACCCAGGCCTCGTGGTTTAATTACTATTCCATCCCGTTGTTTCATCCCTACACTTTAACTTAATCCCTGTAAGATTTAAAATCTTTTTTTTATGGCATAGATTTATAAAATTATTTAAAACTGGCTGGTCCCGCAGCGTGGTGACCACAAATCTGCCTGTGAGTGAGTCACCGGCTCGTGTGAACAACTCTTGTCTGAGCCACTGTTGTTTTGGATGGCGGCCACATCCTGCTGTTCGAGCCCTTGTTGGATCATAAAGGCCTTGTTTTCCCCTTGCGTGGCACGTAGCTGAATTAAAATCTATTATGAAAGGTGACAGGGCCATTAAGAAGACGGATGGCTGGAGCCCTCCGTGGGCTGGGCTCGCTCTTTGTCCACCTCTGGGCCCTCTGTCCGGACAAAAGCTGGCCCCCTGGCAGGGCCGCAGGGCCCGGGGCTCTGACCTCGGGGCAGAGTGTGTTTGTGCATGTCTACATGTGTGTGTGTCGTGAGGAGGATGTACAGTAGGTCCAGGTTGAATTTTGGACACACACACACACAGACTCTCCTCGGTTCATGCTGGAGGACGAGAGGTGAGGGACAAAGGGGGGTGGAGACATGATGGATGGCGAGGAAGAGTATGGAGGCAGCAGCGCTTGCCACTCATTGGGAGGAATTTATAGATTGAACAGAACAGTCAGTACTCCTGGAGTGTGTGTGTGTGTGTGTGTGTGTGTGTGTGTGTGTGTGTGTGTGTGTGTGTGTGTGTGTGTGTGTGTGTGTGTGTGTGTGTGTGTGTGTGTGTGTGTGTGTGTGTGTGTGTGTGTGTGTGTGGTGTGTGTGTGTGTGTTCGCAGACGTCTGGTCACCATGGATATGCGTGAATGTTTTGTCTGCGAGCGCTCATTACTCCGCAGCGTCCCTCTTATGATATATGACATGCGCTCCTCTCCCTCGCCGCTCGCTCCGTCTGTAGCTGCTTGTTATTCATCTCGGACTCAGGTGTGTTCGAGGAAACGTTGCTGGACCTCATTGATCTCAGGGCCTGGATGACACAAAACGAGAGCTCTTTGAATTGGAATCACCCCGTGGAGTAAGATTCCACATCACACTTCCATATTTTTCACATCATACGATGAACTGATACACAAGTGGCATCGTAAAAAGACAGACTCTCATGAAATGACTCCATAAGCGTGACGCTCCTGAGAAATTCCCCAAAGGGATCGTGCATAATAAACGAGTTGCAGAGGCAACTATCGTCCTTCTCTTGTGCACAAGGATTTTAGGAGCTTGTGCGTGGCGGTCATCTATCACCCCTATTGACCAATTACTGTGCCAAGCTGGACAGCTTCTAATGAGCTGCGAAAAAACACAATGGAATAAGAGTCGATATCAGGCAAATGAATTATTAATAGCCATCTGAGATTTTTATTTGCTCACTTGCAGTTACACTGGGCTGAAAGGAGGAGGAGGTGAGGCTGTGGCTTTTCAATTATCTGATTTTTATGAGCTCCAGTGTGGTGGGGAGCCACTACTGGGCTGGGTGGATTGTCCTCTGTGCTTAATGCCTCAGAGGGCAGCTCGCTCTTTGTTTAGGATTGTTGGCCTGCGTTTGTCTGGGCTGAGGAACTGGGTTTTGTTTGTTGTTGTTGAAATTCAGTCATTATTAATTCCACTGGTGAAGGAAGCAGAAGATCATTTACAAAAATAAAAGTAGCTTTAAATACTCAACGAGAGACAGATATTTGAGTTTGCTGTGCCTTTCAAACTTTTTTGATGCATTTACTGTATCTTCTACTATTAAAATCCTATATATTTGGCTTTTTGTGTTTTCTTATTGTCATTGCCAAGTTTTTTGTTAAATATGAAGTGGCAGGATATATTGGTATTAGAAATATTTTGATATCAAGCTCTGCCCCAAAAAATGTAATCTGGCTCTAATTATTATTCTAATCACTATGATTAAAACACTTACACTTACAGTACTGTACTACGAGCATCGTTTGACCATCTTCTCTCCAGCTTGTTTGCAATTCATCGTACCTGTTCATGATACTCTCAACATCCAGATGAAAGAATCTACCCAGATGAACTTTATCACGCAGCGAACACACACCACACAGTTCGTTGTTAAAAGCTGCAGCAACCTTCTCCTGCTTCAAACGTTCCCCTGGGTTCAATAAGTACATTTCATTTGTTTTTTTATTATATCTTAAAGCACTTATCATCTTAAGAACATTGTGTAATGCTGCTAAGCGGACTCTCCACGGAATACACAGCCAATCACAGGCGCCAGGCTTGTTTCTCTATTACCAAGGATGTTTGAGGTTATTTCCGCTAATTGCTCTTTGTATCTCACTCCATAAAAGATGATGGCAGAACATTCAGGAGAAGGAATCGGCCGTTTCTCTGCTGCTCATTAACAGTGAGCCTCGCTCTGTTGGAATGTAACATCAGGAATGTATCTTTATTATGGTCCGACTCAGCAAGGCCTGCACAAGTGAGTTACAATCCCTTCTCACATGTCACTAATCTTGTCAAACCAAGAATATTTCTGTCCAGCTCGTCCGCAGACAGGCCTGATATAAATATCCCTGACACCAGTTGTCTCCATTTAAGGTGCTTTGGTTGAAAACTGTGGAGAAAGAAAGGAAAAGAGGAGGAGGAGACAGATTATCATCCAAAGCAGCGTGACCTCTGGCGCTGTGCCTCTCCCACTATCTAACTGCCTTTAACTTTATTTGGCTGTCGAGTTGAAAGAGTCTTGCTGGGCCGGCTGCTGCGACTCCACACACACACTCACACACACTAATAGATATCCTCCCATATGGCATCATTTAAAACTCCTGGCAACTCATGTTTGTGTTTATCAGGACAACAAAGCCCGCTCCATGGGCCGTGGCGGAAAGGAGCTAAAAAGGTTCCCGTTTAATTTAGCAAACATGCTCACAATTCATTCCACAGCTATTATTGCCGTGATAGGGGTCACTGGGGGTCACGGCTGGGACTGGGCACTGGCGTATATTTAGCCCACATTGTGAACACTTGTCTTCGTCCAAAGCCTTGATAGTGAATCAACCCGTGGCTCCCGTTTGATACCTGCATGGTGTTAGGTGCTCCGAGTTAATCCTCTGATAAGGAATTGCTGCACCTGTTATGAATTAATAAATGGATTACTCTTGTAAAAAGCCTGTAAATAGTGGCGCGGCTTGCACAGGAGCACGAGCAGAGTATTATCCTCTTCATGCTCGTTATTAAATACATGTGAATTCACGCCGTTATCAGTTCAGAGGGGGAGAAAAATCATTACCTGATGTTCAATTATTCAACTCATTGAATTCATTATTCAGTATCGTTGTAGGAGCTAGTCCTTACAAGAGTTGCAATTTTTTCAGGCGGAGGATCCAGAGAAGCTTAATTCACCTAAAAAGTACTTTAATTTGTATTAGTTTTGTGGCGTCACTCATTGTGAAAGAGAAAGTGTCATTTATGTCTAATTTTGGACCAAAATCCTTCACGGCTAATTAAAAGAAAAAGGTTCTTTACTGGGAGTTTTTCAGCGATGCTTCCTGGCAGAGCCGCTCTTGTTAGTTGAGTATGTGAAACAGCAGAGTGAAGACCTCGACCATGTTCTATCTATAGTGGGAGAGTGCATAACGCTGGCCCCTTTTTGGACTTAGTATTCCCTGCAATTCCTGTTATTCACCCTGCCTGCCAATGAGTCGGCTCTGACCTGTAGAACAACAAGGTGTGTGTGTGTGTGTGTGTGTGTGTGTGTGTGTGTGTGTGTGTGTGTGTGTGTGTGTGTGTGTGTGTGTGTGTGTGTGTGTGTGTGTGTGTGTGTGTGTGTGTGTGTGATTCTTGGGTGGTGTGGAGTTGACCAGGGGGCAGCGGGAGGCAATGTTGATGGTGATGTTAATGACGGTGAGCAGAAATAGCCACACTGCTCCGCTCTTCAGGGCTGACAGATGAATTATTGTGCGGACGCTAAGAGGCACATGTACAGTCGTGGTCCCTGCTCCGAAACAAGATAAAACAAACACACACACACACACTTGTTCCATCTGTAATGGTGACCTCCTGTAGAGGTCAGAGGTGTCGGACCTTAGTGCTCTGGGCCTGGTCATAATAACAATGAAAAATGGCCTGGTGGCACGTGGCCTCTACCTCTGTGTCTGAGCGCAACTCAGACTGGGTTTTGTTTTGCGAAACATTTGTGTTCCATTTAACCATCCTCGCTTCCCCCCCGTGCTCGCCTCCCTCCACTCGGCCTCTCGTCTGCATCCAAGCTTGAACTCGCCGAGGGAAAATGGGAAGCAATCAGAGGCAAATTGTTCGCGGCTGCCACTGCCCGCCGCACACAAGTGGAAGGGGAAGTGCTGCGTGCTCTTGCAGGGCGCTCGCTGGCGGTTAGCGAACAGCAGCCCTCTGATGGATGTGAAGCAGAAATGATACACGCTGATAGCAGTGTGCCTGTTTGAGTTCCCTGAAAGATAGACAGAGAGCGAGCGCTGCTGTGGAGGTCGGAGGCGACGCTTCTTGCAAAGCATCTGGCAGCCCGGCCCTTGAAATGTATTCACGGCCGCTCGCGGGTTGAAGTACTTCTGGAAATAGCCTGGAAAGACAAGCAGTCACAACAATGTATAACAGCTGCCGGACTCCATTGTTGCAGCGCTGCATTGTCGACTCACTACACACTTTCTCTGAGAGTGAGAAAATAACCACCTGGCTCTGTGGGTTCAGAGTGGACCTACATTAACACTGTTAGCAGCAATGATGAGCATCAACACTGTTTTCGGGCCAGGAGTTGCCATGTCAGCGCCCACCTAATGGAGAGGTGCTGCACAAATTGACAGACGGAGGGGGGCAAAGGTCGAGAAAGTCGGCGTGCAGGTGTGTGCGAGCCAGAGGGAGCGGGTGTTTTTTCCGCTGATTGGCAATTCGGTGTCCAGTTTTGTTGAGCTCTGCTGTTCCACACCACATAGATTTCAGATGAGTTTACAGAGCTTTGGCTAACGACTCCCAGCACCTGCCTGTTTGCCTTATCTCTGCGGATAATGGAGGGAATCTGCCTGGTCGACAGTGGTGATGTAATGAGGTGTATTATGTGTGTGTGCACATCTGTATGGGATTTATTCTCATGTGTGAGCTCAGCAGATTGTTATTTCTTTACTGGTGTGAGCTTTCCTAGGTGGAAGAGGTGATAACCAACGTAAACACACATGGCAGACAACACATCTTTTCATTACTGTGCTTTCTGAGGAACTCCAATCTCCTCCTCTTCCTCCCCATGCATCTCACTCTCTGAACCTCTCACCGCTGACAGGTAGCACCTGTCCTGCCCACTATGGCCAGATGGACCATGCCCCATTGCACCTAGCCCTCTTGGTGGCACTGCCTGCTTTGTGCCAAGCCTCAGCGCTGGCACCACAACATGCACACACACACACAGTCGGAGGCCCCTGGATCCCCCCCCCCCTCTTTAAACTTGGCGTGCCTCAGACATACAGTAGCATTTGTGAATCAAAGGTGCAGGGTTGTATTTTTTTTTTTGCTTTCATCTGTGTCGAGCACGGAAAGCATCATAATTTATTGTCGTGCATGATTTCAAGATTCTTCTGCAGTTTTAACCACAACAATTCAGAATAGAAAAGACACTTAAAGCCTCAAAATCTAGTTTCAGTTGCCAAAAATCCATTTTCAAAAGCCCTCTAATGCACAGCCTGAGCTTATATGTGTAATTCTATCTTCTATATATCATAATAACATTATCTGGAGCAGGCTCAATCAATACCACTCTCCATGTCTGTGGGTGAAAACGAGGAAGACACTAGTAGCTGGTTAGCTCCACTGTAAATAAAGATGGACAACGTGTGTCCACTATGAAGAAGTGAAGCCAGAATATCCCGGATATGGACACTGCCATCTTGTGGTGATTGACTGTCTGTCTGTGGTATTTAACTAACGAGATAATTAAGATGAAGCTGGTAGGGTTGTCATATATTTCCCTACTGTTACCCTGCATGTTGTCTGCAGGCTTCCTCCCACCCTATGTAGTCCGAGAGTCGAATGACAGGGTAAAAAAACCCTCAATCACTCAACACTTCTCTTTGTTGTTGGTGTAGCAGCTGAAGGCCACGAGCCTGTCTGCTCCGGATTACAACAACTGGACAGTAAAAGACGGCCTCTGATTTTGTGTGTGTGTGTGTGTGTGTGTGTGTGTGTGTGTGTGTGTGTGTGTGTGTGTGTGTGTGTGTGTGTGTGTGTGTGTGTGTGTGTGTGTGTGTGTGTGTGTGTGTGTGTGTGTGTGTGTGTGTGTGAGAGAGACAGGTGGCGAGTAAAGACAACAGCGGTAAAACAAAAATGGGAACTTTGCAGGAGCCATTCCAATATACTACTGAGGGCGGAGCTGAGGGGCTGCGTGTGGCAGCGGGGGCCCCCTGGACTATAAAGCAAAAAACACCTGTGTTTACTGCAGCTTCAGTATATCACTTTCCCTGGATGGAGCAGGGTTTGACATCTCCATGATCTAGATCATCCATTATATTAGATCATAGATAGATTATTGAAAATCACTTGTGACTCACAGGAAACTCACTAAACAATCCAGAAGAATGAATCCCGGTCGCCATCTGTGTGAAAATGTTTTAAAATAAAAAGTATGAGTCACGTCCACCCCCCCCCCCCCCCCTCGCCGCTCTGCCTCAGACAGAGGTCAGAGAGGTGTTGTGTTTTCCCGGAGCAGAAGAGGTGGGCAGACTGGCACCTGCTCTCTCATATCCTATTTGTATATGTTTATTTATTTTTCTCCCAATCCTCTATATTAAGTGAAGTGCTGCCTGTGCAAAAAATCCTCGTACAGTGTATTTCTGTATGGATGCTTTTATTAAAGGATGTTCAGTGTCTTCGGTTTGCCCCAAACATTAAAGTTAATTTGAATTTTTTAATATTAAAATTGACGTCACAGTGCTGCTTTTTGATGGAGACATCTTCCCTGTTATCTCTCCTTGGAAAACCTTTTCTTTTCATGACTCTGCCGAGGAAAAAGAAAATATAGTAGCACAGAAGCTGGGAATGAAAAGCGAGGGGAAGATCCTATTCATTTTGTCATGTGTGCGGAGGTGGGTGACAGCTTCCCTGATCGCGACCTCTTCGCGCCAGTGACAAGCAGGCGAGAAATGCCTCCATATTGGAGAGGATGGCTCGACCGATTGCCTTTTTGTCCTGTGACAGATACACTCCACATGTGTCACATCTGTGGGCCCATCACCATCGCAGCAGCGCAGAAGATGAGATAGGGGGAAGAGGAAGGGAACAAGGGCGCCGCCATTGCCGCCGCTGTCAGCCTGTCTATCACTGCGCATTAAAATAGACATCGACCGCCCCTCTCGCTGTCTCTTCCCCGCAAACCTCCATTGTTTCTGGAGGAGGTAGATGTCGAGGACCTGCCTTGCTAAGTGCTTACGGAGCACCACTCACTGTCACAGCAAAGTGCCTCAGCTGCGGCAGGAACCAAACCTCGAACATAGTGATTTAACACGGCTGCAGTGGGCCGCTACAGAAAAGACAAATAAAAAAGAGCCATTTTCCCTCAAAGAACAGTGTTTGAGGTTCACCTGCCACAATAGTGCCTCTTCTTTTTACCTCGACCAAAAAGGTCACTCTCTCGCCCCCGTTGATTTGTTTGCTTGTGAGGAAAATTACGCAAAAACTACAAAGCAGATTTCCACGATCCTGTCGATACACGCTCTCTACAAATCAGTCAAGATTTATCTCTGTGTATTTTATTTTATTTTGCCTGCAACTTGCAAGAGAACTGAAGAGCTCAGTAGCAGTTAGACTAAAATGAAAACCTCCGTTTCTGCATGTCAGTGAGTGTGGACCTGCTCTCTCACCCAAACATGTAGAAAAGCAGACGGCCTGATGCCTGAGTGAGAGCGGAGAACAGTCCGTGGGGTCAGTTATGAAACCAGGCTGAGCTTATTTTGGTTTGTGTATAGATTCCGCCTCCTCAGTTGCATCTTTTCATCTCTGTAGTTGTTGTTCCTCTTCACACTCGTCTTTACATATCTCAGCGCTGCAGTTTTTTTTGCTGACAAAATCAAACATTTGAGAATCTTTTTGATATCTGTGGTAATTCACAGGAACGTAGAACCTCCTCCCTGACCTGCGCAGACTTAACGAGGTTAGTAAACAGTGTACGACAGCTCTCTCCAACCTGTTGTGTTACATTATCATCCAGGCTGCTTCGCCTTCACGCTGAACTCTGAAGGTTTTCATGTGTCTAGACTCATGAAGTAAGAAACTCTTTTATATTGTTGTAGTGTTTGTAGTTGCAAGTCATCAGCCTGTTGGTCTTTTCAACATAAACCAAACCATTCACAGGGTGTTGTTCTCTTTGTGTCTTTATTATGCAGCTACAGATAACGATAAAAACTCTAATAGTCAGAACATCCATTATTTCTGCAGCAGAGAGCCAATACCTCAGTCTTCTACCTCATCAACTTATACGCTTGTGATGGCGTCGTTGTGTTACATGCAGTGCGAAATGTGGCAACAACACTTGGTGGTGCCAGAGGTTTTCTTTGGTTGTTCACATGATCCTGTTTCAATCGATTTAAAATAGAATTAACAACAGTTTAAACATCCAGTCTTTCTGCAGCAGAAAGTCAAAGCCTCCGTTTTCTCCCTCACTGCCTTGTACACGTGTTTATTTAGCAATGAGAAACATTTTAACACAACTTCAGTACTTTTATCATTTATTATGGTTTATTGACTGACATGACCTGTCAGCTGAGGTTGTACAAATTTTAGAGACATGACGAATCTCAAAGAAATGAGGAAAAACTCCTAGGCACGGTCGGATCACTTCTACTGCAGAGTTCAAAGTGTGGCTGCGTTTTTAAACCAAGTCGAGCTTTAGCGATGCGCTGGGATCATGTAAATGTTCATTCACCCCACTTCTTTAATGCTAGTCAGGGACTGAATCTTAGCAAAGAATGCTCTCTTGGGTCAGACTCTTCTCCTTTTATAAAAGTTAAGATCCGAGAGTCGAAGAAATTAAGTCTTTCTCAACTTCCAAATAAATGTGAAAGAAGGGAGCAGAGGATGCCACATATCGGCTGACCTCCATTCCAGAGGAGTTACACTCAAGGCTGCCCTGAGTTTCCACCTACTGCCAACACCTGCCGTGTAGTTCTGTCGGACAACAGGTTAATTGGCGTGTTGGCTCCTTGAAGGGTTTCCTTGAAAAATTATAAATATACTGACAAACACGCATGAATGTCATGCACAGACCAGACGTGTGCTGGAATGGAGGAGGCACAGTTGGGACCTGTGAGACTATCTCTGCTATGCGAGGCAGCATTTGGACTAGTGTCAGGGTCAAGGTATTTTTAACCATGCATGCATACACACAACCCACAACGCCATGTGCCACCTGCTGGACCCCGTCAGCTGCTGCATAACCGAAGGGGTGAGAAGGAGGCGAAGAGGGAGCGAGGCATGTTCATCTTATATTCCTGTCTTTTTTTATACCACAAAATAAATAAACCTCTCCGGTATTGAAAAGGCTCCTGCTGTTCAGCCGGCAGATGGAAAAGAAAATATGTAATGACCACACATGAAATTCAGATAGAAGTCGAAGAAAATACCTGCAGTTGAGGAGGAAGGAGCCAAGGTTGGTTGTTTATTCCATCCGAGAGAGCCAGAGGTGGTGGTAGATCGATACGCAGCAGATATCGATGGCGCTGTAGTGGTTATTTGTTCTTGAACCCTTTGGCTGTAGACATTCCTCCAATAGGTGAAGGCACAGTGGGAGTCTCTCAATATTCTCTCCCCATTCTGGCCACAGCTGCTCTCATGAACCAAGGTTCATATTGCAGCAGCTGGTCCCACCTCTAAACCACACTAATTGTAACACGATTTCACCCTCTGCTCTGCGGCCAATTTAAGAAGCCACAGGGAGGCAGAGTAATCAATTTCCGCATTTTTAAGTGAAGTTTTCGAAATATTGATATCTGCAGCATCATGGGTCTTTGTATGCTTTCCTTTTAAAGCCTTGCACATTTCAAGGTGGATTTGAAGTTCAGTACATCTCGCTGCACAAATCTGTCCTGTGCTCTTGTCCTTGTGGCTTTCATGACAAATGAAACAGGGGAAAACAAGCCTTATAGCGTCCAAGGTTACAAAACTAACCGTGTGTGTGTGTGTGTGTGTGTGTGTGTGTGTGTGTGTGTGTGTGTGTGTGTGTGTGTGTGTGTGTGTGTGTGTGTGTGTGTGTGTGTGTGTGTGTGTGTGTGTGTGTGTGTGTGTGTGTGCATACAAAGCGATGATCCGCTGTTATCGATCTGCACCAACTTTGCTCGTTGTCGAGAGGCCAGGGATCCTTCAGGCCGATGCTGGAGAGTTTCTTTCATTGCTTGGCAACTGTGCACATTGTAAACAAGGGTAAGGGGGATTTGTGTGTTTGCGTGTGCCAGTCCGCTTTTAACTCTCCACTGAGCAGTGATGCGCTACACAGGACTGGGCCATTTTGAAATCCACTCCATGCTCTAATTTTGGATGAGGTGTCCACCACCAGATGAACAGTGTGCTGGCTGGAGTTGGGCCGACTTACAGATCCAATGGAGACGCCATCTTGTAATCAGCAACATGACAAAGAGATGTTTGTTAATATGTTATTTACGTTGTGTGTTTGTTGGGGTAAAGATCCAAGAATGTGTAAAACAAAGTAGTTGTAAGATATGAAATAGAGTCGTTCCCCAGCGGCTCCACAGCTTTGGAACAGTTTACCATTTATTATTAAGGTTCCTCATCATTAGACAGATTTTCTGCTTTTTAGCATCTTTGTTTTATATATTTTTAAACTGCTCCTTGCTCGCGTAATCCTCTGGGAGAGTTTTGTTAAGTCTTCTCTTTTGTTTCTGTGTTTTCTTGGCTCTTACTCTTTGTTATTTTATCGTGCCCACATTACTCAGCTCTGGTTTCTTTATAAATAACTTGTAATATTAGTTTTCCCTGTTGAAGATACTGTTCAACATGAAATACCAGCTATAACCAGCAAAGAGACAGAATTTGTCTCAGCACCATTGAAAAGCCTGTGTCAAACGTTGATGGGGAACGTACCCACATGCTTTGACGGCGTGCCAGCCCCCCCCCTGGCACAGCAAACCGCCGACAGACCTCACAAAAGAGGCTCTTCATGATCGGCTCCATCAGCACTGTCCAGACTGATGCGATGCGACAAGGACAAGCATAAATACGGCTGTTTCATTGTCTCCGCTCATCTATTGTTTCAGTCTATTACAGATATGGAGGCTGGCAGGGATCGGATTGTGTCCGCAGCACCTGCGTCCCGTCACAAACAAACGCAGGGGCGGGTTTGATTTGCTGGATTACTTCCAATCCAGCTGTTGTTCCCGCGCCTTGTGGGAGGGACGGAGTTGAAAGGGTTGGCGATTAGAGCCGTTCGCTGTGGTGCAGATCTGTTTTTTTATATTTCATGGAAGGGAACAAATCAACATGAAATTGCAGTTACTGTTCATAAAATGGATTTAGTGCAGTATTTGTCTTTTCTAAAAGGCTTTATTTCCATTGGATATTCACCAACATGCTCAGATTCTTTGTCCAGTAAGATTGTTCCAACTTATTTCAGGTTGCTGTAAAGGTCGCATCCAAAGGGATTGGTTCATTTTCCTCTTATCTTCTCCCATCTCGTCCATCCCTCGATAAAAATTCTGTCTTTATGATGTTGTTTGTTGATAGAGCAGTTTGTGTGGTTGGCATTTTTTCCTGTTGCTGGCTGACGGAGCCAACACTCTCTGCAGCTCCAGGCTGTTTACTTGGCTGTTTTATTTATCTTTTATGAAAAGCTCCTCCGATTAACTCATCCAAAGCGCTCCGGTAAGACTTCCAGTGACAGACTCTCATTTGTTATTGGCTAATTTAAAATAAAAGGCTGTCCATTGCCGTGCACCATTAGTGAATCTAGCATTTTTTTTGCATTTTTGTCTCATATTTCATCCTCTACACATGCTTGACCAATCAGGAGTCAGTCTCAGCCCATTTTTACATCATCAAATAACCATTTAAAACCAAACATAAACACACAACCATACACCAGTTTGATAAGAATGACCTAAAATGATGTAAACCTAATCTATTTGACGTGTATTTAGATTTGTCTTAGTCGTGCAGGGTTTATGTTCTATACTGCAGCCAGCCACCGAAGGGTGATCCAGATGTTTTGGCTTCATATGGGGGAGTCATCCATCTTTATTTACAGTCTATACTTTAGAAGCTCTGTACTGTAGCCTCCTGAAATCCTTCCTGTATATTAATCTTCATTGAAATCATAACTTGATCAATATATTTTTATTTTTAGCCTTATGATATACTCCCCCCTGATCCTCTGTTGTGTTGTGGACTCTGTTGTGTTGTGGACTCTGTTGTGTTGCTCCTTCTGAACACAAGGATCTTTTCCTTGTGGTCGAAGAAGCAGAGAGACTTCCCTGCTCTTCTCTTTTTTTGTTCATCCCCAAAGGGAAATGAGCGGACATTACTCACATCGAGGAGATTGTGGCCCGGGCTTGCCCAGATGCTATCTTGAAATTGCCACTGTATTTTGTGTGTGTGTGTGTGTGTGTGTGTGTGTGTGTGTGTTTCTGCTGCCCAGGTGAGGACAGCGATCGATGGATGGGGTCATGCTTTAGCTGAGTACTTAGCTGTTATTAAGCTGTGATGCAGGAGGAGATATCCTATCACCCGTGTTGCAAACAGCTTAATCCTCCTGGCGTGTTTTGCATCTGATCAGACTTCTGGAATGGAGGTCAGCCGTTTTTTTCAGAATACCACGTAGGTGTGCATTTGTCTGAAAGAAGTCACCGGGCCGTGCGGCTGCATGTGTTATTTGTTCTGCAGCTCTGGTGCTTGTGTGCGTGTTTCACGCTGCGAGGACAGACGCCGGCTCCTCTTTTTATTTTTTTATCCCTCTCCTGCGCGGCTCTGTCAGGGGAGGCTTTGTCAACAGCTATCTGCCTGTCAGCGCTGGTATTGTTATTCCAATGTACAGGCCAGTTGACATTTCTCTTGTCACTGCTACAGTGCAGATCCTACAAAAAAAGACACCACAAAAATAAAATGAAGAAGGAAAGAGATGCTCTTCTCCTTTGCCCTCTCCGTTTGTTCTCTGCCTCTCCATCCCTCTCTTTCTTTATCCTCCTGAGCCTTGGCTGCACTGTAAAATACAAGCGTGCTCTGTTTTTAATCTTGTTCTACATGTTATCTGCTTAATAAAACACGGCCGCTCTGCTAATAAAACAGAGCTGATGCACTTGTTAAACACTGATACTCCATTTTAGTTTTCGGGGTTGTAAACCCCCCCCCCCCCGATAACAGAAGCGTCTCGTTGTTCGGCTGAGATTCAGCATCGGGACACCTAGTGGCTTGAACGTCTCACATCATACCGACTCAGCTGAGACAAGTGATAAACACCTGTATTCATCAGCAAACGTTGTATTTACAAATAGCATTTGCAGTGATCATGAGGTCGCTGAGTGATTAGGCCATTACCTCACAGCAATTAGCTCCAACACTTGGACAGCAGTGTTTGCCAGATGCATGCGTCCCCTCAGAACTTTTTGACTTGATGGCGGGGCTTCCTGTGCCTATATTCCTGAGATTTATTCTCCCTGCGAGAGGTTGACAGGCTGAATCGGCTCGCTGTAAAGCATTTTACGCGGCACGCCGTTCGATTGGGAGCAGCTCGTAACTCAGGGAGTCTATCAAATCAATGGGCAGCGTGTTGAGCGCTGATTTAGGATGGTAATTAGAGACGTTAATTGTTTTCATTACTCAGGTCCAGGGGCTCTGGGGCTGATCTGGGGGGGTTTCATCATTCAGAGAGACGCAGAACGTCCTCCCCATCACGTACAGATGGTATCTATATGCTTATGTGACATCCATGTGACCTCCGCTGTTAGAGGTGCTGCTGAATCTGTGACCTGTGAGTGACCTCCATGTGTCTGGCACAGCAGCAGGAAGGTTACACTTTGATATATCGGCTGCGGGTAATTAATTAGCGCTGAGGTTGAACACGAGTTTTAACAGAAGGAGGAAATATTAATGAATAGTTAAACGTGGTCACATTATATCATCGCTGCTGACATGTTCCCCGACCGGTTTCAAACATTATTTATGAGGACGCATTCCAAATAAAATCACAGTTACAAGCTGGATCCACGTTAACTGCTTGGAGAGGTGGAGCCGCTCACCCGTGCTGCGTGTGTTTCAATGGGGAATAAAGGGAATGAACTGCAGGATCAGGGTGATGTGATGTCAGAATAAATTAGGTCCTGACTTGGAAAAATCCTTGTAAATGTCATATATGCTGAAACTTTTGATTAATGGTGCAATTTCATTGATTTTTTAAATGATAATAGGTTGCAAAGCTAAGTTTCTGCCCACGTTTAGTGACCTACATCAGTTAGAAAAGTAAAATTTTTTAGAAAATCTTTAAAACAAGTAAACTAAAGAATATATTATTGGTATTAGGGCAATAAAAAGCAACACAACTAATCTTGTTTTCTTTATTTACCCACTGAAAACAGAGCTCCTGCAGGCGGCCTCTGACTCACTGCATCACGATCCTGTTTAAACCGCTCTCAAATAAAACTATAATAGTTAGAACATTCATTTTTAGCACAAAGTCAAGGCCTCGGCCTTCCACATCAAAGATGGAATAAGGTTTTAAAGGATCTAAAGTCCATATGATGAATGGATGGAGCTTGCAATGTTTTTGATTTAAAGGAAAATATCCAACAGTAAAATTCTCCCTATACCTTAATAATGTACATGTGGACATGTGGCCGTCATTTACCTTCATCAACAGCATATCTGTGGAGACGGAGCCCCGGGTCTCTGGGTTTAGCGTTCAGCAGTTAAGTGGTTTCCCTCCCCTTGTGCCAGTGTCAAAATTTCACACTTGACTGCCCATCCTTATCCTTTCAGAATAATGAGCACGCAGCTCATAATACTTATCTGTAAGTGACATTTTTATTGGGCAAATTAGCCTCAGATGTTACTATCTTTGGACGGAGGAGTGGGACCTCCGTGACCCAGCGAGCAGAGAGAAACCGTCCCCACTTCGGCAGAGTGTGATTAAGATGTTTTCCCCTCGCCGCCTTCTGCTTCCTGCTCATCACGCTCGCTCCTTCATGAGAGAAAACGCTGCTCCCCGGCCTCTGAAAAGAAAATCATCCACGATCTGTCCATTTTAAATGAGCTTCTCGAGACTGGATGTTCTCTCTGGCTTTGGAAAGATGTTGATTTGTGTTTGTGATCTCTCTTTTCTAAGAAGATCTCTCTTCCCTGGCCCTGTGCCGCTGTGTGAAGTCGCTTCCTGGTACGAGAGCGTGTGAAGTCGCTCACTCTCTGATCCGAGCGGCTTTATTCTGGTGTGACACTGAGACTAAAGGGGTGAGGCATTATAGAAGGTCAGCTTTAATCTGTGTGTATGTTTTATTTCTGCGGGGGCGCTCGCACTCCTTATCTGTGCACAAGGACAAAGTCTTTTTGCACACAGAACATCATATAGCGATTTAGTTGATCTATTGAAGCCTTTGAGCCGTGCAGCAATGATGGGAAATTGCAGTCAGGAGAAAAGTGGGCATTTGATGACCCCTGCATAATGGTGTAATGCCTGTAATTATGTCAGCTGAGGATGGACATGGAGTTAACGGAGCCACCACATCAAAACACACAAACACCACCTCATCCAAAGCGCCAGAAATAGCCCTTATTGGGCCCTGAATAATTCAATGTCATTTTTCTCCCCCTCCTCCAAACGGACTGGGGGAGCAATTGATGAGAGCGGATGAATATTTAATGGCTCGGAGTCTCTTGGACAAGCCGGGGCCTGGGATGACAAGCTCTGAGAAATCAAACAGAGAAGGGGAGAATGAGAAAAAGAGGTTGCGCAGCGAGGGGTAGCACAAACACTGAGGGGAGAGATGGATTCAGATGCAGGCGGAGGCAGTTAGATGTTACAGATACAACACTTTATCCGCAGCCTTTGATTGCCCTTCACAAAAACTTTGACACTGTGCTTCACTCTGTTTTCTCTCTGTGTTGCCGTGTCACATTAACTGGGGTGAAAACAGTTTTTGCATTTCTTCAACTCTGCCTCGTCCGTTTCCTTCCAAACATGTGAGGCTAATTTTCCTGGGAGATGCGGGCGCTGCGATCGTGGAGCTATAGAAGCTCGAGACGTCCACGATGCAACTGACCCCAATCGGTCACAGTGTGGTGCTTTCTTATTGAAGATAATTCAGAGTTCTTTACAAATATATGTCTGCTGATGTATGGATCGAGTTCATCTCAGGGTTGTTTCTGAACCACTGCGGCTCAGAGCTTTGCTGAAGCCCACTCATACAAACTGCACTCCATATTATAAACTCACATCAAATTAAAGATTAACTTTTAGAATTCGGTGGTCAAAGGTCAAAGGGTCAAGGTCAGTGTGTCTATACAATTTTTCTAATATTGTACTTTTCTCAACCATTTGTCTGTTATGTGATGAAAACACAAGGGAACTTTTAATATGAAATAATCACAGGAAACGTTATGTGTTTGTCAGTGAACTCAGGAAAAAGTATGTTTCTAAAATAAGATGTGATTAATAATCACATGTTTTTAATAATCAGTGAATCCAATAAATGAAATGACGTCAGGGGATAATGGAGGAGTCCGGATGAAGAGCTGCCAGGTAAACAGTTCCTTTCCCTTAGGATGACTCATGATGTGAGCAGCATTAAATCAAATCAGACTTTTACACAATAATGGGAAAAGGCCAATTATTGTTTGACGTCTTTATTGAATAGTTTATTTTGCTGCCTCCAGAAGTCAGTGACCTGCTGTTACCACCTGTAACTGCAGGTGTCGCAAAATCAACCACGACTCATTAACTAAGAAAATAGTTTTATAAGTTAATGATTTCTAGCGACTAAGAGAATCCATTTCATTTTATTTTGGAGAAAGTTGATTGAGTTTACTTACCTTCCTCCCACACAAGAAAACAAGATGTGAGGTGAGATTACTTATTCTCTCCTGAAGTGTGTTGATATTCATGTAAATTCACCACGGAGATCACTGGGTGCAGGGGTTGGTGGACGGGGATGGTGGCGGGAGGCAGCGGGAGGCGGCAGCGGTGGAAGGAGGAGGAGGAGGAGGAAAGGGGGGGTTCAATTTACTTTTTGAAAAGTGCGACTCCACCAAGTCTGTGCATTAATCATTTGTATCATTTTCAGTCGTTGTGACTAACGGAGCCACTCTCATCAAGCGTTTGTGTCATTGCGCTCTAATTGTTTTGAAGTGAGAGCTATTGTCTGAAGAGCGACGCAGAGAATGAATAGAGCGTAATGATTTGTAATATGGCATATTTAAATACACGCGGCACGGCTGCGGAGCTGTAATTCAGCGATCCTTTTTCCTTCCCCTGTGTCTGTCATCCCTCGTCTCTGAATGTGTGTGTGTGTGTGTGTGTGTGTGTGTGTGTGTGTGTGTGTGTGTGTGTGTGTGTGTGTGTGTGTGTGTGTGTGTGTGTGTGTGTGTGTGTGTGTGTGTGTGTGTGTGTGTGTGTGTGTGTGTTGCACGCACGCTGGTGTGTGTGCTCACACGAGTGCAGTTAAGCACCATTTCTTGGCGGCGCTCAGATCTTTGAAACCCAACTGTGTTAATCATGGTTCATGTGTGGGAGACATCAAACCTCCCTCTACTTTGCCTGCCTCACCCACTGGGTTACACACGCTGAACACACACATACGCTGAGCACACACACACTGAAGACACACAAAAATCTCTCAAGGGCACCTTCACCACCGCCCCCCCTTCATTTACAAGGCTGACCATAGGCGATGGGTTATCTACCGCTGTATCCCTCTAGTGGAACATGAATCACTTTGTTTAACGGGAGCTTTTACAGGATGCAAATGCACCAGCTCCTCCACACGTCCACAGCGCCACGTCCTCATGCTGCATATTCCCCACGTCACAGCGGGGGGGACTGAAGACTCCGTTTTAAAATGAAATGGGGTAAAACGTCACGATTGACTGCTGCGACTTGTGATTGGTTGAGTGTGGACCTCAATACCACGGCTCCACTCCACCATCACCACTGCACAGACTCCAAATCAAGTCAAAGGCAAAAGATGGTGGTTCCAATTTCTGGGATGTGTTGGCTTAACTTTTGTACAATGGGAAGAAGTGGAAACGTGTCAGTCCATCTTTATTAAATAATCCAGTTTGACAAGTCTGATCACAGGCGCTCGGTTATCTACTGCTGTTTCTCTCTCTATTTATTCAACAGACGTTTTTACAGGATGTGTTTTCCAGTATGTCCACAGAACTGTATCCTCATATATTCCCAACGTCACAGCGGGGGAGCTGGATATTTTGTGCCCAGAGGCTCTCAGGGCACAAAATGAACACCAGCATCTTTATAGCTGGTGTCGGCGAGGCCACCCCGCCCGGTGGATTTCACTTCACAGAACAGCTCCACTCGTTTAACCGCGAGGGCAAAAGCTCCGAGCCGCCACGCTTCAATCGGGGATGAAATGAACAGTGAAGACGAGGTCTCCAGACGCAACAGATGAGACGCTGTAGCACAATGAAAAGGGCGAGTAAGGAGATGGGATGAATAGATAATCACTGCTGGAGGTGGCGTGGATCTGGTTCGAGGTTCAGGGAGACATGTCTTGTTTAGAGTTAAGAGGTTTGGTTAAAGCTAACATCTGTCTTGGAAAATTTGAATCTACATGTGTACGGGTGTTCGTCGGGAGGGGACGTTGAATCCCTGGTGTTACATGACTTATTTAAACATCTAGGGTTATCTCTCCGTACGCAGGATTGTAGGAAATAGAATGATGGCGTTGTGGAGACCAGACAAGATGGCGGCATTTGTGCAGTGGGAGTCGCGTTGTCCATCTTTATCAGACTTATTTTGATCAGTGTGGATGCGTGTTGTAGACACATGCCCTGATGTGATGTCGTCACATGTTACATGCGAGTGCCACACGTGTCCATTGGCGTGTTTGATTCATCAGCTGACGAACCCGTTCCTTTTCGGCTGCCTCATCCACTTTCTCTCTTTATACAAATCCGACCTTTAAGCTAATTACTCTTATGACGATAAAGTGAGGAAGATGATGGGAAGGAGAGGGAATACAGCTCCCAACAAACACAGACACACAAACACAGACACACACAAACAAGGCTCACCCTTTCTTTATGCTGATTGCAGCTTTCACAATTAGACAAACTGTGATAACGCTGTTTATGCAGCGGGGAAATCCATAGCAATTATGCTTGGAGGGCATTTCTCCTCCAGTGTGTGGCAGCGAGCTGTTGCTTCCCCTATCACACACATGTCTGCTACACAACTACACACAAACAGACACACACTGAAAATTCCCAGCTCCTCTTGGGGAGGTTTGTAGGGCATGGGGTGTGTCCTGGAATCCCTGTTGGGATCCTGGGATGAGAGGGAAGGAGACGAGGGAATTCATTCATTCCAGCTGAATAAAACTTTATGCTAAAAAGCTTTGTGCGGTTTCAAAAGAGCGACAGAAACATAAAAACACATGCTGACAGATTGCAGAGACTGAAGCCGGTGAATTATTTCCTTCGTCTAAGGTACATGTTACCTTCTTATTCACACCAGAGCTGCTTCACAATTTGAGCAAAACAAACAGTGTGGGTTTCAGAAGACATCATTTTTATTTTATGACTGTGCCTCGCCAGCGATTCCTCGACTGAGGTAAACTTTCAGGCACCATGACACTCAGTGAGGTGAAGCTCGCTGCTCGCTCACATCCTGTGTGTGTGTGTGTGTGTGTGTGTGTGTGTGTGTGAGTCAGGAAAAGCTGGTTTAGTTTCCAGGATGAAGTTACAGAATCCCAGTTTGTCAATTAAAACAAAAATAATTATAAAAAATTGAAATGCAAATACATAAATAACTCCAAGTCATTAGCGTTGATCCACATAGAACACTAGTTATTGCTTTCGCCCACTAATCCCCCGTCCCTAAGGGCCCAGTTTGATGAAGATCAACGCATCAAATCTCTGTCAGTCCGTCAACACACACATGCCTCGCTCTGCGCCTCATCCACCGCCTCTGTGCGCAGTCACGCCTGCTGCAGCACGAGCTTTGTGTGTGCTGGAGGAAAGAGAAGAAGAACATCAGATAGACTCTCATGATCACAGGATGCGCTCCGCCTGCTGTTCTCCTCCAAACCGCGTCAGCTGCAGAGGCCGTTGTTTGTCTGACGGACGACGCCAGATGAGAAGTTTGCATTTATTAAAATAACTGGGGTGAAAAGTGGCGCCGTCGCCTCCAGGATGACGGACGAGAGAATGATTTATCTACTCATGATCAGGGTTCAATTCCCTCCTCGCAGCAAAGCCAGGAACCAGGAGTCAAATCTTAAAATATTTACACGCCTTAAACCTTTCTCCTGTCTGACTACGATAGAAACTCTATCAATTATATTTAAATTTTTCTGATTAATTGTTGTATAATCGGGCTCAATCACATTTTCCTGAAGGGAAAGTTGATGTAAAGTTGATTTTATTGTTCCCAAAACCCCCCCAAAAAGATTATTTTTAGATTCTGTACATGTTCCTTCCTTCACCAAGTATCACCAAACACAAGGGAACTTCCTCACTGGATAAAGAACTAATCAACTAATCTTCACTCTAATTGCATCCACGACCAATAATCTTTATTCCAGGCCTCACAGTCGTCTTCATCTTTGCCGGCAGGTGTCTGGCGGCGTTGGGCAGCTGCTCGGTCATCCATTCACCCACAGATTGATGCCGAGTGCACCACCACACCCATATGTGCTACCTCGTGCCGCTGCAGTTATTTTGTTTGGGGAACTGAATTAATTAGAGGCAGCAGCAGAATGTGTGTGTGTGCATCTGTACGCTGTGAGTGTGAAGGGAGAGCATCAGTGTGCGTACGCGTCTGTTAGAGATGGACCCTCTATATTTCGATAAGATCAATAGCAACCTCTTTCATCTCCATGCACTTATCTGGTGGTGAATAACACATCTCCCTCTCTCTTGTTCCCTCTTTCTCTCTCACGTTCGCTCTTTCATTGCCGTCCAGTGCATTGATGTTAGATATGAAAACCTATCCAGCAACAATCCGCCTGATCTTCTGGCTGATACATCAGCAGCAGTGTCTCTTTTGTCCGACTCCAGCAGCAATAAAACACAATATTCTCTTTAACATGCCCACAGAACCTGCAGTTCCCCCCCCATATGATATTTGACAGATAAAACCAATCTTTATTCTCATAAAGCGCTCAGTAAAGAAGAAGGAGCTCTGCCCAGTGGCTGCAGAGTACACAGTGCCATCTAATGAGGGCTCTTTATATTTTCCGAGATGAATGTGCTTGACCAAGCGAACACACCTAAGTTTAGTTGCCCTGTCCAATTTGCTGCAAAAGATGCAGCTAACCAACCATTCAGTGCACATTACGCTCCGACCTGGGAGCGCTGCATGCTCTGAAATCATCACACCTGACCAGACAATGAGAGGCTCCATCTGACCAGGGTTTTCTCCGCTGCTCAGAAGTGGGTTGAGGTTTTCTGTATTCGTATTTGTCAGATACCTGGCGTTTCTGTAAGTCCTTCGCTCTCGTCCAGGATCCCCTCTCCAGTGGCTCCGCATGCAGGAGCAATGCAACACGAGCTAATGAAGCAGCAATCTCTGCAGAATGCTGCAGGAAATCCTCTGTTTTCTATTTTTTGTTTTGTGGGACTGGCTAATTGGGCAGAGACCTGCTGGTCAAAAGCCTTGCAGCAGGTTTCCTACCTGAGACTGAGTCCAGATCCTCTTCCCTTCCTAATCACCAGCTAAAGAAGAGTGGAAATTTGCCCTCTGGTGGGAAATAAGACCAAAGTAGCTGCCAAGCCTTCATTAGCCGTCTCTCTGTGGTGGGGTTGATGAAATCGAGGTCTGAATTTACTAATGAGAAATCAATGAGAGCACGGCAGGAACCCCAAGGCTCTCCTGCTCCTGCAGTGTCATTCTTTTCTTCCCCACACACACACACTCACTCTGTTCCCTCTTACTCTCACCTTCACTGCGTGCAGGAGTTCTGACATATTTCTCTGCATTTACTTTATTGCGATAAACATCATATTTCTTCCTTTGAAATAAAGATCAGAGTGGCTTATTTACTTTACTGGCCTATTTTCACTGCAGAGACCCAGAGCTTCCAGGGAGTATGTGTGTGCCGAATAAATATGTGTGTGTGAGTGTGTGGTTCAACCATGCATACACACTCCAAGTGTCTGAGCTGAGCTGTGATGGTGATCCTGCTATCTGCACCCTGCACTTTATCTGGAAACTAACAGACACATTTTTTTTTAAAGAAAATTGCTTTTACCGAAACAAATCACCCTCCTGACAGGAGGCCACTGTCAAAAGGAGTTCTCTCTCCTTTTTGAAACGCTGTTCTTTGTTGCTGGAGGACACAAACTCCAGCCAGCCGCACGTTTTGTTCTCACAATCGGCAGAAACAACCCAGAACGCCGCCGCTTGATGGATTTAAGTTGCTTTCTGCAACAGTTGGCGAGCTAATGTGATACCTAGCTCATATTTACACCTCATGCTGCAACACCGTCTGCGAGTTTCACCCTTGAGGGACATTAATTATGAATAGCATGACACTGACATGATGATCACTCTTTCTCCTCTCTTCTCTCCTTCTCCTCTAGGTAAGCCCTCTTCCCTCCTTCCAAATGCAATTGCAGAAGGACCCCCTGCATTAGTCATGAGTAATGTATGGCTTATTTATTGTGATTCTACCTAATTATGTGCGAGCGTCATATGGTAAATCTGGTTTATACCATAATTCATGAAACATTATGGATTATTCATTGTGTTTATGATGCCGTGCAGTTGATTGGAATGCAAATGCACTCATTATTTGCAGAGTGACACAGAAGAAGCGAGTGCACACAGCTTAAATCCTGGATATTTGCACATTTTGGTGCATTAGCAGTGTCGATATCCTGCTCTCTCTTTTTTTCAAGGAAGTCCTTGTTGATATTTTTGTCCGTGTGGGATTACATTTTTCTTGCGGATTTGAAAAATCAGCTGAAACTAAACCCAACGCCAGAGAATCAAATCTTCTCCGGTGCTGCAAAGTGATAATTTACTTCAGTATTGTACTTAGATATGGCGGACAGTGGTACGGCCGCAATAGCAGGTGTTTGATCCTGCTGCCTTCTGAAAACTGCAAGCAATCCAGTCTGTGCAAACCATAATACCACATGGAAACACTAGTGCCTAAACCAGCAGTATCTAATATATCTGTACACGTTTTTTTGTTGATTCTTAAAAAGTCTAAATTGAATAATTTGAATTTAAAATTTAAGAAAATCTATGTTTAGGTTGGTCTTGATTCTGTTAACGTTGATTTAATGATACTTCTGTCTTTTAAAGAAGTGAAATGTTTCGGCTGCATGTGTGTTGTACTGGTTTCTCTGTGTTTCCAGGGTTCTGTACTTCATCGTATCTTCAGTTATGACTCTACTGACTCTGATATTCCTTCACATCTGTCGCACTTGACATTGCTCTTAAATTTCATTGATTATAGTCTTAAATTAAACTTGTTGAAACCTGCAGAAAGTTTTTATCCAAAGACACAAGTTGCTGCATGTTTAGCAGAACTTTTCACAACAGTTTTGTTGATTATATTCCTGTGCTTTTATTTATGTGTGATTATTTTAAATGAACCTTCTGGTACTTTAACTTGTGTATCGGAGGTGTTTCACGCACCTCTGATCTTTTTAATGCAGGAACAGATTATTCTTTTTGATGCTAAGCCAAAACATCACCCGTCAAACCCGGTGACAAGCCGTTGAAGAACCTGCTAATTGTCCCGAAAGGGCTTGTTTCCTCTGAAAACATCTTCCACTGCCAAACGTCTCCAGTCATTATCCCTACACGCTGATAGCACGCCAGTCAAAAACACACACCGATACATGACATTCTGTGTGAGCGGCTTCCTGCGCGGCGCAGATAAGAGCGAGGAAATGAACTGACCCCAGTCCTCCCTGTGTTTCCATCAGCGATTAATTAATACCTGCCAAACATTTGAACCTCGCCGCTGCTTTTCATTTTTGGCTAATTACCGAGCCGTGTGACTGGATAGACGTTTGAATGTGCACACACCCACGCACAGTTTATCTTCCTCTGATCCTCGCACTCGCATAAACACACACAATCACACACATGCAGCCGCTCTTAGGAGGATTTTAAGGTGATTAGCCACGCAGCATTAAGCGGTGGCCTTGGCTGGCTCTCCCGATGTCGCCGTCAAAGTGGGGTCACCGTGGACCAGGCGCGGCAGGGGCTGCCATCAATACACTATTAAACCCACGTGCTCCTCTTCAATCTGTTTTGATGTGAGGTTCATAGCTCTCGCTGTGTCATCTATCAGCACAAAGATCATACACAGCGCTTGTTGACTTATTTCTTCTGAGAGGTGGATGTCGACCGTGTGTAGAGTTAATGAGGCTCTAAGCTGCTGTCGGAGTCAAATTTCCAGAGTTTAAACACTGTCTTCAACTTCTTTTTCATTTACCTGATGTTCATTACTTTAAAAATGTCATGAGGACAGTTGTCAACAGTTGTTTACCTAAAATAAAAATAATCTGTTAACACCATCAGCGTGTGTGGTTGAGAGAAAAGCTGAACATCAGCACCACTACCTGTGGCAGAGGATTATTCCTCCTGGTCGACAGGCTTCTCTCGTATTGATGCATATTGTGTTTTCTCTTCTGCTAAAGTGTCTTGGCTCTAACCCTCCGTAGAACTGCAGACTGTAAAACGTGTATGGATTGTAGATTATAGATTTTTGTGGCATGAGATGGTCTCATAGGTGCAGTTTGAACTTTAATGTTTGAGGTACAAATACAAATCCAGAGGAAATGAAACGTGAGGTGTCATTCACACGAAACTGAGTAACCAGGAAAACAGCAGGTGCATTTTTTATATTCTGACTAATGTGCCCAATGAAATCTTGCAAGAATTACCATAGAAGCTCTGGCTGCTCGCAAGGACAGGAAAAGCTTTATGGGTGTTTTGACGGCACACCGACGTGGCAGGATTCCTCCCGGTGCTGCCGATGGAGACGAGGGAGAGAGCCAGCGATGCAAAGATATACAAATATACAAAACTTCATTCAATTTCAATCTTCAAGATGAATTCTTACACCACTTTATGTCCAAAATAAAATTGCTGCATGTCAATAAAATGATCTCATGTGAGAGAAGTAAATAATATTTGATTTCTTGGGAAGTTTTCATCTGTCTTTATCTTTTGGGCTGCGGGAGACAGATAAAAAAACACAACTACTGAGACACACTGAACTGCAAAGGTCATCGGATTTGTTATTTCAAACCAGAAATCCAATAGTACCTCCCTCACTTTTTTTAATGTGGCCAGAAAATATTCCAGACAGCATCCCTGCAAACTTCAAATCCCAGACTGAACTTCAGTGCATCACGAACAGTTGAGAGGAGCAGACAGAGGATGCAGCCGAAGAGAAGGGATATCAAAAAAGGAGAAAATTTATTTAGTCCATCCTTCAGGATAGAGAGATGGTGTTTTTATATGCTGGAGCTGTTGCCAGTGAAGCTGATGATGGACTGGGGTGTGGCGAGAAGAGTTTACCTTTATGAGACGTTCTACCAAGGCTGTCCACGAGATGAGCTGAGGAGGAAGATGGAGCTGGGTTACGATGCTGCGCTGCGTGGTTCCTTTTACTGAGCAGATTCTTCGAGTCGATGCCATCTTCATTTGAAACAACCCCTCATATGTCATCATGTGACGTGAAAGTCATTGTCACATGATGTAGCTTGATTAAAAGATGCTCACTGCTTTGATTTTTATGAGTTCCTGATTAGAAAAACATAAAAATCAAAATCCTGTTTGCTTTGGCATCTCGTATGTAACTGCATCAAATGAAGAAACCACATGTCAACAGTTTTCTGAGCAGCTGTTTGCCAATTCCCTTTGAGCTGGGACTGACCTTACATGGAATTTCAAAACCAGAAACATTAAGTGGTGTTTTCACAGCCCGTTGCCCCCCCCAGCTACCATGTAAAATACAAGAGACGTCCCCCGTGACTCTCAAACTTCAAGCCGTGTCTCGAAATCAAACACGTCGAGGAGCGAGCTCACATCTTCTGCCACGCAGAAACCAAAAGAGGCAGGGTTCAGAGCGGGGGAAGTACACTTCCTGTCTCTGCTAGTTTCAGAGCGGCGTACATTAATTCAAAGTCAAAGAGGGGAAATGGTGGAATTAAAGAACCGGCCCCCCTTATGGGCAATAAAGAATTGAGGTGCGGGGGGGTGGAGAAAGAACTAGGGAGTAAAAAGACGGAAAAAGTAAAAACCAAGGTGGAAATCTTTTACTATGCTCATTCTCTTCTAATGTGAAGCTCCCATGGTGGAGGGACAGCAGGGGCATGAGTGGACTGGCTGATGAGGTGGCAGCCCCCCCACTGCTCCCAAATGGACAGGCAATGACTCCTCCATCCCCCCGAAAGGTTGTAAAAATGTTCGTCATCAGTTGAGAGTTGACGTCAATGAACTTTTTGTCCCGGGTTGACCAACCGGCTAAAGGGGGCCCTTGCTGAGTGGAGGAGCGATACTGCAGCCAGCAAATGAGCTAAAATGTAATAAATATCAATATTACATTTTGTTTTCTATGTGATTTCATAATATCTCTGCAAAGCATCCATCAAATTTCTCTTTCATTAGCTCCACAGTAAAAATCTTTCTGAAATACGACCCTCGAAAAGCTTCTTCTTCACCAGATTGGATGTTACTTCTTTGATTTGTCTTTATTTGACACTTTGATATCTCACCAGCACGATATTACAACTTCTCCGAACCAAACGACAAAACAGGTTGTCGTTAACGATCCATATGACTCTTTTCTGCTGTGCCGCTGCAGCAGTTTAAAAGATACAACCCATTCATTTATTTTTACTTATTTTTATAGGTACAAGTATACAGCATGGACCGAAGCCTCATGCATTTATAGCTGGAGCTATAATTTTACACTGCCCGTCCCTGGATCGGCTTTTATACGGATACATTCCAACAGGACGGCTGCATCCAGGGTGCGAGCTATAAAACTCAGGGTCGTCTGGACCGTGAACTGCAGCGTCCATGTCCATGTCTCTCGTGTTTCCTGGTGCCTCTAAACTTTATGTACTAAAAGCTGAAAATACCCCAAGAATAGTGAGGTGCAACGTTAGCCAGTGTTTGCATCGTAGTGTCGTAAAGGTCAGGAACATAAACCGTAAATGATGACGCGTCTTCAATTCCTGCGGTCGTATGAAAATGACGCTGACATATCTTGCACACGCACGCCGCCATCTTGAAATAATGACGTCATTTGGAGCCGAGTTTGTGCAGCAGGAGGTTCAGTTGTTAATATCCACTTCCTCTCCTTTCCTCTCTTCCCCCTCTTCCTCTTCCTCTCCCTCTCCTCCTCCTCCTCCTCTCTGTTTGACGTCTCGTTCCCAGCGGAGCTCCACCAGGTCCTCTCATAAAAGAACAAGTGTGTCTGTCCGTATCTTTGACAGCCACCGTCGCAGAGACAAAGACACACAAACATACAGTTACACACTTGTCACAGTCGTCTCATTCGTTACAATCCCCTGACACAAAGCACGGATACCCATAAAAAAATATTTTATCTCTCCTCCGAAAAACACACACACACCGCGCAGACACACAGGAAATCCAAGCACATCATATCAGCACTCTGCGGAGTTAAATCCACTTGAGGGTATCTGGATGAAAGGCCCAAAAATAAACTGTCTCATGTGCCAGGAAGGAGTGTCTCTCCATATGCGAGCCTCTGTATCACTAGTTAAAATGCCTGGCTGTGGACCAGTAGTGACCGCCGAGTGGCTTTTGGCTGGGTTTGTGCGGTAACTTCACATCTCCAGTCCTGGGAGGCCGGTGCAGGAGGGAGTGCAGTGTCCCTTCCCATCCCTCCTTCCATCTCCGCCTGCGTCTCCACAGGCAAACTGCGGAGTGATGATCTCCCCCTTTTCTCTTTTTTCTCCTCTCCCTCTCTGTGTCGTAGCCTCCTCCGCTCCCCCAACAGCCAAGGCTTTCACGCACCACATAATCGCTGCCTTTCTCTCGCGGCCCCTCTCCGTTGCAAGGTCACTCCTCTCCCATGGTGTTACCTCCCAAGTCACTCTCAAAAGCCTCATTCACATCAGTTATGGGGCTTTCGTAGATATTTAGTGCCGGTGTTTGCCGTGCACCACATCATTTTCACTCGCTATATAATTCACTGGCAGATTATCATGCAGGCAGATCGTGTCCTTGATGCAGAGACGCAGCGTCAGATGCTTCAGACACAATAAACACGTTGAAGTATGGCTCTCTGGTGGTTTTACAGTCATGTAAAAGACACAATAACACACTGAGGCTCCATTGTTGAGCAACTCAGTTTGGAGAAGTCCAAGTATTTGACAAAAGTTTTAATTTTAACTTGATTTCCGCTGATATTCACATAATCTTTGTCTTTAGCAATTAAGAAAATTAAGATTTGCTGGTTCCTGATTCTCAGATGTTTGACGATGCTGCTGTTTTTTGTTTTATTTTATTATTACTGCATGTCATTGATGAAGCAAATATGCTTTTCATTGTTCACAAAGTAAAAATGCTCATATTTACCAGTTGTAACTTCTCAGATTTGACATGTTTATTTTTTTAAATCTTTTTGTTCTTCAAAATGTATATTTTATTTTCACCTTCTTAAATATGAGAATTTACAGATTTGTTTCTGTTGATATTATTACAAATCAAATATATTTGTGTTTCTACGATTGGGTAAAGAATGATGAGAGGATGAGTGTCTAACACTGGCTGGTTCTGACTTTCCAAATATGACTTATATTAATATTGTTCTATATTCTGTCTGAGAAGTTAATCCAGTACTTGTTCTGTACACTGTAATTACAAACACGGTTTAACAACTCATGAACGTTATTATTTGAAGGTGTTCACAGATGCTCAATAAATGGCGTGGCAAGATGTGTCAAGTGGAGCGCACTCAGCGAGCGCATGAGATTGGTTGATAGATTTCACACTTCGGTGGCTCACTCTTCACGTCGGCTCCACACCAGTGTTTTGTCAGGGAGCATAACAGGTGATTATTCCACTCAGCTTACACGGCGAGGAGGTGGTGATGGTGGGGAAGGAGGACAAGAGAAGCAAACGGGGGAATGATGTGACCTCAGGGAAATCTTCATGTTCTTTTTTGTCACTTGATGTGTGCCCACAACCTAAAATTACCCTGATGCACATTTTTAATAATGTTCCATTTAATGAAATTACACTCAAATGAAGTTTTGTGCCACCAGCACATGTTGCTCTGGAGGAAATGGGAAGTTCACGGTCATGTTGCACAGAGGAGAGTCGAAAGGGGACGGCAGTAATATTTATTTAATAATAAAGATGGACGAAACTTGAACCACCTTAAATTACAGAAACCATCTTTGTAGTTTGGTACGTGTCCCCTCTGCTAACCTGTACTGCAACCAGCCACCAGGGAGCGATTGAGACTCTGCAGAAACCATTGTTATGCGGATGTTGTGAGGTTAAGGTGAAGGTCGGAGGGCAGAGAATGCATCATGTCACTGAATGTTCTCACACCTACAGAAAGACAAATGTGTGTGTGTGTGGTCGTCATGTCGCCTGCTGCCAATTATAACTATCTTCCTCTAACGCCTCCTCCTCGTCCTCCCTGTGGACGGACAGACTGATGACACGGGTGAGTCCACTCTGCGTCTCGCCGTGTCACCTGTCACTCAATAAGCCAGCTGCTCGTACCGCTGGACGCACTCTCGCCCCGTAATCCTCCAAACCCAAGTGGGGTCGGTCAGAGAGGTTTTTCTACGAGTCGGGCAGACTTCTCTGGCTAATTGCTTTGAGGCCAACGCCGGGCGCAGAAGGACTTTAGCGGTGACTGAGCGGGAGGGGAGGGGTCAGACGGGTTAGAGGCAAGGTGCGGAAACAAGAGGGCCTCACAGGAAGTGAGGTCGTGACGGCAGCTGAAGGAGGAGGTCGGGCCTTGCTTTGAGTTTCCTGTCATGGCTAATCCCACGTTACCAGTCAGCCTCTGCTATCTGCCAATAAACTGCCAAAATATGAAGACACACACACACACACAGACACACAGTTTACTATAAGAGGATGATGAGGTTATTCCATATGCTCGAGTGCTGCTCATAATGACTCCGCTCAATGCTTGACTAATGCCAGTGTGCAGAACCAATCGAGTGTGTCAGCTGCAGAGAAGCTCGCAGGGAGAAGGAGGTGGCACCTTTAATTCATGGTTGTGTCAAAGCTGAACAGGCGGCTAGTGGATTTAAAACAGTGCACTAAATATAAGGCATATCAATAATTTGCAGGAAGCTTTGCTCATTGGTTAATGATATAACACTAGATGGTGAAGGTAGTTTTCTTCATGACTCTCAGTCTCTCTATTTCCTCTCAGGACGGTTTCACAGCTGAGAGTCTGAATCAAGCTTCATGTAATTGAGGATGTGAAGATTTAAATAAAGTACTAACACTCTATAATCCTGTTGAACTGATGACTGAAATTTATAGAAAGGTGCGTCTTTGTGCCAAACGAGCAATGACATGCTGTTTGCTGCCCCACTTTACAATCATGGCGGCTGCTATTCTCACATAAATCTCAGAGGAAGGAAGTGTTGGTAGAAAATAATGCACATCCTAAATCTCCTCCCTGGAGCCGCACAGAAGCGAACGTCAGCCTGCGACGTGAGGAGTCGTCCACTCACTGCTGCTGGTGGCACTTAATTGTGGAAGCTGTCTGACGGGGAGTGTGTTAGTCTGAAAGGTTCAATTCTCCCCACTTTATTAAGTAAGATTGCATTTTGGCAGCAGCAGTGCAGTGAGCAGACACTCCTCGTCTTTCTCTTCTGGTTCCTACCTCTCTCCTCCGCCGTGTCTCCAGCGCAGATGGCTGCTGCAGACGGTGGCGTTGGAGCGTGCACGTGTGTGTGCGCACTCCTTTGTGAGGCCCGACACAGATCAACTATACCGTAGTACACACGTTAACCCCCAGTGACGAAAAAGGACACAACGGAGTGTGTGTTGCACAGAGAAACACACACTTCCAAACACAGCTGGGGGAACCCTTGTTTATCTGTTTCTCCAGACTTGTCAGTGTTGATAGGTCTCTGCTCGCATCGCAATTCACTTTGGAGTTGGCTGCCGCTATGTTGCCCACGCGTACATGCTTCCGCAAACACAAGCACATTGCAACTGTGTGAAATCTATTGCAAAGACAGCTCAGTGTAGACATGCAGGCTGTTGATTTGTGTATTGTGTTGCAGATTGGATTTGTACAACAAAAAAAAAGATATTTACATCGACATGGCCATTTTTGGCAACAATAAAAATGCTCGGTTCAGTCTCTCTGCCGGCTTTGTCGACTTCTCCTCTCCCCTCAACCGCCGAGCGCACAGCATCACCTCGGGGATGCTCTCACAAAAGAGAGCGCCTAATGAATGTGGAAAATGAGAATACTGGTTTGATGAACTCTGCTACTCAATTAGTGCAATTAATTTTCCTGTGGTGCCGCTGAGTAAAATGGAGGCACGGATGATTGAGCCACTGTTTCTATCTTATTTTATTTTTAGACACCTGCCTGCGCATGTGTGTGATACAGTCAGTGGAGAAGAGTTTTTTATAGAAGGGGGGTGTTCTCAGTTTTTGCTTGCTTCACCGCACCAGAGCAGCTCTCTTACGTCTGGTTTAGGCAGAGTTACAGAGACCTGTGAAAGGTTGATTCTCTCTGACATAAAAATAAAGTGAAATGAAGGGATGGAATTATTTATCAGGATCAGAGGAGAATAGCAGCACCTGTGGTACATGAGCTCTGCAGGAAAATCCATTGATTAATGTTCACGTTCAAAACACCTTGAAGCAGAATGAAGACGTAACGACTTTAAAGCTTTTATCCCACATTTATTTCACATATTTAATTTCACTCATTAATAGAATTTACAAAAATCTGCACTGCCTTTTGTGCAGCACATATTTCATTATTTTTAAGTCGACCATAAAGATCAAATTAAAGATTTCTGCAGTTTGAATTCAGATTAAATAATATCCTGTGTGTTCGCTCACACATCCACACAAGCTCATTGAGTCATTTTAAGGCCTTGTAGTTATTTTATTTTATAATTATTTCTTGGTGGAACGTGTGAATCAGTGGGACCTTGTTACCGCAGCTTTATTTCATGATCGCTACTGCAAAGACTGAAGATGGCAGCGTTCCAATCTGAGATGTTTTAGCTCCATTGGACTACAGAGTGAAACGTGTGGCTCATGAGGTGGAGCGGGTTGTCGTCTCACCAGTAGGTTGTCAGTTCGATCCCAATCTCCCCATTCCACTTGCAAAACTAGCCCCAAACGCCCTCAAAACTAGAAAAGCTCAATGTGAATACAATCCATTATCATTTCTAGATAGTGGCAGGAAGTGGAGATGTGTCTTTATTCAAAGTCTGTGGTGTGAAAAGTGACAAAGCAACATAATGTGCCTGTTTAATTGAAGCTAATTTGCTAACTCAAAGATTTAAAGCCACCTCGTGTCAGATCAGTGTAAGTGTCTCTCTCTGGTGTCGTCTTCCGCCTCCTCGCCGTCAGGCCCATTCTGCACTGAGGTCAG